>JANRFK010004149.1:113347530-113389525 GCA_030068395.1 Apalone spinifera | reverse complement strand
GCGTGGGATATTTAAATCCCTGCCTCATTTGCAATGTCGACCTGCCTAATCTGTCGGCAGAGGGATGCAGTCTAGACATACCTGTATGACCATGAGTCATCAGTTTATGCCAGATGTGACTTTGATCTTCTTTTCTTGATGGGGCTTTTGTCTTTCTCTTTCTTGGGTGGGTTTTTTTGCAGGGCTCACCCCCACTGTTCTTTGGCCATCAAGGTGGTGCTGGCAGTTGGCCACTGGGGTGGGCTGACATCATGGACTGATCCCATTGTGCACACACAGAGAGTCACACTTTTAGGTGAGGTTTCAGATGTACACCTAACTTTAAACAGAGTTAAGGCAGGACAAAGTTTAAAATGGGGTTTCAAAGTTACAATATGTAGTCACTTTAGTTACAAAGTATTAACAGTTTAAAACGGGAGAGGGGAGAAGTGCGGGAGGGAGTTAGTTATACTATATAAAAAGTTACAATAACAGATTCTTCAAAGGCAATTCTTAACAGGTTACTAACAAATTCATCCAAAAGTGGTTAACACTTTCATTTATAAAATTCCATTAATAAAAGTGATTGGTTCACAAATCATGAGGTTACATGACATCATATTGGTATATAAAAGTCATTAAAGGGCAATTTCATTCTTCAGCCCTACAATCTGGCAAACTGATTGTGGCTGTTCCATACAATCATCCCCCTCAGACTTTGAGTAGGGAAGCAATGAGATGACATTTGTGGTGTTCTGCTGAAATCTCTTTGTTTTGTGTCTTCATCCTTTCTCCCACCCAATCCCACAATTTTATCTTTTGTCTACCTGCCATGTCCTGTCTGATACCCGGACTCTCAGCTCTCTGGGGAAAGAGTTGTCTTTTTTGTTACTTGTTCATAAAGTGCCTGGGATAATGGGCTTGAAGTGCCTAGCTAGGGCCATAATATATCTATAAAATAATCACTCTTTCACCATAAAACCTAACTTCCATACTGGCTGCAGTCTGTTTATGGCTGCTAAATGTGAGAACTTCATTTGTCTCTTAATATGTATCCAACAAACCTTTTATAAAGTTAACTGGGGTCTAATTTTATCATCTACACTCTGTGTATGGCCTGAGGGGCGGAGTACTGCAGCCCTCCTAGAAATAGAGTTGGGAAAGAGAACTGATTTCTTCTGTTCAAAATGCCCAAAGGAGACCTTCAGAGACTAAATATACTTTTGAGACAAAGCCAAATTGCACAAAGGATTAGCTGAAGATGCATTCCGAGCTGCTTTGTGAGAGGATCTGAGTGGGGAAAAAATGTATTTATCAGTTTTTCCCAAGCTCCAGCTGAATAAAATAGGTTTCTTGGTCTCCACAAAATGCTGCACATGCCAATGTTGGCAAACTCTTCTCTCTTTTTGAGTATGCTCAAAGTTAACGAGCTCATGGAACAAAATGCGCGAGATGCTGCCAGATCCTCTGCTGGGCTAATCCAGCATCATCTAGCTGAGGTTATAGAGATCTGATGCAAAATAGAAACAGCTCAGCAAGGGTGCAGTGTAATTGTTTGATGGAAACTTCAGTTCTAAAATGGGCATGAATTCTGACATGCAAGCTGAAGACTTTAAAATGGGTCTAAATAGGCATCGTTATAGTTGCCTATGGAGAAAAGTCTCAGAAGCTGGAAGAAAACCTAAGAGAGTTTTCGGATCCTTTTAAAAGAGAGATACAAGGGCTAGATTGGTTTCTTTCCTTCTCTAGCATACAGTGACCTATACTCTGCTCTCTTCTGTAAAGAAAGGGTATCTCTCTTGAAGTATTGATATTACAAATAACAGCTGATAATGTGCTCACCTTTCATTTAATGATAGCAAAATGAATTGACAAACGTAAGTAGGTGAGCTAGTGAAAAAGATGCCACATGATATAGCAAAATAGAGGGTTTTGTTACTGAAATTTTTTTGGGGGGAGAGGAGAAGTTTGAAGAAAGCCCTGGATACTGAAAAATGTTTTAATTTTAAAGCAGGCCAATTTTCAGTACAATTTTGGGTTTTGATTGAGCTTTTTGGCTTTTTTCAGTGTCACATTTTTTGGTAATTTGCTTTTACCAAAAATGTTTTTGTGTTGAAAGCTTCTGCTTCTTATTTCAGTTGTGCTCATCAAAAGTTCAGAAAATTTCTCAAGACAATTAAAAAATGCCCATGAAAATATCATTTCTAAAATGAGCATAAACTCTGTGATAGACCAGCTGAAAATTTTGAAGCTATAATTGTCTAAAAAAGACTTTGCATAATCTTTTCACTTTGGTTGAAAAATTATGTTTTTTTGGGGGGGGAGGGGAAATGCTTTCCTCCCAAAATTCACTGGGTCTACCCTGACTTCATTTTACAAATGGAAAAATTGATGTACAGTAAATAATTGAATTGGCTACATTCACACTCTTTGAATCTTTAGTTGAAAGGGGAGCAGACCTCGTAATTTCCTGTTTCCTTTTTTTGTTTAGATTTTGAATGGTTTTATCCTTTTGCTTCTATTTTAAAACAAATATACCTATATTTTAAACTGAAATGTTGTTTTGAAACAAAAAGTCCAAATGTTTCAAAATAAAATAGGGAAAACAAACAATTAATTTCAACTTGTTTCACTTTTTTTCTGGCTGAAACTATTAAACAAAATTAAACCATAGTTGCAAATAGTTTGATGCCCTGAAAAACACATTTTTCAGAGAATTTACCAATCACCAGGGGGAAAAAATCCATAAGAACCTTAAACTATTGTCTATAGTAGCAATACATGAGGGGCAAATGTAAGCCCTAACAAGAATTCAGAGTTGGTTAGTCAGGATTGTTGCGGAAGGGAATATAGGAAGGATATTATAATTCAATAAATGTCTTTTTTGAACAACTGTCCATTTCAAAGGAGGACAAATTTGGTAGCTGAATATGCAAGATGGAAAAATGACTTATTGCTCAATTAGTCCAGTCAGCTTTGTTTTACTTGTGAAACTTGATTTGTAGGCACACGTACTAATGGATGAGTCAACTCTTAGTCTTAATGCTTATATGAAAACAGAAATAGTCTTTGTTTACAGGCATGTTGGATGTTCTTATTGTACTTCAGTCATTTCAGTAGACAAATGCAAGGAGTTTCCATTGAAAGCATTCCATCTGTTAACATATTGAACTCACATTGTGAATTTACTAATGAGTATCATTATTTTACTCTAGTTATTTACGGTTTGAAATTGTGTGCCACTGAGCTGTGTGTTCACATGGAACAATAGTAAATGCATTTTACTCATTAGGCTCATGATTTATTACAAAGACTACAGTCTGAGTCGTTCACTTCCCATCTACTTCAGTTCTGGAGCAGCAGCAGCAAATGGAATGTACATTTACTCACCACACATTTAAAAAAAAAAAATTGTGCATGATCGATATTCTAAGGGGCATGGCTCACCATCTTCATTTATTAAGCAAAGGCTCCAGAGAATTTATTTTCAATAGTAGACAACCAGAGTCTTGTTTATGTAAATTTTAGAATGAATAAAACAATGTATAATAAATGGAAATAAACCTGTTTCATGAAAAAAACAAAAAAACAAAAACAAAAAAAAAAAACCCTGAATGCCCCAAATGGAAGAATTTTGATATGCCATTGTGGTCCCTCATGGGAGATGTAGTTGGGTAGCCTCCTATCCCCATTCTCCTCTATGGGCTGGGCTCCCAAACTAGACTGCATCTCCCATGATGCAGCATGACAAGGGACTCCCATGAGGCACCACCTCTCCTCATTGTTATGGTAGAAGGGCTTTTTGTTTTCACCGAAAGAGAGAGAGAGAGAGAGCACATGTGCCTGCCTTTTCCATTCTCCTTTAGTACAAACCCTGCAGTGTATCGAAGACCATCCTTCCCCACGCGGAATTGGTGCCTCTCAGGCTCAACTGCAGACTTGGCTCAGAGCACCCATGCAGCTTGGATTCAGAACTTCTGAGGAGTTTGGGGGTTAAGCTTATTTCTAGTTACATGCCTCAGTGTTTTCTTGTTCGTGGGTTTGTAGCTATTGACGTGAATGAGCACCGGTTCTGAAGAATGACCCTCAGGCCTGGCATGAAAGGAGGGACTGGATTTTGGGCAGATCCAGGCTGGAGGCATGTGTGAGGGGCACATGAAAAAGATGTGCCTTCCACACCATGTTCCTCTATTTGCTGGATCCTACAGAAGTCCCCCCGTGTGTGCTCCATGGGGCCTGTCTCCATGGCTGGAGGTGGGCTGAGATGTGAAGCATAAGGACAAGTATAAGTTACCTCTGAGCCCATTGGCTTGAAGTGCCTTTCATATTTATCTCCTCACAGCGGGCTGTAGCTGGTGGGGTGTGGGGAGGCAGTGCTGAGACACCGGCACTGTGTGGGTGTCAGGCGCTGAACTCTCTGGTGGTACCAGGGGGCCGACCTTGCGACAGAAACTCAGCAAGTCTAAACTCACAGTTCTCTCCAAAGGAGTAACCTGTGCTGGGGACATCCTGGCCCTGAATAGCACAGATCCACAACAGCAATGAACATAGTCAAACACACGGTCTGCTGTAGAGCCCTTGCTTAATCAAAAATATAGAGATAATCGGGCTGTGAATGACGCATGGGGGAGATGCTCAAAAACTCAGAGGGTACGTCTACACTGCAACGCTATTTTGAAATAACTAGTGCTATTCTGAAGTAACTTAGTCCACGTCTACACATCAGGCAGTTATTTTGAAATAGTATCAAAATACTGTCAAGCTGAAGGACTTGTTACTCTGATTCCTGTAGCCCTCATTGTACAAGGAATAAGGGAAGGTGGAGAAAGAGTGCTCTATTTCAAAATCAGTGCCGTGTAAACACTCCCTCTTTCGAAATAAGCTATTTTGAAATAAGATACGCAATTGACATAGCTCAATTTGCGTAGCTTGTTTTGAGTTAAGCCCTGCAGTGTAGACGCACCCAGAGAAACAGAGGGAAGATTTTTTTCTGTGTTACTTTTGAAGGAGAGGTAACTACTGTTGGCTGCTATACCTCTTCTCCAACATCTTTGCGGGAGAGGGATGTATAAGAGGCAGAATCGTCCAGTTGATAAGGCTGGACAAGGAGTCAGGTGATCTAGGTTTTACATCACTCTTGTGCCACCATGACCAAGTGACTTTACCACCCTCCGCGTCTCTCCTCCCAGTGTTTGTTGTTCAGTCAGACTGTAAGCATAGACTGTCTTGCTATGAATTCACATAGAGCGTAGCACAATGAGACTCTGATTTCAGTTCGACTGTAGGAATTTACTATCATCATGATATGTAGGTAGGCTGTATAAAGGCTCTATGGTACTGAAATTGCAATGGCTTGTGATGATGTAGTGGATATGTTTAGTGTAGCAGTGAGTGGTAGATTTTCACCTGCACACGAGGTACATTAAACAGCACTGAAGGGGTTAACAAAGGCTTTTCCCTCCTAAGCCTTAATTAAGCAATAATGTCTCAGAATAGCCATTTTGTCTAGGTGAATGAAAGCAGTGGCCAAGGGGAGAGGCAGTGAAGCGGTACTTGAAGGGAACCTGTTTGTTACAGAGCATGCCCAGTATACCTGGAAATTATTTGCACTGTATAATTATATAATAAAGTGACTCAGAAATCTTGCTCACCCTTGATGAATACTCAGCCAATGCAGTCATTTTTTTAAACATTTACGTGTATTCTTTTCTGCTATTCTATTATTTTTCCATTCACTCATGCGCTACTATGCAGCTTTTTAAAGTAAATAAAACCCAGGTCTGAGAAAGTGCTTTTCATTAGTAGATCTCAAAGTACCTCGTAAACTAGGGTGTTTATTTGCCTCAGTTCCCGCATTCTAAAATGGGGAAATATCTTGTCCGCCTTTGTCAAACGGATCATCCTCCGAGGGGTGGGAAATCCTTAAGAAGAAGTACAATGAACTCTACTTCTCAGCAGTGTTGAGTCATTCATTAATGCTTGGTAAGCAGTTCTGAGAACTTGAAAGGCAATAGGTAAGCACAAAGATTTTCTTTTTGCTTGGCAAATATAGAAAATACAGAATCTAAAGAAATAGTAGGTACTACAAATGTAATGGGGTTATGGAACTGGTGTAAGAAACACATATCTCATCCCCTTACTCCATTACTCCTATATATTTGTACACTGAGATTTTGAAAGATCATTTACATTGCTGAGGTGCCCAATTCCCTTTAATTTTAATGGGATTGGAGTGTCCCAATCCCTTAGGCAACTTTGGAAAATCTCAGCCCTATTGTTTCCTACACAGAAGGATTGGAATGTAGTTTGGAGTTTGAGCCACGTTTCTTCCCCCTACTCACAAAATGGTCCCCATTTGTTCCTTTCTAGCCTCATTACGTTCATTTTCCACTTAATTCATTGCCCTGTCTGAACCGTTTCTTTAGCCTCTTATTAGGCAATTACTATTGTCATTCCCCTCGACACCCCCAGATTGATATAATATGCAATACAGTATAATGATAAAGTTTTAGCATCTGTATTGTTTAAATTTCTCACCTAGTACCAAAGTGACCAACCAGCTTGTCCTAAAGCCAGTTGGAACACAACCCCCTGAAAAGGAATTTGATGCAGATCCTTTATGTTACAAACATCTTCCTATTCCTCTTCTGTCTCTTTGCTCTGCATTTGGTGTAAGTTACCTATAGTCACCTCTGCCTCAGCTGATGATATGTACATTGGCCAAACCAGACAGTTTCTCTGATAAAGGACAAATGGACATAAATCAGACATCAGAAATGGTAACACACATAAATCTGTAAGGGAAAGTTTTAATCTTCCTGGACAATCAGTCATGGATTTAAAAGTAGCCATTTTTCTACAGAGGGATCTTACTATCCAATTACAGAGAGAGACTGCAAAACTGGAATTCATCTACAAATTGATACTCTTACCCTGGGCTTCAATAAAGACATTAACTTATTGGTGCACTACAAAGCCAAATTCTTCTGCCTTTAACATCTGCATTTTCACATCAGAAGCTATGAATAGGACATATCCAGCCCATTTAATTAGCCACATTAATAGGTTCTACAATTGAGTGGTAAATGCTTTTTGCTGTTATATACCTTGGTTTCTGTTATTTCTATCTACTCCAACTCATCTGATGAAGTAGATTTTGCCCAAAAAAGTTCATGATTCTATAAGTCTTTAAGGTGCCAGAGGACTGCTTGTTGTTTTAGTCATGTGTGACTCTCTGATTTCTTCTCTCTCTGTTTGTATTCAAGGTTTAAATATTCAGGGCCAGCGTCTCTTCTCACAGCAACATAAGTCAGGTGTATCCCCACGGAGGCCAATGAGAATTGAGCCTCCAATATTAAAAGTAAGAACTCTAAAACTGTTTTTCAAGTGTGTGAAGGGATGGAGGGTAGTATGTCCTATGCTTCAAAATATCTGGGTATGTGGGTTTTTTAAGCAAGATATTATAAGTTCTCATTTTTTTCTTACAAAAAACCCTTAGATCCTTTTCTCTTCATTTTAATCTCATGGGAAGCAAACAAATCACATTTTTGACATTACTTTACTGCTTATCTCATATGAATAACTACATCAGTGATTCAAAATATTACATCTTATAATAGTGCACAGGAAGAGACCTTGCAGGCTAAAATTTCAATTAGAAACCCAGCTCCCATTGACTTCCAATGACTTCCAACTGCCCTTTGTGTGTTTGAGGAATCTGCATCTTACAGCATTTTAGGCCATTATTTGTGAAATTCTGAAACATTTTTTTAAAAAGTGATGAAATATATGTGTATAATGTTGGATCTATAGTACAATGGTCACCATTAAAACCCCTACAATCACCTCCGCTTGTACATCTAGCAACATGTTCCCATACATACACTCAGTATCTGTCCTATTGAACCCATAATAGTGCTTTGCTACTCCCTGTGCTAAGGACATGGTAAGTATAGGGAGGTGTATGTGAAATTCAAATGTCTGCAGAGATTGTTTAATGAAGGTGTATTGGGTACATCTCACTTCTGCCCTCAAAGTGTGCTGAGTTGTGATTGAAAAGATGCAGGTCCTCGTGAGAACACTCTGCATTGGAATACGTTTGGAAAGATGAAAATATGAAGCTTTTAGTAGTGACTGAAATGAAAGGAGAACTCTGCCACAACTGAGGCCAGGTCTACACTGATGGAGAACATGACTTACGTAGCTAGATTCGACATACATTACATTGATTTTCTGGGGAGGCCCCACAGCCCCTATTGACTTCCCTTACTCCTTGTTGTTGCAAGGAGTACAAACACTGTCACAAACAGTACCAGCACAGACCGGGCACCCTCAGTGTTCAATTTAGTGGGTCTTTACTAGACCCGCTAAATCGAATTCCGGAAGATCGATCGCCAGAGTGTCGATCTTCCAACAAGCAGAAAGGTGGCCTCAGACAGACTCCCAGTGGAGGATCTAAAGAGAAAACAAGCAAAACAGACTTAACTCTTCCTAAGTATTTAATCCTCAGGTTCAGCTGTTTAAGCTCTCCCTTTGTAAAGTTCTCCTTGACTTAGAGTATGTCTACACTGTGGTCACGTGGTTTTATTACAGTTTGTGTAGACATCCCAAAGTTAGCTTTAACCTGTTAGCTCAGGAACCCCCTTGGAATTCTGGGTCATTAGATGACTAGCTTGCACTGGACCCTTTGTTATTGCATCGTGGGTGCTCTGGTACCCAAGCTAGCTAGATTAACACTAGCTGTGATGTGTCTACATGATCTGCAGTCAGACCCAATTAGTGAAGTGTAGACACGCCCATAGAGAGATGCAGGCACGAAGGAGGTAGGTCAGGAAGTACTGACCTGACAACTACTTTCGGCTTTTCTGTTCTCCTTTTGACCTCCATTGTCTTGAATGGGAGATCTGGCTACTCTCTTATAGCATGTGAATTATTGACTACGGCTGTGGTTTTTAGCAGTGCAGAATGATACGTATTTTCATGGAATAAGGCGATATATCACAATCACTACCCATGTACTGAAACCAAATGCCCTCTGCTGGCCATGGATTCACTTTGTTACTGGCATTTATCAACATTTTTTTCAGTGTAGTTGGATTGCTGGTCATAGTGCCATGAGTGATTGTAGCTTTTAACTCTGCTTGTTCGTGCCAATGAGATACCGATGAACTGCCGATTGTTTTGTGTGCCATATGTTTCTCCATGCAGCCTGTCACAGGGGAGAATAAATGATTTGTAGTACAGAGTAGCCTAGAGGCCTTAACCAAAACCAGGGTTTCTCCCATTGTGTTAGGAGCTGTGTGGCAGTTACATATACTCACAGGAAGACAGTCCCTGCTCTGTGGAATTTACAGTCTAAGTGGGCAAGCATATCCAAGGTGGAAAAAGGATGTATCATCACCCCATTTTACAGAGCTTAATTAATACTTCTGAGAGCCTGGGGCTATCAGATTTTTGTGGGGTACCCTAGGCTTTATGGTGGGGCCAAAAAATGAGGGTTTCAGTGTGTGGGAGGGGGCTGTGGGTTGAAGTGGAGGGGGTGAGGGCTCCACCTCTCAGGTGGGGATGAAGATGAGGCATTTGGAGATGAGGCTGGGGCCAAGTGGTTTAAGTGTGGAAGTGGGCTCAGAGCAGAAGGTTGGGATGGGGTCTGGGATCTGGGAGGGAGTTGGGGTGCAGGAGAAGGCTTAGGGCTGGGGGCAGGTTTTAAGGTACAGGGTGCTTTCCTGGGGCAGCTCCCATTTCGAAGTGGCAGAACAGGTGGTTCCCTGCTGCCTGCCAGGCCCTGCCGGCACCACCACCAGAGGCTCCCATTGACTGTGATTCGCAGCCAATGGGAGCTGCAGGGGCGGAGCCTCAGTCAGCGGCAGTGCAGGAACAGAACTTCCCAGTGTTCATGGCAACGTGGCTCCAGCCTGCTGTGGAGGAGGACACGGTCTTTAGAGGCCACAGACCAGGCCCCGGGCTAAGGAGATCTCTCTTAGTCCAGGTCTACAGGCCCCAAAACCCCTTTCTTAATCTGGCCCTGTTTGCAGATGGGGAACTGAGGGCCTGAGAATTTAAGTGACAAAATAAACATGTGGCAGAGCACATTATTGAACCCAGATGTTGTGGATTCCAGTCCACTGCTTTCACGACAAGATAGTTTGTTCAATCTAACGTGCTCTCGATGAATAAGATGATTGTAATGAGATAGTGCACAGCATGCAAGGTAACTGGGTTCACATTGGGACAAGGTAGTCATACTGGAGCCAGCTGTGAATATGTAATGTATATTATCCCCTTCGATGTCCTTACCTTGGTATGCACACCACCTTTTTGCCTGCATCTTATTATAGGATAGGTACATATTTGGAGAAACACGTTTTGCATGCTCTTCCTTCCTCTTACAGAAAAAATATAATTGTATCCCTTCCACCAACAGAAGTTGGTCCAATGAAAGATATTTTCTCACCTACCTTGTGTTTCTAATACATACTTGTCAACTTTTTATTTCCCACCTGTTCTTACTTGGTGCCATTTTGATCCATGTTAGCATAAAGCTACATAAGAACGGCCATACTGGGTCAGACCAACACTCCATCCAGCCCAGTATCCTATTTCCTGACAGTGGCCAGTGCCAGGCGCCCCAGAGGAAGGGAACACAACAGGTAATCCTCATGTGATCCCTCCCCATCACCCACCTCCAGAGAAACAGAGGCTAGGGACACCATTCCTACCCATCCTGGCTAACAGCCATTGATCGACCTAACCTCCATGAATCTATCTAGCTCTCTTTTGAACCATGTTAAAGTCCTAGGTTTCACCAAATTCTCTGACAAGGAGTTCCACAGATGTCCAATTCCATGGCCAGGGCAATCATTTGGGCCCCTAATGCATGAGATGACAAAGTGATAATCAGATGGCGTCTGATTAACTCTTTTACGGGATGGAGCTTACCACAGAAATGACCCCTCTGAGAGAGCTGATGGGGAAATGGCTTTCCTGTCCATTAAAAATGGTTGAGCTTTCAAAAAAAATTAGAATCAGTTTAAAATAGACAATAGCCCACTCACTAAGTCACTCACCTAGGAGGTGGGAAGCCCCGCTCCAAACCAGGCAGGGCAGGAATATAAACATCCTTTGTGTGAGCATCTTAACCACTGAGGCTATTGGATATTATTACAGGCAGTGGTGGTATATGCTTCCTCCCCTCCAATTCCAGTCTGGAGAAAGTTTCCATTTTCTCCAAAACAATTCCCAACCTGTGCTACAATCTAGTTCTTGTATGCAACACTTCTCTCTACTGGACGGAATAAGAATCAGGCAGCTGATTAAATACATTAAATACAGCAGCAAAAAGCAATAGCTGTTTTGGGAACAGGAAAATCTGATTTCCATCTGCACTGTTGTTATGAAGAACCAACCAGCTATCACAGTGACAACTGTCCAGAACGAGGGGGCCCTAGATTTGTTACGCTGTCAGTATTCAATAGTACGCCTATATGGAAATTGGTGGTATGTTCTTGCGTGGGTGAAGTGTATTATTTAATTATTGTTTACATTGATAGGAATGTTTTGTAGTCAAAGGCTAAGAATATGAAAATACGAGTCACTGGAATAACAGGTTATGGAGTTTTTATGGCACCGTCTTGCAATATGAGACATGTAAAGACAGGTGCCAGAAAACTGTATAGTACAGCCGAACGAGGGAGGTACTTTCACAGGCTCGCTCATATGAAACACACTTCAGCCAGAGATTTTGGGATTTATTTTAGATATATAGAATTCCGGCCCCAATTCTGATATACTCTGTGTGAGTGCAGGCATTTGCGCAGCTGGATCCATTTGCAAGCTTGTGGCCTCGCTCAGCACGTCAACGGGGCTTTGCAGAGCAAAGACACAAATCGGTGCTGCAATGAGACTGTATAGCACCAGTTTGGCAATTCCCTCAATGCCGGCAGAGCCCTGGGCGGGAGCCCTGTTGGTTTCAGTGGGACTGTGTGTGTGAACATAGCTGTGTTGCTTGCACAGAGTCCCAGTGGACACAGTGTGAATCCAATTCCAGGGTCAGGGCAATCGCTTGGGTTCCTGATGCATGAGATGACAATGTGATGATCAGATGGTGTCTGATAGACTTTTTCACGGGATGAAATAACAAGCATCAGGGCTGACAGCTTTCAAGGGACCCTGACAAGGTGTGTGGGGGGAGGAGGGTGCCTCGGGAAGAAGGGGAAAGGTCAGGAGCAGCCAGCCCTCAGTGCCAGCCGGACAGCAGAGCTGTTTGCTCCCCCGCCCCGCCAGCCCTCAGACCACACAGACCACATGGTGTGGTGCTCCGGTGGTGATTTAAAGGCCCCAGATCCAGCCCGCTGGCAGCCTCTTGCCCACCCCTGAGCTAGTGGGATAAGCTGTAAAAGGAGGAGAAAGGGTCGGGTTACTAAAATAACGCCATTTATCAAAAGGAGTGCCCCTCCTGCACTTGGTTCGGAGGGGGATGTGTCTGCATGATTTCACTGGAGCTCAGCCAAGTTAGGCCCACTGACGATCTGACACACATGTGTCTAACTTGCTCCAGTCCCAGGAGAAAAATCGATTTGGCCGGGCAGGGAAGTCAAGCCACCCAGTCCTCTAGTCCCCCACTGTCCCTAGTATCTAATCCTTCCTTCGACAGCACTGACTGACCATGGACATTTTGAATTGCACGAGCAAAGGATCCCATTACAATCGTCTGCAGCCAGCCCCGCAAGGGGTTAACTGACAGGGCAGCCTCTCAGACATTATACAGTGCAGAAAGAAGAAGCATTAGACAGATGCTGCTGCAGGCACATAACAGGTACTAGCCAGTATTTCTTTAAGCTTTGGGCACAAAGCCAAATTTAAGTAATTCTTACTTTAGGCAACTATACTGTACGCCAGCCAATTATTATTATTTTTTTTAATTTATCAAGCTGAACATACTTAACATGTACCACATATTTTTTTTCAGTTGGGAAAGGCAACCTTTAAGTGGTTGGGAAACCAAACAAAAATAACAGCTTGATATGAAAGTGTCTGTGTGATTTGGAGATTAACCTCCCATCTTTTCTCAATGTCAGTCGCTTGTGTCCTCTTTTGCTTTTGTTTGTGCTAATGGCTGCACCCTTTGGTGGAAACATTAATTCTTTGGTGGACGTGGCTCACGATTACCCATTTGAGCCTTGACCATGGCAACCTTGCAGAGACATAATGCTGTTCAGAAGGCCTAACATAGTAGTAAAGGTGCTTTGCCAATTATTTGTCACGCAGCAAGGCCCTGTGGTGAAAGATCTCGATGAGGATTTTGGAGTCAGGGGTTCTGTACCTCACACTGTCGTCTTGAGTAAATCTCTCCCATGTCTGATGAAGACTGGTTGCCAAGGATATAATTTCAATTGGGGTGTAATTTTTGTACCTGCATAGTTATATAAGTACAACCTTTACTGTAGATGTAGTTATATTAGTATAAAAGTACCTCACACAGTTATGACATATTCCCCTTCTCCATGAGAGTAACTCTTCTGCTTTGATTTATGTTGCTAGAGCTCCATCTCCGGCAGGGATTTGTATCTGTTAACTATACTGGTATAGATAAAGTGGTGCCATTTTGGGGTGGAGACATTCACACTGAACACTCTTCAGAGCAGAGGCTATGTCTGTACCATGAATAGATTTGTAAACCAGTGGAACTCCTTGCCAGAGGATACTGTGAAGACTAGGACTTCAACAGGGTTCAGAAAAGAGCTAGAAAAATTCATGGAGATTAGGTCCCTGAATGGTGTCCCTGGCCTCTGTTTGTCTGGAAATGGATGACAGGAAAGGGATCATATGAGGATTACCCGTTGAGTTCTCTCCCACTGGGGCATCTGGTATTGGCCACAATTGGCAGACAGGACATTGGGCTGGATGGACCTTTGGTCTGCTCCAGTCTGGCTATTCTTATGTTCTTAATGCTTGGGCCTTTGGTGAGCTACCATAGTAGCAGTGAGAATGATATAATTACCCAATTCTCACAAGTGGACTAGGTTGTGTTTAAGAGCTGGCTGCTGCCACTCATATTCTCAGAGAGTTGCAGCTCCCTTTGACGATAATCCCATTGACCTCAGTGGAGCTATTTGCCAGACGGAGGGAGGTAGTTCTTCTGACTTGTTGCCATGTTTGGTTGACCCTTATGCTTTCCCTGGCTGCACTCATTTAATTGAGAGCACTGCTAGCATCTGGAACACTATAAAGCGAGTAAGGGTATCAGATACTGGGAAGAGGGGCTAGAATAATTTGTATATTAAGGGTGTTGAGAGCCATCTGTAAAGCTTCTACATACTGGCAACCACTTCAAGTCAGGGAGTGTGGCCATACCTCCAGCACCCATAGTTCCAGCACGTATGGGCACTGGCCCCGAGAGAGGTGCTGATCAAAGTTGGTAAAGCTGGCGATATCTGCCCGTCGGTTTTGACATGAGAAGAGGGTTTGTTTGATCAGTGGTTGAGACGTCTCACAATCTCATCCTTTGGCCAGGTCTACACCAGCGGACAATTCAATGCCAGATACGCAATTGCAGCTGTGATAATTGTGTACTGGAGTCGACCAACCTTTTATTGATTTTCTGGGACCGCTCCACAGCAGGGGGTCAATGGGAGTCTATACGGTACCTCATGCAATTCTACCATTACCTACGCCAAATAATTATTTTACAAGTGGGTCTCATTGAAATCAGTAGTACCTCTTAAAGACCCAGGTGACCAGTCTGAGGAAAGACGTCAGAATATGATCCTTCATTGATTATTGAAAAAAATGAGCCGATTTGAGTCTTTATTTTCCTGGGCCTGTGCTCTTCTGAGATTCAGCCAGGAATGGAAATGAACCCTACTTAAATCCTGTACAAATGGCTCTTCTGTATTTATGATCAGTTAGGGCTGGACTTTTTTTTTAATAGCAGAAAGTTGATTTTTCAGACAACATGAATTTTTTGGTGAAAAGTATGTACATTCTTTAAAAAAATCCCATTACTCATTGGAAAACTGAGTCTACTTCACTTTGTCAGTAACTAAAACTTTGTCTCCTAACAATTATCTTTACATTCAAAGATCATAAACCTCGATGTATAAAGCACCTTTTGAGTTTTTCTTATAAACAAAATAATAGATATGAATTTGCAGTAGAGTTCTAATCTTATTCTTTGGACGGCTGACAAATATGTTAATATGAGGGAGGATGGAGAAAGAAACAATGAACAAATAGTAGTAAAAAAATGTGAGATCGTGTGTTGGATTTTCTTCATTCACTGCATTGGCTCTGGATCAATCTTAGCCGTTTTGGCAAAGCTAAGTCGAGCTGTAAGATTTATTTTTACATCATAATTACCAGCTTTAACTTTAGCAATTAGAAGGCTCTTTGAGGTATTCGGTAAATGGCATGATAATTCAGTCAAATAATTGTCTTAACTTGAAGTCACCATAATGACATTTCATCTGCTCAAATTGTCCTATCCACTTACCTCCATGTAGCTGTGTTTATAATGCACAGTTTTTACATCTTAGTGAATTGAAGAGGGCTCCAGGAATCTGGATTATGTCAAAGTTGTCACATTTGTTTGATCATTTTAGGGACTTTCTCTAAGTCACAAAAATCTGTTAAACGTGAGCTTGAATGCATTTACTATATCAGACCGCAGTGGGACAAGACTTCCTATAACAACCTTTCCACAATATCACCCTAAAATAAATTAACCTCTTCCCAGGCCATTGTCTAGGCTGACTGATAATCTTTCCAAGCTAGTGGCTTCTAGGCTGCACTTAAGTCTTTCAAGGGTGGAATGAGGTCTGGGCCTAAACCAGGTTCACTTTGGCCCCAAACTGCCTATGTCTTCCGGAGCTGGAGTAGGCTTAATGTAAGTCTTTCAGGGCTGGAGGGAATATTCCAAACTATGTAAGCTTCAGCCTAGACCAGACTTTCAGGCTAACTTTGGTTCCAGGACTGTCTGAGCCTTCCCAAACTGGAGCAAGCCTCTGTCTAACTCATACTCCCTGAGAAGATTGACTCTTTCAACACTGGGCATGTCTCATAGTTCCTAGCCCCAACCCCAACTAAATCCCAGACAGGTCTGCTGAGAGGGATGGGGTAGAGGAGGAAAGGAGGCAGTTGTCCCAGGCCCTGGCAATTTGGCAACACCAGCAGCTGGAGGCCTGGTCCCTTTGTATCGCTGCTGGACTTTGCATGACGTGCCAAGTCCCACTCCTTCTGTTGCAAACCTCACCCCTTCTGCCTGAGCTCTGCCTCTTCTATGTGTGTCAAAGCCAAACCCTCTCCCCCTCCACCCGCCACACACATATAGCCCAAAGCCTGGCAAAGTCTATTGCAAGCCCTGAACCCAGACAATCACCAAACTGTGATGGCCCAACTCTGTCACACTGTGGGGAATAGGGGGCAATAATCTCCTTCTGAGATCTTCCCTAGGGAAAGGAGCCTACCAGGGTGCTTCTTTGGGGATCAGTTTGTCCTCCCCGCTTTTCTCTCTCAGCCTCCACAACCCTCAGGCTAGGCTGGCATGCAAAGACACTGCTTGCATCAGGGAATGCAAACAAGCCATTGCATTTCAAAAAGATGAAGACATGGCAATCTAGGTCTGCGTGTTCCCTGGGAAGCAGTGGAACACCACTGGCACAACTTCTGTTAGGAGGTTGAAATTTTCTGACCCATGTGACCTGGTTTCCCATGAACATCATCAAACAAGTGGTAGCGGAGAGGGACTTGTTCAGCACGCTTACGATCTCAGGCAAGCGCCTCGCAGGCAGTACAGGCAGAACAAGAATATTGTTCCATGCCTAAAATGCAGCCTAAGCACGTTGTTTTAGTTCTAACATGCTGTGTCTTTACAGCGACGAACTTCATTTTCCAACAGTTAGAACAGAGAGGATCTGAGAGTTGGGCAACTTCTATTTGGTTCCCATCTCAGCCACTGACTTGCTTGGTGATTTGGGGAAAGACACTTAATTTCTCCCTGCCTTGATACCCCCTTGTAACATGGGGATAGAACATTAACCCGTCTATGCGAAATTCTATTAAGCTCTTCAGATGTAAAGTACATCCATGCAAATGGTTTATTATAACATCATAGACAATTAGTGGTACAAAGACCTAGCAAGTCACCCAACCCAGTAGTTCTGAGTCCCAGCTCACTGTGGAAAAAATTGTATTTCACAGACTGAGACTCCTCTGGGATCCTCTCCCGTTTAGCAATATCAGAAGGGCATATTAGTCTCAGCCATCTGACACTCATTCATGACCTTCAAGTTGAGCATGTATGCTCTAACTCATCCCTTTGCCAGTGGAGGTTGGTCTCCTCTATTGCAATGCCCTGAATTTTCTCTAGTCGAGTCACACATGGCAAAGCTATAACTAGCTGGAAAGAGAAGGTGTTCATGGAAAGGGCTAGGCAAGATTAACGATACTGTTGCCAACAGTGTTTTTGTTCCTTTCTCTGAGAGACTCTTTAGTCCTAAAGATTTCTCTGGCATGAAGTGTCCACTTATACACAATCTACATTTTCTTTTGTCTTTTTCCATTCCATGGCTTCCTAGTTCCCGCCTTGGCAATTCCATCCTTGTACCAGAACAACTCCTGCAACATAAAAATAATAAATATATTGGGTCAATTTTACTCCAGAGCACAAGCAACACATGTTCAATATTCAAGCATGTTTACAACTGAATACAACTGGGTCCCCAGTTCACATCCTTTACTTGGCCCGAGTAGTATTCCACGAGTAACTCCACTGAAATCAATGGGACCAGACATGGATGAAGGCAGTACGCATGGTGAGCCAGGATAGCAGAATTACAACAGCCCACTAATTATCCTCAAATAGTAAATTGTTCAGATTCCTGCAGAGACCAAGTATGAAGCCCTAATATGTGTTATGGTTTAAGGCTGCATCCATATATAACTACCGTTAACAGCATTTTTCTGAAAGAAACCTTGCTAAAATAACATGGACAATCTCTACTTCCAAGAAGCTCCCGGCTCCAAAAAGTGCTGTGTTCAGATTTCCCAAAGCAAGGAGGCATAACATACATCTTGTCTCCATCAAAACAATGCAAGATAGTCAGTATTTAGCATAGTGGAAAACTACATCCATTGACTTCAGTGGTTTGTTAAAGGAAGTCCTCCCTGTGATTTGTAAGCCCCCCCAAATTAACCAAAAATACCCCTAGAATTTCAGGTCAAGGTCTGTCAAGATGTTTAATCTGAGGAACATTGTACTGCACCCCTGGAAGCAAGAACACCACTTGGGTGTTTCCTTATGTACCTGTTATTGGACACGCGTGAACTGCTCATGGTATATGGTCCGCAGAAACCACTGACCTTATTCAAGGGAATTGAACGAGGAGGAAAAATTTCCAGGGGTGATAGGGCTGTGTACTGGCTTCTTGCCACTGTATCTCCCTCAATCCTTGTGCATCAGTTAAAGTAAGGTTGAACCATTGACACTGGATAAGCTTTATTATAGCTCACCCTATTTACTCTCTCTCTCTGCATAAATAGTGATGTATGACATGTAATTTCTAACTTTAGTCCGAAACCTATAATTGTGCCAAGCAACTCAATAGGATGATGTAGTCAAACAATGGGTCTGTTTTACGCTGTCCAGGAAGGACTCCTCCCATTGGATGCCATACAAGCTGAACATTTCTGTTACAAACTACACAGGCAAATGGAATTTCATGTACCGTTCAGATTCCATCCTCATTGTCCACTCCAGAAAGTGCTGTCCGGCTACAACCAAATCACCCCCTTCACACAGCTTGCTTTCTCCCCCTTGCCACGTCCGCCCTTGGTTCTGGCCTTGTTTCCTTCCTTTGCTCAATGGGTGATTTGGGGATTAACTCTTCTTTCAAGGCTGACCACGTTGCAGCAGCCAATGTAAGATGTTGCCCCCTTTTCAAAATGCAGCAGCTTCTAGTACCGCTCATACATGTGCTGCTATACAATTAGAAGCAGATTTGAACCTCGGTCCAACACTTGACCATTGTGGAACAATGTTGGTATTTGGAACTAGAATTCAGACGTGGATTTTGCAGATGGTCTCTGTCTATTCTTTTTAATGGGCTGCAGCAGAATCCCAGATCTCAATAACTTCAGGTGCCCATCTGAATTTTGCAGTTTGAGCCAGCTGTAGTGATCCCACATGTACATTCACTTAAGACAAGTCAGGATTAGAGCTTTACCACCAGGTTTTGGGGGGCACCACTCTAAAGGGCCTCAGAACCTCGTCTCTGATCCAATTCTGATAAAATATTTAACAAGAACAAGAAAAAATGTTTTTGTTCTGCAGTAGCACTTAGGAGCTGTGACCATCAACCAGAACCCCACTCTGTTAGGAGCTGTCCAAACAGAACAAAATGAAGGTCCCTGTTCCAAAGAGATTACAACTGAAGTGAGAGAAGACATAGTAGATGAGTACAGGTGGACATATTCTATTCGGGTCCCTATACCGCCTCCCCCCCCATCAATGCGGTGTCTGAGCATATCCCAGTAGTATTGTTAAGTCACACAACTAGCATCTTCCCTGTGCAGCTTGTTCCTTCAGTCTTTCTGTCTTGCCCAAGAAAGACTAGTTCAAGCTGGCACTGGTGCAGAGGAGAGCTGTGAAGGCATTCGGGAGAATGGAGGACGTATTTTATGAATAGAGACTAAATTAACTTTGGTTAGCCTTGCAAAACAAAGGAAGGGAGGGAGGAATCTGATCCCTCTCTGTAAATACATCCTGGGACTAGAAGTAAACATCAGGGAGGGTGAAAAGCTATTTAAGGTGAAGGACAGTGTTGGTGTAAACCATACACCTTCTGGGGCTGGTGTACTGTCCCACGTAATGGTACTTAGACCACTTACAGAGAGACTCATGAATTTGCTCCACAGCCTTAGCTGAGAGGCAGCTGGCTTTTAGCTCATGTGGTAGAGACACCTGCATTAAGCTCCAGCGGTCCCAGGTTCAGGCCCAAGTTTGGTTCCACCTGTCGGCATTACATCAGCACACATGCAAACAGATACTGTAAAACTGGCCACGAATAAATTTAAATAGGAAATTAGAAAAGGATTTCCGGGGAGTGGCATGCTGGAATAGCCTTCCCACAGGAGTAAAGGGATGGGGGAACAAGCTCACTAGATTTAAGGTAGAGCTTGAAAGAAGCCCATAAATAGGATTAGATGACGGGATTGTTTGTGATAGCCTGGGACAGGATTCAGTGAACAAGAAGGTCCTTTCCAGTCCTAATCTACTAACCAATGCTTGTGGGGGTTGCAGGTGAAGTGACTTCCAGTGATAGATTTCAGAGCTGTAGTTTCCATTGTGAAATCCAGACATTGAGGGAAACATGCCCATCAGGGGAAATTCTGCTTCCTCTGCACCATCACAATCACAACGAACTCCAGGGTCCGTTCCTGTTTCCGTCCTGGCAGGTGGCAATCGTATTATACGATAAATCTCATGCAATATCCACCTATAAAACAACATGTTGCATAAAGCAACTTCAGAGGGAAATCAGAAAACAAGCTGAGCCAGCTGAACCAGCATTCCTCCTGGCACTCCTGAGGCCGGTGTCAGTGTAATGCTGTAGCGCACGGCACAAATGGGATTTTTGCTTCTGGAATGTTTCCTGGGAAAGATGGCTACCGTAGCTGGGCTTTGCTGTGTTAAATTTTATGGGACCATCACTTTACAAAATGGTGTTCTTTAGTCTGTCTGTATATTTTACTGTTGTATGTATTTCTGTAACCAAATCGAGAGACAAGGTGGGAAAAGTAATATCTTTGATTGGACCCTTCTTTCCCAGGCATGAAGAAGAACACTGTGTGGTTCACAATCTTATCTCTCTCATCAGCAGAAGTTGGTCCAACAAAAGATATTACCTCACCCATGTTGTTTCTCTATGTACTTGACTCTATGCACCTGACCAAGTGGTTTTTACCCACAGAAGCTTATGCCCAAATAAATCAGCGAGTCTTTAAGGTGCCACAGGACTCCTCATTGTTTTTGACGAATCAGGCTAACCTGGCTGCCCTTGTGAGATGATGTACTTGTCTGTCATTTCCCCAGAAATTTGCAAAATGGAACATTCTAGGGAAAAAAAACCCCAATGTGCTTTGTTTTTATTTTATTGGCCTGTTATCTTGTTCTTAATTGTACTGCTCTGGGGAAGAAGATGTTGAAGGACTTGGGAGGGTGCAAATCTAATATTTGTGAAACTTGCTCTGGGTAGGCCCACACTACAAAGACATACTTCAGCTAGCTTTGATCTAGGGAAGCTACAAGAGCACAAGCTGGGTATATACTTGAGCTACTAGCCTGTGCTACTGTAACCACCCACCAGGTGGATTTGAACCTGGGACCTCTGAAGCTGACTCTAGGATCCTCTACCCTCTGAGCTAAAAGCTGGGTGGCTCCCAGCCCATGCTATAGAGGTCTCTTGATCTTAGCTGTTGCTGTGGGATAGGCGCCACTGCATGGGTTAGTGAACCACACTAGGTTCTTGTCCTTGCAACAGCGGCATTGTTGTTACTGTTATCCACACTAGCTCAGTTGTGTCCACTATGCTGGAGTCACACCTCTGATTGCAGTGTAGACACACCATACATAAAAACGGCCATAGTGGGGCAGACAAAAAAATCCATCTAGCCCAGGATCCTGTTTGCCAACAGTGGCCAGTATCAGATGCCCCAGAAGTGGGGAACACAACAGGTAATCCTCATGTGATCTCTCCCTTGTCACTCATATCCAGACAAACACCATTCCTTACCCATCTTGGCTAATAGCCGTTGATGAACCTAACCTGCATGAATCTATTTAGCTCTTTTTTGAACCCCGTTAAAGTCCTAGCCTTCACCACATCCTCTGGCAAGGAGTTCCACAGGTTGACTGTGCGCTGAGTGAAGAAAAACTCCCTTTTGATTGTTTTAAACCTGCTGCCTATTAATTTCACTTGGTGACCCCTAAATTTGTTCCATAAGCCAAAAAGAAACATATCCACTGGGGCTGAGTGCCCAGCAGCTTCCAAGTAGGCGTGTAAAAAAAGAAGTTACACACTATAACCATCATCTAGTTGTCCATTCAAATAAAGTCTGTCCAATTCAATTCCCATGCTCACATTCCTCTCTGTATTGCCAGGAATCACAAGGCATTAGTTATCTTCCTATCTGTTCTAATTGCCTATGATAAGACTTTCCTTTCTGTGGGCCAATGGTTATTAGCTGCTCTGTACAGGGTGTCTTTGAGGAGAGGGATGATTCATGCAGTCTCTAAACAGACATCACACATGCATACATGTGGAGAAGGTACAAAGAATGTTTATTTAGAAGATGGTCAAATTCTTTATAAAGAGTTTACCTCAAGATTCTCAACGTTTTTTCTAAGGTCCTTGTATTCAAAGGATTTGTCCATGTTTTTAGAGGTTTTATAAGGTAATTACTTGTGAGATGGCAAGTGCTTTGTTAGTTCGCTGCACCTTGTTTCCCAGGAAAGGTGTTGGGAGGGAAAATAGTTTTGTTCTGGTGCGCGCCTTCGTAGAAATTGGCGATATTAGCCCCCTCTTCCTCACACCAATGTATAGCACCGTGGAGGAGATCGGACCCATTGTAGGAAATGCTCCCTGAGGTGCCAGACACTTCTGGGGGTTGGATATCAGGGTTGTGGGCTCATTGATCTGATCAAGTATGTCAGGTGTTACATTTCTGTGTAATGCCTGACCCCCCTCGTGGGTTTCCATGAAGTGGGTGAATCATGCTTCTCCTGAATGCTAGAGGGAGGAGAGAGCCCCACCACACAGCGCTCCCATGTATGGGCATAAATGATCTCACCCCTAGCACTGCAACCACATGGGAAGAGCTGGCTATTGCTGAAGGCAGTGCTAGCAGCCCCTGAAGGAACAAGTATGGGGGCATGTCTAGGACCAAAGCTCCACCCTGGATCGGGATGGTGTTGCCTGGCAAAGCAGCACTGCAGTAAGGAGTGCTAGAAACACTGCCAGTAGTCAGGAGCTATCAGGCCAGAGAGAGCTATTCTCAGATGAAAGTGGCAAGCTAAGTCCCCTGAGCAGCAAACACATAGAAGACAACTACTACCCAACCTGAGTGATATTGAGCTCCTCGAGCAGATCCTCTGAAACCATCATGATGCAAGAGTTCAATGTGCCACGGAGGAGTAAAATGCTCCTCAGTGTGACGGCTGCTATCAGAATCTGGTCCTTTCTGAGGGCACATTTGCAACCTGTTCCAACAGGTTCCTTCAGCAATAGGTTGCGGCCTTCAAGTACCGTTCCAAAGTCATACATCAAATGAGACAAGACAGAAGACGGGAGATGGCTCATTTTTCAAAGCAACCGAGGGTTGCTATGTAATAGATTCTTCTTCCAGTACGTAGAGCCAAGGAGTCATTTAAAGGAAGTAGGGAGGATCTGTGGAGTGGAGATGGCTGAAAGAAGAGAGGTGACCCTACTAGATCCATCCATCCCACTCTTGCAATACTTGACCTCAAAGACCTTCAAAAGCTGAACACAGGAACTTAAATTCATAACTTACTAGAAACCCAGGTCTATGGACTTAATGTGGACATGGGATTTATGGCTCATTACAACAGTTTGCAACACACCACTGATAATCTAACCAACAACTGCCCGTTTTCATTTCAAGTGACTTTCTCAAATTTGCATTACCAAGAGCACCGGCACTTCTATAGAAGGTGGGGGTGCCAAGGCCAAACCACCATCTCCTTTTTTGGCAGCTAGCTGCTATAGTGGTGAACCAGCTGCCCTTTCTTCTGGTGTCTCTGGTGGTTGAAAGATGTAATTTTAACACCTCCTCATCAGAATTATTATTCTGAAGGGGATGGAAATCTGTGGCAGACATGAATTCTGCACTTACATGTCTTTTGTTACAAAGACTGGGGCACCTATAAGCTCGGAAGCTAGCTTTTTTCACCAGCAGAAATTGGTCCAATAAACAATGTTATCTCACCCATCTTGCATCTCTCAATAATAACTGTTGGCAATCTGAACAAAAAGGACAAGAACAGAATGGACAGTACTCACAATAGAAGCCATAGACTCTCTCATAAGCATGTGCTGCCAACAAACCTCTTTTGCTGATACATGTATGGCTTCAGTTTGAGCCATTCAAGCTAGTACCTTCAAGAGCACTAAATGTGTTTATAAAACACCTCCGGAAACCAGAACAGCACAAATAATGACAACATTGGAGATGGGTTGGGAAAAGATCCAGCTTTCGACCCATGAGGAATCCTAACTGATTGACTACAGTTATGGATGAAAGAAAATATGACCACGTGTCAAAATCTTTAGAAATGGGGCTTTTATTCAGCATAGATTAAATACAGTAATCAGAACAATTAGTGTTATTTTTGAAAAATTGCACTGAATAGCATGCTTAAGGAAGAGTGGGTAAAACATTAGGGACAGAAATCTAGAAACAGTAATTGTAGCAGCTACAGTTATAGTTGTTTGGACTTCGGTTCTTCAAAGGAGAGAAAAGTAGCTACCAAACTACTGCTTTAGTTTTACATAGTTACCTTGATTTTTTTTTTTAAATAAAACATTAAGTGACTGGGTTTCTGCCGAAGATGTTGAAATACTGCAATGTGGCCTCTTTAGCTAGTTCTCTTATGTTAATATGGTTAATGAAAGGCTTGTACTCTAGCAGTGTGGTTAGTCATCTGAGTACACTGCAATCAGCCTAGGGACTGTGTAAACACAGATTAGTATGTGAAGATTATGAGTTGCATTGTTTAATAAAGTACAAAATAATTATCCCCTTGTATTAGAGAAACAATATTAAATAAACCAGTGTAGTAAGGAGAGTTCTTTAATGATTCCTCGAATAAAAATATAGGTAAAATAAGTCTTAAATTTGACTTATTTCCCTGGATTTAGAAGCATGGTAGCTAGAAGAAGAAAAGGTTAAATAGCAATTTGGTCAAGATTTGACAGTACCTACTCAACGGGAAGATAACTGATGGTAGAAAGTTCTTGAATATAGGGCTATGTCTACACTGCAATGCTATTTCGGGATACCAGAGTGTCCCAAAATAGCTATCCCGCATCTTCACAGCAAGCTTGTTATTTTGGTCTTGCTATTCCGACATCCCTGTAAACTTCGTTCTATGAGGAGTAATAGGACTTTATTTCGAAATTTGTCACTCTGTAGACAGCACAAAATGAAGAAAAAAGCTATTTCGAACTAGCATTGAAATCAGATACGCAACTTGCGTAGCTCAAATTGCGTATTTTATTTCGAGTTACAGTGCAGTGTAGATGCACCCCTGGAGACCAAGGCATAAAAAATTCAATGTGCAGACAGTAAAAATAGAGAAATTAAAAGTGGAGATAAAATGCAAATATTGACAGTGAGGATAATTAACGACTGGAAAAACTTAACAAGGGCTTTGGTCAAGTTATCACTAGAGCTTATGAGAGGGAAACCATGTGAAGAGTTTTCCCGATGAAAAAGTTCAGTTTTATCAAAAACTTTTGGCTTTTTTTGTTTTAGAAAAATGTCAAGTCCAACACAAAATAATTTTTTTCTTGTTTTCATCACTTGGAATCTCTAAATCAAGACTGTATGTCTTCCTAAATGGTGTGGTGTCATTCAACAGTAAGTTATTAAATTAGCTGCCGAAACAAGTAGGTAAAACTTCCTGGCCTGTGTTATGCAGGAGGATGAAGCAGGTGATCAGAGACACCCCCTGGTGCTGAAAATCTATGAATGAATACACTGGGCTGTCTTCTCAGCTTGTGTAAATCAGTGTTGCTCCACTGCAGCCAGCTGAGAAGCCACAACATTCTTTAATATTAAAATAATTGCCAGTGTAATTCACCTATGTCTAGAGAGCCACCATGTGAGCTGTTCCCTACTTGAAGTTCCACTTAAACCCTACTTTGAGGGCCTTGATTTCAAGCAGACACTATTGCTATCACACTTTTGGAACACGTGGCACTTTACTAGGTACACAAGGGGACAAATTAGCGTTTCAACATGTTCTAATCCTGGCGGAAATTCAGAAATACAAAGGGATGCAAAATTAGTCAACACACAGATGTGGGGAGCGGAGGACAACCCTTCTAGAACTCAGTGATGTTAGAGGCACCACTATCTGGAGTTACAGCTGCAAAAGTCTACCTTGCAATACCTCCTGGAAGGAAAGATGGAATAATATTTTGGCCCCAATTAAGGCAACCTGGCAAAACCTACCTATTCAGTAAGACTTTTTCGACATTTCTTGAACATCATTGACATCAACCATTGTGCTCGTCCGAACACCCTCAGAACTAACCCAAGCACAGTTTTCCATAACTTATAATGGAAGACAAGCTAGCACCTCCAAGAAGTGTGCTAGGGACCTTGCTATTGGCAATGTTCTTTAGGTGGGAAGCTCTCAGACACTTCAGTGTTGAGTGACAGTTCAAAACCATATGCCAGATAGTGTATCAACACTTTTATATCTAGTGTCTTCTCTGGAACTATGTTTTCCTGGAAAGCCAAAGTGGGTACAGCACATACAGTTGGAACAGCAACTTGTAGTTATCAGTACCTGTGTGTTACCTTCTCATCAGCTCAAGAAGAATCTCTGAATGACTATTTACCAAACACACTTGCCCTTGATTGTTTAGTTTTGATTCTTGTGTTTGTCAGTGTTTCTACAGTGTTACTTATGCTCGCTGAAAGCAAGATGAAAAGCCACGAAAGAATTACCGGTGCTGTACATTGTGAGAGAGCACGTTCAAGCTTCAGGATTAATCATTCAGCAGGTATATAACAAACACAGAGATGTCAAACTGAAAACAACATGCAGAGCCTTAAGCCCTGGAAGGAAAGAAAGGTGTGTGGGAGAGACGGCAGTTACCCATCCATCCAAAAGCAACAAAAGGTGTGCCAGCCTGCTCTGGGGAACAACAGGTCAAATTCCCTTCGGTTTTAACCATTTGCTTTTGCACTACACTCTCTGACAAGCGATGTTACTACAACATGAAATGCTAATGACACAGTCACAAGTCAGGGAATTACAGTTACATTTTTATGTATGATAGATATAGGATTCTTGGGTAGGACTTTCAAAAGCACCCAGTGCTGCCCTAACTCTGCACCCTCTGACATCAGTGGCACCTATGGCAGCAGAGTTGGGCCAATGCAGAGCTGTTTTGAAAATCTCACCTTTTATGGCCAAATAGCCCACTCCCGCAAGTGCAGTTCTTTCGTATGATATTTTAGCTTGTTGTTTGCTGCGCTGTAATGGCTGAGTATAGTGTAGAATGAAAACCACTGTTGTGATCCATCCATGCAAAGGGCCAGGACTGAATTTCAGGCAGGTCTGAATTCTCTGACTTTTGTGAGGTTAAAAGTCCAAATACACTTGAGAACCTTTTTAAGCCGGCAACCCTGGGAAACAAGGTATGCCGGATTAAAGATTTTGCCAGGCCAGGGAGGGCATTTCAGGGTCTGGGCATGAAGGGGATGGGGTTGGTGTGCTTACCTGGCACCCCACTCCTGTGGGCACACGTGGCTCTGTGGCCCATGCTGCTCCCAAGCCCCATTCCCCATCTCTATGGGAGTGGTGGGGGAAAGACACAGGGGAAGCATTTTGCAGCACTGCCATTCCTTCAGCTAGGGGTAGCGGTAATGCACAGAGCAGCTTCCTCTCTGTACCAGGGGTGTTCCTGGATTGGGACACCCAGAGTACTGAGGTTCAAGTGTAAACTGAGCTAAATTCATCCCTGGGGTAACTCTATTGCAGGGAATTTGACTTTTGCTAACCAACAAGGTCGAAGCGCTGCCTTTGCACACTGAGGGCCTGATGCTTCAGCCCTTACCCAAGTGGGGTCCTATAAAGCCAAGGAGCAAGTGTTGCTTTTCCTTGTCTCCAGGCACCAAGCACCTCTCAGAAAGCACCCTACAGGATTAGGCCTTTGAGTAGCCCCAATAACTGAGAGTTCCATGGTTTGGCCCTGTGGCCCTGATTCCTTAACACCAGCTGGCACTGGTCCTCCTTCAGGCTCTGTGTCTTCAGGGCATCACACCCTCTATCGTCCAGGTTGCAAAGCATCCCCCCAACTGTTTTTTAAACCACTTGAGTGAAGCTAGCACAGATCTCTTTTTGAGCCCACTGACTTCTCGCTACAGGTCGGTCATATTGGTTTTTGCTTCATTTGATACATGCTTCTAAGTGCAATTACATGGATTTGAAAATTGATTTTAATGAAGCCTTTGCAACATTGGCACATGGGTCAGATCTTCAGTACTGTGACAGGGGGAAACAACAATGGAAAATGGATCCTAAGGGTGACTTATTCAGTTACAACCTGTTGCTCTTGTCTCAGCCCGATTGGATTGTTGCAGTGCGCTCTATGTGGGGCTGCCCTTGAAGAGTCTTCAGAAGATTCAACTGGTCCAGAATGTGGCTGCTCGAGTTTTAACTAATACTCGTTATACAGAGCACATTATGCCAGTGCTCCAACAGGTGCACTTTCCGGGCACAATTCAAGGTCTTGGTTATGACCTATAAAGCCCTAAATGGGTTGGGACCAGTATGCTTGAAGGACCGTCTCCTCCTATATGAACCCGCCCGGGGACTGAAGTCAGCTGCGGAGGCTCTGCTCGTGTTCCTCCACTTATGGAGATAAGGTTGACATCTATGCAGAGCAGGGCCTACTCAGCCTTTGCTCCCAGGCAATGGAATTCTCTGTCCTGGAACATTCATCTGGTGCCAACATTGGTGCTGTTTTGGCACCAGGCCAATGCCACCCTTTTTACCTGTGCTTATTTGTGTTTAGTTGTGTGTGTGTGTCCCTCCTCTTGAGGTGTTTTAGCAGGTTTTATGTCCCCCTTTGGGGGCCTGTATTTTACTTTTACCTGTAAAATATATATATATTTTACAGGTAAAAGTAAAATACAGTATATATATATATTTACAGGGCTTGACAAACTATACAATCAGCTGCGTGCCCTGTTCATCGGTGGCGCACGCATGCGCAAAGCGACTCTTGTGCATGCGCAGAGCGGGGCTGGCAAGCAATTTTCGCCGCCGTTTATCAAGCCCTGTATATATATATATATATATATATATATATATATATAATGGGGGGGGGGCATAAATATTTTAAATAATAATAAATAACCGAGGAAGTGGCCAGATTTTCAAAGTATTTATGTGGCTAATGGTGGAGAGAAGCACCAGTTGAGATTTCAAGAACTCCTAAGTGCCTGACTCTTAATGAAATTAAAGAGAGTTGGAAAAGTAGGCAATTCAGAAAATCTTACTTTGTGCCTATTTGAATCATCAGGTTCCTAAATCCCTTTGAAAATCCGGCTCTGTGTCTCATGGAAGTGAATGGGAGTTAAGATCCTAAATAACTTAAGTGCTTTTTGGAAATTTTACCCTTAATCAAGAAGGCTCCTTTGAGAACTGAAAGTTGTCAGTGTAATGTTTGATTTGTTCTGTGCAAAAATCTGACAAAAAGAAGAAACTTTGAAAGTCTGCTGTTGTCAGAGTACTAGACCAGATTCCGCATCAAGTTCAGTCTTGCTTTTGTAGTAATAACAGTGCTGTTGTTTTAACTTGGCTTGTGTCAGTCTGTTCTTTGATTAGATAATTAACTACAATGGTACACATGTTCCATCACACTACTAAGTGATTCCACAAATTTCATGGGCAATTAAGCCCTCTTATCCTTAATGCTAGAGAGATCAATCTCACTTTCTGAGCCTGTCCAGGGGTATTGTGAGAAGCAAAGGGAATGGGTTGACAACTTTCTGACCGAACAAAATGGAACATCCTTGCCCCGCCCCTTCTCTGAGGCCCCGCCCATTCACTCCATCCCCCTTCCCTCCTTTGCTTGCTCTCACTCACTCAGACATTTTCACTGGGTTGGGGATGGCTGGAGTCCCTTTTCAACCTGGTATTCAGTTGAAAACTGGACACTGGGCAATTCCTTCCCAGAGAAAAGCAGCAGGTCGGAGGAACTGCCCATTCAATTGGGGCTCTGTCCTATATAATTAATCCCCTCACCACATATTGATCGTTACAAATCTGTGTGGTACATGTTAGTACAAAGATTTTAGGGATGGAAATGGGGTTTGGAAAGATAAGGCTTTTGTGACTGGGGGAGACAGATAAGGGGTGGAGTTGGAAAACTGTGGGGCTACCTCTACACTACATGCTTCTTGCGCAAGAAGCCTGTTTGGACTGGAAAGAGGGTGGCAGGGACAGATTGTACATGCAAACTGCTGGCCAATGCTGGAAGGAGGGGGAGACTATCAAAAGAAGGAACCCTTTCTATTGTTTTACCCTGAGCAGTGGATCCTGTGCCACATGCAGGGGGTTTTCCTGTCAGAGCAAAGTGGGAATGGTTTCCCCCATTGTCATCAAAATTTTCCCTCGCTTTTTTTTTCGGGGGAGGGGGGGCTTTTATATATAAAAATACATTTTTCAGATCCTAACAAAAGTAGAAAGATTTTAAAAATATTTTTGTGTTAAAAAAGACATATACCGCTGGAAAAATGTCCCCAGCAAATGTCCCCAGCAGCTGCGAATGTGTGGGAACGTGCTTTGTAAGAACTGTGAGTGGGATTTTGTGAGAAAGGGAGTGTTTAGAAGTGAGGTAAAAAGCCTTCTTAGTGCAATTCACCACAGGCTCAAGAGGGTGAAAAGCTATTAAATTCAGTGGCATGTCACCCAGGTACAGAAACAGTGTCTTTGGATTCTCTTCTCTTCTCTTCTCTTCTCTTCTCTTCTCTTCTCTTCTCTTCTCCTTTTACTTATTGGACATGCTTCTGATCAACAAATCCTGGATCCACTGACATCATGACGCTAAATAAGAAACTAACTTTCTACCTGAAAATCCTTGTTCAATGGAACTGAATGGTAGCATGAAATTGAGGAATCTGCCTGCTACTCAGCTAAATTCCCCACTGCTGATCTATCATAAATGCTTAGATGGCCCCTATATCTATGTGTATCCTAACAGCACCCCTGTGAGATAGGGAAGTGCTGTTATACCTATGGTACCAATGGAGAACTGACGCACTGAGAAACCAACCAACTTGCCCCAGGTCACACAAGAAGTCTGACGTAGAGTAGGCAGTTGAAATTAGGTCCTCGAAATCTGAAGCTACAACCTTAGCCAGCCATCCTCCCTTCACTATTATGGCACGTAGTTTACTTTTGGTGTAGCTAATTATGTATAGCTGTAAAACGGGACAGCCGTTTTTGGGGTGAATAAATATCTTTAATATTCTAATTGTTCTTGGCCCAGTTATCTTGGTTTTTTAAATGATATTCTGATACTAAAATCTAAAAATGAATACAATTAATTTAAATCTAAATATTTCATGGATCACATAGTGGCTCTGTTACCACCAGCTTTAGTCCTCAATGGGATATTCTCCGCTCATTACACGTGTCATACAGCTTCCTATCTTATCCAAGGGACAATTATACAAGGTAAGGAAAAATGGTCTCCTGGCCAGGGTGCTAGCTGAGGCATTAGGAGACACATGGTCAATACATTGCTCTGCCACAAACATCCTGCATAACCTTAAGCAAGTCACTTAACTTCTCTGTACTTCAATTCCTTAATACTAGCAAGTGTAGCAGTGTTGGGAGGATATACAGAGTGAAATTTGGGATGTGCTCAGTTACTATAGTGTTGCAGCCAGTATAGAATATGAAATTGAGATCTTTCTTGCAGATAGGTTGTTAAATCATCTTTAAAAAAGCAAAGCTCTACTGGGAGCCAGTTGCTTTTGCAAATGAAGTTGTATTGAGTTGAAAATAAAAATATAGGTCACAGGGATCAGATTAGGTTTTAATAAGAACTATTTAATCATTGACCAGAACCTTAGCTGCTGTTACTTTGTTGATTCTTCCTTGATCTCAAACCAGCTGAAGATCTGGTTGGACAAGGTTCATTCTTCATGTTACTTTTTTTTTCTGTTTAGCAATGAATGTGAGTTGCGTGCTTTCTCAAAGAGGAGCTTAGGTATGTCAACAAGGACATTAGCACCTGACATGTCACTCAGAAACTCCAGGTGAATTGGGGATAATGCACTCTAAAGTACCGGACCAACATGTTTGTGGAAGGCTTTGATCTCACTACAGAAAGCAAGGTGTGTCTTCAGATTCTTGTGTGGGGAAGATTTAATAATTGCTCTTGGGCAATTATAGGTTTGTCCTCTGTATGGCAAGGGATATCTTCTTGCCTAGTGAAATGGAGCACTGACCGTCACCTGTCATAGGAGAGATCTTTATGTGGCACTCTTCATGATGACTCTGTTCATCGGATAATGCAATATCATAAATACAGGATTCAAAATTCTGAAAATATTCTTTGTGTACTTTCCATAGGAATTGACATGACACCTCTTGCTGTATACATTAGAGTCAATTCTGCTCTCAATCACACACAAAACCCCAGTGGAAGCATCTTGGTTGATTGTACATGACAGAGAATGGAATTTGACCCCTAGGATTTCTTCTGGTTTATTCATATTGCTATAGAGGAGGGGAAATGGTTGGCTATTTGTGGTCAAGACTCATGTCTCAGAATCAGCAGCACTGAGTTCAGTTCCCAGCAATTCAGGTGCGTTTACACAGCACCCTTACCTGGAAATAAGCTATGCCAAATTTTGAAATATAGCGCTATTCCAACAAGTCCCTTGACCCTCACAGAATGAGGGTTACAGGAACAACAGAATAATGCACTCATTATTTCAAAATATATTTCGAAATAACAGGTGTATTTTCAGACACGGAATTGCTATTTTGGGATACTTCTGTGAAGTAGCCCCACTGTCTAGATGTAGCCTAATAGAGCCGTCTGGAAAATAAGAGCGCCATTTCATGAAATATTTTGAGCTTTCAAAATTAGTTTTCAATCCACATCAGAATCACTGGACTATGGAGTCAATCTTTCTCTGATCCAATGAACATTTAATTACTTAACAAGTAGAAGAGCTCCAACACTGAGAGATATTGACTCAATAGCTTGGGGGCTAAAGGATCTCATTTGGGATGTGGGATACCCAAATTCAAATCTTTATTCCAAATCAGGAATTTATACCTGGGTGTGTCACATCCCAGATGATTGTCCTGGGATGGATGAGTCTTTCTTGCATTCAAGAGTTTTAAAGGATTTGGTTGAGGTGCTTGCCAGATTATTAATGTTGATTTTCAAAAAATCTTGGAACACTGGTGAAGTTCTAGAAGACTGGAAGAAAGCTAGTGTTGTGTCCATATTTAAAAGATAAAGATAATGAACTAGGGAGTTATAGGCCTTTTGGTCTGACACTGAGCCCAACCAAGATAATGGAGCAACTGATATGGGACTTGATTACTAAAGAATTAAAGGAGAGTAATATACGTAATGCTGATCAACATGTCAAACAAACTGATACTTCTTTTGGATGTGTTTGCAAGTTTGGTTGTTAAAAGTAATGGGTTGATGTACTATATTTTGATTTCTTTAAGGCATTTGGTTGGGTACTGCAGGACCTTTTCCTTAAAAAAACTAGAATGATATAAAATGAAAATGGCACACATAAAATGGATTAAAAACCAACTGATGGGTCTCAACATGTAATTGGAAATGGGGACTCATTGTTGAGTGGGTGCTTTCTGAGTGTGTTCTTGGGCCTACATTATTTAGCATTTTAATTCATGATCTGGCAGAAAACAAAATCGTCACTGATAAAGGCAGATGACACAAAATTGGGGGAATGATAAACAGTCAAGAAGACAGGCCATTGATACAGAGTGATCAGGATCAGACGGTAAGCCAGGTGCAAGCAAACAGTATATGTTCTAATACAGCTAAATGGGAATGGATTTGTGTAGGAACAAATAATATAGCCTATATTTGGGGGACTATTCCTGGGAAGCAGTGATTGAAAAAATATTGGGGTTGCGGTGGGTGATCAGTTGTACATGCACCCCCAGTGCAACACTGTGGCCAAATGAGCTCAGGCAATCTTGGAAGGCATAAAGAGAGGAATGACAAATAGGAGGAGAGGGGTTATTTTGCCTCTGTATTTGGCACTGAGGCACCCACTGCTGGAATATGATGTCCAACTTTTGTGTCCACAGCTCAAGAACAATGGTGATAAATAGGAGAGGGTTCAGAGAAGAGCCACAAGAATGATAACAGGATTAGAAAACCTGCCTTACAGTGAGGGTGTATCTACACTGCAGGGTTTAAGTTAAAATAAGCTACGCAAATTGAGCTACAACAATTGCGTAGCTTATTTTGAAATAGGGAGTGTCTACACAGCACTTATTTCAAAATAGAGCACTCTTCCTCCAACTTCCCTTACTCCTCATGCAATAAGGGTTACAGGAGTCAGAATAAGAAGTCCTCCCGCTTGACGGTATTTTGACACTATAGTAAAACTCCAATAATCCGGCATCAAAATAGTCCGGCATCAAAATGGCAAGAGCCTAGTGAGTGAGCTTTGGCAAAAAATGAGTCACAGGGTAACAGCGGCAGCAGCTAAACTGAGCAAAAATGGTAAAAAAGGCTTAAAAAACTAAAACATTACAGTATACTGTATACAATATGTACAATAAGCAGGATTAAGAACACTTTATATACAGTATATAATGTATACAGTATATATATAACCAGCTTATAGTACCTCCTGATAGTCTGGCATATCTGATAATCCGGCACCACCTAAGTCCCATAGGTTCTGGATTATCAGAAGTCTACTGTATTTTGAAATAACTGCCTGCTGTGTAGACACAGGCTAAGTTATTTCGGAGTAGCTCTAATTATTTCGAAATAGTGTTGCAGTGTAGATGTACCTGAGTGACCCAAGAAGCTCGATCTATTTAGCTTAACAAAGAGAATATGAACAGGTGACTTGATTTTATTCAATAAGCACCTAAAGGGGAAATATCGATTTAATAATGGCTCTTCACTCTAGCAGAGAAAGGTATGGTATGACACAATGGCTGAAAGTTGAAGCTAGAAAAATTCAAACTGGAATGAAGGTGTAAGTGTTTGATGGGAAGGGTAATTGGAACAATTTTCAGGGCTTATGGTGGATTTTCCATCAGTGGTGATTTGTAAATCACGATTGGATGGATTAAGATAAATCTTAGGAATTCTTTTGGGAATGTTCTTTGGCGTGGTTATACAAGAGATCAGACTACATCAGGGCTACTCAACTTTGGAAGCCCCTACTCAACTTTGGGGGCCACAATGATACTCACAGCACTTGCCTAAGGCTTGTGTGCTTGTGTGTATATGCAACTTAAGTGTGGTTGCATATACTTGCAAATATTTGCAAATAGCTTCTTTCAGACTGACGGGCATGAATATAAAGCACTTCCCACAATGCTTCGGCGCTCTCCGCACCTCCTTCTTGGAGGCTAGAAGCACCAACACTCTGTACCCATCTGCTCCATCCAGCCCATCCACTTGCATCTTTCAATGTTCACCCTGCCTGGGAGATGTCTCGCTATTATGTAGCATGTTTCCAGTGGAGACCATGTTCGAAGGATCCTACCCATGGGCTGCGTGTTGAGTAGCCCGGACAACATGATCCCAATGCTCCCTTCCGGCACTGGAATCTAGGAATTTTCCTTGGGCCTGAGTTACCCATCTGAGAAACAGTGACTGCACTGCTTAGTTTCCTCAGAGGTCTAAATTAAGGGCAAGATGGAATGTACCTGAGAAAAGCAAGAGACTACTGAGCACTCTGTGAGAAGGTCGATTCCTTTCAGGTGAAAGTAACGTGTAACTTGTCTTAAGTGACCAAAAGGGAAACTGATGACAATTAGTTTCAAAATGATCCTTTTGAAAAAGTGGCAATAAGTGTACTCAATATATGGAGGAGGCACAGTTTGGTCCCTTAAGATTGGATATTGCCTAAAAAGAACATCGCCTGTCCTGGCATTTACAGTATTTTGTTTGCAAGTTTCCTGAATGATCAAATATTAGACTATTAACTGTGACTATAAAGGACTTCTATGCTACAGCAGGAGACTGTGATGCCTAGCAGTTCCATTGCATGGGAAGGAGGAGTGCAAATAATAATAATAGTAATAATAATAATAATATAAATAAATACATTAGTCACACGGTAAACTGCCATTTTGACAATTAATATTAATACTAATAACACCACATAATAACTACAGTGATAATTATCATAATAAATGTGTGATTGATTTCTTTGTGGTTAGTTTGGGTGGAATATTATCTAATGGTTGGATAAAATATTAGACTGGAGGGCAGAAAGCTGTAATAGGTTCCTTCCTCTGCCACTCATTAGCTGAGTGACTTTGGCAAAATCACCACCCTGTTCTTTAATATCCCCACAATAATGTTACATATCTTCACTGGTAACGCAGTTTGGGATCTACAGATGAATTACTGACATAGGTTCCTTCCAGGGTGTCATCTGGAATTGGGTACCACTGATCTCTCTGACCTACCAACCTGGTTTTCCTCTCTCACTGTGCTTCTAACCTGCTCCCGGTCTTGCACTTCCACACAATACTCACACAGGTAGGACACACCCCGCTGCAGTTACATGCAGGCTCTCTGGCCAGCCCCTACATAGAAGGCCTACAGGACAGGCAGCTCCCAGGCATGCACACCCACTGGCGTGTAACCCAAAATTACACCATTTTGTGGTGCAAGGGGACCTGCACAGCATAAGATCATAGAGTTTGCCTCCTCCCTCAATGCGGAGAAGAATATGCAACAGCCTTTGCCCCTTGAACTATAATTCCCATACACTTCACTCCAACTCACTAGGTTAAATAAAGCAAAACCAATGTATTAACTACAAAAGCTAGATATTAAGTGATTGTAAGTGATTATAAATAACTTCAGTGCCAATTTTCGCATCCTAATACAAACAGTTATCCATATCTACAATTAGGTAGAGTGTTTCCCATTAATAGCCATTTGAATGCACCTCTACTAACCACAGAGATGTAGTATTTTATACTAAATTCCTTGTATAATGTGTATAATGCAGTTGTCTATAAAGGACAAAAATGGAAAAAAGCTTGAGAGATTTGATACATAAAAAGGAAAGTACTTAAGCACATGCTTAACTATAAATACATGCTTAGGGGCTTGTCTACGGATAAGCATGCACTGATTTAATTAAAAGTGTGTCATTAAAGTGATTTAATTAAACTAGTGCAAGTTTGTATGTAGATAGTCTTATTTTGGTTTTTAGTAGCTTATATCCATATATTTTAATTCCTTATTAACTTAAGCTAGATCAAAATGAGCCGTTCGTAAACCAGAATAAGAAAATCTAGATAGCGCTTTGCATCAGTTTCACAAAATAATTTTTAAATCAGTGCAACTTCTATGCATACACAAGCACTCAGCCTATTCCTATTCAGCAAAGCACTGAACCACTCTTTAAGTTAAGCATATGCTGAAGTCCTTTGATTTAATATTGAATTTACTATATAACCATATCAACTAAACTACACAAATACTGGGAAAATAACAATGACTGTTGAAACAGATTGAAAATTCACCATGGGATCATCTTGTGGGTGTCTCCACTGAAGATTTTGTCAAACAAACAGGACGATCTCTATGATTTTAGAGATTTATGTTCGGTTCTCTACAACCGAGTCCATGTATGACTTTTGGCTAGTCACTTAAGTGCTCTGTGCTTCAGTTCTGTCATCTGGCAATAACAGCACTTCTCACAGAGGTATGGTGAGCACAAACACATTAGATTGTGAAATGCTCAAATATTACTTTGATGAGGGTTATCTAAGCATCTTATTTTTTCCTAGCATTGTGTGTGTGTATTTGTGTATTCCAAAGCACTGGGAATAGGCAGCACATGAATGTGTTTCATGCATGCCACTGATGGACCAGATTATAGACTGCAAACTAATATCTTTAACAAAAGTCAGTATCACTGGCCAATCCAATTAGACTGCCTTTCAGAGTACTCACCAAGGACCTAACACTGCACCGGGACTCCTGAGGTTATGTCCAGATGTCTATGTGGCCACCCAGTGACTTAATATGGTAGCCCCATGGAGACAGAGGTTTTGCCTAATGAACATTGCAGAAATAATGATAGGCATTGCTAAATGCTTTCTGGAAAAATCCTTCTTTAAATACTAGAGCTGGGTGGGACTTTTACAAATTTTGAAACAACAGAGAAACAAAATGGGGAAACCTTCATAGAGAGACTTTGTACATTAAAAATTATCTCTATCTTTTTGAACAACTATAAAGTTAATGTAAAATTTCCAAAAGCGCCTAAATTCCATTTTCAAAATGATGTGGGGAATTTAGCAGTGTAAGTCCCATTGAATTTCAATTATACTTGTCTACACAGTGGGGTAATGCAATCTACAAGGATGTGCTTTCATATGCTGCCCACTAATTGGTTCTTGTAAACCCTACTGGTGCACTTTAATGTAGTGCTGTTGGAAACAGTATTATGTTAAAGTAGGCTACTGGGGAAGCTTAAGCACACACCGACAGGGTCTAAACAGATCCATGAATGCACAACTCCTGAGAGCACTGTAGAAATCACACCTCCATAGCGTGCATTAATGCTCCATGTCGACAAGCCCTTAGGCCTCTAGGTGCTGACGTCTCTTATGAGAAATGAGACGTAGGTTCCTAAATCCCTTATGCAATCTCACAAAGTTGGCTCCTGGTCTAATATTTTCACATTTCAATTGCTACACTCCATGAAACATGTTAAAATTCTGAATGTTAAGGACAAATAAAACAAATGCAGAGACCACCTCCCCCCCATCTGAAAGTTGCTGTAGCTTGAGCTAAAAAAAGCCAACACTGTAGCTGCCCCCTCTGTGTACTGGACTGAGAGAGACTTCCACAGTGATACACAGTCATCAGTGGGTTACGTTTGCACTACTGCCCTCTATGAGGCTCCTCATGGAATTTGGATGTAGCATGGCAGGAGTGTACTGCTAATGAACTCTTCATGTGTGCATCTGTGGATGCCCGGACCATAGACACTACTTAGCTACTACCGTCTACTGTTTGGTGTCCCGTGTGGCAAATTCCACCAGCAGGAGGTCTCCTCTAAAATCAAATCTGCACTTGAGGAAGTCCTTGCAGCCAGTAGACTGAGTTAAGCCCACCATGTGGCATCCATTTATGTACTTATCATACCCTCCTGTAGTCTTTTTGTTCTTCCAGATGGTGCACATTTAATTCTTATACCCCAAAGAAAGCCTAGTGGTACAAACACTCCAAAGGATCCACTTCCAGGACTCACCACATTTGGATATCCTTTTGACTATTAACACAAATCCTGCCAAGCCACGTCTGTTATGTAGGGATTACAAACCTCAAAGACAAGGGTTGCTTTTCGATGACACATCCTCGCTTCAGTTCCTCGCTCCGGTTGCCGCTCACAAACGCGAGAGATTTCCTTGCCCAAACCTGCTGATGGGAAACATGACACCATACAGTGGTTAGCAAGGGAACGCTTTGTTAAGCTTCAATCACGCTTTGAAATGGAAGGGTTTCGATTGCCACACTCCATGAAACTGCCATCTCGCGTGTTTCTCAACGTAGGACAGTGTCCGACCAACGCATAGACGAGTCTATCACCGTTGATCCTTGCGTTTTTAATCATCCAACCGGTAGCACTTGGAATGCACTTTAAACAAGTATTTTCATGTGCTGTCGATGCTCTCCCTCACCTAAAACAGGAAGTGGAAGTTCTAAAATACCATACAGAAGGTTTATTTTGTGGCTGACTTAATAACCATCAAGCCAATCTCACAAGACATTTTATTTTTCAAAGATTTCCCCTAACATTTCCCCAAGCAAAGAAGTATAAGTAGGATCTCTATCATCCATTTGCAGCCCTGTATTTTGAAAAAAGAAATTCTTACTTTTTTTACCTCTTCCTATAATAGTGTATTTAGATTTAAATCATAATAAAAAGCTTGTTACCTTTAATTAGATTTACACTTGCAAATGATCACAGATGGAGAAAATAACCATAAGCCAAATAAGAGAATGAGCTCAGTCGATGAATAAATCAAAGCCGTGTTAAGTCAAGTTCCAGGGCCCTTGCAAATATTTTTTAAACTCTCTGCAGTCAGCATGTTCCATATTTTCCGTCTCCATTTAATATCCCCACCATTTCTAATCCTTGATTCCTGCATATCATTTTGATGAAGTGTGTGTGTGTGTGTGTGTGTGTGTGTGTGTACATAATGTCCATTGAAATTCTCAGTTGAAAATGTTGGTATTTCATCCACTCTTCCTCCCCTCCCCCCCAAACAAAATCTCCTCAGCTGAATTTCATCCCCTCTCTCTTCAAAAAATCTGCGCTTGGGGGGAAACGATTTTCTAATATTTTGTTTCCTGACAGAAAAATTGAAAAATTCAGTGGTGAACTTTCATTCTGCTGGAAATCTAATAGGTTTTTCTTCAGATTATATAAATCTTTTGTCTTTTACCTCAACTGCCCCAACTTTCTGTGGAAAAAGAGGGTTGATGGGAAATTGTCAACCAGCCTTGCTGCTGCCACACCCACTTTTAACTTGTGTCAGAGAGGTTGATTTTCCATGGTGCTGTGGAGTATGCAATACTTCTCCTAGTAGATCTTGGTAAGTACAGAAGGGGACAGGAATTGGAGAGCTAAGCTACATCCTCCTGCTGGTGCAGAAAAAAAATAATTCCAAAACTTCACACATAGTTTGGAATTCCACATAATTAAGGCTTTGTGGAAAGTGAAGGGGTATAAAAGGCTGGAAGTTGAGCAGTCATCCTGAACAAGGATCACTGCCAGCTTGCATAGTGCTCACTGCATAGCCCCTCAGAAATTACACATTGCCACTTGTAGTTGTAATTAATGTCTGGTGAATCCCCCATATCGTGAAGGTATGTGTTGCTTGGGTTTATTAGCAAGTGACATTGTTTGCCATCAAACTGTGCTAGTGGTTTCCTATGTTAACTTTTTGTCATGATGAAAACTGACCATTCATTCCTCCTCGGTTTTCTGTTTCCCAGCTGATTTCTGGTCCATTTTATCCCTTCCCCTCCTGGCTACTCAGTTGCCCTAAAAGCCTCTTGAATAAATTCTTTCTCAAAATCCAACTAAATGAGGCAACCTAGTTCCCCTTCCTCCGCTGTGTTGCTGACATGCTCAGAGAACTTTAGTTCCTATTCAAAGTGATTCTAAGAAGAGATTTCAGTTTAGGGCCCTGTTTAGTAAATTACCAAAAAAAAAAAAAATAGATTTGGGGAGAGATAGGATCACAGTGAGAAAAGTGGAACCAGTTGGCTTTGCAGGGTAATGGTGGCAATTAAAATGTTAGTGTGCTGATTTAAAAGGAAGTATTTCTGTGATGGGCACTAAGCTCTACATGAGAATAAGGAGGAGCAGCTAGTTTTAATGGTGTTTCATTCTCTGCTCTGGGCAGAATGAGTTGCTGGTTACAATTTGTATAGCTTTTTTGGAGCCAGCTCAAGGCAGCCTGTCATGAAACAGCTGCTGAGTTTTTCAAATGCATCTATGAGCGTGTGTACTTTCCTTAAGCCTTTTCCTAAAAGCAAAGAAGCGTTACAAAGATTTGTACTTCTGTTGTGTCACCTTAAGAAGTGATTCCTGAAAATCGAGGTATAAGCAGCATATTATTGTGCATGTAGTCTGGAAGTTAGGTTTATCTCTATCTGGAGATATGGACAGTAATGTTAAGGTAAATTACTAAAAAAGACCCCCAAACCAACAACAATAAAAACAAAAAAAAGGGAAATCTAATGGGAACTTGACATTAGCTTCCATTCACAAAAATACTGATTTTAGGGAAATTGTTTGGGGGTGATTCTTATTGACCAAAGGAGTCATTGAATTGTATGGAGGGAAGTCTTGTTTTCAGCTCGCTCTTCTCCATTTGAACGCATATAACACCTTCAACTGTAAATACAGGCAGTCCCCGGGTTACGTACAAGATAGGGACTGTAGGTTTGTTCTT
>JANRFK010004149.1:113332390-113347430 GCA_030068395.1 Apalone spinifera | reverse complement strand
TAAGTAGGGATCCGATGTAAGTTGGATCCATGTAACCTGGGGACTGCCTGTATTTATTTTTTACATGGTGACCTGGTCGTGGACCAGGACTAGAACATTTTAGCCAAGTGCTTGGTAGAAAATGCATTAGTTGAAACTAGGTTTGACAAAATTCCCATTTCCCCTCCCGCAAATTAGGGAAACTGTTTCATGATTCTCAGAAATGTCCCATTTGAAATATTTTCTAAACAAAAGTCCTGTTTTCTGTGTCAAAGTGACTTTTGTGTAGAGAATGAAGTTAATAAATAAATAACAATTAAAGGTTGAAATCAAGATGAAATATTTCAGACTTACAAAAACGAAAATAACAAAAAGTCCTGGAGCACTTTTATTTATCTGGGTTGGCGCTCACTTCATCAGATGCATGGTATGGAAGACTCTTCCTGCATCTGACAAAGAGGGCTCTAGCCCATGGCCTGTTAGTCTTTACGGTGTCACCAGACTCCTCATTGTTTTTGCTGGAGCAGACTAACACAGCTACCCCTCTGAAACAGTTATTTCTTAATTATGCTCTGCACAAAGTGATGTATCTAAAGGCACAGTGCTTTACCTTCTTTTGTGCTGACTGTTCCTTTGCATTGGATTATTTCCAGAATAATCCCTGCCAGTGAAACTTTGGAACCTCTCTGAGGATCAGATGTTGACTGCTGAATAGTGCTGTAAGCCCTTTGCTTTTGCTTCTCTCCCCTCCCACCCCCCTTTATTAATCTGAGAGAGGACACCACCTTGTTTGTAGCAAGACAAGCTGTCATCCGCCAGGTCAGGAGCAGCACATGAATCAATCAAGCCAAAAACACAACAGCGTTGCACTGTGCTTTTGATCTCTGTGTTTCTGCTGTGGACAGGTGGATGATCTTGCTTCTCTTGTTTGTTATTGGTTTGTGACGTGTCTTTTTTTTTTTTTTTTTGGAAGGGGATCAGAAAAAAAAACACTTGTCTTTTTTTTTTATACTCTGCTTTAGGATACAGAAGTTTTTGACTGCCACACCCATAAAAATTAAACGGGCCATTTAAAGATCCAGGTTGAGCCATGTGCCAAGCTCTCTTTGATTTCCAAGGCCGTTCTGAATGAGGAAACATGCTGAATGTGTAATGATATTTTAACCTTTGGGAGAGATGAGGTTGAGGGTAGTTAGGCATTTGAACTGCATTGTGAAAAGCAGAGGCCCAAATCCATTGGCCCACATTAGTGTAAAAGAGTCCAGTGAAACAAATGTGACACCAGTATGGTATGCATGGGAAATGCATGGAAAGTCTGGTGGGGAATTACCAAACCTCACTCCATCCTCCCAAGGGTAGTCTTTGCAGCAAGCTGTCAGAGGGACTAATTTAGTGCTCATTGAAGTCTGTTCAATCCATTCACTCCTACAGATGTAGATCTGGGCTCGGGTGGGTGCATGGGGTAAAGGCGTTACATGGAGTCACATCCAGTGGCTCTGTGATTACATATACACACCGACAAACTCTCTCTGGGTGCAAAGAGACACACAAGCTGTGGAGTGGCTCTGCTGGCAAGCACTGTCATCTTGGGAGGACAGTGTCAAATGTTGGAATATCTTTGTAAACTCTCTTCCCCTTCCCTAGTAAAAGTGGGACAAAAGTCCCCAAACCCGCATTCAGTGTTTGTAGCCGGCTCTATCTCTCTGTGACATTCCACAGCTGTAAAACACCATACACGCGTGCGCTCACAGTCCACAGCACACCCATAAGCTGAAAACAGAGTGATTTTGGGCTGCTGTCTCACACTGGTGGCTTGTTGATTCCATCCTCTGAACGTCTCCTTCCACTGTTTACAGAAGTCGGTGTCATTCTTGTCTTGGAGCAATTTGGAGGCGTCTGCTACCAAACCAAATCTGTGGTTCAGTTAGGGCTGGGTTACTAGGGCTGCAATGAAAAGAAGCCCCAACTATTTCAATGATTTTCTGTTGTATAAGTTTGTGTGACTATTTCAGGGGCAGGGACATTTTTGCCTCATGCTAAATGAGGAAAAAATGCTCTATTTAGACCTCAGTATTGTCCTATTTCGACTTTCAGAGTTCAGTTAATTTATGTCAAGCCATTCCTATTCTCTAACAGCCCGTTCCTAACCTAACTTGGGAGTAGAGTTGAACACACACACACACACACACACACACACACACTTCCTTTTTTCCACTGAAATAAAAATCTTTAGTGGAATAGTTCAGCTTTCTTGAAAATGCACTTTGGAGACAGTTCTCTCTTAATAGCTCTGTTAATGTTTTAGAGATCTTACGAGTTGGGCACTACAATGATGGACACTTTAGGATGCCTCAAAGAATATACAGTCCTTTAAACTTTTAAATTTTCATACATGCTACTTACAACAAAAATTATTGTTTTATTAGCACAGTTTAACCTCCATACTCCTGGTGTCTCTTGTTTGGGAATACTCATGGTACAGATCCTGGAAAACAGAAGCAGCTTTGTGTGCTGCCAACCCCCAACTCCAGCTGGGGTTACTGTGTTGGAAACTTTTCCCAACCACTTCCATAGAGATGGGGCTCAGTGCCTGGGAGCAGAGGGGGACCAGGTCAGCACCCTACCCTCATTCCCCCCACCCCTGACCCAGCAACATCTGTAATCCAGCAAAATCCAGGGTTGCTGGATTACAGAGATTCAAGAGTTTTAGAATGTAGCCAGCTATCAGTTATATTTATTCAGTGTGTGTGCAAAAATACTGTAGGTGTTACTGACTGGGTCATGGTAATCTCGTGCTGTTCGTCCGATACCGTTGTAATGGTGGTTTGGGGATGACTTAATTTACAAGCAGCTCTGAAGTTTACAAAATTGTTGACCTTCAGAGAACTTTCCAATGGGTTAAAAGCAGAAGCTTGTTTTAATTGTTCGTGCAGTACTGCCATCTAGTGGCCATATTATTTTCTGCCTGGTTAGAACAGAACATAAGAACATCAGAAGGGCCAGACCAGGTGAGACCGAAAGTCCATCTAGACCAGTGTCCTCTCTGGGGCAGTGGCCAATGCCAGGTACCCCAGAGGGAGTGAACAGAACAGGGAATCTTCAAGTGATCCCTCCCCTGTCACCCATTCCCAGCCTCTGGCAAACAGGAATCTTAAAAGAGGAAATAATTTTTTCTATGCATACATGAAAATAATTGCTTTATTTAGGCCAGGGGTGGGGAACCTCTTTGGGGTTGGAGGGCCACTGACCCACAGGAAAATTGGTCAGGGGCTGCATACAAGTGAGCGGAAAAAAAATCCCTCACTGACATGACCCCCAGCTGAGAAGGAAAAAGACAAACCCCACATTCCCCTCGCACACCAGAGGCTAGGGGGGCCTAGCCTAGTAGATTTTGTGTGCTCCAGCCCTGCAGTGGGGTGGGGAGGGGGGCTGGAGCACCAGCAGCACCAATGCTGGGGAGGGGGTACCCTGAGCCTCAGGAACCACATCCAGTCCAGATCCTCCAGGCCTGAAGTTCTCCAACCCTGCTTTAAGCCCTGCCAAAAGTATGTGAATAAATATATTCCTTTGAGTAATTCTGCTGAAACCTACGGGATATTCATGGGAATACAATTCGGGCCTGGTACTGCTGATTTGCTTTGTTAATAACTTTTTAAAATTATATAGAAATGACATTTAACCAACAAAGATACCTGTTTAAAATTCTTATAACTGCCTTTAAAACATACACCATTCTAGGCATTTCGATTTTTTTTTCAGTGCAGACATAATTTACAGCATTTTCAGATTGTGTTTCAACATGCCAAACCCATAGCCAGACACCTTTTTTACAAATAATTTGTGGTCTGCAGAGTGACTGTGAACCAACCTGGGACCTTTCACAAGCCCAGACTGCCCCTAAAAAAAAAAGAAAAGGTACTCAAGGAGGTATATCCAGCATTTTTGCGATTTGCATGTTCACCCTGATCCATGTCATGATACTAATGTCAACATACGCCCTAGACCTCAGATTGCTCTTGAGTCATACTTGACTCATTTCACTATTGGTTTTGTAAGGGAATTATGGAAATTAGGAGTCTGTTGCAAAGAGAAAGGCACCCCTCTTGCAAAATGGATGTACATTCACCTAGAGGATTGGAACTCTGGATTAGAATCCTTTTTATGCATAACTCTTCACTTTTCGGGAGAAAGGGTATATGATCTTGCAAATTCAGGTTAAAATAGTGTAGACCCAGCAACTCGGCTTTTACATCAGGGTAGCAGCTTGGAGTTAAAGCTTGGAAGGGAGCATAGGGTTAAAACCCATATTGTGGTGTCTTTGCCAAGATTTTAACCTGGGCTGATTAATTCCAGGTAAAGCACCCACCTGTTTTAGGAAGTGAAGAGTTTCCCAAACTTGATTATAGTTACTGCCTGTCACCATTCAAAATATACTTCTCAACCTGCCAGGGCCCAAATGTGTGATGCAATGTGTGGACAAACACCAGTAACAAGGAGTCAAATGTATTTATGCAGGATACAAAAAAATCATTGTTTTTGTATAGTATAGCAATGCCTACAAGTCCCAACCAAGAACCAGATCTCATCACACTAAATACTGTACAAAGAAAGGACGAGAGACAATCTCTGCCCACGAGAGCTTACAGTTGAAATAGGCAAGACAGACAAAGGGTGGGCTGGGAAAAAGAGGCATAAAGAGGAGAAGTAATTTGGCCCAGGCCAAGTGGTGGATTTGTGGTTAGATGTGGAAAGAGAAGCAACCAGTCCCTTATTCCCTTAAGCATGCTCCATTCATGCCGCAGCATTAATTCCATAGAGAACTCACTCTTAACTCTCCATTTCAGGGCTCTTTATACCTGAGGTAAATAATTGGCAACAATAAAAGTGAACGGACACCAAATCTGCATAGAGTGCACGTCTCAATGAGTCTGAGATGAATGACAGCTCTCGGAACGCAGTGGTACCCGAGAGGTGTGTTCTGAGCGCATTTCAGTGTGGCAGACTTGTTTCAGGGTGGCTCAGGCAGTAGAAGTCTTGTCAATGAATGTTGCTTTTGCCTCATTTCTGAGCTGCTGAATCACTAGATTTTCTTTTGTGGTGCATGCAGTGACAGAGATGCACTGGCTCTGATTGTGAAACGGCTCCATCGTATAAAACTGCACCCAGGGAGTGGCAGAAGGGTAAGTGATATGAATCACGGGCCACAACAAAGCTCTTCCTGTCATTTAAGAGTTACCTGCCAAATGCAGAGGACGTAATCTCAATGGGGAGACAAAGTATCATTGTCACAAGCAAAAATTAAATTGACGGTGGCATAGAATTACCATGCAGTCATCTCTTAGGGTTGCAATGAAAAGTTAATCTCAGTACTGGATAACAACCACATGCATTTATGGAGATTGTAAAGAAGAGCAACGACTGTATTCAGATACAATTGAATATAATTAATAACAATGGTTGTTTCCCACATCATGCGCTGGAAAGGAATAAGTGCTTAGTTCTCACATAAATTTGCTATATTCCATGATACGTGTAGTACATTTTGCCAGAGGAAATAGAGGGATTTATTTGCAATACATAATTTGCCGACATGTATATGCAAAAGGAAGAAAGCGAACTAAGCAGGTTTTAAACGGGACTCAAGCCATCCACAGAGAAGCATATCAGGAAATGACGGTAAATCACAGATGTCCAGACTAGACATGGGCTGAACCAAAATCCCATCTTGAACATGTTTGAAATCTGAAGCCACCTCTGAATTTTTCTAATCACCTCCAATATGGACCAAATCAAACTCCGGATCTCCCCATCCCTCAAACTTTGAGGTTCTTGAGATTAGTTTTGGGATCCAAATAATATGTCTCTGATTCAGCTCTAATCTGGCCTTTTGCTCTCCCAGTCCAGCAACTCTGTCTTTCATTAGCAACAATCATGTTATCACCCTGCAATGGATTTATCTAATCAAACCTTTTCAGCAAATGCTTTCTAATGACTTACATAGGAGAAGGAGGGCCAAATGATCTCATTGTATTCCATTTATTTTGGGCTGAAACACCCTGGCCAATGTTTCATCAATGAAGTTCGTCTAGAAAGAGCTTATGGACAATACCTTTTCCCTGCCACATTTAGCCAATATTTTCAAGCACAAGTGTCCAAAGTTAGGCTCATACATTTTTGCTGCCTAAATAGAAATGGACTAATTTTCAAAGATGCTAAGCAGCTGCCACGTCCACTGACGTTCATCTGAGCTGGACAAAACTGAGACACTTCTTTTCAGAAATAGCAAGCCAGGCTGCTGGTTAGAAAATCTGGCCATGGTCAATGATAGGAGGCATAAAAATAGTTCTACTAAAAAAAAAAACCATTAAATTGCTGGTAAGTTACTAAATGATATTCTACAAAAGGAAATCCAATCCTAGTAATAGACTTGGGCAAATAGTTATATTTACATCAGAGTTAATCAGCTATAGGATTTTCCATTCTCTTGGAAAGGATGACATTTAAAACAATCTGAAATGTCACTGAAAAACTAAAGTTTAGAAATTTCCTGTGGGGAAAATATTCCAAAATAATTGAATTAGGATGCATGAAAATGTTTAATTATAATACCACTCAAAAGTATCTTTTTGAATATATCCAAATGGTAAATACTATATTTACAGTATAAATGCCATGTTAAATATTTTATGTGAAGAATGTAAAATTAATCTTCTAATATAATATAAAAGTCAAAACAAAATTAATTCAACCGTGTTGACATTTTCCCCCCATTGAAGTTTCATCAAAATTGTTCCCACAAAATGTTTCAATTTTAACAAACCTATATTTTTCTATGCTAAATTGTCCCATCAAACATTTTTCAACAAATGCTAATATATAATTTATTCACAAATGCTGCAAACTTCACAGAAGTTTGTGAGTATAGTCACTGGATTATCAGATCTGCTCCATAAAATAAGCTAATTATAAAGATTTAGAGATACACATACCTATGCCTATGTGAGCCACTTCCCTAGTTTATAGCTAGATAATATATATCTCATATTGACGTCAATTAAATTTAAGCCCATGATTAAATGCTTCCTGAATCTCTGCCTTGCTGAGTAATTTCTTTTTTAAGCATTGTGAAATTCTTGGAATACATCATTCAATTAATTATTATTTGACTCTGCATATGAGCATCTGTGTAATTAGAACTGTCTTATTTTGTACTTGTACTAATCAAGATTTGGTATGCCATGATAAAATGTATATGACAGTCAAGGTTTTATTCCTTGTATCACCCTGCTGAAATGGCCATTGTGAAATACCAATATATTTGAAGTGGATGTCTTTGAACTATTTGAAAACTTGAGCTAGATATCAAGAATCAGACACCTCACAGTGAACGGACTATTTGACACACATACACACATACTTTACAGTGTGGACTGAAAATAAATCTTTCAACAAGAGCAGGGCTGATAATCCAATGGCCATATCCTATGGCCACAGCATCTCCTGGGAGTAGAGCCCTGCAGATCAACCTTCTATGAACTTTGTGAATAAATTATATATTAGCATGGGCTGAAAAAATGTTGACGGAACAATTTTCCCTAGAAAAATATCATTTTGTTAAAACTGAAACATTTTACAGGCAATGTCAATGGGAAAAACTGTCAATATGGGCGGATTAAATTCCATGGGGAAAAGTCACAATAATAAAACATGATGCAATCTGAGGTTGCTGGGAACAAACGGCCAGAGCTTCAAACAGAAATTCCATGAACTTCCACCCTTATCCCTTAAACTCATTCTTCAGCTGGACGAGTTTAGGCGTCAGGTGGACTCCTCCAAACCCTGACTGGAATTTCAAACGATTGTGGTCAAAGGGGCTGAAATGTGAGGTAACACTCAGGATGAGATCACTGTTTCCTTTACGACATTTAAAACGGAGGTGGGTATGGTGCTGCTTGAAGCCAGAGCCCCGTTCCAGCAACTCCTCACAGCAGTGCATATCTGGAGCAGCGGGGTTGGGAGTAGTACAGCTGCCCAGCCAGGAGGTGCTGCCAGCATGGGACACTGACCCGTAGGAGTAGCAGCACTAGGCTCATATCCTATGGCCACAGCATCTCCTGGGAGTAGAGCCCTGCAGATCAGTGGATACCGATTTTTGTCCCCTGATACCCCCCTCCATGGGTAGGCATTTGTACTCGCATGGGGCTCTAGTTGTAGCAGCGCATGGCCAGCCCTCTTCCTACAGGCCCGGTTGTCAGGGGCGGCGGGTATCATAGGCAGGGGAAGGCATTGCCTTCCCAAACCGCCAGGCATGGCCCCACCCACACTCCAGAAGGCATTCTGGGCGCGGCCTGCCCTCTGCGTGCTCTGGGGCTGTGGAGGGTCAGGCCACCTGCCCTCCCTGTGGTGTGGGGCGACAGGGCTTGAGCAGAAGGGGTAGGGTTGGGGTGAGTTTTGGAGGCTTGTCCCCCTCGTCAGCCTTATCTTCACCCACTGCCCATGCCAGTTGTTCTCCCAAATAACTGAAGGGAGACTCCAGCTCTGTGGAACACCCATGTTCTTCAGTAATTTCCCACCACCAGTGTCCAACCCCTAGACACACACTTTACAATGCCCGTGACAGCTAGAGGCCTTCCACCTCCCTTCCTGGCTAACCTCTCTCTCTGGCAGCCCCTTCAGGGTCCTTCTCAGCCTTTGGAGCTCCTGGCTTAGCAGGGTGGCAGGTGTAGCCAATCACCGGGCAGACATAATGTTTTTCAACCAGCCCCAATCTGTAACCCTTGATTGGGGCTGGCAAGGTCAGGGCTGATAGGTGTGTTTGAAGCAGTACCATGTCATAGGGGTATTACATTTTCTTCCTCCTATTTATTTTATTTTACTTTATTTTATTTTATTGTTGGTTTGGTTTGGTTGTTTTGTTTTAGTTTGTTTATTTGTTATACTGTGGTGGTGACTATCAGCCAACCAGATTTGGGACCCAATGCGTAAGGCCGATTGCAAACGTACAGAACAGGACAATGCCGGCACCCAAAGATCTCCTTTTCTCTCTTTCTCTCTCCAGGAGTACAGATAGCATTACCCTGGAAGGGGTCATTGAATTTTCCATTTACATACATTTTTACGGCACTTCAGCATAGATCAATATTGAGGAAAGTGAAACCAGATGCTGAACATTAGTTATGTCAAAAGAAATTAGTGCCTTGATTTTCTAAGAAGCCAAATAGAGTGAAGGGCTGTTATGTTAATTTCCGTGGACGATATGGGCCCAAAAAAGTCAAAGCTAATATGACCCTGTCACTGTTTAACTTTTGTCAGTGGTAAATAAGGATGGGATTTGGTGTGCGGAGACCTCAGTCTGCTCAACACCACAGCAAACTCACGAGGAAATTCTTACCAAGGCATACCAATTAACCGATAGAAAAACAGGAGAAAAAAAGGAAAAGAATCAAGAAAAGGCAAAAAAATATTGAACCTGAAATTCATCCGGCAAAAGCAACAATCAATACCTATCACAGCCTCTTTCTCAAGGGGAGGAATGATGACAAGAGTCTCTTGTTCTGGTAAAGGCGACAAGGAGTCCTGTGGCACCTTATAGACTAACGGATGTATTGGAGCATAAGCTTTCATGGGCAAAGACCCACTTCGTCAGATGCATCAAGAGGGTCTATGCCCACGAAAGCTTATGCTCCAATACATCTGTTAGTCTATAAGGTGCCACAGGACTCCTTGTCACTTTTGAAGATCCAGACTAACACGGCTACCCCTCTGATATTTGTTCTGGTAAGAAATTGTTCTCATTGGGGAAGAAAGGATTAGTTCTTGTGAGGGAGGGTAAAAGGAGACCCTGGCATCCCAGGGATTAAAGAAAGCTTCTGAGCCCAGCTAATTCCACCCTGCTTTATCTGCAGCCAATGCCAAGCCCAGAGGGAGGAGAAAAGGAAAGAGCCTGGCTCAGTTTGAGTCTGACTAGCGAGGAGGCAGAAATCAGCAGTCTAAGGGTGTGAACCCAGGGCTTGCCTGCTCAGCAGCCAAGGGAGCAAGTAAGCCCTCACCCCCACCTCTCTGGGAAAACGGGGATCTGCTGAGAAACCCTGAGTGAATGAAATCTGCCCTCTTAGGGGAAACCCTGCAAACTTAATGACTTGGGTAGGGAGTGGTTTGGAGTTCCTAGGCTGGGAACACAGGGAGAAAGGGGAACAATGCCCCTGCTTTTCTGCCTGCTTACTAGCCACTAGGCTACGCAGCCACCAGAGGACCTGCCACAGTTCTGTTGTTCAGTTTTCAGTCAGGAATGATAGTTACTTTCTTGATTTTTGGCAAAGAAGAGAACGCAGGGAGGAAGAGAGAAGAGATAGGGGGACATGTGGCTCCTGTCAATGTTTGCAGGAGAGAGGGCAGCTAGGATGGATGCTTTGGTGGTCACAGGTTGGGTGAGACATCTGTTGTTCTGGATTCTAGTACTCCCGCCCAGTGAGAGACATTATCTATGGTGATTAGGTGCCCTGTTTTTGACTGGAATGCCTGGTTGAAAAGGGACCTGGCATCTGCGGTCAGCACCACCTCCCTGGCTATTAAGAGTCTGCTTGGCAGTGATGTAGGGCTAAGGCAGGCTGGTCTCCAATGCCTTGGCAATGCACTGTCCTGGGACGTAAGTCCAGCTCCTAGGTGGGGGATGGGAGGAGGAAGCAGAGGGCTTCATATACTGCGCCCACCCTGAGCACCAGCTCTGCACTTCCATTGTCCAGGAGCTGGCCAGTGGAAGCTGGGGGAGAGTAGGGTAGTGTCTGTTGGCAACAGAAGCATTTGGAGCCCCCTCACACCTGCACACCTAGGCACGGGACTTGCTGGCCACTTTCAGAGTTCAACATGGAGCCAGGACAGGCAGGGAGCCTGCCTTGACCTCATTGCTGACTGAGAGCAGCATGAGGTAAACCCACACCCCAACCCTGGGCCCTGCCTCCCCTGCTCATCCCTGCCCCCAAATGTGGAGGCCCCACCCGCACCCCACATCCCACCCAAAGTCTGCATCCCCCTCACACTCCATCCCCTGCCTTAATCCGTAGACGACTCCCACATTTTGGATCCCTTGGCACCACTCCCCAGCCTAGAGTCCCCCCCTCTGCATCCCAAACCCTTCATCCCCGGTCCCAATACAGACCCCGTGCTCCCAGCCAGAGCCCACAACCCATTCTACACTCTAATTCCCTGCCCCTTCAGTTGGTTGGTTTGGTAGGTCCCTCCCCTTCCTTCTTTTCAGGCCAAGTTCAACCGGATGGGCTTTCTCAACTTGTCATGCTGGTGCTGTTCTGTGAAGCTGATTTCAGGATCAGGCAAAAAGCTGACAGAGTTAGGAGAGAAACAAGCTACTGAGGGACAAAGGGGGAGGCACAAGAAAGGCATACTGGCTAGTGTAGTGGTGGTGATGATGCCCAGGTCTGGGTGTCACAATGAAAAACTCCCTTAGGATTCTTGGTAAATCCCAAACATAATGTATTTTGTTAAAACATTCCCCTGCCCCATCACTGAGGCCATGTCTAGACTACGGAGAAGATCAATGCTGCGGTGGTCAATCTTCTGGCATTCGATTTAGTGGGTCTAGTAAAGACCCACTAAATCAAATGCTGAGGGCTCTTCCCATAGATGCCAGAATTCCTATCCCTCAGTAGGAGCAAGGGAAATTAACAGGAGCATTTCTCCCATCAACCTCTCGCTATGAAGATGATGCTGAAGCTCAGCTTCAGTTACATCAAATCCAGTGATGTTTTTTACATACCCAGAACTGTGTACCTTAAACTGACTTTTGGCTGTAGTGTAAACCTGGTGTGAGATGGTGTATACCCTTGGATCCATTAGGGAGAGAATCACAGGAGCTGTAGAACATAAGAGCATCCAGACTGGGTCAGACCAAAGGTCCTGTCTGCTGACAGTGGCCAATACCAGATGCCCCAGAGGGAGGCAACATAACAGGTAATCCTCATGTGATCCTCTCCTGTCACCCATTTACAAATAAGCAGAGGCTAGGGACACCATTCCTACCCATCCTGGCTAATAGCCATTGATGGACCTGACCTCCATGAATCTATCAAACTCTGCTTTGAACCCTGTTCAATTCCTAATCTTCACCACATCCTCTGGCAAGGAGTTCCACAGGTTGACTGTGTTCTGAGTGAAGAAAAACCTCCTTTTGTTTGTTTTGAACCTGCTGCCTATTAATTTCATTTGGTGATCCCTAGTTTTTATATTGTGCAAATAAGTAAATAACTTTTCCTTACTCATTTTTTCACACCAGTCATGATTTCATACACCTCTATCATATCCCCCTTTAGTCTCCTCTTTTCTAAGCTGAAAAGGAGCAGAAGACTATGCCAAATGCATAAGACAGGGAACACTCTATGTACCCATCTTAATGCCAAATAAAAACCTGGCACAATGAGGGCCTTTCTTTGTGGTGGCAATATAACAGACCTGGAACATCATTTCTGACTGGCTATCCAGAGTATTGTTGTGACTGCTTTTAGCCAAGTATATTTGACTTCATTCTCTCCAGTGCTAAAATTGTATGAATGCTTATATTACTGCTGTTCCTACATTTTAGACAAACTCTGTTTCTGTGCTTACAGAAGGATGGGAGTATACAATTCTCTTAGGGTATGTCTAGACTGCATCCCTCTGTCAGCAGAGGGATGCAGATCAGGCAGGTCGACATTGCAAATGAGGCAGGGATTTAAATATCCCATGCCTAATTTGCATAAAAATGGCTGCCGTGTTTTGCCAACTCAGCACTGTCTCGGCAAAAAGTGGCAGTCTAGAGGGGCTCTGTCGAGAAAGAAAGCCTTTTTTGACAGATCCCTTATGCCTCCTGCAAGGAGGTTTACAGGATCTGTTGAAAAAGGCTTTTTTTCTTGACAGATCCCCCTTTCGACTGCTGCAATCTAGACATATCCTTAGTAATGACAAAGGACCACACCAGATTTTAGAGTTGATAGACGATTATAACTTGTTTGCGCTGACAACTTTGAAAATATCTCGCTCCCCTTATCTGTGTCTTTAAAGACCGAAGAGTTTGATAGATTTGCACGTCGTGTTTTCAGCTACATCAGGGCAAAACACATTCAGCTATGGTACCATTTTACACCTATTTTGCACTACTATAAATGTCTATACAAGCAATAAGATGGAGAAAATATACCTCTAGACTATCAGAACACATTAATTTGTTCAGATGCCATTAATGCTCCTGTCATCTCAATGATCTTCTGTCATTTTCACTTCACCACTTAGCCTTCAGATCAGCCCTCCCTGAAGGGAACATAACATTGGTATGTTTTTTAATTACTCAGTGCGTGGAATCAACATTTAGTTTGTGTTTATTCAAGGAAGACAAAGTGAAGCCTAAACCACATCGCATTAGTTGCAAATTGAAATAATATTGGAATGCATTGCCCAGTGCCGGGGGGAAAAATCTGCCCGAGCCAAGAAACAAAAAAAAAAAAATGTGTTTTCATTCAGAACTCCTCATTAGTTTTGTTTCTGCCTTCTCTCTCTGATCGCTTTGGTAGCCCTGCAATTTAGCTGCAATAGTTGTGTTTTGGAGGTGCCAGAGCAACATGTATTTAAGAGACGGACTCAGGTATGTAGTGGGGCGCCAAGGACATAGTTCTCTACCAGAGAAGAAAGAATTTCCATGCATATGTCTGAGTCGTGCAATAGGGGACCGTAGGTCAAGGTTAGTGCTGGGTTCCTCTCAAACTGAACTGTATGGACTAGGTTGCACGACGGCACCTCATTGGATGCCATTCGCATAAGGGGCTCTTGTCCTATTACCAGATCTTTGAGAGTGATAATTCTATCCTTGTTGCTTGCTCTTTCAGGTTCTACCCTACCCTATCCGTTGACCTTAGAGAACATATTCTTCCTTGTGATTGACTAATTGCTCTTGCCTTCGTAACATGTGCGCCTTGCTCTTTCATGTGGCTGTCTTGGCACCAGCATTAAACGATGAGAAAATAATTGTGGGTGACAGCTGTGTGAAATGATGTACTCCTTAGAAATAACAGGAGATTATTACAGAAATTACAGGTGCTCTCTGAGATTCCTGTATCAGGAAACCATTCACCCCATATGCTCGTTTTTCACTGTCACTACTTCAAATAGCATCTGTCCCCCAGTTTGGCTTCTTCAGATGCTGCTGTCTTTTCTCCACAAGGGTAGAATTCTTTTACCATTACATTGAGTAGCATGCAACTTTGGGACAACACGGATGATTTCAGTGGGACTGCTTAAAGAGTAAGTTACTACTCAAGTGTGAGTAAAGGAGGCAGCATCTGGCCATATTTGATTTGGATCAGGTCTCCAAGCAGCATGCTGCTGGTGGCATCATCAAATCAGGTTGAAATTTTGGACTGCTGGGTCAGCTCCAGGCAGAATCCTGTTTCAGGCCCAGTCTTTTGTAGATTATTTTGATCCTCATCACTGTAGTATGTGAGGGTATGTCTACGTTGAATGGGGGAGCAAACCACCCAGCCCAGGCCCCCAGACTCATGTTGGTGAGGTTTGCATGAGTACTCTACATATAGCTGTGCAGGCTCTGGGCCATGAGGAAGCTCGAGAGTGTACACAACATCAAAGCACTGTCTACACACCTGTTCATAGAGCACTTGCACAAGCCCTGCTTCTAAAGTCTGTGGTTCCAGTCTGGGAAACTTGCTCCTAGATGTAGTGTTAGGCCTACCCTGGACACCTCACAATCATTGATGCATTTAACCCCCAACTCTCTTGTGAGGGAGGGAGGTGCTATTATCCCCATTTTACAGGTGGGGAACTAAAGCCCCGAGAGCTTAACACTGGGTCTACACTAACGTAAATTTAACCAGGCAAGTTTGGGAATAGTGTTACTCCTTGTGAAATCAGGAGTAACCAACTTCAGTGGCCCTTATGATTGACACAACAGGCTTGGTAGTGTGGATGCATCCTTTTGAAAATCGACCTCATGTGACTAAATTCGATCTAAACTCCTAGGCTGTGTCTAGACTGGCCAGTTTTTCCAGAAAATCAGCCGCTTTTC
>JANRFK010004149.1:113303547-113332290 GCA_030068395.1 Apalone spinifera | reverse complement strand
TCCGTTAAAAGCATTTCCGGAAAATCATGCCAATCTAGACGCAGCCCTAGTGTAGATCAGGCCTAAGTGACTTGCCAAAGCTCAAGCAGGAAGTCTGTGAAGGAGCCAGAAACTGATCTTGGGACTCTACATTGCAGAGGCATTAATACTAGCGGGACTACTTCTGGAATAAGCATCACAAACTGGTTCTTGGTGTATAGTCCATAAAAAAGCCTGAATCTCAGTGCAAATACTTGGAGCCCTACACAGATACAAAATTTGTATCTACATCCGACCCATGATCCGAAAACATGATCCACAGATATCTGTAGATTGGAGAGCTCTACAAATATTCAGGGGCTATAGCTAGAAAGCACTTTTTTTTTTTCCTCCAGGAAATCCTATCAAAGTGATCTCCCACCTTCCTTGAACTGGATTTCCTAGCCTTTAGAGTGCTCATGATGTAGCTTCAGACTGCCCGGACACCTATCTGAGGGATAAAGAATCAAAACACAAAGCACAAGGATCTCATTAGTAAATAACATTGAATCAAATTCTTTATGCATATCCAACTGGGAGTTGCATGAGATTGTTGAAGGCCCTATGAAATCTGTGGCCGTGTTGTCATGATGATGTTAGCATTGCTCAAAAAATTGAACCAATAAGATAACACCAAGTATGCGTGGTTAAAATAAGAACCATTCCCCCAAATGGGCTTGATTCTGGGTGCTTTAATGGGTGAATCTTTGGGTCCAAGGGAAGTTATGAATGACCACAAAACAGTCTAGGTCTTTGTGTCACAGCAGGTAATATGTTTATGATCAGTTGTGCATAGTAAATCCATTCTCATGAAAAACAATCCTATTTCTACATAAGACAAATGTCCTGGATCACTCCTTCTATACTCCAGCTTTAAACTAATGAAAATTCATTTATTACAACTGTGTTGAAATTAATGGACTTATACGAGCATAAAACTGAGTAGCAAAGATAAATGGAGCTGGTCAGGAAACTATTAGATTTTCCTGAAAAAAAGGGTAGCTTAAACATTTTTGCTTTTTTTTAATGTTTTCCTCAGCTTTTCATATTAATAAATGAAGTGAAAATGATTTTTTTTTCACACAAAAATAGCTTTGTCAAAATGCTGGTTTTTTACCAGAGAAAAAGCTTAATTATTTTTTTTCATGCTGTTTCCAATGCTGAACCAGAGCCGTAGGATGAAATTTTCAAATACATGGACACTCTACTAAGGAACTACTGACTGTTGAGTAGCATGACAAATCACAGCTTTGCCTTTTTAAAATCACCACAAAAAGATGCAAGGAAATGCACAAACAAGTTTTATAAAAGAGAAGAAGATTGAGAGGTGACTCTTTGTGACAGAATGGTGCAATAGATAAAACAACCCAGAACAGCGAGGGGACTCTCACATTGAGGTTTACTATCCCTCAAGAGGATGTGAGGTTATTATGTGGGGGTTGCAAGCTTCCATCCCCAAACCCACTTTAGCTCCAGCATTTATAATAGTGTTAAATATACAAAATGTGCTTTTATTTATAAGGGGCAGGGGTGTGTGGTCACACTCAGAGACTTCCTATGTGACAGGGGACTCTAATACAAAGGTTTGAGAACCATTAGGAATGGCGCCATAGAGTTATAGAACTGTGCGGGTGAAAGGATCTTGAGATGTCATCAAGTCCAGCCTTACATGTTGAAGCAGGACAAAGTGTACCTAGACTAGTACAGACAGGTGGTTTTTGTCCATCTTCCAATGAACATGTTCCGGAGTTTAACTGTCCCTATAGTTAGGAAGTTTACTATAATACATAAACTAAATTTTCTGTGCTTCATTTTATGCTGATTAATTATTGTTCTACCTTTAGTGGATAATGGAGAACAATTGATCTCTGCCCTCTTTATAATAACATTTTTCAAATATGTTAAGAATGATCAGGTCCTCCTTCAATCTTCCTTTCTTAAGGCCACACATGCCTCATAAGTCAAGTTTGCTAAGCCTGTATCATTTTTCTCACTTTCTGCTGTAGATACAAATTTCTTCCCACGGATATGGATGTCCGCAGAGAGTAATTGGCATCTGCTGATCTGTGGGGCTCTGATCCTAGGAGCCACCATGACTAAATGAGAAGAACAGGGTGCTGCTGCTACCAGGACCCCCACACCGGCAACTTCTCCCAGCTATGCAGCTGTACCACCCCTCAGCTCCTTCCCCAGTGGGGTTGTAAGACCCAGACAGGAGACATGGCTGGGGGCAGGGTTGGAGGTAGTAAGGACACATGGCTAGGAGGAGCTGCTGGCATGAGGTGCTGACTCGTTGAAGTGGTTGCACCATATTCTTCTCATTTGGCTGCTGTGGTATCCCTGTGGATACCGACTTTTGTCTATGGATATCTGCATCTGTGCGTGGAAATTTGTACCCACAAAGGCCTCTGTTTCTTGGGAATGTCCCCCATTTATCCACATCTTTCCCACACTGGACATACCAGTGCTGCACAGAGTGAGATAATTACTCTGAATACCTTGCAGATTGATTGGAGCGGTGAGGGGGAGGAAAAATGCAACTCAGGAATCATCTGGATTTTCAGCATGGAAGCTGAAGTCTCCAGGGATGAATGTGGAAGATGGTGAGGACAGGAAGTGAGAGAACCCGGAGTCCAATTCAGGCTGCATCTAGACTGCAGCACTTTCAGAAATTTTTTTGAAAAAGCGGACATGCTCTTACACCATCCATGTAAAACATAGGTTCCCAAAGTGGGGGGGGGGTGCACATGAAGAAATTCCCAGGGGGTGCAAGGCAACCTAGTCTCCTCCTTACCCCACCAATCCCCTCCAAGAAAGAGCCTGGTCCATCTGGTAAAAAAAAATTCAGAAAATGCTATGTGAAATGTCCAGTATTTTCTGTTTTTCCTGATTTGGGTGTCCATCAGAACACACATAACTCAGGCCGGCTGGGGCACGGTGAAGGATGGAGCGTCCTGGGTAGACTTCAAAATGGCTGCCTTAAAAGGACAATGCCTGCTCTTCTCTGAAAAGGGCAACCTTTTTTTTTTTGGTTGTTTGGTCAATACCTTTTCCCCTGGAGTATCAGCACCTTTTTTTTTTTACACTGGTCCTAGGAATTAAAGGGAATTAAAGGGGCTGGTGAGTTCCTTTTTTTTTTTTGTTCAACAAGTTTTGTTGTTATTATAGGGGGGAAGGGGCATGAGGGTTTCTCAAAAATCAAAAAGGGGGCATGATGCCGAAAATTTTGGGAACCACTGTGTAAAACTTGTTTTATGAGGAAGAAGGGATATGTCAAAAGAGGACTTTTTTCCAAAATTTGGCACTGTGTAAAAGCGCAAAATTTCAGAAAAGCCTCTTTCGACAATAAAGTGGAAAAAATGGAAATTGTTTCTTTTTCCAATTTATCTTTGCAGTGTATACCTAGCCTCAGACAGGGAGGCTGAGGGAGGAGAATTGGGGAGCTGGTCAATGACAGCAACATGAAAAGAGAGATTAGAAAACAGCTGGATGGATGAGATGAGAAAGAGTGAGGAGGAATCTTGAAAGCCGTGAATGAACAATTTGCTTCGAAATTTTGAGGCTGAAAGGAGATGAGAGATTGGGTTATAGCTGTTGAGAAGTGGTTCAGAGGCCAAGAGATCTTGTTGTTGCTGAGGTCAGAAGAGGAATTGTCACTTGAATGAGGAAGGAAAAATTGGGGCATAGAGATCAATAAATAGTGAGTGATGAAAGGGAAGAAGTATGATGCAAGGGTTTGGAACTCAGAAGGAGAAGAATCAACACTAGATGACACACAGGAGTGTTAATGCAGCTGAGCCTAAATACATATTTAATGCATGCTAAATATGTATTCACATGAAACTAGTCTGAGAGACCTGGCATACTTTTAACAAGATTCTATTAACTAATCTTTTGAAAGCAGGGAATTTAACGGCGAGCAACTAGCTTTCTGTGTGTTAAACTTCTGAAACACAATTTCAGTCAGAGTCATGGATTGTGTCATAGCTTGGGATTTTGGATTTCCAGGATGCTGTGAAGTTGGATTTCCAGGATACATGAGGTTATGAAATACCTGTGTCATTGAGGGTAGTACCATTAAAGTTAACCTTGTTATGGTGGCTTTTGTGTTGCTGGGATCAGAATTAGGCTCTTAACTTTTATGATAAGCAGGTGGTAGGCACATAACATACCAGAGTAACAGTGGGTATCTCACATACCTAAAAAATATCTAGCATGCCAATGGATACTTTAGGTACTGAAGTCACTACCTACTGTGTCTACTAGTGCACAATGGATGAGGGTACTGTGGGTATATCCTATCTAATCTGTTCACTGCCTCAGTCCCTTCTGGCCTCTGCCTGAGGGTTATATTTTGGCTATATTTGGTTGTACGGTGAAGTGTTCAGATAGCTGATTGGAAGGGGTAACCTGTGGTATACAGGAGGTCAGATGGTCTGGTGGGCCTTTTGGTCTTCAAACCTATGACCAGAGTTTCCTGGGAGACATTCCACCACCTGCCAATTGGACTTTTGCTCTGAGCTGGTATCACTCCCAGAAGAACAACTTTAGGTAGGCCGTTTTGTCTCTTTCCCTTGAGTCAATTTTGTGTTCGTAGGTAGGGTTGGTTTACAGAGTCTCAATCCTGCAAAAATACAACTTCAGTTGCCCAATTATGCATGAACATACTTGGAGTAGCAGGGGGTTAATAAGCATGTAGCTTTGTCTCTGCTTCTTACAAATCTGTTCCTCAGAATACTCACCTTTCTTTATGCTCACAGCTGGGTCAATAAACTAGAAGCCTGCCTTGCAATGGGCTTGGATCAAGCTCTTAAGTCCTCTTTTAGCTCCATCAAAACACTAGCGTGACTTTCAGAGGTGCTCATTAAGCACCACTTGCACCGAAGTAAGGAGAGATGACACTGTTAGGCACCTGGAAGAGTAAATCTCTAATATTCAGGGGCCTAATATGCAGTTGTTAACTTAAATGTAGGGACTGCTTTGGCCCAGGTATTTAACAGCTCATTCACCCATCCTTTATTTCAATCTGCTGATCTGTCCGTACACAAGGCAGTTAGGAGTAAGCGTTGCAACCTACACATGCTAAAGTCAGTGGTGGTGTACATATAAGCTTTCCCATTCCGTGCATGAAAGGAATTATTTTTCCTAGTTCTGGGAGCATTTTTTCTCCCTTGAAAAGATAAAACTTGGGAAATTAAAAAATAATAACCCGGAGTGACAAGTATAGATTGTATATTACCCTTGGGTGTAAATAAACACAGGCAGGGAGATATTTGTGGATCAGAAGTCAGGAGAACAAAGTGAAAATTTTATCTTTATAAGAAGTGTCTCTTAATGAGGAAACAAGACATTAAATAAGAAGTTTTCTCTAATGAGCCCCAGTAACCAAAGCAAACAGAGGACTAGTAATGAATTTAGACATTACCCATAAAAGAAGATCAGGTGGTTCCTTTGATGAAAAGTGAAAATCACCCCAAATCAAACAAGCCTGTGCATAGTTCAGCACATCTTTATGTCGATCTTTCACATGCTTTGCTCTAGGCATGTTTCAAATGTAACCTGGTTTGACAAGCTGCGCTGGAAAAATGCCAGATGAGCAAATCTACATTTCTTAACCTATACAACTAATGCAGACATGTTTTTGAGGTTGCTTTATTTATCTTCAAGTTCTGATGTTTCTTGCTTTTTCTCTCCCTTTTTTGGTGTTCTGTATTTTCTGATTCTTCTAGCCATGCCAGTATATACTCTCCAGTTCCGCAGTGGGAAAACAGAAGAGGGGAAAAACAAAATATTGGAAACACAAGAAGTAAGCTGTTCTAGACATCAGTCTCCTAAAGATCTCGCTGAAAGCGTGAGGTGCCAAGCTATCAGGATAAATTATATCTTTACGTGCACCTTATGCAATCAGGTGAAGCCAACAGGGTTGCGTGGGAAGTATACCATACAGAGCCCAGCTTGACTCATTACTGTTTGTCCTCATCTAACCTTCATTATCTCTGGTTATAACGAGACTCACACTAGCCTAGATCAAAACCTGGTCAAGCTAATTCCTCAGGGCTGCGGACATCGTATTCTGCCCTTTCAGCACCTGATCTTGTGCTCACTGGCCTTCAACAGATTTTGAGCAATGAGGAATGAGTTTAATGAGTAGAATGGAGAATCAATACCAATAAGAACTCATCTAGTTCAATTCAGCTTTTCAATTTTCCTCCGAGGAGAACAAGAGAGAAACTAACCGCTGAGGAAAAGGAACGTCTTGACTATAACATGGGGTAGGGAACCTTTTCTGGGTCAGGGCCGCTGACCCATGGACAAATCAGTCAGGGGAGATATACACAAGTGAGTGAGGGGGCCCCTGACTGAGTAGGAGAAAGACACTTCCAACATTCCCCTTGCACACCAGAGCCTGGGTAGGGCGGGGGAGCAGACTAGATGAGGTGATACATTATAATGCCATTCTGGCTGATTGAGGCCTTGTTTTGCTTACTATTAAAGCTAATGGGGTACTTTCTGTTGATGTTAGTTGGAGCTGCATCAGGTCGGTAACTGCCAGGAGTCACCCTAAGAGATGAGTCCGTTTGGTATAGGGAGAATTACACAGCGTCCGTCAATCTTCTCATAAACTACTGATATCACCTGGTGTAAGAAAACCATACGTTCATTTAGGGTTGCCATTTGTGGGCTACTGTCAGGCCAGATCTACACCAGGAACAGGGGAAGAAATTCGACTTATGATACACAATTCCAGCTATGAGAATAGTGTAGCTGGAATCAACATACGTTAAATTGAATTTCTGTGGTGGCCCCACTTCAGGAGGTCTACAGGAAAAACTCTCCTGTCAACTTTCCTTACTTCTTGCCACCCTATGGAGTTCCAGAGCCAAGAGGCTGCAATCAGCATTTGATTGAGCAGGTCCTTACTAGATCCAATAAATCAAACTCCAAAAGATTGATCTCCAGAGTGTCAGTCTCCAGGAAAGTATAAACAAGGCTTCAAAGGAAGGATGATGGTGAGAAGAAAGCAAACTATAGCTTTAGGATCCATTATTTCACATGGAAAATATTGTGTATTCCATATGAAATGTTACAACAAATAGGATTCTTTGCAATAGATATAGGGATTGACTTATTCATAGGTCACCATATTTTTTACAAAAGCGTAAAGGCCACATTTCAGCAAAGCACCTAAAGATGTGCTTTAAAACGTCTCTATTCAGCAAAGTATCTAAGTATGTGCCTAACTTTAAGCATTCACATAAAACCCTTTGATGTCAATGGGACATAACTACATTCTCGACTTATGCACTCAACATTTTGGCACCTGAGGCTGGGAGCTCAAATGCCGTCCCCATGCTCCTTTGCTTGGGCCAAAACTTTGAAAAGTCTCAATTCTGCCTTCTTCCTGTTCTACTCTACCACCATCTCTTTTGCATCTGGAGCAGAGAGAATACATATGCACCAGCAGCAGACACAAATGTCTACACTCTGGGTCCTAGTGGAGGCCCCCCCCCAGTCTGGCACCTCAGGTGGTCACTTCAGTTCACCTCATGGTAAAGCCAGCCCTGTATGAACATGCTTCAGTTCTTTGCTGAATCAGGGTCAATGGCAAATACATTTCAGTGCCTGAGATATTTGCCTACTGAGCTTAGCCGAAAACATGGTGAGGCAAAATCTCATGTGCTTAGTGAGACTGTCAAACTATGTTTCAGCCAAACCAAGAGCAGTTTTCATCAGGACTCCTGAAATGATTCCACCTGGAGAGTTGTTCCCATGCAAAATGTCATCATTCTACCTCTCTACTTTGCTACTAGATATCTTCAGGAGCACATATTGGGGAACAAAGGGTTTCTACTCTCAAGTAATTTTATTCAAACTTTTAAAACAGTCTTATGGACAAAGACAATGCCTGGAACATTTCAGCCTGGAAAGTGAATGTTTTAAAAAAATCACAAGGGACTAAAAAAAAGGAGTTAAAGGAGGGGAATCATTTTGCAGCCTCAGCTATAGCCATCTCTTTTTCTACTTGTCCTAATCAGGCTTGTGTCATGTGAAATGTTGTGCGAGTAAAATGGTATTACATGGAAAAGGACTTGATGTTATCCACACGGCTCAGAAAAAACAATCATGAAATGATTCACTGTGGCCTAATATGCTCTGAGAGACTAATGTTTCTGCAAAGCTGGCAAGACGAGAGGGTGCCAGATGATAACTGAGAGAGCCCCCGGGGCACAAGCTCAAGTCAAGGGTTACTCGTGTGAATCATTGAGACTTGCATAGAGACTAAAGCAGTGCACAATTAAAGCAGATTATTTCAGGGGAGGAAATAGGTCACATAGCAGAAAGGTATTTTCTTCCTGGAAGGTTCCCCAACTGTGCGCAGCACTGGTAGATGTTATAAAAGTTATGACCTCAAGTGCGTATGTGTGTGTGTGTAGGCTGGAAATAAGACAAACACACAAAAACAAACGCATGAAAAACATCTGTATGCCCATTGCCCTCAAAATAGATTACAGAGCTCCCAACTAGAGAATCAATTATTCATTCCCTAAAATGTGTATGAGAATCAACTGATCCCGATAAGAATTTTAAAATGAGAAAAGCCTAATAGAGCAGTGAGGCAGCCCTTAAATGGTCTTGATTACAGTGAACGTGATGAAATAAAGGAGTGCTGCGTAAAATGCACTCTTGCAATGTTGCAATTCATATCTCCAGCTGAAACTAATGGAGATCAAACAGTATAAACCTGGAGTATCACAGACTCAATCAATCAGACTCAAAGGGTTCTATTGCTTAATTCCATAGGGGTTGTCTCAACCACGTGTCCCAGGAAGGAAAATAAAACTAATTACAAGTCAAAGTGAAAATAATGTTCTTTAATTATTCTGAGACCCCCTCCTGCCAATGAATACCCAAGAGAAAGCCCAAATCAGAACCTCAGATTGGAATTTTTCACAATCTCAAGTGGAGGAACTGTATTTGAACCCCAATGATGCCAATTAAGGGGGAACAGGATGGGGAAGAGTGGAAAATGGTCCTCCCCAAGGTTTTTGCCTTTGTTCAAGGTTCCATAAGCCATGGATTCAAGGAGGCCACGGGCTATCCACTTTTAAAGCAGTGGTCCTGTACGGAATCAGTATAGCGACTGCCGGAATGTTCCAGACCATTTCTTCAGTCACACTCCTAACATTTGACCAGACTGTTCCTCCCTTCAGACAGAGGAGCAGCAGAGCCAAATGGAATTGTGAGTTAATGCATGGGGACTCGTTCCTGTACACTGAGCACAGGGGAGTCTGTGGAGAACTTCAATCCAACCAACATGAGGCACTTTGTGAGTAAGAGAGAGGGGAAAATCTCAGTCTGGGGGAGACTTTGGGACCCTGGGGAAGGAAGGAGAACAAGCAAGGACTGAAATACTGTCCCTGCCATTGGATAGAGGGACCATAATTTGCTCCTCCGCTCCCAAGAAATATCTGAATTAGCACCACTGATTTAAACTCAGTCATATCTGAAACTACCCCCACAGTTTCAGTTCTTAGTTGAATCCATATTAGGTATGGTCTCATTCTTCAGTTCTGCTTTGCATGTACTTCAAGATGATTAAATCTCATAAGGTTGTTGAACTCATAGGATTTTTATGACTCTGGAGAGAAATCTCACAGGAACGATGCCTGAAATTTCGGTATTATCAAATCTGAACCCAAACCTTCCTTTTAATTTGCCTCAGTCCTAAACCCCAAGACCAATATGATCCGCATCTGCACATTGCTTATTGGGTCCCTTTCTGCTGAATTATGACAGCTTTTGGGCCTCAGCCTGCGCAAGGGGCCAGTGTAAATAGCGGGAAAAACATCTCCCACTTGCTGTAGACAAGCAAGAGAAAAACATTCAATGCCAAAACCAACCATTTAGCTTTAAAACACTGCAGTGCCTTTATTTAGTATGATTATTAACCAGCATTGAAGGATGGATTCTGATTAAGTTCAATTGAGTTCACATGAATGCCATCTGGCATCATTTTACATTTGTCAACCTGAGACGTTCTTAACATGAAGAGATTTGTAATTTATCGTGCCTCACTCGGGTTTTTTTCTCATAAGAATCAGAAGGTGGCCTGATTCACTTGTGGGAAATAGAAAGTTGGAACTTTAAGTTAAGTATTTAGGGTGTGTTTGGATGGGGAGGAGTCCTATTTTATCATGCTCATTTAGTGTTATTTTTTTCTTCTGGGCAGGTCATGAACTAACCTTTTATTCAGAAGTTGGATAGCTTAAATATTTCCTTCTTTATCTGGTTAGAGAAGATAATTAGTATTGAAAGCCTTTTCTACACTTACTGGCACTATCGACATACTCACCGTGACATGTTGCCTGTGGTAAGGCGGGGGCGGGCTGTTCTCCTGTTGACACCGGTTACTCTTCTCATCTTGGTGGAATACCCACATTAACAGGAGCACACTTGGAGATCAATTACTCACATCTAAGTAGACACAATAAAATGATACCCAGTGGATCGATCGCTGCAGCATCAACCCACCATGTAGTGAAGACAAGGCCTTAATCTGGGGATATGTGTACTATTCCTTTAAGCTTGTTAGTAGGAAAGAGAGAGAGCGGCTGAAGAATATCATAAGAAGAAGATCTGCTTGTGAAGCAAAGACAGAGGAATAATAGGTTTAAGTACATTACCTCCCTTATCCAGGACTCTCTGGTTTGGCAACATCCATAGTCTGGCAAGACCACAGATGTTTCTAGCCCAGCTATCGAGAGGTCAGGCCATGGGGCAGGAGTGCAGTAGGTGGGGGCTGGCGACTCAGCTGGGAGCCCTGTGTTAGGAGGAAGACGAAGGGACAGATGGCGCAGTGGGGAGTTCTGGCCATGACAGAGGCCATGAAGCTTTGGCGCTGATGGCAGCCAGGGAGCTCTGGCCCCAGCCACAGAGCTCTGGCCCAGCGGCATCTAGAGAATTCCAGCCCAGAGAGCCAAAGGGCTGAGCTGGAACTCTAGCCAGGGGCAGTGGTTCAGCACTCAGCTGGTCCAGCAAATCACCTCATTCAGGACTGGTCCGGTCCCAAGGGTGCTGCACTAGGGAGGTCCAACCTGTATTATTTTTCCTTGTTCATGGCTAGAACATAGGGTGATTTCTGTGTTTTCACCATTGTTTCACAACATTTGTGTGTGTGTTTTGTGATCCTTCCAAATAGACGTTCTTTCAGAGTGCTTGCAGTCACACTTGAATGTTACTAGTCTGTTCCCTGTGTCACTCACACACTTTCTGGCTGTGGTTCGCTGTCCCATATAGTGGCACAGACACCACTTACAGAGCAAAGAATGAATTTCCTCTACAGCCTGAGCTGAGCTTAGGTCATGTGGTAGAGGCTCATGCACTGAGGTCCTAGGTTCGGTTCTGCCTCTCGACATTACACTTGCACACATTTTGATGTCAAGTCCCTGAAGCTTTAAACAAATGTCACAGCACTGACTCAAACCTAGGACAAAAGCCAGCTCCTCCCGGAAACAATACAAGTTTTACTCCAAAAAAAGGGAAAATTCAAAAAGCCCGATGATAGTTATTTTGTAGGATCAGACTTAATAATGAATCTAGGTTATTTCCCTGCAATGTCAAGAACATGGACCCACATTTTCATAAGTGACTAATGATTTTGAGTTGCCTCGGTTATTGCGTGCTCACTTGGAGATACTTAAAAGAAGGCTTATTATTACACTGGGTGAATGACTGATCAGTCACGAACTTTACCCTCATGGTATTATTTTACAGCCACAACAGCAAAATAAACCTTTTTAATGAGACTCTTGGTAAAATTCAAGAAAAAATTCTGTTCTTTATCAACTCAGCTAAGATGAAACATGTGAACACAATAAGTTTTCTCTTACTTCCAAGATAAACTACATAGTATAAATCCTTGTACTGTATTAAATATGGAACAGGCTTTATTTGAACTCCGTGGACTTTTTCACTTGTAATTTTCATATGTTCCCATTGCATTTGACCCAAATATAAATGGTATTGTGGTTGTGTTCTACTTAGGAAAGATTGTGGAAGGACATGAGAAAGGTAGAGAAAAAAACAGTCCAGGAGAAAAAAAAAAAACCCAATGAAAACTGAAGAGGGGCAACTTTAGAACTAACTAGAGAGATTGGGATAAAAAAGGAACAGAGATGGGAAAGAGAAATGTGTGAATAAAAACCAAATATGAGCAAGTTCATCAGATGGTGTAAATTGAGATGCTTCCACTAAGGTCCATGGAACTATGCTGATTTACATCAGCTGAGGATCTGCCTAGCATGTTACAGTGTCTATACCAGGGGTGGGGAACCTCAACGCCTGGGGACATATGTAGCCTCTGACTTGCCTGGATCTGGCCCCCAAGGCTCAGGGGTCCTGCCCAGCATTGGGGAGCCTGTGCTGGCACTCCAGGCTCCTCCCACCACCCCACTGCAGGGCTGGAGCACACAAAATCTACTAGTCTAGGCCTCCCAGGATCTGGTGCATGAGGGGATGTGGGGCGTGTCTTTCTCCTTCTCAATTAGGGACCACGTCAATGAGGGTTTGGGTTTTTTTGGGGAGGGAGGTTGTTTGTTGTTGTTGTTGTTGTTTTGCTTCTCATTTGTGTGTGGCCCTCGACTGATTTTTCTGTGAATCAGTGGTCCCTGACCCCAAAAAGGTTCCCCATCTCTGGCCTATACCGTCACTGCACTCCTGGGCTAGAACAAAGACATTAAGGTTACGTCCACACTACAAGTTTTCTTGGCAAAAAATATGCAAATGAAGGACTCATTTGCATGAGTCATGATGCCATTTGCATATTTTCTGCCAATCATTTTTTGCGCAAAAACAAGCAGTGTGGACGTTTTCTTTTTGCGCAATTCCCTCCCCCCCTTTTTCCACAAGATTCTTATTCCCCAAAAAAGGAAGTTTACCAATCTTGCGGAAAAAGAAGGTTTTGCGAAAAAGAAAACATCCACACTGCTTGTTTTTGCGCAAAAACCCCAGCGCAAAAAAGGATTGGAAGAAAATATGCAAATGGCATGGTGATTCATGCAAATGAGTCCCTCATTTGCATGTTTTTTGCGGAGAAAACTTGTAGTGTAGACGTAGCATAACTGGAAGTTGCAGTATAAAGCCAGCCTTCCCTGCATTTAATGCCTTATTTACATCAAAAGCTAAGTATGGGAAACTTCCAAGCCACTCAGTTAGCCTCATTAGCACCAGTACTTCAACTGACAGGTACTTCCTCCCTCCTTCCCCCCGCTTCTTTTTCTATTATAAATTCTGTTCCTGTTATTTCCATCCCAGCTCATCCGAAGAAGTGGGTTTTGCCCATGAAAGCTCATGATATTAGACATATTTTTGTTAGTGTCTAAGGCTCCGTCTACACTACTGGGTTATTTCGAAATAAGTTATTTTGAAATACTAACTCCCGAAATAACTATTTTGAAATAAGCTCATTTCTCTTCACAAGCAGAAATTATTATTTTGAAATAACAGGCTGGGCAGTGTGGATGCTCGCCTTGTTATTTTGAAATAACTCCCTAGCGTAGCTATGCCCTAAGATGCCACAGGATTACTAGTTGTCTTTAAAGTTACAGACTAACATGGCTACCTCTCTGAGACTTTCTAGCCTTTCAGTAAATCTGGTAAATAAATAGGGGGGCAATTGTAAAAAATGGTGAGCAATATTTTTCCTCTGGTTTCCATAAACATGTGGGAAATGATTTGATTGGCTTTGCTGGCAGATAGGACTGAAAGCAATGGGAATTTCCCTGATATAGAACACACATTTTCTCAGTGCTATTTTTTGTAGTTGAATCACCTATTATAAAAGAGGGAGAGTTTTAAATGACAGGTTAGCCAATTCTAACAAATCTAACGTGCAAATTCTAGTCTTGCATACCTCCCCCTCGCCCCCAGTAAAATAGTATGAGAGATTGCTCATGAAAATGAAATACAGACAGAGGGATGACTTTTAAAAGCAATTTTGTAACTTTTAATTTTCTTCTGAGGCAGTTAAGGTGCCCTATCTGCAAATATCAAGCATTTATTTGGATCCTGTGCTGGCTTCCTTTATCCTAGGATTCATTCCACCTGCAATTCCTCTTGCCCTCCACTGGCGAAGAGAGATGAGGGGCCACATGAAAGGTATTTCAGCCGGTGAAGACTTAAGATCTCCCTTTCTTTCTCCAGTGTAACAGAGTCCAGCCCATATCTCCCAGATCTCATGTTTACCAGACAGCTCCCTTGAGCTTGTCCCCTGCATTGGGACTGGCAACAAAATTACTAATTAACATACAAACATGCAACTTTAAAATCCTCCCTTTGCTGTTTATCAGCTATAAGCTAGTGAATCGCTCCAAGATGCCTTGAAGAAGGTGAAAAAAACTCACTGAACATAAGAATGGCTGTACTGGGTCAGACCAAAGTTCCATCTAGCTCAGTAGCCTGTCTGCCGACAGTAGCCAGCGCCAGGTACCCCGGAGGGGGTGGACCGAAGACAATGATCAAGCGATTTGTCTCGTGCCATCCTTCTCCAGCCTCTGGAAACCTTGTCAGTTGTGTGCCAAGGGGAAAATTCCTTCCTGACCCCCCCAAAACTAGAACTTGCTTAGCCTCACAGTATCTTGGAAATGTAGCTCAACCGACACCTGCATTATAGGTTAGGGAACTCAGGGAAACAACCAATTACCCTGAGGGCTTTCCACACAGGAGGAGTGTGTGAGAGGCAATGAACTCTTCCTTTCCTTCCTGACCTCTCCAGCCCAACCAATAGCAGGAAGGAGGAAGAGGGAAGTTTTCTCTCCCTTCCCCCTGATCCGACATGCTCTCCACATGCATTCTGGGAATGAGGAAAGGCCCAGGGTGATTAAACATATCACACCCTTTCTCACTCCTCTCAGGAGTTCGAGAGTCTTCTTTCCCCTGCATGTTTGATCAAACATCCTCCCCACTCACAGAGATGACAGGGAAAGGGAAGAGTTTCAAGAGTTGAAATGCCAAATGATTCACCCCAAGCTTTAATTGTCATCTCAGGTCTGGTTCAAGCACAGTTCAGAGTCGCACCACACCTTTGTATACTTGGGACGAGGAATTTACCAGACATGTCCATAGAGATTTGGAGAATGTCAGATAAAGGAATACTGTGAAGACTAAGGAAATCCATGCTGATATGAAAGATGTATGTTTACCTGTTCCATTATTTTCCCTCTGGGCAAGGCTATGCCTCTTGCTACACTTGAGTCATCCTTCCTTGAAGAAGCAATTTCTTGTTGATTTTAGCAGCGGGGCATCAGCCTTTCTGCAAACAAACGTGTCTGCACATATCATTTTTTCTCATCTACTAACAACCAACACAGGTATTTCCATGTACATAGGACTAGATAAGTGATTCATCTCCTCCTTCAAGTGACAGTGGCGGACACTGCTAAGGACAAAAACCAAAACCAAACCATACAAAAAAAACATATGGGAACCAAGAAATGTCTCATGATGAGTGGAAGGGGAACATTTTGAGCAAAGCTGCCAAATTTCTTCCTGCTGCAATTCTTTTGCAATGATGGAGGAACACCATTAGTGACATTCTCATCAGACCCATGTCCCATGCCGGGCAATGTCCTATTTCCAGCAGTGGCCTGTACCAGCTGTAGGAAATCTAGCAGCACTGAAATGGCAGGCTCGCAGGGTGATTTTCTTCTGGGCCCCCATCAGTTGAAATTTGGCTTATGCCCTGATGTTTGAGGGAGGGTACCCCCTCCTCTGTTGGTCAAAGCAAAACAGAATTTGAGCTAGAGATCTAGGCATTTGTCTTGTTCCAAGAAGGTGCCAATGTGTGGGGAATTGTGTAAGGGGTATTGGTAGTGAGGGAGCAATGTACTTCAAATGGTAACACAGGGACAGGTTGCTCTGTATAATGCTTTCAGCACGGATAGAATTTGGGGTTACCCTGTAGTATGAATGGTATTATGCCAGCTCTCAGATTCTATAATTGTGAATGAGGAACACCCAAAGGACTTTGTGTTGATTGGAAACATGGACATTGAGTGGAAAGTGATGAGGAGGCAAATCCAAGCCAGGGTGATTAAGCTATATAGGTGGAGCATCTGTCAAGAGAGGCTGTGATAGCACACAACACCTGTCACCTTCTCCCTATAGAGGGTCACTTGGTGTAGCCAAAATAGTGGGTATTGCTGGCCTGGGGGAAAGCTGGAGTAAATGATGCTCAGATTTGGATCACACCCTCAATAGCCTGCATCAATAAAGCTCCTATGAGAACCCTGGCAGAACATAAAGGTACTTATAACTAGCAGGACCTTGGGAGAAGAGGAAAGCTTCCTGCATGCACAGGCTCCAGCTGCTCTGGAGATACAGGTAATTGTTAGAGACAGGCCAGGAATGGGTCAGAAGAGGGACCGTGGCATCAGTTACATGGATCCAGCAATGCTCGTATCTTGTGCAAATGGTCCTGAGGTTTGTGGTGGCTATGCTAGCCCAATGAATAGAGTGGTCACCCAAGAAGAATGTGGGCTGCAGCCTCATGTCTTTTCTCTAGATCAGAAGCTGGGTCAAAACTCACCAGGGTCTGCCTTCACCCTCATATCTCCCCCCTGGTGAGGAGTGACTGGCTGTGTTCTGTACATGCCAGAAGGAAATACAGGAAAAGTAGTTTTGTCAATTCACAATGGACATTTTTAAGGTTATGCTCATGGAGAAGGTAGTTGGTTTGAAACCCTGGTGATATGATCAGATTCAGCTATTTTATGAAGGCACTATTACTGCCTACTTGACCAGGCACTGGTCCTTTCCCACCTCTTGTCCATTTACACTAGATGTTGTCCATTTGTACAAGGCCTTACACAATGAGGCTCCGATGTGGGTTGGATTTCTGGGCACTTCTGTAATGATAACACTAAATGGTAATCAGTCTATTGCACATACAGTTACGTGTAACTTTATCAGAAATTGGAAGGGATCTTGGCCGTCACTTTAGTATCAGCTATCCAGGCTGTTGAAAAAAAAAAGTAGCAGTGAAAATACTTCAAGCAGCTCACCAAGGATTAAAAAATGTTTTTCAAGGAGTATTTCTTTAATATGGCCCAGGAACAGTTGCTAAGGCATAGCACCGTTGCCATGGGGCTGGTACATTCCCCAGAAGCGTTCTTTGGGGTTTTCCCTTTAGCTCTCTCTTGCCTACATTCACTGTCTAAAACTGTCTGATGAGACCTAGATAGCACCAGCATAAAGTGGTGAGTTAGGACATTGGGAATGCATTTGTTTCCTTATTGCTGCTTCCAAGGAAGGTGAATGCTATCATTTATTATTACATTTCTGCAACAAACTGATCTCCATGCTGTGGGACCACGTGATCCCCATAATCTCCCTTTGAGCATATTTTAGAAGATGAAGGAATTGTTTCTATCTATTCTCATACCAAAGAGTAAGTTAAACTAGAATTAGTGTTGAGAGGCACATATTAGTAATGTAAGAGTATAAAATATAACAAAAATATTCTAGTTAACCCTAAAACAAGTATTACAAAGTCAGGAATTTCAGAGCTATGCTTAAATTTAATAGAAATCAAACTATGGTAAGGTATGGAAACACACAGTGATGGCACACAAACAACTGTAGTGGAATTGAAAGTCCAAAGCCCCTTAACATGAATGTACGTAGACACACAATCTCGTACAAAAAGAGAGAAAAATATTCTACTGCTATATGCCCCAATTTGAAACTAAGTGGCTGTTGCTTCTTGTACACATACTGAGCTGTATCTTCTCCTGAGGACATTTTCTTAGGCCTGGTCCACAATATAAGAGAAGGTCAAATTAAGATACACAACTCCAACTATGTTAGTTATGTTGCTGGAGTCAAAGTATCTTAAATTGCATTTCTGCACTGTACACACAATGGGAAGTCGATGGGACTAAACGCTCCTGTCGACTTTTCTTACTCCTCATGAGGAGAAAGAATAACCAGCACTGTCAGGGGTGCACTCTGGGTTTGATTTAGTGGGTCTTCACTAGACCATCTACATCGAACCCCAGAAGATCGATTGCAGCAGCATCAATCTTCTGTGTAGTGAAGACATGACTCATGTGCTCTGTTTCTTTAGTATATTCATACATATGCATTTGCTGCAATTTAAGCCCATTGTTTCTTGTCCTATCAATAGAGATTAAGGAGAATAATTTTTCTCCCTCCTTCTTGTGATACCTTTCTAGGTATTTGAAAGCTGCTATCATGTCCCCTCTCAGTCTTCTCTTTTCCAAACTAAACAAACCCAGTTCTTTCAATCTTCCCTTGTAGATCACATTTTCTAGACCTTTAAACATTTTTGTTGCTCTTTTCTGGACTTTCTCCAGTTTCTCCACCTCTTTCTTGAAATGTGGTGCCCAGAATTGGACACAATACTCCAACTGAGGCCTAATCAGTGCAGAGTAGAGTAGAAGAATGACTTCTCCTGTTAATGCATCCCAGAATCATGTTTGCTTTTTTGCAACAGTGTCACACTGTTGACTCATATTGTCAGGTAGATATTAGGAAATGCAAAGGAGACACTATCTTTTTTTGTTTTGCTACTTATAGAGATTGTTAAAACTTACTCCTTGTCTGATGAAGAGAAAATTGAATTGAGACATAAGCACCCATTTGGTTTCATCGTGTTTATGAAACTTGTGCATCATGAACAATGAGCCATGTAGTTTAGAACCTCATTTGTAATAGAGGTTTCCCCCCCCCCCCCCTTCACACACTAATATGACTGGTTGGACCATTACCTTTTCCACAGGCTTCAGTTAGACACCTGCACAGAGCACTTAGTTAATTATGCACCTATGTGCAGTATTTGTCACCTATGAAATACCTGTCATGGAAGCCATCTCAGTAATAAAATCAGAGTCTATCCCAGTGGGTGCTGAGTGCCTCTCTTATAAATAAAAGCAAGGAGGGTTGAGGTCACCTCCTCAGAGACACTCACATGCTTGGAAACTCAAGCTCTTGGTGCCTTCATTTAAGAACCCGATTGCTTGAATACAATTGCTGTGTTCCAAAGAATTTCGCATTATTAGCCCAGTGCTTTCAAATCTGATGCTTAAAACCCATAAAGTACAAGGATCCGTTTCAGCCTGTTGTAATTAGATACAGTGTGAAAGGAGCTGTATGTGTTCACATCTTTAAAATTATCGTGAACTGGAAGGCTTACCGGATGTTGCCGAGGTCCTGATGGGCATGACACCAGGGGTGAGGGGGATGCATGAGTCAGGATGGGGGTTGAAAAGGGGTTTAGGGCAGACTAGTCCAGTGGGGCTTTCTCCCTCCTCCCTCAATCCAGTGGGGCTCTCTTCCTCTCCTCCCCCCCCAAGTCCGACAGGGCTTTCTTCTTCCTCTCCCTCACTCTGGAGGGGCTTTCGTCCTTCCCTGTCCAGCAGGACTTTTCCCCCTCCTCCTCCCCCACTCTGGTGGGACTTTCTCCCTTCCTCCTCTCAGATCCATTGCAGAACTGGGAACGTAACCCAGATCTCAGGAATTCCACTCCTGTACATTAATATTTCGGCCATTTGGCTGAAATATTAATCTAAGCCAGTGAATATTATAAAGTCATTCTTGTTCTGAGTCAGTTTTACTTGTTCTGAGTTCTTTGGGGAGGTTTGGATCGGGACTGGAGATGGCTTTAGCTTATGTTTATTTTCAAATAAAATGGGTTTTTCTAACACCTGGCATTTCAGGGGCTTTGGTTGGGATGGCTGTCTTCCTGATGAAAATTCAGGTCTTTTGTGACTCAAGCAATGGGGAAGCTCAGTGGCAGAGACTACGATTTTTGTCTTCATCTTCTGTGACAACTGGTTTCGTATATAGAGTAAGCTTAATATTTAAACATCAACCCATGAGGTCATCACTTTAATTGTGAATCCAGAATTTAAATTGGAGAAATCTGGTTCACAATATGAGGAAAACTGAGCTCCTGTAATAATGGAGTCCAAATTTCACCACTTTTCAGAAGCTCCTGAATTCCACAAGTGTCTCCAATATACCAATTTTAATTTGAAAACAGCTATTGCAATTTCCCATGCAATGGCAATAACAATGACAATAATAATATCTAGCTCTTGCAATGAAATGCTTTTGGCTCTGTGTGCAGACAAGGTGTTTGCTTTAGTGGGATCAGTAGAATTGCCTTCCTTTTAAATTAAAGTACCCCAGCATCTTCAGATTTGGGGTCCCTATTCTGAAGGGATTCATTCTCTGCTCAGTTGTACTGGTATAACCCGGGAGTAACTGAGGCTAGATCTACAGTTGAAATCTATATTAGTATAACTACTCCAGTCAGAGGTGTGAAAAATCGATACAGCACTGTACCGAGGGGAGAGCTTTTCCTGTTGACATATTTCCCACCTAATACCCACAGGGGTATTAACTACATCTGCTCTCCTGTTGGCATAGTAGCATCTTCATTAAAATGCTATTGCAGCTTTTTAATTGTAGAGCTTCCCTGCATCAATAGTTACTGGAATGAATGAAATCAATGGGGCTGGTTCCAGATTGATACCAGATCAGAATATGGAACAAATTCTGGCAAACTGGGACAGAGTTTGTTTCAGATACCACCAGGGCAAAGTCAGAGTCACCCTAGAACAGAAACTTGATTTCCCATTTCACTGTGTCCCAAGGTGAAATTTTCATCAACACCTAAGTGACATGGATGTTCAATTAGTTGTAGGCCTCTTAAGTGCTTAAGTCACTTTTTAAAAATGAGGCATTGACTCCTAAATCACTTAGGGGCTTTTGCAAATGTTGCCATTGTTCCTAGGACATGCTTCCTACAACATGCTGATATAGTGTCTCTCAACTTACTAGGGGGAAAAAAAGGAATATTCTCTGGAAATGGTCAACAAATATAGACAAATATTTGATCTTTTCTCCCAAACAGGAGCTTTTGTTCAACTAGATTATTTAACAGCCACTTTTCCGGCCTTGAACTAAAAAGTGTAATAATAGATAGAACCAGTTTTTATTTCCAGATGTTAAATAATAGCTTATTTGGGGTTGTATTTTTTCTATATGTATAGCATAACCGATACAATTTGAGGGTGATTAGATGCCTTTTTTCTTATGGCCTCAGAAGTATTGGTCATCTATGGATTTATAATGAAATACATGAATGGGGAAAGATGAATAAGAATAAATGCTAAGCAAGTCCATTCATAGATGGGAGGAGAAGATACAGCTGAATCTTCATCCAAACTGCTTAAACTCATTTTAATGTACTGTGATACAATTGATCTTGTTGCTACTTTTTTTTTCTTGTGCTCTACTGGATTCTAAAGTTCATTCAAAAATCAGAAGGAAAAGTGTTGAAATACTGCCAGAAAAAGTAGTGTTGTAGGGTTTCTAGCTTTGATTTAAAGGAGGAAGAAGCAGAAATCCTAACAGAGTGGTTTTTCTTGTGCCTTTTCTAGCCAAGTTTGGGTAGGATAGCTATTACCTATTTCAGTGCTTGCCATCACAGAACTCCAAAACCATTTGAGACCCTTTCATAAGTAGGATGGCTAGGATGATGAACAGCACTATGTGAAATGTTCTCCACGGTGTGGCTGGTTATGAAAGGAACCCTGCACTTTGGTAGGTTTGTGGAACTATGATAAAGCGATCTCCTTGTTGACTAAGATTTGCTGTTGAGTAGAGCCACTGGCCCATGGTGAGTAGCACCAAAGGACTGAAAGTTGTTCAGAGACTCAGACTGTTAGAATCCGGTCCGTTCGCTTTTTTGAAGAATCTAAGACTGGGCAATGATCCTTCTCAAATAGGCCTTCTTCCAGTTTCCTACAGGGGTTGACTGTCTGGGCCTGTTTACAGCATATTTTGCAAGATTCTGTGCAAAAAATGACATTCTGTGAGAGTCTGAGCTAAAATGACCAGCCTAACCATATGATATTTCAGGGGAAAGATAGAGGCATTGCCCTTTTACAAGTCATGGGCAGGGGATACAATGGAGGTATTATTTGACCAGGGAGATTTCGACCCTGCACAAGAACACTGTTGCTATTCTCCCCACACAAGGAATGTATGTTCAAATTGCCGCAGATTGAAACTAAATCCAAGTCAACGAAGGACACCACAGCGAGGAATATTTTTAGAAAAGGAGTTTACTTTGGTGCTTCCCCAGCTTAACCAAACACACACCTGAACCGCCCTCCTACCTCCCAGGCAGGGTGTGAGGAAAAAATGCTTGCGTGCAAGGCACAAAGGAGTAAACAGCTGTTGGCACCTCACTCACAAGGGTTTCCCTGACTTGGCTGCCAGTCTCCATAGCAACTGCCAACCACAACCTGCAAACAGTTACCTAAATTGCATTACGCATACCAGCAGAACTCCCACGGAGGGAATCCTTGTTTATATTTCTGTTGCCATGGGATCTATTTCCGCTGTGATCTGGTTACACTCTGTATCTGTGCGTGGTTGTGTATGTGTGTGTGTACACAGCCGAGTGACTTTTGCTCCGATAGAAGCCAATGCATGTGTGACGAATAACTTGTGGAAACCAATGCCTGTTTGCAGTGTGAATGCCTTTCAGGATCTATTGAGAAATTCATTTAGACTTCAAACTTTAACGTAGTAATTTTCATGTGCGGTGACTATTTTTCCTCTTGTCAGATTATGTTAGCAACCCCTGGAATGGATTTTAACTTTTGAATTCTAGTTATAATTCAACAAAGTAATGAAAATCATCTTCTGTCAGGAACCAGTCAGGTGAATAGTTTTGGCCCAAAGCAACATGTTGAACAAAGTTCTGAGTGACTGAAAAATGGGGGTTTAGGATGGAAAGGTCATCTCTGAGCCTTAAGTATCAGTATCATTGCTTTCATGAGTGTGATATGCTGTACATTCACATGCTTCTGTTGGTTTCAGTGATGCAAGTAATCAGTGCTTTGTACATTTCACAGCCTCTTTGGGGCTGCGTTAGCCCTTCCATGCCTGTGTGTAAAATGTGTGTAAAATCATACCCTTGTGGTTAGAAAGTGTTACAGCCAGCAGTGGCAGAGCCTTCCCAAAAGTGAGGGGGCAGGTGCGCTGCCCCCCTGAGAGCCCTCCTGCCCCTCCTTTTCCCCTGAGGCCCCAACCTGACTCCATCTCTTACCTCCAAGGTCACTCCTCTTCACCCCTGCCCATCTTCCTTCCCCAGAGGCCCTACCCCTACTGAGCTAAAAGCCAGGGCAAGGCTGGGGGCTGAAAGCAGCTTTTGTCTATGTCCCTGCCACCTGAGCATCCCTGCCTAGGGCAGATGGAGGCACCCAAGCTTGGAGGTCCCAAGATGGTGGTGGGGACATGGGCCAGGCTGCTCTCTGTCTCTCCACACCAGGCTGCTCTTTGGCTCTGGCTGCTGTGGGTTTCCCACAGCTACCTGCCCCGGATGTGTCCGGATAATATGTCAATATTTAAGTGCAGGAAACCAGCAATCTTCAGTCCTTGCATCTTACCTCAGGGGCCAATTGCACCCCAAAGTCTAGCTCCTCGCTTCAGGGGCAAACTGCTGTCTGGATCATCCACATTTTTCAGTGGCAAATGCCATGCAAGGCAGGGGAGAGAGACCTAGAGCTGCCCACTACTCTGAGTCCTGATCTAGGAACCCTCTTGGCGGCAGCCACATGCTGTGTCTCCTGCAACCCACTCTATCCATTTCCCTGGGCCACTTCCTCATAGCCCCAGCTTCTTCCTGGCCCTTTGTATCAGGAGCCCCACCCCACCCAGACTGGAGTTCCTGTTTGCTCCGTTAACCCTGCTCAGCACTGTTCTAAGCAGCCAGTTCTTCTCCCTTGTCCTCCAGGGAGAGACTGAGCACCTCTCTGCCCTGCAGCCCTTTTATAAGGCCCAGTGTGACGGACCGGGCCGGGTCTGGGCACCCCTGAGAGCGTCAGCTCAAGGCAAATTGCTCAAAACCAGGGCTGCTTACAGCGCCAGACTGGAGAGCTTTCCCAAATAGGCCACAAACCAGTCACAATGAGCGCTTCAGCTGCCATTCTGGCCAGCAGGAAGCCTCATGAGCAAAACCCCTCAGACACTCCAGCGCTCCCTGTGCCACAAACAGCCCTAGTCCTACACACAGGTGAGGGGTTATAGAACCCAATCCCACCTACCCCGAACGGGTTCTCCTGGTCCCAAAGAACCAGCCACAGCTCCTTGGTCAATTTATACTTTAGATGTTACCCACAAGATCACGCTGGGCCAGTCCTTTAGAATCTAAAATCTAAAGGTTTATTAACAAAAGAAAGAAAAGGTTGAGAATAAGATTGTTAAGGAAAATACATTACATGCACCAATCACCAAGTTCTTGATACAGGCTCTCAGCAGAGATGTTACAAACTACTAGCTTAGAAATCTCTAGTCAGGATGATTCAGTATCGTCAGGATGGGTCAGCAATCCTTCCCAGCTCTCTGTCCCTAGCAAGGCTGCATACGGAAGCAGGAGCAAGACAAGATGGAGGCTGCCTCATGGCATTTTATATTAATTCCTGGTGTCTCCCAAGCTGGAGCAGGTCACATGGTCAAGTGACCTGTCTGTGTTTCACATACCAGCAGCCATTATGCCCTGGCTGGTTTGCAGGTTTCCAGACACATTCCTCAGGTGTGTATTGATCACTCTGAGGGCCATTGTCCATGCAGCAGTGCTAATTAGCATAGTCATTGACTGAACAATCCTTCCTTACAATAGGCAGTCCAGGCCCACTGCTTGCTCCCAGAGAACATTTACAATACAAGCACAGAGCCCATATTCATAATTTCATATACAGAAATCATACAAGTACATGAGTAGCCTATACAGAATCAATAGAGCATAAGCTTTCGTTTGACACCTCACATGGCCCACTTTGTACAGAATTTGGGGCAAACACCCCCCATTGCCCATGGGCGCAGCAGTCTGTCTGCTCATTATAAAACCCAATAACACGACACCCAGTCTGGCCCTGATTGGCTGCTTCTAAGCCTCCCCCCCCCCGATTGGGTTTTACCCTTTACTTCTTTGGCTGGGGCCTGTGCTGCCACTTGTAGGCTACTTTAACCCCTTCTGCTGAAGATTAGTTGCTATTTATCAAACAGCTGGGGGGATACATGACCTAAACCTAGCTGATGGAGAATGTATGGATTTCAGTTGTCATATAACAGGACTGTTGTACCAAGAGAGCCTTTATTGCTAATGTTAGGCCATGTCCTTTGAATGAGGTTAGAAAAGTGAAGAATTAATAACCAAATTTATCATTGGTTAAGATATGAGGGGGATATTAAAGGAAAGATAAAACTCTGTGGTTTCATTTTCTCATGTGGGAATATATTATAGTATTTTCCCTGAAACATAAACTACAGGGCAGGTAGTGAGATCTAAGCTGTGTAAGGCCCTATATTCCCCAAATGAACTGCAGACTAAGTTACACATCCCTTGTGTAAGCTTCTCTAAATCAATCAAGACACACACACCAGGGTTGAAGTTGACTCCCGGGCTCTCTATTTTTTCTCACAGGCAGCATCTGATATTTTTATTTGTGTATTGGCTTTCTGAGGGTAGGGGGTCACAGCATTTTCTCCGCACCTCTCAAGCGTAAGTGAATTTATGTCCTGAGGTCTGTTTGTGGCCCTTCCGCCAATGCAAAGAGCAGTCTACGGCACGTCACTGTAACTCTGTGTCCCTCCATTTTCCCCTGTGATATCCAGACAATAAATACCAAATATTATTATGGATAAAAGGTGGGTGAAGTAATATTTTTTTATTAGACCATCTTCTGTGGGTGAGCGAGACACGCTTTTAGAGTTGTCTATGGCGAATTGTGGTGTCCAGCAAGTTGATGCTAGCTAGTGTGGAAGTGTTCCAGAGGGAGTTTACTGGCTAGGTAGTGGTTTAAGTAATCAGTCCAGCAGATGAAAATATTGCTGTATTTCAAGTATACCCTTAGTTTTATGGTTTATTTGTCCAGAAATTCTTCTTGAAGATGGCCCATGAATTCAAAGAATAACTAGGCAGCGGTGGCATCCCCAGCCTCAGTTTGCCAGTAGCTGGGAATGAACGATCGATCACTTGATGATTATCTGTTCTGTTCACCACTCTGGGGCACTTGACATTGACCGGTGTCAGAAGACAGGATACTGAGCTAGATGGACCTTTGGTCTGTCCCAGTAGGACCGTTCGTATGTTCTTAACTATTATAACACTTATGAATTTTTCCAGGAGATTAGAGCTGCGGGTGGAGTTGCCTTTCTGCTGGGATTTCAATTCAAGGTTCTGAACACTTGAGGTCAGTAGGAATGAGATTTTCAAAGCCACGTGAGGGTTTTAGGGATCAAGCACTCAAATCCATTAAGGCCTCACTGGAAATCTTAGTACTAGTTACAAGAAGTTTTCAGAGCCATCGTTTTAAATTTCCTCAGGAAGACAGCACCTCCAGCACATTATACTTCTTCATACAGTGCTGGGACATAGTCCTGGCTCAGAGAAAAGAGCACCACCCAATGAACGGCCTATGGAAAACATAATCTCACAAAGTTTGCTAAGTACATGGTATGTGAACAATGCTTTTCCTCAGGAGCGTGTTCACATCTTTTTAATGCAAGCTGAATTCCACCCACCTTCCCCCATCAAGGAAATGAGATCTACCTCATTCCCAAGGACAAGCAATTACATCACATGTTAAATAATGTTCCGGATGTGGCACACCTGTGAGAATCCCAAAGGCAGCTGAGTTTGCTACAGAATGAAATGCTATCTGGAAAGATTTGCTTTTAAGCCAAAGGAAAAGGTGTGTTATTAACATACTAAGAATGGTCTTGCACTGGCAAGTTGGCCTAATTCTCCGGGTCTTTTCCACCTTTAATTTTGAGGAATGCAAGTTACAGCAGATATTTTTCCATTATGGCACCTAATTGCTGACACTTGCTTCACTAATTCTATGATATAATACATGGAAGCCCGTGAAAGGCATGTAAAAATGTGCTTGCACGTTATTATTCATTTTTTATATCAAAATTGGAAAGTCACATTCGGAAAATACATAAGCAAATACATCACAAGAAAATGACATCAGAAGAGTGCATGGTGCAGATCAATTGTTCATATATGGGCATTTAAAAAGCATCCAGAATGAAACATTCAGGTATTAGCACTAATTTTAGGGGTGGGGGAATTGTCCAGGGCAGGAAAGAGGTTAATGAAAGACATTGGAGACTAGGGCACAGGACACAAGCTGGTAGAATTAGTTACTGTGATTTTTAGTGTTTTTCACAGTTGTGAATTGCTCACAATTGACCCTACTTTCTACATCTGCAATTGATGAGTGTTTGCTAGATAATTTGGATGAATGTGGCTTGTTCAGGAGCTGATTGCCTTGGCTAGCTTTGGTTGTCCTGTAAAGTTAGCGACTGGCCGGGTGGTATTGCTTAGTGCATCCCTGGTTGGATGAATTTCTAAACAAGAGAATAACACCTCTGGCTAAGTATGTTCAGAGGAATACTTTTGGGATCTGGAAAGTAATAGAGATGTAGCCGTGTTAGTCTGGTGTTGCTGAAACAAAAGACAGGACTATGCAGGACTTTAAAGACTAACAAAAGATGGGAAAGCTCATCACCTAATAAACCATCTTGTTAGTCTTTAAAGTGCTGCATAGTCTTGTCTTTTGTTTGGGATCTGGGAGCATATTCATGAATACCCAGCAGTGGTATGAGTACTCCTGAATAAATGGTACAGACCTGGACATAGCAGCAGAGCCGAGTCATTCTATTTATCTGAAGGTATTTGTGAATCTGTTTGTCCATTATTTTGTGATGTTGGGCAGCTGATACTGAAAAACAAAAGGGGGAAGTGTGGCCCAGTGGTTGTGCACTACCCTAAGATTTAGGAGACATGAATTCCATTCCCATCTTTCCCAGCTGTACAATTGAGATAACAGCACGGCTCTACTCATGGGGACTTTGCAAGGAGGTGTGTGGGGTGCTCAGATACTACAATAATAGGGCTCAAGAAGAACCTATGATAGATGAAAATGCAAAAAAGACTGATATGAAATAACATTGGCCAGGATGGACCTGTGAGGTGTAAGGCTGGGCCGGTTGAAGTGATGTGGGGGCATGGAGAAGGTGCTTTTTGTTAAAGAGAAAGCTCGTCAGTTTAGGAAGCTGGGTGTGGCGCTGAATCTGAATGTGAAGGATCTTTTTCCTCCCTCCCCTGACCGTTCCTACATTTGATATTTTAGCTTAATGCTGTAATAGAATATGGAAGCTGTTCAGAGAACGTATGCTTCTTATTTCCTCTGCTGGACGGTTATTGTGCGTGTTACCATGGTTACTGCAATAAAGAAAAACAGTTATTTTCCTTAGCAAAGCGCTAAAATAAATAAATATTTGTTACAAAATAGTAACTAAATCCCCAATGTCCTTCTCCCCTCCCCAAATCAAACCAAAAAAACAAACAAACAAAAAATACCCACAACCTTAATGAACAAGCACGACCATTTCAGGTATCTGCAATACTACTTGAAATGCCCAATTGCCTGTATGTTGATGTTGTGCTAAAGCTTTAAATAAAAAAAAAAAATCTTTACAGCAGTGTTTGGAAAATGACTGCTCTTTTGTCCCTTTGATCATATAGGCTGTGTCTAGACTGGCGCGATCTTGTGCCAGAGGGATGCAAATGAGGCTCAGCGTTGGAATATCGCCGAGCCTCATTTGCATAGCTAA
>JANRFK010004149.1:113283047-113296136 GCA_030068395.1 Apalone spinifera | reverse complement strand
CTGGGTGTGGGGCCAACAGCTGGAACCCTGGGTGAGGGCTGGCAGCTGGGCTGTTGGGTACAGGGATGGGAGCCAGGATCTGGATGTAGGGCCCACAGCGGGGTGGAGGGGGGAGGGATGTGGCAATTTTGAAGGAAGGGGCAGACACTAGGACTCGGGCACCACCTTCATCCTCTAGTTCACAGTAATGCTAAAAATAGAATAGCCACAGCAGCATGAATGATGGGAGGGGCTAGCTGTCCTATGTGTGTCCCAAGCATCTTGGTCACCCTTCATCCTTCTCTTTGTTAAGTTGAATAGACTGAGTTTCTCGGGGTTCCTCTCTGAGCATGCTCCAGTTGGTTATCACCCTTCTTGTATTGGGGACAGCAGAACTGGACACAAGATTCCAGCAGAAAGTTGCACCTGCATGAATAATGGATATGGGCTCTGGTAGAGTCTTGTCGTAGTTGAAACAGTTTCCTATAGGGGTATGTCTAGACTAGGGATTTTTTTCGAAAAGAGCTATGCAAATTCTGTGCTAATTAGCATATCTTCTTCCAATCACTTTTTTGAAAGTGAAATTAGTCTGGATGCGTTTTTTGGGGGGGGAGGAGGAAACCCTTTTTCGAAAAAGCGCATAAACCTCCTCTTTTTAGGAAGTGCGGGGTTTCTTTCGAAAAAAGGGTTTTGTTCTGGAAAAAAACGCATCCAGACTACTTTCACTTTCAAAAAACCCACTTTTGAAAAAGCGATTGGAAGAAGAAATGCAAATTAGCACCAAATTTGCATATCTCCTTTGGGAAAAAAACCCTAGTCTAGACGTATCCTACGGGGGCAACCTGTTCTCCTAAGTGTGGTCTTCACAAAGGTTCATGATTCTGTTTCTTCAGAGGATGTATATGCCTGAAAGGAGAAGTTGCTTTGTGTTTCCCATAATTTCTTGCCTGGCAAGGGGGCACTTGCCAGGCGCCGGGCTGGGGTGGGAGCGGAGCGTGCACTGCTCTGGCCCATGTGACCAGCAGAGACCCAGGAGGTGGCCACATGATGCCTCCCTCAACACAAGCCATGGCCAACCCGCCACTCTTGCCCCCCAAAACTACAGCTTACAAAGCCGCTCCTGCACCCCCCCCCCCCAAATGGCCCCTGTCCACTTCTCCCGGTCCCTGGCTTCCCTGTGCTTACTGGGTTGGAGCTGGGAGCTGCGGGATTATAAAAATGGCACTCAAGATGGCTGCCATCTTAAAGGGGGAGCCTCCTTTTTTAAAAAATAAATAAATAAATGTGTTTGTGCTCCACAATTCTGTTCTGGGGGGGCTTGGTTTGGTCTCCCCCTTTTATTTTTCCTTGACAGAATTTTTTCCCAGTGTTTTTTTGGAGGGGGGTCGGAAGGTTTGGTATTTTTTGTTAAACAATCTGGCAAACCTAGCAGTGAGTCATTGAGGCAAGATGGGCATAGGGAGCTTGGGGAGTCCATGAGGAGGAAGACTCCAGAGTGTGGGGGCACTGAGGCAGGGCAGTACCCAGAGGGGAGGGCACTGCAGTCTAGGAGGCGCGCGGGGTCCTAGCACAAAGTGGTGGAGAAAAACAAAAAAGTTAACAGCTGACGAGACACCCGCCGAAAAGGGATACTGCAGGGCTGAAATGAGATAATTCCCAGCGTGACCAGCAGGAGGTGTCATGGTGGTGAGTCATGCCACCATGTTACACAGGGACATTGTGTCTCTCTGTATCTTCCTTTAGTTGAACAGAAACACAAAATGGCAGCTAAGACAGAGAACGTCTTGGCATTTAAAGGTGCAGGGTGCAGAAAAGAGAACAGCCTTTCCTTTGTTTCCGACCTGCATGTGCCATAATAATATCCTGGTTCTTTTAAAAATACTAGACCGGGGGGGGAGGGGGACCCAATTCCCTCCCACAATTAGTCTGCAGGGTTAAACCCCAACATTATGTTTACCCAGGCCTCAGCAGGTATCAGATGATCTAGGCTCTCGTTGGCCATGGCAAGAAGAGATGTCCAGGTCCGCAGTGTCCTGGTCCATGCTGCTTCCTGCTGCTCCCATTGGCCGTGAGCAGCGATTCACAACCATTGAGAGCTGCAATCGTCCGACACCTGCAGAGGCTAAGGTTAACATAGTGGTGGTGGCCCGCCAGAGATTAACCCGGCCAGGCTGCCTTTTTTCATTGCTTAGCCGTGAACTAGACCATGGTTGGCTGAGATTCTTCTCTTTGTAGTTTGCCCAGTCCTATTAGCAGTTGATATTTCAAACTTATCAGTTCCACTAAGGATGTTATATCATCCCCTAATGTCAGGTAAATCTCTTTACAGGTCAAGCAAGAAGGACAAAGCTCAACACAATGATAGAACAAAAAGAACCACCTTTTATTTTTCATTATTCTGAGATCTAAGCCTGTAGGTTTTCCCCCTTGATGGAAGTCTTTAAAGGACAGCTGGAGATTTTTTTAATACATGATCACCGGCTCTTACATGCAATATGAGTTTCAGGCTATTGTGTGAGATATTGCAATATAATAAAGCAGGCCTGTCTAGCTGGTGGCTCATTTCTATTATATTATACATGAGGCTCTTGAATTCCTAGTAAAAATAGTCTTGAATGCTGAGTGGACAGTTTGGCATACATAACTTGTCAGATAATCAGCAAAAGATCGCAGGCCCAGATGACTGTGGAAATAAAGAGAGAGAGAGAGAGAGAGAGAAAGAATAGCATTGCTTACATCTGTGAATGCTGGAAGAAAGTCTGTGTGTGTTTGTGTGTGTACTACATTGTGTAATATAACCTGTAGTTAAGCCCTGAAAGGCTAGGTCCAATGTTCACAGAAATCAACAAAAGACTCCCATTGACTCCCATGGGCTTTGAATTAGGTCCTGAATGCAGTGTGGCTTTGGTTCAAAGCAGTAGCAGAAATTTCTGTAATTAATATTTGTATCCAGAGGAAGTAGAATGGCCCTTGATGTATATACAGTCTGATTACAGACATAAAAATGAAGAGGGACCTATGTATGGGCAAGTAGCTCAATATTCATAGCCATGAACCTATATTTTGTAAGTTGATTTTTCTAGAGGGAAAGAAAGGAGTTAATGGACTAACCCATCAAGTTATATATTAAAAATAAACACCTGGCAAAGCGTGGCTACGTCTGGAGCATGTCACAGTATTTAAATTACATTTGGCTTGTCCCTTTGTGTTTCACAGCTGTTCTGGTGCAGGGACGGATAATTAAAAGCAGCAGGTTACTATGGCCTTAAGTTGACTGCTGCCAAACAATTTGGACATTTGTGATCCAAGTTAAGCTGCCCAGCGAACAGTGCCTTTCAAGGTGGAAGACATCAGTGCATCAAATAAGCTCATCAAAGCGTTGTGCATTATAGCATGAGGTGGAAAGCAGAGGTTTGAGATAAGTTTGTGGGGGTTTAGATAGAGCTGGGTTTGGAAACTATTTGCTTAAAGAAAAGCAAGAAACCATACTTTGTGAAACCACATGCCTGAAGGCTGCATGTGAATAGCTAAAGAAGAGAACAAAACTGAAAAGAAAACAGAACATTTATCCTCGCTTGTTATTAAACACTGTCTTCAATGTGAAAATGAATCAGATCAGTTTAAAGGGCTTGCAGTGGAATCCAAGTCTTCTCACTGGATTTCTTGCACATGTCTGGGGTGTTGAAAGATTTGCTAATGTGGGGAAGTTGGGTCTGGTTTCAAATGAAACCCAGCTCATTTTATAATCTTACATTGGAAGTACATGGGTGTTCTTGATTGGGATACTAAGTTCTGCACATTTACATGTCTCCAGGAAGTGGAGGCTTGCCTGTTTACCTGAAATACATGTCTGAAAACAATTAATGGGTGAGCCTTGGTTCTGTTAATTTATAAACACTTCCCTTGTAGACTACCTATCTTGCCATTTGCGCATAGAGACAGAGAAGTTTCTTCTCAGAAGGGGAGGATGCAGGAAAAGGAGGGAAGTAGATGGAGCGTGTTTCTGCTCACCATATGCTGGCCAACCCAGTTAAATTGCTGTGGAGGGGGAAGTAATCCACACCAGTAAATGTCTGATGCAGGCTGTTTCTCCTCCTGAAACAGTACATCCATATGCTTCTCCTTACTAAGGACTAGACACAGCTTAAATTAAGGCTTTTATTTGGGTTTCTATAGCATCTTTCATTTGTGGTTCTCCAACCACCAGGTAAGTATCACAAAACTCTTTCGGTGTATAAGAACATAAGAACGGCCGTACTGGGTCAGACCAAAGGTCCATCTAGCCCAGTAGCCCAGTGGCCAGTGCCAGGTGTCCCAGAGGGGGTGGACTGAAGACAGTGATCAAGCAATTTGTCTCCCGCCATCCTTCTCCAGCCTCTGACAGACAGAGGCCAGGGACACCATTTCTATCCCCTGGCTAATAGCCTTTTATGGACCTAACCTCCATGACGGGGAAGAGCTGGGTGTAATTTTGAGCAAGCATTTATTGCATTTTCCTTTGCCTGGTCTCAAAAATCCACATTTGGTATTACGTATTTTGTGGGTTGGGGGATGGACATGATTTTAAAAAGAATTATTGTAATTATTCGTATTTCACCTTCTATGTCCTTTTCATTTTCAGGCAGGCAGGATATCAGCGGGATGTTAGTGCAGTTACACCATTGCTAAGCTGTGTCTCAGTATCTGTTTCAAAGAAACAATATTTTGCCAAGCTCTAGGCAATAGAAAGAAAGGACAGTGGAAGGGCAGTTGTTTTGGTTTTATCTGAGCAGGAAGTAATTGTTACATGATCAGCTCTGAAGAGGTCTGTTTTTTTCTGAAGGCAGAAATTATCCTTGTTAGAGACATGCAGGAAGGACAGGTATTTTCCCTCTTGCAGACTTCTTTTCTAATGGGCTTGTAGATTCACCATCCTGGAGAATCTTGCAGGAATATTCCTTCTTACAGAAGTCAGTATTAATCAACAGGGCCTGGATCCCAAGGTTCTTACTTAGGTCATGTCTACACTGTGAAATATTTCGAAATAACTAAACTCGATTTAATAACTCCCAAATTTAGAAAATCAAAATAGCATGCCCTCACTACGGGGAACCCTCAAAATTAGTCCCGAGGCAGGCTCTGTTCATGTGGACATGTGACCTCAACTTTGAGCCCTAGGAAGCACTGGAGAATAATTAGTCCAAATTACTCTGGGGCAGTGTTTCTCAACCAGTGGTACATAGACCCTTAGGGGTACGCTAGAGAAGTCTGGGGTGTACCTCAACACAAGTGAAACTTGGCAAAAAAAAGTCTGGGATTTTGCTCTGTAAAGGGGATCAGGGAGGGGGAGGCGGCACTTACATGTCAAATTGGATGTTCAGAGCCGCATGCTCGGCCGTTAACCCCCGCTCTGCACGTGTGCCCCAGCGCCTGGCGGGAAAAGGCACTTGGTCTCTGGTGAGACCCAGGACAGTTCCTAATTGGAGGGCGGGTTTGGGCAGGGAGAAAAAAAATCAGTTCCATGGCTGCCTCTCCTAGTTCGTTTCCTCTCCGGCAGCTCCCCAGGGTGCTCCAACGGGGAGGGCGGCTGAACCTGGAGACATGCGTTACCCCCACCCCCGCCAGCAGCTCAGTACAACGCATCGCATTGACCCTTCCCCAGGGAGCTGCGGAGAGGAGCTAAAAGGTGGTGAAGTGGCACAATGAGCTTTGCTGCAAAGGACCCCCTGCATCAGTGACGTAGTGAAGGGGGGCGGGGGTGGACAGTTGCCCCCAGGCACCACACTAAGGGGGCGCTGGGCTGGGGTGGGAGTGCCTGGCCCCACATAATGAGTCCACACTGGATTGCCACTTGCTCCCTGCAGACAAGCCACCGAGGCAGGGCCAGGTGGCAGGAGTGGGCACTTCAAAGGTAGGGTTAGCATGTATCCGGTGCCTGGCTTTGGAGGAAGGGAGGGGCATTGGGTTAGAATGGGGGGGGCTGGGGTTGCCTGGCTCTGGGGCTACTTATAATTTTTTGTAAAAGGGGTACTTTATTTTAAAAGGTTAAGAAACACTGCTATGGGGAGTAGTTATTTTGAAATAGAAACACCGGAGTGTCCACACTACCGCTGTTTCAGAATGACTATTTAGAAATTAGTGTTATGCCTCAAGGAAAGCAGGAGGACAGATTTCAAAATAACCAGCCTATTATTTTAAAATAACGGGCTTGGTAGTGTGGACGCTCCGATTATTAATTCGACCTAAGGGGGGTTATTTCAAAATAAAGCCCTAATGTAGACCAGGGCTTAGAATTTGATCCATTCAGGCCTGAGGAGGGAGGGAGGGGGCAAAGGGCAAGAAAAGGGGGAAGTTGCACCAGGGCCCAGTGATTCGAAGGGGTCAGAGCCTCGGACTCTTTAAATTGGTATCAGAGCGGCTGTAAGGGCTGGAGAGGGGGCATGTGGTACACTCCAGGTGGTGCAGAGGTGTGGATGTTCCCAGCCCCACCCCTTGCACCTGTGGCCCCACCCCTTCCTGGAGAACAGAGCTGGCCCTCCTCCTACCTTGCTCAGGGGCTTGTGGAAGGTGTTGTCTCCCCTGGATCCATCAGACAATATTTTTATGAGAAATCCTTAGTCAGGGGAACATAATCATTGATTTCCATGGGGATATTTTCATGTGTACAAGTTTATCAGTCTCCTTAATGGGATTGTGCCTAAGTGAAATTTAAGTTAAAAAAACTTACTAGGGAATCTCCAGATTGGATCACCTTAAACTAAATATTAGAAAGTTGGCCCTAAGCTAAAAACCCAAAAGGCAGGTTTTGAACATTTGGGTGGGGAGAGGGGGGACTCAGATTTAAGGTTTGTATCATGAGAATCTCTAAACATTCAAAAACAATAAAGTGATGTGCAGTAAAGCCCAAACTACCACACATATTTTGAGGATAATCTGCCATGTATTTTAGAAAGTTGGGGCATCTGTCCATCTGTGCGACTGTTCAAGAATGCCTCCTAAAGAGTAAGAGCTTAGCCACCAAATTTGCCGTGCAGCTTCCTCTTATCCTATCTTAAAGTAAAGGCAGGATTTGGTTGCGCAAGGACAATGGGATGTGCCAGGAATGGGATTGTTTCCCATCAAACAGAAAGGGAGGGGTGTGATAGCAGGAACAGTTATATCCCAGAAGCACCACAGGGGGCAGCAAGCTTGGGGGATAGTTATACCCCAAAATGACCACAGGGAGGCCAGCCCCAGGGAGTAGTCTCTGGGCAGTCCCTGCAGCCCCTCTTACCTTAGGTTGTTTTTGAGGAGTTGCTAGGTGGACCATTCAGTCCCCTCACACATTGGGCCAGCCCGTGGCCGCAGGGAGAAGCTGCATGCACCCAAGCTGGACCTGGGGAGAAGCTGCTGGCCAGGATGCACCCTTTCCTCCCCGAGGTTGACTCCAGGGAGAAGCTGCCCTGCTGGACCTTGCAGTTCCCCCCCTCCACACACACATTCTCACGCTGGCCCTGGGGAGAAGACAGCAGGTGAGGTGTATGGCCTGCCACTCGGGGCCAGTCCTGGGGAGAAGCCAGTGACCACCCCAATCCCCTCTCTAAGCCTCCCCACACCTACTAACCCCTTGTCCTGACTCCTGCACCCCAACCTCCTCCCTGAGCTCTCCACTCCTGCACCCCAATCCCTTACCCATAGCCTATCCTCACTCCCTAACCCTGACCCCTGCACCCACCACACTCTGAGCCTTCTTCTCTGAGCCCCCCTCATTTCCAAGCCCCTGCCCTGTCTCCTGCATCTTCCACATCTCCACCTCCTGCCCTGAGCCCTTCCGGAAGGATCCAAGCAATGCAGGGTCACTTTACTAGTAATACTATAAACAATAGGTTTTATACAGAATGTTTCATCAGTGCATCTCAAATCATGGTACATAGGAGGGCAGTATCATCATCCTCATTTTATAGATGGGGAAACTGAGGCACAGAGACGTGTAAGGTGCCCAAGGACACCCATTGGCAGAGCCAAGAAGAGAATCCAGGGCTGCTGAGTGCCCACAAATAAACAGGTTGTTAAACAGAGGCGCATTTTCCATTCATTATTCAACTTTTGTTCAGAAGAGGCAGGATGCTCCCAAGCTGTGTTTCTCAAACTTTTCAAAGTGGCTGTCCCCTTAATTATGGTAGAAAAAAATCACAACCCCCCCCCAACACATTTGCTATAAAAGTGAAATACATAACCATGCTAATAATACTAAGCTTAGATAATTGATGTGTCTTGGGAGAGGTTTATGGAGAATACTTGACATTGAAGAGTGAGTTGACTGGAGTGAGGCAAGGTTTTCTTTAGTTTCAACTGTGGACCCTTCGCTGATTGTCTTTCATACCTTCCCTGGGGGTCATGACTCACCAGTGGAGAAAAACTCTTCCAGCGGCCAGGGCATTGGTTTGAAAATGGGAGCACCTGGAGTCTATGCCCGTCTGTGCCACTGACACTCCATATGACCTTGGTCAAGTCACTTCATGTTGCATCCTCTGCAGGGCAGGGACGGTTAAGAATCTGCCTTACTGGATGAGGTCTGGGTACTCAGCATCTTGTAAGATTGAATCGTTTATTAAAGCATTATTTTGAAATCATTGTAAAATTTAGCTAGTATGAATAATTAAGCCATGTATAAACAAATGTAAATGAGAATTTTGTTTCTGGGATTAGGAAGAGGCCATAAGAATGGGGAAATTCAAACATGTTTTTCTTTTCTTTAAGAGGTGTATTTCTCCAGTTTCGTATCTGAAGGAATAGCCCAATATTTCTTCTCCTCTCAACCAGTCAATATTGGAAAGTGGCTCATATTAGCCACTAATCCTAAATAATTTATAACTTGAATCTGGCCTTTCCTACAGTCAGCCCTGGACACAAAACTGCCACGCCACTCCATAAACACAGACTAAAGATGTGGGATTGAAATTGCAGATGGGGATCGGAATGATGCTCTGCTTCATGTCTCTAAATCCCTCAATATGCCACAAATGTATCCAGACACAGTCCTGCAATTACACACAGATTAATCTGTTCCCCAACTCTGATTAACAAAATCTGGAGGGATTTCCCCCCCAAAATATCCCAAAGTCCATACCCCCAATCAATGCATTTTTCACTGGTTTGGAGTTTTCCCCAAATGCATGGTTCACATTCTATAAAGTTTCTGTTTGGAAAACGCTGGGGCTCCTCAGCTAGTTATTACTTTTGTATGCCTTATGGGAATAGACTGTAATTAGGTTTGGAGCAAAAGGGATCTGGAAGTAGTGAATACCTTGTGTTTAATCACTAATCAAAAAATAAATTTTAGATTTTGGAAGCTTGTGTGACCATCAAAAACTTGGAAGTAAGAACTGACCAGCTCTTTCAGATTCCTACATATGATGTATTTTACAATAGTACCCATTTGTGATGGAGGAAACTGAGGCACGGCAGCATGAAGTGACTTGCCCAAGGTCATCCAGAAGTCAAGTGGCAGAGCTGAGAATAGAGCCTATTTCTCCAGAGACTCCACGCTAAACCCTGTGCAACACTGATTCTATTTTATGATTATGTCTTATTTCAAGGGGCTTTTCCCCCCTTAACTTCCCATTAAAATCAGTGGCTATCCCTGCTTAAGCTTAGGCATGTTTAAGTGCATGGCTGAATCTGGGCCTGTGGTATGTTGCTGAGAGAAGGGTTTATAAGGAAGTGGACCATGCTTTGAATGTTGCTTTGAATCAAGATACTCCTCATTTCCAGCCATTGAGCAGATCATAGCCAAATGGCCTTCCCTGCAGATGCTCTGCCCCTGAGCTTCATGAATTTCACTGTATGGCCCTCCAGGTTCCTTGCACGTGTTTATTCTGGCTTCCACTGTGGCATGTAGAGAGAGAATTAGTCTTTAGAATGATCAAGCCTCTGCCCCACAATGTGGAGTAACTGGCCCATATGGAATGAGGCTGCACAAAACTCAGGTGACTTTACAAGAGAGAGCTACACAGCTGTGCTTATTAAGTTTGCAGAAGATACCAGGCCAGGAGGGGCTGCAAGAGGAGGTGAGGGTCATAATTCAAAATGATCTGGACAAACTGGAGAAATGGTCTGAGGTAAATAGGATGAAGTTCAATAAGGACAAATGCAAAGTGAGTGGACAGGAATTCCCCTGTCCTCTTTCCTGTCCACAAATTCCCCTTGAGAGAATTGACCTGGCTCTGACTGTGAAAAGCCGGCCCGTCTCCCACACACCCCCGCACACCTGAACGCTTCCTTCCTGTGCCCTGTCAGGGAGGGTCTTGATAATGCTTGTCCTGCCATGAATGCAGGGGACTGGAGTAAAGGACCTTTTGTGGTCCTATCATTCTATTGTGGGAAATAGGGTAATTAGCCACTTGGGCTTTCCTCAGCCCGTCCCAAGGCAATGAGGCAGAGCTCATCCCACACAAGGCTATCCCAGAGCAACTACTCATAGTTTCATTGCCTCAGTTGCTGTTTTGCCCAACACTCTCTCCCAGGGCGATATAACGCTCTTCCTGTGGAAACAGAGGTGCCGGAAAATGTCAATGTTCACCTCACAAAATTGTCTTCTGGCCGCTCCTTCAGCAAGAACAGGAAGGGGGGCAGAGTGACCTAAACTCACAGCTTTACACGATCTGTGGAGAGGTGTCTTCTCTCCACCAAGCAATTGGGCATTCACTACATCTTGAGAGGTCCTCTCTGCCCCTCCTCACACAGGTAAACTCACTGGTCCTGCAGACATATACACAAGTGTGTCATTCCCATTGAAATCTAGCCATAATGGATGAGGGCTTCCAAAGAAGAATGGCTGGCTTCAAAGTCTGCCATAGGGAGAGACAGGGACTTTATCCTCTCTGTGGCTATGTCTAGACTGCAGGCTTCTTTCGGAAGAACCTAACTTCTTCTGAAAGAGAGTGTCCACACTGTCAAAGCTCATCGAAAAAGTGATCTGCTTTTTTGAAAGCTAGTGTCCACACGGAACTACCTGGCATGTAAGCTGTGATTACTATGGATGGAGTAATCCATAGTAATGCCACCAGGGCACCTGTGCTTTTTCCTCTTTCCTCTTCTTTCAAAAGAACTCCCTCTTTCCTATCCACACATGCCTTTTTCTTAAAGAGCTCTTTTGGAAAAAGGCTTCTTCCTTGTAGAAAGAGGTTTACCAATGTCGGAAAACCCCCTCTGTTCTTTCAATTTACTTTCGGAAGAACGTGATTGCAGTGTGGACGTAACTCAGGTTTTCTTGGAAAAACCACCGTTTTTCTGACAAAACTCTGTAGTGTAGCCAGACCCTGTGTGTGGTTCAGATACAAGCTAAAACAGTGGTGGCCAAAAAGGCAGTATCGTCACCCCGCTACTCAGTGGCTTATAATATGCCAACAGTTGAAAATCTCTGTTCAGCTCTAGTGGGACAAATGTCTTTGAAAACCACGATGCCCAGGGCTCATCAGCCATCCCCAGGGTTGAGTGGGCAAAGGGTAGCCTATTGTTTCATATCCAAAGGAAGTTGTGTGGGCTATGGAATATAAGAATGTTTGCATTGTATTGCAGCTGCATTGTACTGCAGATAAACAAAGGATATCTGTTTCCAATCAATTCCATCTGACATAATTCACATTAAAACATTATAAGCAAAGTTTACCATCTGGTTGTGGGAACCACTGGGTAAACGAACATTTGCCTAAACACATAACGTGCCTACACTGTGCACAGCTGATAAAAGTATGGCAAAGATCATTCAAGAGCAATATTTAAATATTAGCCCAATTCCATGAAGTATGTGGGAACACTCACTTGTCTGTAGGTGTGAAGCCATTTCCTCCTCCTCCTCCTCCTGAACCACAATATGTGTCACCTCCGTGTGCCTGAGACCAGTATGTGAAGTCACTCAGTTGCTGCCCAGTGCCCATTTGGGGGTTGTTTCATTCAGGCACTTAGGAGAGATTTTTTTGCCAGCACCGCAAGTGGGATTTTCAAATGGTGAGTAATAGAGATAGGAGTAGAAGTCACATTAACAGCCAGTAGGACTCATGCTCCTAAATCTGGTACAAGTTGGACCTCCTTGGTCTGGCACCTTCAAGACCTGAGCGGTCCTGAACTAGGGAATTTGCCGGATCAGAGGAGATGAGGCTTGGGCTCTCCGAGTGCTCCCCTCCTGACCTCCTCCCCTGCCACTGTGCTACCCCCAGAATGCCTGCTCGGCTCTGCTGCCTCCAGATCTCTGGTGGGGGCTCCTCTATGAGTTGCCAGCCCCAATCTGCTCCCTGTCCCCATCCAGACTCCTCTTTGGGCTGCCAGCCCAGCTCCAGCGGGCAGGGCCTCTCTCCGGCTGGCCTCACTCCAGCCTCAACAGGGCCCCATGACCCTGGCTGGCAGGATGCCCTGCCCCTGGCTGCTGACCCCATTCTGACTGGTGGGGCTCTGCTCCTTGGCTGGTGGATCTCCCAGCTCCCAGACATTAGCCTGCTGGCTGGGCTTCCTGCCTCCAGGCCGCTAGCCCTGAGGGCTGCCAGCCACTGGCAACCTCTGTGGCTGGGGCTCGCTGGTCCTGGTTCTGCTGGACCACAGATGTTGCCAGACCAGGGAGTCCCAGACCATAGAGGTTCAACCTGTAAGTACTTTTGAAAACCATGCCCTCATGTATTAAAAAACAAAAAGATGGAAAAGAATCACCCCAATAATACTGTGGCAGGAGTGACATTCAGTGGGGTTCACGTTCCTAAATCCCCTAAGTGCTTCTGGAAATTGAGCCCCACCCAGTGCCTACAGCACTCTCCACACAGGGCAGAAAGAGACACACTCCACTCTCAGCTTGTGCAACTATCTCTGGTCAACATCCACACAACCTGGGAGCTGCAGAGAGAGCAGCCCTCAGCTCCCCTGGGCTGCATGGACAACATGGACTCTGTGAGGGAAGTAAATTAAGGAATTCCCATCCCTCCAAAAAACTGTCTGTCTCCCTCTCTATTTGGTTGGTCAGTGTGTGGGGGGGATTAACCTCTGGGGAGGCTGGGAAAAGGAGATGGGAGAGGGGAAGAGAGGGTGGGAGAGGGGAGGTGGAAACCTGGAAAGAGGGAGCTGGAAGGGGGAAGCCAGGGGAAGAAGGAGGAGGGGAAGTATAAA
>JANRFK010004149.1:113247260-113279683 GCA_030068395.1 Apalone spinifera | reverse complement strand
CCTTTTTCCGCAAGATCTGCAAAGACGGAGCCGCCAAAAATATGCAAATGAGATTGCGACTCATACAAATGAGTCCCTCTTTAGCATATTTTTTGTCAAGAAAACTCATAGTGTAGATGTAGCCACTGTGAGATTTGGGCCTCAACAGTCTGGTGTGGAAGGGGAGCAAAACCAGGCTCCCTTATGTTGTTGCACTTTGAGCAACTCCAGGAAGTGGCCTGCACCATCTCTGCAGCCCCGGGGGGAGGGGGGGAGTGAAAGGGGGGCAAGGAGTTTCTTCACATTTTCTCTTCCTGGAGTGCTGACTCTGCAGGTCCCATTGGCCACAAAATGCAGCCAGTAGGATCTGTGGAAGCAGGGCCTGCAGGCAGAGGTGCATGGAAATATCCTCCCCCCACCCCCACCCCAGACAGGAGAAGCCACTGCCAGAGGGATGTTCTTTTGAGAGCTGCACCACTTGGGATACATTCTGACCTTCTACCCCCTCCTGTACCCCAGTCCTCTTCCCCAGCCTAGATACCACACCCAAACTCCCTCCCAGAGCTTGGCTCCTTCCCCTTCCCTCCCCCAGACTTCCTCCCAGAATCTGCAACCCCATGCCCCCTCCAGCTCCCCAAACTTTTGATCCAACCTAAGATCCTGCACAATGCACCCAAAGTCCCTCCGAACGCTCCCATCCCATTCCCCCTGCTGCACCCCAACTCCTTGCTCCAGCCTGGTAAAAGTGAGTGAGGATGGTGGGGAGCGCATGGTAGAGGTGGGGGTGGCCTCAAAGTAGGGGCAGGACAGGGATGTGCCCTCAGGGGAAGGGTGGGGCAAGGCGAGGATCTTTGCACCATTAGACAGTTGGCAAACCCAACGTCTGAGTAAATCCCTTCAAGACAGCAAGGTGGCGTGAGAGAGGGCAGCAGACTTGTGCCCCCCAGGAGTGTGCTGAGGAGCTGACTGTGCCAAGGAGAAGCATGCATTATGCACATTCCACATCTTTTCATCCCCTCCATCTGCATTGCTACAGCTCCTGCTAAAATAAACAGGATCATGGGGCCCAGATGTGTGGAGTGCAAAGCCTTCTGAGACCTCTTTGGCTGGTTTTAACTGAAACATGCCCAAGCTTTTAAATAATATGTGTGTCATGGAGTCACACAAGAATCAGCCCTAGACAAATCAGAAAAATATTCCAGAGCTTGGAATAGCATGACAGGACCACAGGAGAGGGAATGGTTTACAGCTTTGACAGCAACAGTAGCATATGCAAAAGCAATTTTTCACTTGAAAGGATTTGGGAAAACGGTTGCGCTTTGGCAGGAGCTGGGAAGCCATTTCTGAATTACTGCCTCATGGAAAAGAGTTTCTCAAACCTGGACCAGTACCATCCACTCAGAGGAAGCTGCTTAGAGAGCTTCCAGAGTGTATGTGGAGGGCTTGCCGTTATGGGAGGCTTTTCATTGCTGCCCTGTTATTCTGCATCATCTCTTCCGTGTATGTGTTATCTCGAATGGAAAATGGGATTGGGAAGCCAGAAACTATGTTGAAATGCATTCCTGATGCACTAAGTACAAACTATGCTGATAAAAGCAAAAGTAGGTTTCTGCATGTGAGAGAGGAAAGTGTCAGTAAATAACACTCCCAATTCATAAAGGAACAGAAAATACATTAGCAAACATTGCAGGCAAACAATGACTCATTGTTGACTGTTTAATATTTCTAACTGATTATTTATTTTTCTTATCCTTTGTCAAGTCCCAAATTGCTAATAAATCAATGATGTCCTCCCATCCGCTACTGTTTTCCCTTTTCACATTAAAAGTTTTTTCCCTCTCTCTCTCTCTCATTCACTTTCCTCCCCTCCTCCCCCCAGTCTACTACACACAAGGTCTCAGAAAATGTCAAAATCCGGATCAATTTTCAAGTTGTACATTGGAAGCTGAGCTGGACCAGCACCTGGATACTTCATCTCCCTTTTCAAACAGGAGGAGCAAATGGTAAGTGATTATGAACACCTTGAATATAGGCTGAGCAAAGGCTGTCCAAAGACCTATGAGGTGAAAATCCTAGCCTTAGTGAAGTCAGTCACAGTTTTGTCATTGACTTCAACAGGACCAGATTACACCCAAGATATTATGGCAGCTTCCCTACCTAATCAGAACTTTTTGTTTAAAATTGCATGACTGAATTGCACTTTTCAATGCAATGTAAGATCGCTGAAATGGAGATCTGCCCCTAATTTGAGGATCTGCAGGTGAGAGTCTTGAAAGCACGTATCACTGGCCTAACTCTGCTGCCCTGGGGAGCTGTACCGCTGACTTCAAGAACAATGAGAGGTTAATATTGTGCATATTTGAATGTCCTACCCTCCCAATTTGGTTATTTTTTCTGTGTGCTGTGAAGTGAACACTCCTGGAGACCTAGTTCTCTTTACACAACTCCAGTAGTAGAAAGGGGACTGTCACGGGGCATAAAATACCACAGACATTTGTAATGTGTTAGGTTAGGTTTTCACTTTATAACTTGCCAGGTGCAGCAATTCATTTAAACCCCGCATCAGGATGCTTTATATCTGTAGTGTCCAACCATTTCTGAAGTAGTTAGCCACTTTAGTGGCTACTGCTATAGCGACCTAGCCACGTTAATCTGAAGATGTAAATAATTTTGTGAGCCAACTAGCCACACTCAACCAGCCAAATAGCCACATATGGCTAGTGTGTTGGACACCACGGCTTTATATAGTTACACTTACCCTCAATGTAATGCCTCTCTATGATGTTTAAAGGGGCCTTTAATCTAAAAGACAATCCGTCCCTTTATGGTAAAAGTCTACAGATTTCCTTCTTAGGGTTTAGGGCCTGATCCGAAGCCAATTGAAGAGTCTCCCATTAAGTACAGTATCTAGATAAGGCTCGTCATGAAAGAGAAGAGAAAGAAGCCCATTTCTTTGCAAGGTGCCATGCTAAGGTCTTGAGTTGTCTCTCTGTGATCAATGCCTGCTATATTTTGCCTGAAAAGAGCTATATTTTGCCTAAAAAGTCAGTGTGGACAGTTCTATTTAGGCTCTTAAGGCTCTGTGCCTGGAACTATCTGAGAGAGGGTGAAATACTGCAGGCGCGTATTCCAAGCAATCCTCTAATAGTAGCTCTCCATAAAACAGAACAATGAATGCACAGGTCAAGACGCGGCAGCAGTTTTGGCTCGAGACAATCACAGCAGGAGGATAAGGCGGAGAGCGTTTAGTTTCAAGCATTTGTTCTGGCTTAGCTGACGTAAGGTGCCTGGGTTGTAGGCAATAAACAACTTGGAAGGGGAATGTGCTTCTCAGCCCGGAGGCTGACAGAATTGCTGGGCCCCTGGGCCAGGTGTGTGTGAAGAGGGGCGCTCTGCACTCCCAAGAGGGGTAGGGCCCAGGGCAGAAGATCAGGGTTAGGGGCAGTCAGCCCTCTGCATTTCCTGGTCCGTGTGCCTCCTCTTCACCAACTCCTTTACATTTCCACCTGGGGCTCTGGTAACGATGTAAAGGGCCCGGGACTCCAGCCACCCCCGCTGCTGCAGTAATAGCGGGAGTGAACGGGATCCCCAGACCCTTTTGAATCACTGGGCCCCTGGGCAACTGCCTCCTTTGCCCCCCCTCCTGTCCACCTCTCTCCCACCCCCGTCGGTGGGCCTGCTCTCAGCAAAGCGGCTGTAATGTCTGTTAAAATCATCTTGTACAACTGACGTGGGCACTGGCGCCTTGGGAGATGCAAAGTCAGCTGGTATCATTGGAGCATCCAGTGGGCACTTTGCTCGTGACAACATTCCACTTAGGGGGAGAAAACCTGCCGCCATTAGCTCTAATTGCCTTAGGCCTGATCTTCTCTGAAACTGAACCTCTCTGGGGAGCGTCACTCAATGCGAATTGAGGAATTGCAGTACTTCTTAGGACCAGGCTTGTGGCTGGCTCAGTTCATATTTATGGGATTTGGTCTCGTAGGCCAGTTCAAGTAGATTATAGTTATCACAATGCTTGGATAACACCTGACTCAACAGGGCCTTGCTTCTGATTGGGCTCTGGACACTCCCGGAATAAAAAGAATTAAAAATAGCAGCGAAACTAGTGACAGCTCTGTTCGAATACGGCACTTATTGAATAGAGGCATCGAGATACTTGAGCACAATTGGACCCGAGTGCTTCACCCACGTTGTCTTCACCAGAAAACTTTTAAACAGAACAAGAACCAATCTCCCAGGTTCAGAGAGATTGAAAGTGAAGCACCAAGTTGTTAAGGGATGTGTCCAAGGTCACACAAGCAGGCTTGGCAGAAATGCAACCCAAATGCCTGGAGTCCCTCTCCAGTTCCTTAAGCCTCAAAATGTCTTTCCTCCCTAGGATAAGCGGTAATTAAGGCTGACTAAGTATTTCTGTTCTAACTCCCTATATGAGAGAGAGGTTTTAGAAAATGATGAGTGACCCATCAGGTTGAAATTCCCCAGATGAGGTCACTAACAGCCGGCTGTTACTAATAATAGCAACTTGGAAGAAAGAGCTATTTTAGGGAGAAATAGGGAAGAACATGTTAACCCTTTTTTTTCCTTTTCTGGTGCACATGTGCTTCACCCAAAGAATCACAGAAAAGTTACCACACTAAGGGTGCATCTACACAGCAAATTGTGCATTTTATTTCGATTGAATTTCGAAAGAGAGTATTTCAAAATTTGGGACATCTATGCAGCATCAAATTTCAAAATAACATGCTCTTTCAGGACATCCCTTAACCCTCGTGGAACAAGGGTTACAGGGATGCCGAAATAGCACGTCTGCTATTTCAAGATTTATCTCGAAATAGCAGACACGTTCAAAAGATTAGGGATAACTATTCCAGGATACTTCCAGTATCCCAAAATAGCCCCGCTTTGTAGACGTACCCTAAAAAATGTATTGTCTGGGTGCAGATTACTACTTGCTATGTAATGTTTTGGGAGGTGTTTTTCCGGCATTAGTTTTGTCAGATTGGGCCTTTTATGTTGACTATATTACTATTGACTAACTACTCTCTGAATTGAGTTCATTACTCTGATTTCAAAAATGTTGAACCAAATTTGCTTAGTTTCAATCCCCAATCTTGATTCACAAACTCACCATCCTCTCCTCCTTCGAATCCCCCTACAACTCACTTCTTCCCTGCACACAGTCACTATACCAAATAAATATAACTTGCCAGGGTCAATCTAATATGCATCCACAGTGTGATCTAATGGAAAGTGCACTGGACTGCAGTTCAGGAGACAAGGTTTAATTCCTAACTCGTGCAAGCCGCTTACCTTTCATGCCTCAGTTTCCCCATTTATATAATGGAGATATTGATACTGGCCCCTTTTGTAATGAATCATGGTCTCTGTAGATGAGACATGTTATAACAGAACTAAGTATTCATTTTATTATTTGTTATTAAGGGGAAATCAGATCATTTAGAGTTTTGGAACAAGTCAATGTTACAAGGTGACTTCCTGGCAACGGTTTACTAGGATTAAAGAAAAAAATAGATCTTTGGCTTAGGGACCCACCAAATGACAATGGAATAAAGTCAAGAACAGCTGGGTCAGGGCAAAGTCTTGCAATAGATTAAGAACTATTGAAGTGGCAGTAAGCCAAGAGGTGCATCCCGTCCTGAGGATGGAGAGAGGTTAACAGTGGGTTACCTGTTGGATATCTTACCCAATATATGGATGATTTGGAAGAGGAAGTGGGCCGCGAGCTGGTGAAGTTTGCTGGAGGCAGTAACGTCTTTCTATTAGCAAAGAATATGGGCTATTGGGCTGTATGGCTGGTGAAATCCAACATGGATCAGTGTAAAGGGAATTGTGTTGGCCAAAGCTGTTTAAAAGTCTTCTCTATATTGATGGATTTTGAAGCAAAGACTTAAGACATTGCTTTGGCTCAATGCAGATGCCTCCCTGTGTACAGGAGCAAGAGAAATCAGCCAAGAACCTGCTTTGGGTTCTCTGATGGGATGGCGTCACAGAGAACTCTCTCTAGTTATGCCTTTCTCCCTTTAAGTAGAATGACAAAATTCTTTGTTTCTTTGTTTGTTCATTTGTTCGTTTCTTTCTTTCTTTCTTTCTTTCTTTCTTTCTTTCTTTGTTTTGTAATGTTAGCAGCAAAACTTTGTTTCACATTATTGGAAAAATGGGATTTGTCCTGCAGAACTGTAGTATAGTATAAAACATGGAATGTCCTTTGAATGGGAGGGGGGGGGGAATACCCCTTTCAAACCACGTACAGTGAAACCTTTGTTATCCGGCACTCTGTTAACCAGAAAACTTTATTAACCAGCATTGTCCCCAGCCACAATACTGTCACATCTTCAGGCGCATGGCTTGGTTTACCATGATTGGCTTAACATTTTTTATTTAAAAAGTACAGTAAAACTCCAATAGTCCGGCATCCAATTGTACGGCACTCCTGATAGTCCGGCATCAAAATGGCAAGAACCTAGTGAGTGAGCTTCAGCAAAAAAAAGAGTCACAAAGTAACAGCGGCAGCAGCTGAACTGAGTGAAAAGGGTAAAAGAGGGTTAAAAAAACTAAAATATCACAGTATACTGTATACAGTATGTACAATAAAAAGGGTTAAGAACACTGTAATGTATACAGTATGTATATAGCCAGATTATAGTACCTTCTGATAGCCTGGCATATCCGATAATCCAGCACCACCTAGGTCCCAAAGGTTCCGGATTATGGGAAGTTTACTGTACTAATCATCTTTAACTCAAAATAGAAATGTGAGACCAACTGCCGCACACTACGAAACTATCAATATTAAAAACTTGAGTTTTACTATTATTGTCCATTGGTTTTCCTAGGTTGATAGGACCCTCAGATAACCGGAATTTTTAGATAACCGGAACGCCCTAATCCCCAAGCATGCTGGATAACACAGGTTTTACTGTATATGCAAAACAGAATCACCAAAAAGAGAAAAATAGTTTGAAATTTGGTCACCCGTTTTCCTGTATTCAAAGGAGGAGGCATTCCTACCCCCAGAATCTTTTGCTAGGTTCTTTTAATGTTAACTTGATCCTGAATAAATATACAAGATTGTATGTGTTTACCTTTCCCTTAATAGAAAGTTTTAAAAAATAGTGAGAGCACAGGTGTGTCTCTGCTGGGTTTGATGTACCACAATAACCATTAATACTCCAAGGACATTTTGAGAAATTATTATTATTGTTAGTTTGAACATTCTCCTTCTCCTAAAATACCTGCTTCTACTAGTCACCTGAGCCATCAGCCTGATCACTTATTGGAAATCCTGTTGCAGAAAGGTCAACCGTAATGTTGCAATTTATATAATTATGTTTAACATTTAAGCTATTGTGTTCTGTTTTTATACATCGATTTTTGATCTCCTGTCACATGATAGGAACAATTCTCATGGGGCTGGAACCCTCTCCTGGGAACATTTGTTATTCATTACTTCAGGAGAGCAGAAAAAAAACAAGTATCAAAGGAAATTCCTCCAGCTCTGCTACGAACATCAGCTCCCTGCAGGCATCACTGCAATTGCCATGGTGTGCAGGGATATCGCCTTGCCTGTGGTTTGCTGCTTTTCAGTCAGCTCAGAGCCACTGGGGAGTGAAGTGGGAGATTTGCTCAGGGCTGATGATTGCGCAGTTGGGAGAGAGTTATTGTACAGGCAGCAAAAAAAGATTTCCTCCTCACACTCCAGACTTTTCTCTCTATAGAAAGAAACGAGATGGGGTGCAAGGGCACCATGAGAGGAGAGAGGGAGACTGTGTGAGCTGGCTGCTGGGGAAATCTCCAAAACAGGGCACTGTCTTTTCAAGAAAGGCACTTGGTCACACATTCACCATTCAGAACAGAACCCAACAGCTCTGACCTGAGTCTTCCCAAGACAGAGCCTCTTGTGTTCCCTGGATCCCTGCTCTGCAGAGATGAGGTATGGGGGCAGAGGACACATCTGTATCTCCTACTCCCTGCTCTGCACAGCCAGCAGGAGGTTCCAGGAGCATGGAGCTGCAACAGGGGGTGGAGCAACCTTGTGGGAAGGGGCCCCAGCCGGCTCTCAGCTAGCAGGCATGTAAATCTCTCCTGCACAGCTGGTTCTCAGGGCCCTTTAAATCACTCGGGCCCCTGGATAATTGTCCCCTTTGCCCTCCCTGTCAGAAGACCTGTGTACAGCACTCCTGCCCTGTACACTTTTCTCCTGTTAGTAGCTCTGCTCCTTGGATCAATCTGTTTATCTCCCTGGATTTTTCACCTTTTGGTGCTATTTCACTATGTTGTGCTTAAATTGGGTGTCCTGACCTTCTCAGCAGGAAGTATGGTCTAATGGTTAAAGCACAGGGGCTGAGACTTTGGAGACCTGGGTTCTCTGTCTGACTTGCTGTGTGCCCTTGAGTTATGCCTCTTGCTTTTCTGTGGGACACATTAATACCCATCTCACTGATGTATTGAATGGTGTAGTCCATTGGTGTTTGAGAAATGCTTTGGTAGCTTTAGATGGATAGTGCTGTATACCTTGATAAAGTAGTAGTCTAATCTTCCACATACAGACTAACCTCCTGCTATGTGGAGGATGGGGCTCTTCAGTTTTGTCATCTGTTCAGCAATTCAAGGAGCCGGAAGGCTTGAGATGTCAAGATATAAATCTCTATGGGTACGTCTACACTACAGATATTTTGAATTAATTTCAAAATAGCGGTTTGGCTGTGTAGATGCTAGGAAAGTTAATTCGAAATAATGGCTGTTATTTCGAATTAACTTTGATGTGTAGACATACCCTATTAGCTTCCTAAATGAGACAGAGCATTGACAGTACAGAACACCCACCTCAGAGAGAGAGAGAGAATGAACGATCATCCTTAGGAATTGTATTGGTCCTCCACACAGATTGTCAGAGTCTTCTGCCACTAAAGCTAATGGAATGAGTGGTAACAGTGAGACTGTTGGGATGGACAGCAAGAAAACAAGAGATCCTGCTTTTGGTAGCATGTTTCACAGTGACTTGCCTCTCCTTGGCTGACTGAAGACACACGTTTTGCTGGCCCCAAATGTTTCCAGTTTGCTGGAGACCAAATCTGAAGGAGCTTGGAACAGAAATGTGTTTTGTTTGGTTTTTAAAAAAAATCTGTTAAAACCAAAGAAACACATGTTGGCTCTAATCCCAGCTCTAATTTGTATCTTGATCCATAGCCAGTGAAATGTGTCTGTTGGGTACGTAGCTCACGAGTGAATGTGGAGGACAGGTTTCTCTCCTTCCTCCCCTTGTGTGGCAGATGTACAAAGAGCGTGTGTCTGTCACAGATCTGGCTAGTGAGCCTAGGTGTTTTAGCTCAAACTGTAAGCTTTGGTGGCCCCTGGCTCACTACCCCATATATTAGCAAGATGGCAGGTGTCCCATAGGCATCAAGTGCTGGGGCTTTCCCAGATACTGGCTAAAATGGTTTGGAAGCTCAAACTGCTCCCACTGAGAATGGGTCAGAAAACACAGGTAACGGTTGTTCTTTTTGGTGTGGAAACAAAGGTTACATGCTTGTCTGTGGTCCTCCTTCAAACGATCAAATCTTCAGTGAAAAACGGAATTTCAATTTGTTGTCTGAAACTTTTTTTGGGTTTTAGTTTGAAAACCCATACCCATTCCCTTCCCTTCCCTTCCAAAAATCCCTCCCTGGGATGATATGACAGAAGTGGACTTTTTTTTCATAGAAACTCTCTCCCCTTCCCCAGACTGATGAGTCCTGACTCATCATCTCAGATAGCTTCTTTCACCTATGGTAGGCTGTTCCCCCAAACACATGAGAAGAACAAGAGGGAGAATTTTCTGTTTAGTTCTAACTTTGGAGAAGAAAGTACATTCCCTGGGCCTGCCCTTTACATTAACACCTGATCCCTGGCACTTAGACTTCCATTCACATCAAGGATAAAGTAACTTTCCTTCTCATAATGGTAATGGTCTGTTAATTTTGTTTATTGTTATTTAAAACAATAAATGTGGCTTGATCTTTTTGCAGTTTGGGGTACTGCTTAAATCAAGAGTAAGTTTCCAAAGCTCTTGCTTTATTGTGCTTGGGCATCTAAGAAACAAAACTTAGACTTTGTGTATGTTACTACTAAACAGCCTGCATTTCCCCTTCCTCCCACAGCTGATAGCTGCATTCTGGAAATCCACATTTAGGTTCATATTAGGAGTCCCCAGAAAAGAAAAAAAAATAACTGAATTGTGGATTTGTGGGTGTAAGTTTTTTGACAAGTGATGATTCCCAAAAACCCAATGAAAGCTTGAAAAGGATCGAAGGAAAAATGTCAATGCATGATGAATACTGTGAGCTAGCCATGTTCTCCTTTCCTCCATAAATATTTATATCCCTGAATTGTTAGCTGAATGGGTTCACTTTGTTCTTGTCTGACTGACAATAGTGACTAAAAATAGTCACACTTCAGTGCTCAGACGTGATTTATATGGGGTAGGTCAGTATACGCTACCCATTTCCCTTGAGAAACTGTATTGGGTTTGAATTGAATCTTGCTCCCATCTCCTACCCCCAACTCCATGCCACAAACACACCAATCTAGGTATAAAAATAGCTATCTCTGAGGTATTCCTCCAAGTGCAGTGTACAGAATTGGGTGGTATTCCTTTAAATAATCTGTGAGCTCTAGAGTCGTCTCCTTTTCTGTTGTGGTCTGCTCTAGCAGTTTCTGTAGTGGTGGGCAGGTAGAGCCGGACCTTACGGGTTGTGTTGTCTATAAACATGGTAAATTGGGGCCCCCACTTTTCCCATTAATTATTGCAAACTGCTATCCACAGGTCAGATGTGAACTATATGAATGGCATCAAGGGAACAATTTCCTTCTCATTTGTGGTTAGGTTATGGAAGTTTGGAGTCATGGGGGTGCACCATATATTAATAGTTATATTTCTGAACATTGAGTAGTTTCATTCATATGATCTTTTTTCTCCCATAACTCTCTACTATTTGGGATCAGAAACCAGTAAACCAAGTGCCTGTGAGGTTTTCAATGAATGCCTACAACTTTTGGTTGTTCCCCTCCCCCACAAACTATTTCTCCTTAATAGTCTTCAGTTCAACTCATTATGCCTTTGACGGAGAATTATAATCCGAGGGTTCGGATGGGGGCCCAAAACCCCTACCAAATCAATTCCAGGCACCCTTCTTAAGCAACCAGCTTTATTCAGGAATGCATTCCAGGGCAAAAATCTCAAGGATACTCAGGAAAAGTTTCTGCAACTTCCCAAACAAAAGGCAAGGTCTTTTGTACTACCTTAGATGGTAATTACCCCCTTTCCACTGACCACTTACAATTTCATGCATATACAGGTCATGCCCCTTTGCACCAAATTCCCTCCAATCATTATCTGTCCCCTCACAGTCCCTTTGCAGGCCTTACAACAGGTTCCAACCAGTTTCAGCTATCCTCTTCTTTTGTATACCTGTGTTCAAGCACGTACCTCTTTACAAAGACCAGACTTAACATCCAGGTCACACAGAGGTCATATGGACAACAAATTAAGTTTATCCTTCACCTTTCAGGATAACCAACAACTGGGGTTGGGGTGGTGTTAGGATTTTCAAAACCACCGTGAAGGGAGTTCAGATCTTAATTGAAATGAGGGACTCGACTGACATTTAACTCCCTTAAGCTCCTTCCAAAATCCCAGCCTGGGCTTCCTTACATTCTAGTTTTCTTGGCCTTCTGCAATGTTCATGCACAAAAGAGCTGTACTTGAGTATAGATCAGCTGTCTTGGAAGTCAGAAATTCAGAGCTGAATAGTGCCTAGAGCTTGCATTTATTGTAATGGTGATTGGGCATCCATTAGGTAGCTCTCCACCTGAAATGTCCTGTTTGGGAATCCACTTCAGTACTTGATTTATATATCATATTTTTGGGTAGGTTCCAGCCATCACATTTTATGTATCTTTTTGAAGACCAGAATCTACGATCTCGATTTAGGAATATACGTGCATAGATACTTTTAATTACCAGGCTTTCAGAATTCAGATAGTCTTGAAAATAGCTTTGTGTATTGCTGTGGGAGGCATCTCCACTCTGTCGTGAGAGCTGGCATCCATATTAGTTATTCACTGCTGAACTCTACTCTCCCTAGTCCTTACCGCATGCCAGTTTCCTGCTATCTGCCACTCAGCCCGGGATAGCTCACCTGTTCAGTGCTGCAGACAATTAATGATAAGACATGTAACAATAATTGCATGCTACGGTTGATTCCTTCCCATCTATCATTCTCCTGCCAGTCGCAATGGGAATCAGAAATGACATAACCCTAATTCCGTTTTTCCATCCAAGATAGCGGCAATAATTGGGAAGCCTAAATGGTTTTCAATCAGTCTTCTTGCTGCCTCAGGGAAGACAAGGTGGGGGAAGCAAGTTGGTCTTCAGTTCATTCTTCTAGTGCCAAGTTTACCGTGGCCTGCCATTTATATTCTCTGTAGTCTCCCATGACAATAAGATTCTTGGATTACCATGCTGGGAGCATTGCCAAGAATGCCTACAGATACTTACTCTAAAATACCCTGATAAATGGGTCTCTGGCTGGACAGACCATGCTTGTTAGCCTGAAAAATTGAAAACTGGCCTAAGAAAAGGTCAGTCGGAAAATAAACCTGAAACCAGCAGGGCCTTCACTTGTCTTGGTTTACATTGCCTTTGGACATGGTCTTGTTGGCTGAGAGATTTTGTGAGTTTGCAAAGAGAATGGCAAAAGTGACAAGCAATGGACATCCTTCATGAACCTACATGCAACAAAGTCATGATTTTTGTGGGCTCTTAGATTTGATAAGTTCCACAGCTACTTAATCAACTCAGCAGTTCTAATCGGGGATAGCGCATTCAACCTCCGTTCAAGGAGGGGGCTAGAAAAGCTGCTCTTAAAAGTTGCTATGCTGGAAAGCCCTGAGTAGCTTCCTGCAGCTAGAGGGTGTCTAGGGAGGTTGTAGCATCTCTATCACTGGTGATATCTAAGAGCAGATTAGACAGACATCTGTCAGGGATGGTCTAGACAGTGCTTGGTCCTGCCATGAGGTCAGGGGACTGGACTCGAAGACCTCTTGAGGTCCCTTCCGGTTCAGTGATTCTATGATTCATTGATTCGGATGTTAGCGTTATCATTTTATGGTTACCGAGGCCCAGTTCGGGCAAGTAGTAACTTTAAGAGTATTTTTGGTTGTTTTAAAACTACTTTTGCTTGAAGAGCTGCCCTGAATTAGGAATGCCTTCCTGATGCCCATGGTTTTTATTTTTTCAGCTCTTTAGCTCAAGGGACGTATTTTTGTTTGTTCGCTGCCTAGCATGAGCGTGCTCAGCCTCCAGGTGCAACTGTAAAACAAATTAATGAAGGAAGAGAGATACCCGTGGAGTTAGGTGCTATTTGATGTGCATAAGTGTGGTGGAATCTAGCACTAAATGAAAAGCAAGGCATGCATAGTGGAAGAACACATCTTGCAAACACCGATTTTTTTTTAACTACAAAGAACAGGGTTGACCACTCAAAACCTCTAGTGGAAATTGGTTCCTGATTTATAATCCGTCCTCGCAGTAAAAAGTGCTGCAAATGAGGCAGCATGCACTGAATGATGGCTTCTTTTTTTTTTCTTTATGCATTCAGAAATCCTCACCCGGGCAACACTCCCACTGAAATCAATGTGCCTGACTCATAAATCACTGGATTGGACTCTAAACACTCTGCTGAAATAGTGCATGGCTGGAACAACAGATTTTTGATTTTGTTGGCATGGGGAAGGGTTAAATAAAGGGAGTTAAAAAGATGTTCTAACTTGGATGTTTTTTTAAAAATTGTAGTAGGACAAACTACAATGGCTATATGGAAATAACAAGCGGTCCTGTGGCACCTTAGAGACTAACTAAAATACAGATAGTCCCCGACTTACGAATGAATTATGTACCAAGCACTTGGTCGTAACTCGATGTGTTCGTAAGTCAGCCCCATTCATTTCAATGGGACCGCGCTGTTCGTAAGTGCGGATCATCGTTCATAAGTTGGGGCCGCGCTTAATGGGAGGTTGGTCGTAAGTGCGGCTGGTCGTACGTCGATGCGTTTGTAAGTCAGGGACTACCTGTAGAATCATGAGCTTCCATGGGTAAACCTCACTTCCTCCTGTGAATTGGAGCAGAAATAACAAACCAAGATATATATAAACAGCAGAAGTAGCACCTGTCAATTGTAGGATTTGTGTTATGAGGCTAATGAAGTGGGCTGGGTGTGTCCCATACATAGCTTTTGATGTGGAAATGCAGCTGTTAAAGGCAGGAGAAACAGAGCCGCAACTGAACTCTGTTCTGAGGTTAGAAGAAGTTGAGCAAACTATTTCTATCAGGGGCATGGATAAGTGTTAGGAAGTCGTGAGACAGTACATAATTAAAGGAGAATAGTTAGTTGGGCGTGTGAAGACTGAAAGACGGTTTAAGAGAAATATGAAAAGGGTTGTACAAATCATACGTTATTAGCTCATCTGTTTGGTGTGCAAACCAATGCGTCACCACTTGATGGCACTATAACACATACTATTCACTTTAATTATTTGCCAATTCCATGGGTTTTTTTGTAGCAGTGAATACCTTAACACATAAGGATGAAAGATAGCAACTTCACTGAGAGCTGCTAATGGCCCCTCCATCTAACAATGAATGTTGTTGTCATGCAGTAAGCCAAACAAACAACATAAAACCTTGAAGAGGACTGAATTGACTTGTAATGAGCTGAGCTGCCAGACAGAGAAAATTCAAGGTTCTGCAAATCTTTCCAACTGTTTTTGCGGTAACTTGGCAAACTAGTTTGATGTCTGCAGTTTTGTTGCACTTAACCCTTTTTTTGGTTCTTTTTACATTAACAGTCTTGCAGCTAAAATCATTGGACGAAGCCTCTGGAGAACTTGGTTTGCTACTTCTAGGTTTGTCCCAGACTTCTTGTGTAATGATTTAACCTCTCTGGGCCTCCATTTTTCGTGTTAGAAATAGGTGTAATAATGTGTCTTTCATAAACTTTTCTGTGTCATCCTTTTTAGACAAACTTGTTAAAGCACAAACTGTTTAATTGTATGTGTACAAGTGCCTACTGGAAGAGGGACAAAATTCCTAGGGACTGCCATTGAACATAAAAACATGTGTGCGTGCACACACACACTTTTTTTTAACATACTATCAATTCAAGAGGGTCACTTAAAAAAAACCCCCAGAAACCAAAGTGTTACTAAACTAGTTCAAGAGAAGTCTGTGCAATGTATCAGGGCTAGACTAATCTCTCAAAACCTAGAATACTAGCAATGGGGGCATTCTATAATGTGTGTAAATAATGGGGCAAATTCTGTACCCTATTCCCTGCAGGTGGGTCCCCAAAGCTCTGTCTGAAAGTTCTATTTCTCAATGGTCTTTAAATTACACTCGGATCACTCAGTACCCCTTTGCACTTTTTTCACTGTTTATTATTTTTAACCCTTCCCCTTTCCTTCTTCTGAGGCTGTCTTAAGTGGAATGCAAAGCTAGTGACATTTTGTGTCACATTTTTCAACCCTTTTTTAATGTAGGAGAAAACAAATAATCTTCCCATCTATTATTTAAACTCCTGGACTCTAGCCGAATGCTTCTGATTTAATATCTGAAGCGATGCTCATTAAAGTAGTTCTAAAGTTAACAAAACCAAGGGGGAAAAACTCAACACTATTCTGAATACAACTGTGTGAAGGCAAGCTTAATTTCATCACCCTTGTTTTAGGCTGACTCCATATAAAGTGTGAAAGAAGAATCCTGCACAATTAATTGCCAGGCTCAAGATAATATTAGTGAAGATATTACACCGATGCAATCTGTAAACTGGGGCATAAACAAAAACCTCTAAAACGTGAAGTGATAGAGCAATTCAAAACCACTTTGGGCCTGATTATCCTTTACTTTAAGATTCCCTCCCTTTTCCCACTGCCAAAGCACAGTGGTGTAGTCTCAGGAAGCGGAAATCCCTAACAGTGGTGAAAAGGGGCCTTAATGCAAAAATCAGGCCTTCTGACCTTAGAAATAGATCAGTTTTTAAAGAAAGTGTTTGCATTATGAAAAGTGGCTTCAGGGTCTTTCGTTGGTTCAGATCTTCTGTGCAAGGGAAAATATGAGTGAAGAGACTAGGGAGAGAGGGGAAAATTCCACAAGGTGTGGAAAAGTGCTTATCTTGTAAAAGAAATAATGATTGGTTGAGAGAGCCTCAAAGTTTTTCTAGAATATATGATGCTGCATTGTATATGATTACCTAAGTCTTTTAGCTAGGCCAGCCCATATCTGAAAGCACACACAGCCTTTTTAAGCACCTTTGTAGCTACTCACTGCAGTGTGGACTAAGCCTACTTTTTACTGTGGCTGAGCCAGCTGATGACCAGTGTCGACACCCTACCATCTGTTGGAACTCTCAGGAAAACGGGAGGGAGGAGAATGAGAAGTTGGGGAGAGCGACTTTGAAGACTACGTCAGCATTACGGGACAGTGACACGCTTGAGTGTTGCACTGACTTGCTCATAAATAATGTTCTAGGCTTCTGTGGGCAGCGTGGCTGTGGGCAGAACAGGAAGTAAGTGTGCAAAAGAGCCATGCTGGTGAATAGCCACATTTACAGGTGATTGAACAAAATGTCCATTTCCTGTGGCAGTGTATAGTTTTGCCAAGTGTGGATGATGCAGGAATGGCACCGAACTATGTGCGACAGAAAGAGGGCCGGTGTGCTTAGATGCGGTACATCAGCTCAACACCAGGCAGGTCAACAGGAAGCAGACTTTCAAAGAATCTACAGGAATATTCAAAGAGCAACTCAGGGTCCTCCATCACTTGGGAAATCTAACCCCCAGAACAAGTTCTGCATCTTAACATTATGACCCATAGCAGCTGTTGGTTTTTTTTTTTTCTAATTTGAATCCTTAGATACTAATATATCAGTCATCTCTTGTTTTGCAGGTAGCCTGATGCACAAAAGGGTTAATGGCCAGCCACATGCTTGTGGTCGTATTAATCCAAATGCTAATTAGTTTTACCTTACTGAACTTGGCTGTCATAAATCACTTATTTCAAGAAGCTGAACATTGTAAACATCTATTGCTGAATCTTTATACTATATAATGTCCATATTCCTAGCTGGGTTCAGAGAGATGGAATTGCAGAGCCGCTGGGACTGAGAAGTTCTGGTATTAATCTGGGCTATGCAGAATTTATCATCTTCACAAAATGCATCCCTCATTAGTGATCGATACACTAGATTATGGTTATACATTTCAGTAAACTCTCGTGACTCTTATTTTCTCCCTTGGAAAGTTTCTCTAGCCCATCAGCACCATGGATTTCTGAAAGCATCTATGAAATGTAGCTATTTGTAATCCATAAAATCAGTCAGGGATATGCAATTCATTTTGCTCTTAGTGGTATAATTTATTTCCATCATGCAAAGATACCTTTTTTGAGTTTACTAAACCATTTACATTCATGCTACTAAATGTTTCATTTAAAACTAGATAGTCTAGTATCTATTTTTGATTATCACAGCAAAACAAGAGACCATCTCAGAAATCCATCAGATATCAGAATATAGGCAAACTAGTAAAGACAGTTCTCTTGTTTCTCCCCCCACCCGACAGCCAGCAGAAATAAATGAATGACCTATAATTTATTATAATCCAAAACGCTTAAGCAAGTAAAAATAAAATGGTGAATTGTCTTAATCATGCATAACAAATTGCATGCTAGAGAAATACAATCATACTCACAAAGTTTATACAAGTGCTCTTACCTTAAGCTTGACTTTTGACATTTTCTGTACAATATCACACAGTGCTTCAGGGTTGCTTCCTATACTAGTTCCAAACAATGTTGTTGTCACTTTTGTTATTGATCAGAATGTCAGCATGCATGAGCTCATGGAATTCTTCCTTCCCGAATATTGTTGGATTTTGTTTGCTCTTTTGCACAGAATCTCACCCCACAAGAGTCTTGGCCCATGTCTGGACTTCTAGGCATTATCCTAAGAATAAAGAAAACAACAAATCATGGAGGAATTGGCACAGCTCTACTTTGTTGCAGTTCATGGGCTAATTTATTTTGATGAAATATTCAGACAACAATCTTGATTTTTTTTTCACGATTTAAATGAATACATTTGTCCAAGTTTTAATTATTTGCTATTCCTAATTATTTATTAGTCCTCAAGTGAAGGTTCATAAACAATACTATATGATTGAGGCTACACAGCAGCATTATTTTGGAATAACAAAGTCTGCATCTACACTACAAGCATTTGTTTCAACATCATGTTGAAATAATGTCGAGCTGAAAGACTTCTTACTCCGACTCCTGTAATCATCATTGTACGAGGAGTAAGGGAAGACAGAGCAAGAGTGCTCTTTCTCGGACTTCCTACCGTGTAAACCGCACCAAAAACCAAAATAAGCTATTTCGACTTAAGCTACACAATTGACATAGCTCAAGTTGCAAGCTTATCTCAGCTTTAGCCCTGCTGTGTCAATGTGCCCTAAATGACCAGTCACTCAGTTCAAACGGGAAATGAAAAATAGTCAAAGTGAATAGTCTGTGTGCAAGCCAGATGTTAAAAATCAATTGGCAAATGCTTAAACACCCTACGCTACATCTAGACTGGCGCGCTTTTGCGCCAGAGCTATGCAAATGAGGCTTAGCATTAGAATATTGCTGAGACTCATTTGCATAGCTAATGAGCCACCATTTTCACGGAAGAGGCTCTTGAGCAAGACGGGGCTGTCTATACTGTTCCTTCTTGGGCAAGAAAAACCCTTTTGCGCAAGAAGGGGCAGTATAGACAGCCCCGTCTTGTGCAAGAGCCTCTTCCGCGAAAATGGCGGATCATTAGCTATGCAAATGAGTCTCAGCAATATTCTAACGCTAAGCCTCATTTGCATAGCTCTGGCGCAAACGCGCACCAGTCTAGACGTAGCCCCTACAGTTCTTGCTTATCACCATCTCTGACGCCTTGTGTATGTTAATCCATTATCCGGCTCTACCTCGGCTTAAATCCTCATCAACGTTAACCTCCTCTTGCCTCAAATATAGCAACTCCCTTATCCATGGACTCCAAGTCCATTCTTTGCATTCCCCAATGCGTAGAATGCTGCAATTTACCTCCTTGTGCATATGGTGATCAGTGGCGGCCCGTCAATACAGGCAAACTAGGTGGTCGCCTAGGGTGCCAAGATAAACAGCCGTTGAGGGATTTGGAGGCGGGGGCGCCAATTGCGCTCCGATTGCGCGTTTCGCCTAGGGCGCCAGTTGCCGGCAGCTCGTCTAGGGCCACTCCTGATGGTGATGAATGACTATGATTGGATCCCTGCTCATGTAACTGTCCAATCCTGAAGTGCCTTCACTGTTCTAAAGCCACTCTATGGCCTTTTTCTAGCTATGTGTACTTCTGCCTCTGTAATACCATTTGCTCCCTGTTATCGCTGATTCCTCCCCCTCAGGTAGTGGTAAGATAAAGAGCACCCAGGTGGTGGTGGGGCTGGGAAGGGCGGGGTGTTAGGTTCTAGTCCTGCCAACCCAGGAAGAGGCAAGATAGCATGTATAAGCCTCTTGCACAACTCCTTGCCCTCTGCAAATCTTTTCTATATCTCTCTCCACCTGAGTTCAAATCTCAGCAGCAAAGGTGGCTTCTCTCTAGTGTTTTGACTTCTGTTACTCTTCTATGTACTGTTGGTTTTTTTTTCACTTTGGCAATTTTTTAAAAGTGAGCTAAAGTACAAAACCACATTGTATTGCCGCGCCACTAGCAGCACCATTGAAGTTATCCATGGAGAACTCAAAGTGGCAGCAGGCACAAATGAGGCTGGGAGTAATAAAGCTTGGGCCATGCAACACAGAAGGAAAACTAAGCTCTAAGCCTTTGACTGAATTGGGTGTGTGTTACAGAGTCTCACATTTCTTCTCGCAAAAATAGATGCTTTCCACTATCCCCTGCAATGCAGCTAATTATACATCACATTCCTCAAACAGCTTCTATGGCATCGCAGAAAATTTACAATATAAAGTAGCATATCTAACAGGTCTCCGAGGGGGAGCCGTGTTAGTCTGTAACTTTAAAAATGCGTAGTCTTGTGTCACCTAGGAAACGAACAAATATATATAGAATTGAACTTTTGTGGGTAAAACCCACGAGTCGGACATGAAGTGGGTTTTATCCATAAAAGCTCATGATTTTATATATAAGTTTTATTAGTCTCTAAGTTGCCACAAGACTATTCATTATAGCTAACAGGAAAACACTGTTAAGTGACAAGAAAGTTATATTTGTAGGCATTCTGTATTATACATAGAGATAACATTGGACCATCTTTTGTTGGTGAAAAAGACAAGATTTTGAACTAGAGAACATAAGAGCGGCCATACTGGGTTAGACCAATGGTTCGTGTAGCCCAGTATTCTGTCTGCCAACAGTGGCCAATGCCCGATGCCCCAGAGGGAGGGAACACAACAGGTAATCCTCACGTGATCCCTCTCCTGTCACCCATTTCCAGACAAACATAGACTAGGGACACAATTCATATCCATCCTGGCTAATAGCCATTGATATTAATCTAGCTAGCTCTTTTTTGAACCCTGTTAAAGTTCTAGTCTTTACCACATCCTCTGGCAAGGAGTTCCAGAGGTTAACTGTGCGCGGAGTGAAGAAAAACTTCCTTTTGTTTGTTTTAAACCTGCTACCTATTAGAGAGAGAGCCTGTCTTCGGGTCTTGCTATATTATACTGTCTTTGTCTCTCTCTCCATCCAAGCGGGTCACTTTTTATTCAGTAGTGAGCAAGATTGACCTTTGTCTTAACCTTTTGATATCCAGGACTTTTATCGCTTTTTATCTCCTTTCCTAAATGAGTGATAAAAGTGCTACATTCCCAGTCACAAGACCATTCCAGCTTTTCCAACCAGTAGGTATTAATTTAATCTGCAAGAAACATCAGTACCTGCAAAACACTGCAAGCTGCTACTGTGGAAAGCAGCAGATTAAAAGTTACAAGCCACAATAAATAAAGACAATTAACCCCAGTTAACAGCAGCCATTGAACTTTCACACTCTGGCAAGGTTTCATAAAGGCTTGCTCAGTATTGCTGGGGACACTGTTATTTGCAATTAGCTGTTTCCTTAATGAATGGGACTAGTATGAAGCATAAAGTGCAATAATTGCTGCAGTCTACAATTGTTGATGCCAATGTGGATAATGAGGAAATAAAACTCAACACACAGTGGTAATTGGATTAAAGATCAAGGTCACTATATTTATTGCAATCCAGTCACTCAAGCTGCAGAAATGCCTAGCAGACAATCGTCCTGGCTGTGCTAAAGCCAGACACGCTCAGGATATGAATGAGCGACTGCAAACCACAACTCAGAAACCATACCCATGTTGGGGAGGAATCTGTTTATTGATGGGGATACCTATGGCTGCCCATAAGCCCACATCCAATGATCACGCGTCATGAACTTACGAAAATTTAGGGAAACAAAGTCATGGAAATTTCAGTTTGGGGGATTTTTTAAAATGAATTTTTTGTGTTCTAGAAGGAGAGGAGGAGAAACTACCACCTATCATCTACCAAGGTCTATCTGTGATAACTTTTTTGACTGACTGAGGCTATGTTACCTGGGGTTCTTTCAACCCAAACCTCTCAGTAACTTTTACTCTCTGCGAGGTGGTGTCAGGAAATAATTCACGGGAGACATGGTCCTCCGACTGATAGGTGGGTGGTACAAACAGGGCAACACAAGAGTGCTTCCACTTAAAGCTAAACTTTAATTAGTCTCAAGCACTTACACACATCCTCAAAACATCCCCACCATCAATAGTTACTGAAGTTGAGTGTGGCTCTCAAGTGACACCGGGCAGGCTTCTGATGGGCAGGCTTCCATCTGCCAGTGGGGACAAAAATGCGTCCAGATGTGCAGAGTCCTCAAGGAGTCCTTGAGGCATCCCTCCAAGTGTCCCCCAAAATTGTCCTACTGACTGAAACTTTCCTTCCCTATTCATCCATTAGCATTACAATAACATGTCACTCAAAAACGTGTTAGGCAAACACTTTTTAAAGGTTAGGCAAGAGGTTTTCTTCTGATCATCACTTTTGCCAGGTGCGTTTTTTCTTTTGCAGAGACTCCATGCCCGGGGGCCCTGATAGATATCTGTCTTAGGACATTTAGACAAACTTCCTGTTTTTCTAAATGTATAGCTCCACAATTTCACTAGAGATTTGGGGCTCAGGAAGCACGTGGGGTCAGGCTGCCCTCTCTGTGGCACTCATGCCCCCTTTCTTCCCCCTTCCTGACTTGGTCATGTTGAAGCTGCTGTCTAGGCCTATTTTGGGGCCTGTTAGCTTGGCTGCTAAAGTTTAAGCAGTAAGCAATAGTGGTTCAGGCACTTTACTGGATTTGCCAAAATCTTCCCGTACAGCTGTAGAACCAGATCCTTAGCTGGTGTAAACTGTCACAGATCCAACTCACCAGCAGAGAATCAGCCTCTACATGCTCACCCAGCACGACTAAGAGCTATCTGGTCTGGCTCAACTCTGGTAGCAATAATTCTTTGGTTTGGAGGTGAATATAAAATTCAGAAACTCAAACACATTTCTCAAATGTAGACAGTGATTTCCAAAATAAAACCCTTTGCTGGATTACCTAGGAAAGTTCTCTGACGGCAAAATGTTTTTCCATGACATGATTTAAATTGAATTAGTTCTATGCTCTTTACTCATCGGGTGCAGTGATATCCGGCAGCAGATAAATAGTCAAGCAGAAAAAAGAAAAGTAAACACATAAATCATTGTTTTATGATGTTTATTTAATCAAACATCAATTACTGCCAGCACCTGCACTCGTCCTCTTTCAGGAAGAAAGTGGGTGGGTGGGAGGGTTGGTTTTTATTTTATTTTTGTCAAGTGTTGTGGGGAGAGCAGCCAAATACACTGTTAGGAGGAAAATAGACACAGGAAGTCAGTGGGGGGAAATTATATAGAATTGGGGTGGGGGCAGAACTGGTAAGTTACAGTAAGTTTGCATGATGCAGATCGGACATTCCATGGCACCTTGAAACTAAAACTGTTCAATTTTTTTTCCAACTGCAACTCTTCTACTTGAAACTTTTCATCCAAAATTTTGACTTTCAATGAAAAATGCTTCCAAATTCAGAACTTCCAAATTACCATTCTTGGGCATAAGGGTGTCCTCAGGCAGGGCACCCTCTTGCCAACAGACAACTGTGAGACTTCCACACTGAAGGTGTGCAATGTCTTGTCTCGTAGGGATTAAAAATCAAAGTTCTTGATGATCTGCCTGTCCTTGTAATACTTTTGACCTGTTACAAAATGAATGGCTGGAAATGTCGATCCTTTGAGATTTGTATCTTTTTATTATATATAAATTGTGTGCATGTGTATGTATGTTCAACTTGGACCTTCTTTTCCACTTCACATACCCTCACCAGATTGCTATTACACATGATATTCACTGATGCATCCCTATCTTTTTTATTATTATTATTCATATGGCTCCTTTATGCTACGAATTTACTCTTTAGAGCATCAGCAGTGTTGTAAAGACATTTCTGCCAAAGACAACCCAAGGCCTCTTGAGAAGATGAAGGACCAGGGGCCGGCTGGAAACACTTACAGATGTATAACTAGAAACCAGCCTGGCTTACCTGAGTATTAGCCTTATCAACAGGCTTATTGTTTAGAATATATAAAATGCTTGCAGGATGCTGATGTATTGATCTCATTAATAATCTCTGCATCTCCTGTTATAAAAGTATATTGTAAACCTCCAGCTGGGTAACTCACCAAACAGGAAAGAAACCAGGTGTAAAGCGCTTGACTTCACAGAACGAAGACCTGGATTGTGTTCCTAACTCTCTCCAGGAAAGAGAGACCTACACATGAACTCACCCCATTAGTTTGGAGCAGGCCTGCCAAAAGGGGGGAGGGCAAAGGGGGCAGTTGCCCTGGGCCTCAGCAATTTAAAAGGGCCTGAAGCTGCCAGATGCCACTGCTGAAGCAGCAGCCAGAGCCCTGGGCAGCACCTTCCAGGCAGTGCTGAAAGGCTGGTAGGAGGATTCTAGCTCCACCCCTTCCACCCAAGGTTCCTCCCCTTCCAGGAGTATGGGGCTCCGCCCCTAGCCACCTCATCTAGGAGCCCAGCAACTCTGTCGGCCACCCTGGATTTGAGTCTGGAGCAAACAGGTTAAAAAAATCCATTGCTAGGAGAAACTGATTTTTTTTCATGCTATTTGGACTCTGAGGGGCAAAGATTCCTAAACATAAACAAAGAGCTCCCCTTAGCCCTCCATTCCTTGGCATGGGTTAGCCCTGAAAGATACTTTGAACTGACAGATTATTACATTTGTCACCTTTTGCAACCTAAGGCAGTGATTCATTCGTTCATATAGGATGCCTGTTTTAATCTGTAAACCAGCATTTCTCAATTGAGAAGTATGTGTATCCTGGGGGTACACAGAGGTCTTTCAGGGGTTACATCAACACCTCTAAAGAGTTGCCTAGTTTCATAATGAGCTATATAAAAAGCACTAGCAAAATCGGTACAACATAAAATTTCATATTGGCAATGACTTGTTTATACTGCTCTAAATTGTATACCCTGAAATGTAAGTACACTATTTATATTCCAATAGATTTTATAATTATATGATAAAAATGAGGAAGTCAGCATTTTTCATTAATAGAGTGCTGTGACTCTTGTATATTTGTCCAATTTTTGTAAGCAAGTAGTTTTTAAGGAGGTGTCACTCGGGGGTATGCAAGACAAATCAGACTCTTGAAAGGAGCAAAATAGTCTGAAAGGGTTGAGAGCTACTGCTGTAAATAGCTGTCTCTTCCCCTAGCTAATAAATCTTTAGTTTACTATGGCTATATTTACACTATGTGGAAGATCACTGCTGCCAATCTTCTGGTGTTTGATTTAGCAGGTCTAGTGAAGACCCGCTAAATCAAACTCAGAGGATTCCGCCATCAGCACTGGTATTCCTGTTCCTGATGAGGAGTAAAGGAAACCGATGAGAGTGTTTGCTCCTGTCAACCTCCCACTGTGTGGACAACGATTTGAGATACATCAACTCTAGCTACGTAATTAACAGAGATGCAATACTGTATCGTAAATCAACCTTCCATTCTAATGTAGACCAGGCCTATGGGACTAACTTCTAACACCGTCTTTGTGAGAACTAAGGTACCAATGGATCTGTTGTCAGTGACTGGTCTCTTGGGACTGGAAGCCACCAGAATATTATGTGAATTTTTCTTTTAATGTAAGTGATCAGATATCTCTAAGTGCAGGATATCGAGGTGTCAGGAGAGTGTGGAGAGCCCAAGCAGATTGTCTGTGATTCCAACAATGATCCAGGAGTTGACATTTCTTACTGGGTTGGTGAAATGTAATGATAGATCATGCCACCAATGTAGGATATCTGCCTTGATTTTTTGAAAGCCTCCCCTATGGATGGCACACAATCATGAATCATTCCAGATAGCTTACCTCCCGCCAGCGTGAAGAATCCAAATTTTTTCAGACAGACGGGTTCCTTGAATTAAAATAAGTGAAAACCAAGTACATCACCGTCTAATTTAGCTGACTTAGAATTGCTTAACAGACCTGCATTTAACTTGACAATTTTTTTCTATTGATTAATGCAAATTGGCGCTCTTCATTATTGCCAGCTCTTTTGGAGCATTTGTGGCCTAATTGTGGTGTGTAATCTAGCTTGGTGTTCCTTCCAAAAGCCTTTCTGATGTAGAGAGAAGGCAATTACAGATGCTGATTCTGATTAGTATCCTGTGCTAAATAATCCCTGAAATCATGCACTCACACAAATGGAACTTAATAGGGGTTAACAATGTTTGTGTGTTAGGGGAAAAGTAGGCAAGAGGAGAGAAACCAAGAACATACCAACCTAATTTGAAACTGGACAAATGAAGCTCTGGTGACCTAAGTGTAAGGTGCATGGGGGAATAAAAGATGATCTTGTGGCTTAAATCACTGAATTGGGACTCTAGAGTCCTAAGCTAAATTCCTTGTTCTGCCACAGACCTCCAGCGTGACCTTAGGCAAGTCACTTGCTCTCTTAGTCAGTGCTCCAGTTCTAAATTGGGGATAATATTTCCTGACATTACACAGTGGCTATAAAGGTGCTCAAATACTACAGTGAGGAGGACCACAGAATTGCCACGACAGGATGCATTCTGTCTCTGCTATAACTTGTCTAGAGGATGTAAACCTTCTTAAACCAAATTTTCTCTCTACTTTTTTTAATAATCGGGATTGTGTGGCTCTGAGATCAGAATTGTTGCTCTCTGCGTATGTATTCTCATTCCCTGGCACTAATGACATTTTGCTAGGCCAGCGGCTCTGTTTTTGGCATTGCCTTCATTAGAAGGGTTTGTGTATTTGCTGATTTTATCTGTTTCTTTACACCATGCTTCCCTGTGGAGAACTCTTGCAGGGGTTTCTCTCTATGTAGGCACGATCTTAAACCCGAGGGATCGCAGTGGAGCTGGATAGAACATAGCCTGGCTTTCAGAAAGGCAGGTCCTGGAAGAGTTACAGAATACCATAATTGAATAATTCCTTGGCCTTCATCCATTTCTAAGGCTTCAGCACAAATCCAGTCTTTAGAGAAGTAATGAAATGTCTGGCAAAATTATCTCATCTTTCATTTTCTGATGGATCAGGACCAAAATTGCACAGCTTTGCGGAAATTTGGATTCAGCTAAACTAAATTTCTGTATTCTGATCTGATTCTGAACTGTATGGGTCACAGCTGTGTGTGTTGTGTGTTTTACTATGTCTGAGTTTAGACTGAATCTTGAAGGAAGAGAATGTTATAGTATGCAATGTTCCATAGTACACCCTCCTCTCTGTACTTTTATATAACTTCTGCCAGGTGGAGCCAGCAGCAGCAGCCAGGTTCAATATCTAGGTTTTCCTCTCTATTCATCCCAAACAGAACTGGCTCAAGCTCCCACCCAATAACCTGGGAAATTCACACGCCACCCCTAGGTGCCTCCAAGAGGCGATGCTTCCCCCCTTGCAAGCAGAGTCTGAAGGTACGTATACACTGCGGGGGTTTTCCGGGATACCAGGGAACGCGTTTGCTTTTCTGCTTTTTTTGCGGAAGTGCAAACGCGCTCTTTCAGAAGCCTGGTCTTCCTCATTTCATGAGGACAAGGGATCTTCCAAAAGAGGGGGATTTTCCAAAATTTGGCCCAGTATAGACAGGCCAAATTTCAGAACAGCCTCTTCAGGAAAAAAAAAACGGAAAAAACTGTAGTGTAGACCTAGCCAGAGTGTAGAAAAGAAATGATGGTCTGTATATTAGCTGTTACCACTCAATAAATAGGTCTTGGGGTATTTGTGGATAGTTAGCTAAAAACATCCAATTTGCAATGGCCGTCAATAAAGCAAACAATGTTGGGAATCATTAAGAAAGGGATACATAAGAGAAAATATCATATTACCTCCATATAAATCCATGGTAATCTTGAATATTGCATGCAGATGTGGTTATCCTATCTCAAAAAACATATATTGGAAATGGTTCAGAAATGGGCCACAAATATGGTTAGGCATATGAAATGGCTTCCATATGAGGAGAGATTTAATAATACTGGGACTTTTTAGCTTGGAAAAAGAGATGATTGAAGGAGGATATGATTGAGGTTGATAAAATCATGATTTGTGTAGAGAAAGTAGATAAGGAAGTGCTCTTTACTCATAAAACAAAAACGAGGGGTCATCAAATGAAATTCATAGGCAAGAGGTTTAAAACAAATGAACTATTTCTTCACACAATGCACAGTCAACCTGTGGAACTCCTTTCCAGAGGATGTTATGAAGTCCAAGACCATATTAGATTTCAAAAGAGAACTAGATAAATTCATGGAGGTTAGGTCCATCAATGGCTATTAGCCAGATGGTCTAGCCTGTTTGTTAGAAGCTGGAAATGGGTGACAGGGAAGGGATCACGTAGGATTACCTGTTCTGTTCACTCCTTGTGGGGCACCTGGCATTGGCCACTGTCCCACTGACCCAGTCTGGCCATTCTTATGTTATATCTATTTAATTGATTTCTAGATTTGATAGTTTTTTTAAGTAAAAAGAATAATAAAGAAACAACAATTGGCAAATTTTAAGAGCACCGGGTTAGCTGTTGTTCCTGTTTGCTTGCCCAGCTGGGGCTGTGCCCCCTCTGCACCATTCCCACTGAACCGGATTGTCTGGGGCTGTATTCTCCGTCATCAGCCCAGCCTGGACTGTGTGCCTGACCCTGGCCTACCAGGGCTCTCTGATCTGGCAATATCCATGGTCTTGCTGGATCAAGAAAATTGTTGGACCAGAGAGTCTCAGATTTTAGAGAAACAACCTGTACGTGCTTATTGAAAGTGGACCCTCCTCTATTCATTCCCCTGTTTGGCAATCTACTTCTGAGTCTGTACTGTTAATTTAAACTGCCAATTTGCAGTAGACTATGTATAAAAATGAAACCACAGGCTCTCCCAAACATCCGTTGTGAATAGGCTCATTTTAAAAATTCAGCATAGGCACAATTTTATAGTCCGTGGCATTCCTTTTATACTTCAACTTCATCTAAAGCACTCGCTTCAGTTGCCCGTCACCTTCATAGGCTTATTCTCTTATCTCAGAATCACCCAAACAATCCTTTTGTTAATATTTTCTTCTGCTCGGCTTCCAGAGAGACCCTCTTTTTTTGTTTTTCACAGGGGACGTCTCGCCCTCTGAGTCCTCTGTGGTTCTGAGATCTAACAGTGGCACAGATGTAATGCCTGAACAACGCATCCTGCTACTGCAGGTTCTGACTGAGATTTTTCAGAGCCACGTGGAGTGATCTGGACACCCAGTTGCTGTGGGCTTTTAAAGTGAATGGAAACTGGGTTTCTAAATCTTGTTCATGGCTTTGAAACTCTCCAGCTCTAAAGATGCTGTAAGTCAGAGCAGCCTGTGGTGCGGTACAGGAAACACAATACATGTCATGGGTAATTATAGGGTATTAGAATTATTGCTTTCTCCAGCAGCCTAACTCTGGTAAGATGCTGGATACTCTACAAGGGGGTTTTTTCCAGTTCTTTGACCAAAACTCTGTATAAATATGATTCCTAATAAACAGATTGTTCAGCTGTAGAAAATGGTCACTGGTGCAGTGTATAAGGGCTAAATAATGAGGGCTGGTAATTGCGACCATGGTAATAGGGCATGGCCCAGGCAGACACTGCGTCTATTGACTTACAGACTTGTTTTGATTCCTCCTTTCCTGCTTGCGTGGGATAGATACGTATGCAGCTATACCATTGATATAACTTTTAATGAAAATGGCTACGTCTAAACTACAAAGATTTTTCAAAAAAAAATTCTGAAAAATACTGCTTTTTTAAAAAAAAAAAAAACGCTCTTCCTAAAACAAGGAGGTTTACGCGGTTTTTCGAAAAAGGGTTTTTTTCCTAAAAAAATGCATCCAGACTACTTTCACTTTCAAAAGATCCTCTTTTGAAAATGTGATCAGAAGAAGATATGCAAATTCCCACAGAATTGCATAGCCTCTTTTGAAATCAAAATGTAGTCTAGATGTGCCCTATGTGTTAACAGTGCTATTCTCCTTACCCAGTATCCATTCCCATTCACTCTGAAGTATATATCCAGGGCCATATCTCCTTTCCTCCTGATAAATTGCTGATTTAAGGAGTTTTGTGATGGGAGAACTTGCTCTATCAACTAAAAAGCTGGAAACAGGAGCAGGTATAATTATATTCATCACATAGTTTTGATTATACATTACACGGGTGTTTGCATTGCTAAATTAGGGCTTAAAGAATGATACGCGTATTTACATACTAAGATAAAAAGGTGTATTTGTGGTTAATTTGTTTCTCACTCGGATCTCAGGGCTTGGGGGAGTGGGTCTGACACAGAAAGATGCCTGTTTACTCCATACGCCTCTGGGCCACCTATTCTTTTGTAACAGTCACCTAGAAAAGTTTTTTGGAAACTTAGTCCCCTGAGATACAAAGGCCACAGACAGCTAACACTATACAGTACTTGCAAGCCTTGACTGATGGTTAGTTAACTGGATACATTGTTTGCAGATTTTTTTGCAGCAGGAAATAGTTGCTAATCTGTGTGCTGCTTCAGCCCTATAAGGTTTTCAAATATGAAGGAAATATCGTGTTAACACTCGTGTATGTCAGAACGTGTTGTGTTAACACTTGTGTATGTATGCTTTGTGCCCTGGACATAGGGTTGCCAAGTGTCTGGTACTGGCCCTATTTGCAGCTTCTGTCCAGTAAAAAAACCCGGTAAATACCGGACATGTAAAATGTCCGATATTTTCTGTTTTTCTCGACAGAAGGCCGCTTGGGACATTCTTCCTCTGCTGCGTCTGGTGTGGGGGTGGGAAGAGTGTTGGGGAGATTTAAAGGGGCCAGGACTTTTTGTGCAGGTTTTTTGTTGTTGGGGTTTTTTTGGGGTTTTTTTTGGTTTTTTTGCTCAACAACTTTTTGGGGGGTTTTTTGGTTTTGATTTTTTGGTTTTTCTGCCCAACCAATTTTTTCCCCGTTGTGTTCAGTATTTTTTGTGAAACTATCTGGTAACCCTACCTGGGCAAGACTCCTGCATCCAAACAAACTGAATCATGGCCAGTTACAGTTGACTAAGGCAGAGCCACCCATGACAGGGGAGTGAGGCTACATGACAGTTGGGACCCAGTGAAGCCATGAATGCTTGTTGTATAAATACTTTAAGCATAGCTAATAAATCCTGCACAGCTACCACAAATAATCAAATGGGTATTATACTGAAAAGAACCTTTCTTGCCGCAATGCTAATCACTAAATAATATGCTTTCCACAAAGCCTAGGTTTCTGCTCCAATAGAGGGGTAAAAATTCAGCAGCCAAAGTGTTCAGTTAGGCCCTTAAGGGAGAGGTCAGTAGAAGCTCACATGGCAAGAAGATCCACACCCATTGAAAACAGCCTAAGTTGTGACACAGTGAAAACTCTCTACTTACAGCTGGTTCTAGTATATGCAAGGGGGGGACGACATACTGAACTCACCCAAAAGAGAGAAGAAATGGGAAGAGGGAAGCCTCAAAGAGAATTTAGCCAGGGAATTTTAAATGCAATAATATAAAGCTATTTTCCTCCTGCTGGATAAGATGTGTGTGCCACTAATTATCCACTTTCCCCAAGCCGTGGATCGGTAGCTCCAACACACCCATGTGCTCGTATCATTGTAGGGTTCTGCCCCTGCAGGTTAATTAGATACATAGTTGATCAACTGCAACATGCTGAAGATACTTTACCACACATTCTGCTATAATCAGGGAGGGATAGCCCAGTGGTTTGAGCATTCACCTACTAACCCCAGGGTTGTGAGTTCAATCCTTGAGGGGGGGCCATGTAGGGCTCTGGGGCAAATCCCTCAGGGAGGCTACTTGGTCCTGTCATGAGGGTAGGGGACTAGACTCAATGACCTCACAAGCTCCCTTCCAGCTCCATGAGATAGTCATGGCTCTATATAATAACAACTAAAACCAAGGTTTAAATGCAATGAAAATATAAGTGTCCTTAAAGTGGAAACAAGACAAAACAGGGAAATCCACACAGGGCAGGAGGAAAATCTCAGCCCCACAAGGGTCAGAGTGATGATAATCAAGCCCTAAGATGGTGAGGGAGAGAGGTGTATGGCAATGCAGTCAAGAAGTGTTCTATGCCTTCTGGCCCAGAACAATGACCAAGCTAAGATGCACTTATGGGAGCCTTAAAAGGAGAGCTGGGAGGGTTGAGAGTCAAAGAGGAATTGGCTGTATCCACCCCCTTAATGAACAGTGCTGACATCAATGTAGTGTATGGTGGCCTAACAGACAGGCCAGACGACCAGGACTCAGTGGGCCTGGCTACTAGCTTGGTGAATGAGTAAGGGGAGATGTCACTTCTATGTGCAGCACTTTCCCCATCTGCAAAATGGGTGTAACAACACTGACATGCTTTAAAGACATTTCAGATCTACTAATGAGAGAGGCCGTGTAAGGGGCAGGTATTTTTGTTATTACTCCACGGTTCTTTAGCTGACTGCTTCCATCAGTGACACGAGAGTTGAGAGCTTGCTCACCCTGAACATGGTTTTCCCCAAGCTGTGGATCAGGTAGCTCCAACACACCTGCGTGCTCGTATCATTGTAGGGTTCTGCCCCTTCAGGTTGATTAGATACACAGTTGATCAACTGCAACATGATGAAGATACTTTACTCCACATTCAGACACAATCGCAGCCAAAGGCCTTACAACATTAAGTAGAACAGAGGGAGCAGCCCAAGATGTAAAA
>JANRFK010004149.1:113218584-113235932 GCA_030068395.1 Apalone spinifera | reverse complement strand
AAGACTAACAAAACATGTAGATAGTATCATGAGCTTTTGTGGGCACAACCCACTGCTTACATCTGAAGAAGTGGGCTGTGCCCACAAAGGCTCGTGATACCATCTACATGTTTTGTTAGTCTTTAAAGTGCTACCAAACTATTTGCTGTTTTTTTAAGTTTATCCTGTACAGACTAACTCGGCTAACCCTCTGAAACTTTTATACTTACTTCAGCAATGAGTTCACTTTATATATAATGTTGTTACATCCATTTCCCCATGATATTATCAAAGAGTGAATTATTAGTTTTTTCATGATATTTGTATGAAAATTATTACAATGGTGTGCAGGGTGTGAATATACGGTACATTCAGTTACATCATATTTTAGACAGCTGTCCAATTTCATAATCATCTGACATAATATAGTGCCATTTCTTCTTGATCCTTAATAAGTACATTTAGATGATGAAGGGAAAACAACCATGACATTAACCATGGTAACTTTTATTTAAATGAGGAAGCAAGGAGGGAAGAACAGATGGCTTATTATTAATAGTTATATTCATTTTGCTTGCATATTACATTTGTTGTTGAAGTCATATTCTTATTTCTATTGTGCTAATCATTAGGGCCCTAATCAGGGATCAGAGATTGACTGCGTTTGGCACTGAGCACATATCCAATCTATGGGTGGGATTTTCAGAAGAGCCCAACTTTGACCTAGCTCTCTCCCACAAAACTCAGTCATAAAACTCCTGACTTCAGTGGGTTCAGAGTTCGGCTGATACTGTGGGCTATACCATGATAACTCATGACCAAATAAATGTGTTAGTCTCTCAGGGTACATCTACACAGCAGAGCAAAAGTCGAATTAAGATATGTAACTTCAGCTACATTAACTGCGTAGCTGAAGTCGAAAAAGCTTAATTCAGCTTTTGGCGCTGTCCACACAGCAGGAAATCGAACACTCTTCCTTCAACTTCCTTTACTCCTCGTGAAATGAGGGTTACAGGAGTTGGAGTAAGATGTCCTCCAGCTCGACATTATTTCAAAATAACGGCTTGCTGTGTAGCCACGCGCTATGTTATTTTGAAATAAAGGCAGTTATTCCAAAATAACGCTGCACTGTAGACACGCCCTAAGGTGCCACAGGACCGCTTATTGTTTTTGAGAACTTTTTGTAAATCCTGCCCTTTATTACAGTCTAATAATGCATTTGGGGTCACACAGAGATGGCAGTGGGAACTGGCCTTTGTGTGCATTGTCACAAAAGCGGAAGGCTACCACATTGGGCACGTTTGCAAGGACCAGCCACAGTCTCGCCTCTTATTATCCAGCTGTGCCGTTTAAAACGGAATATTCTTGTGCAGCTATTTTTGGTGGCAGCTTAATACAGATGCAGGAAGAGTGCCCTAAACCACCCAAGCCAAAATCCAGAAAACATAACCATAGTAATAGAGGTTCAGAAAATGTCCCTACTCTCTCATGGCCATAGGACTAATTCTGAAGTCCTTCATACATAGAGTAAGTTCAATGCAGTGAATGTTCTATTCCCCTTGATTCTGGAGAACAAAAATCCTTCAACATTTTCCAAGTTTGGACTAAAATGATCCTTTTTTCAAAAAAATCAAAAGGTTTTACAGGTTTTTCTCTTTTTCCCAATGCCTGGGTTTTGATGTGTATGACTTTTACTTAAAATGTGTAGTCCAGCATATATGATATATATATATATATATATATATATATACCAAAGACATTAAGAGCTAAGCTTTTTAATGAAAGGGAGCCAGGAGAATATAAACTTTAAAGTAAAGCACTTAAACTTTGGATGGTTTGACACACAGGGCTGACTAGAAGCAATGAGCTGACCCAGACTCCCCCAAGACAATGTTTATTTAGTTGCTGAAGTTCTAGTCTCATGGATATATCATATATATACGAGAGAGAGACTAACATATGTTTAATAGAATCATGATCTTTGGTGGGCAAAACACACATCATCTGGCCCACCAAAGTTCATGATACTACACCTATTTTTTTGTTAGTCTCTAAGGTGCCACAGGACTATGTGTTGTTTTTAAAGTTACAGACTAACATGGCAACCCCTTTAAGACTTTTGTTTTAAAAAAAATCCAATGAGGCTCCTCCAGTGGCCCAGTGGATAAGGTAGCTGCTTTCAAAGCCAGCGGTCAAGGATTTGAGACCCTATCCAACAGGGGGTCATCCATTGCAAGTTTGGTGATGGATAGACCTGGTGCTGTTGGAACAAAGGACAGATAAGGGGTGCCTTGGATGGAATAGTGGGGAGCAGATGTTCTGCTAGCCAATGTATAGATTAGGAGCCATGGTTCAGCCTGCTGTGAATAAAACAACTCTGCTGAGCTCTCTTCCCATTCAAAGATTGGAGGGTGGTTTGCTGCAAAGTTACTTGAGCTGCAGTTGTCTCTTTATGACTGCCTTTGTGCCAAAATAAAATATTTCTCCCTATTATTTGAAAGACCAAGGGTAGAAATTGCTGTGCTGTAATAAAAGTAACTTATTGCTTTGTAGGAACATTGTCTTGTTCCAGGTAAATAGTCAAACTTCAGTTCTCTGCTCCTCTTGTATACCTTTGTTAATATGTTTAGGGAGACAATGCAGGAGAGAGAGAGAATCATAGAGATGTGACTAATGAACTCATTTTTAGAAACACCCAATTATTTCTGAGCCTCCCTCATGCATTTTCTGTGCAACTCAAAGGAATGGGTAACATTTTTTACGAACTAATAATTACACAGCACTGTAGGACTGGACAAAACTAGTTTATATACAGATCTCCAGAGATCCTTATATGGCTCTCTAGAGTCTCATTAGGTCTCCCATTCTAGCCATCCATATTTTCCTACAGCAAGAGAATGACCAAAGACATTAAGAGCTAAGCTTTTTAATGAAAGGGAGCTAGGAGAATATAAACTTTAAAGTAAAGCACTTAAACTTTGGATGGTTTGACACACAGGGCTGACTAGAAGCAATGAGCTGACCCAGACTCCCCCAAGACAATGTTTATTTAGTTGCTGAAGTTCTAGTCTCATGGATATGGTAAAATATCACTGGGTGGGGGGGAAGGGTGAGAATACATTGCAGTGGAATTCACTTGACACTGGACTAAAAGTGTGAGGCATCATTGCAATAAATAACTGTTGCTGGCTGTTGCCAAAGGATGTCACTTCAGGAATCCGCTTTCTCCTGTAATTTCTCCAAGTGAGCTATAACTCAGAGAATCTCAGCATCGCAAAGGGAAGTGGCATCTTGATAGCAGATTTTATTTTTACCTTCCGACTGAAACAGCAGCGTGTATTAAATGCAGCACAAAAGCTCCACTGATAAATTGATACCGTGTCTTACAAAATTCAGTGGTTAGAAAAAAAAGGTCTTGTTTTTCATACAGGTAGTTAAATCAATCTTGATATTAGTGGGACATATTGCAGCCCACAGGGCCTGCGAGTTAATGAGGTGTTTCATCTCAGCGAGCTTTGCCTGTAAAACCACTTGTAGATGTAAATTAAACAAGAAATCCAATTTTCCTGCCTCCAACACTGCTTATGAGCTTGGGACAAATTTTCTCTAAAATTTGCTGCTGCTACACATTAGCTAAAGCAATAATTATATTCTTTTTAAAAGGTGTTTATGGGAATGAACATACCAATCGGGAAGTGCATTCTTATTTGTACAAATAGGTAAAGGGAATGGATTAAATGTATAAGTGGCATAAGGGATTTCTGACGCAATAGATTTGGAGTCCTATTTTTGGAGCATGTGAACTCTGGGCACAGTGTGAAACTCTGAAAGTAACTGCTACCCCCTGAAGCTTCACATTGGGGTTTTGCAATAAGGAAATGCAAGTTGCTAACTTCCACTTGGGTTCCTGCCCTCAATTATAAGTTAATTAGGTGTAGCTCCCAGTGATGGCTTGAGTATGTTGGATTTGCCTTTTCATGAGTAAATGACTTCTTTGGCATAAAAAGGGCAATGGATTTTAAGGTGGAAATGTGCCATTTATAATTATATACATATATCACAGACAAACAGGCAGGTTCATGGACAGACTCTAATGTGTGTGTATGTGTGTGTGTGTGTGTGTGTGTATACACACGTTAGAGTCTGCCCATGACTCTGCCTGTGAGTCCATTTGTTCAAGAATTTCTCCTAAACACTAAGAGATAGGAGCACCAAATTTGGTACACAGCTTCCTCTTATCCTAACTTAAAGCAAGGACAGGGTTTGGTTGTGCCAGGAAAAAGGCAAGGGCTTACAATGAGACTGTTTTCCAGGACATGGAAAGGGAAGGGGCTGATCAGAGGCCAGCAATACTGCAGAATGACCAATGGGGGCAATGAGTGTTGGGGGGATAGCTCTACTGCAGAGTGACCACAGGGGGCACTCTCCAGCAGGAGAGTGGCCAGCTTGGGACTAGGTTCTGCATGTTGCAGGTTCCCCTGCTAACCCTGAACCAAAACCCACTTGAAATCAGCTAGCATCTTTGCATTGCCTTCAATGGTCTTTGGATCTGGCTCTTAGTGGCCAGCTTGTGTCCCCAGGATTAGGGCCTGAAAACAAGAACACAGATTAGACCCTATAAAAATGTGAGCAAAAATACAAGATGACTCTCTACCACCATGGTTAAAGGACTCAGCTATCCAGTCAGCTCAAATAATAAACTATGCCTCCTTCCCTCCCCCCCCCCCACCAAAGGGAGATGCAAAATTTAGCTGGGGGTGGGGGCAACATGTGAAGTCTCTCCCCTCTTCTCCCTGGACTGACATAATTCAGAGAGCTGCCCTGAGTGCAGAGAGGAGGTGGGGCAGGCAGGGAGCCTGATGTAGGCTCTTATTGGGCTGGATCCGGTGACTTGGCAGGCTGAAACCAGCCTGTGGGCCCTATTTTACCAGTCACTGATAATGAGGATAATGAGCTCATGAGAGATCACAACAGCACATCAGCTGTTTTTGATTGGGGCAATATATATATATTCCGGATTCATGATCCTGCTGCCAAAAATTTACACTTAATACGTGGGTGGAACTCAATTTCCAGTCAATTCAGTAGTTAACTCTGAGACTTTTGAGAGTTTGGCTTGGGGCTGCTGTGAAAGAGAATTAACCAATTAGCTTTGTTTTTACTTAATGGGTGAGTACTACAACTGCTTTTCCACATGAGTCCTTGTGGTCTGGTGTGATAATACCAATGAAACTCATCTCTAACGGACACCCACCGTTGAAGCTCAGTTAGACGGGGTGGATAAGAAGGGCAAAAGTGTTCTCAGATGGAAACTGGTCTAAAGTGTGTAACAATTTAGAAACTTGAGATTAGTGGGAAAACCAAAATGCAACTATAATTATAATTTTCATGTTCTGTTGACAAAACAGTCTCTTTTATTGTGTTATTTATGAATAGAGGAGAAAATGCAACCCAGCCAAAGAGGGCATTGTGAAACCCATACATTATTTTAAACATGGTTCTAATTCAATGCCTCCTTCATCCAAAAATCAAGAAACCAACCTATGTATAATTACACAATGTAGCTATGCTGCAGCAATCATTACAGGACAGAATTGTATGGGAGACCTTCCTGCTCTGGAAAACCCAGGGAGCTACAAGGAGCCCCACTGTGGCAAAGAAAGCAGTTCAGCTGGAATCAAAACACTGCTGATCTCCAGATCAAAGTAATTGCTTTATGTGAGAATGATCAGTAGCCCAGGTTATATTTTTGTGGCCTCATCATGCAAATTACAGACCTTCTTTCTTCCTTTGCGCTGCAGCCATTGATTTACATGGAGAATAAACAGACAGAGCTTTCCAAATGAACATACATGTGAAAAGGGAGGCATCACACTTATTCACAAAGCATATAGATGCCTTGATCATAAGCATTTATAAAAGAAAGTGACATTCAAGTTGATCCTGAAATGCTCTTTAGGAAAGTTGTGTTTATCCAAACTTACGTGGACTTCAGTCGATTTTGCCCTGAGACAAAAGAGGTCATTGCTAGAACTGCGACTCAAAGGAGTTCTGGGTTCTTTCTGGACTCTTGCAGTGACTTGTTGGGTTACCTTGGTCATTCACCGCACTGCTCTGTGTCTCAGTTTCCCCATTTATAAAAGATGGCTAATGATACTAACCTACTTTTGAGTTCTACCGCTGGAAAGTCCGACACAAGAGTTAAGTGTTGTCTTTAAAAGAGCTTTTCTCTTTAAGACTCTGTGTTAATTTTAAAAACAAGGAGTCCTGTGGCACCATGAAGACTAATAGATTGGGGGGGGGGGGCTTAAGATTTCATGGGCAAAGCCACACTTCATCAGATGCATGGAGTGGAAATTAGAGGCAGGCATAAATATACTAGCATGGGGAAATAAATGGAGGACCAGAACTAACTAGTCAGTCACGGTGGATGTGGCCCACTCCCAAGAAGAGGAGTGTGGCTACCAAGAGAGACTGAGGCTATGTCTAGACTGCAGAGCTTTTCTGAAAAAGCGGATGCATTCTTTTGCCATCCCTGTAATCCTTGTTCTACAAGGAAGAAGGGATGGCTTGAAAGAGGATTTTTTTCCCAAAATTTGGCACTGTGTAGATGGGCCAAATTTCAGAAAAGCCTCTTTTGAAAGAAAAGCAGAAAAAGATACACAAATCTCAAATCTTTTTCCAACTTTTCTCTGATACTGTGTTAGTGACATGTATTGAAAAGTAACAGGGGAAATCCAGAAGTAATGATGAAAAGCCAATGAACGCCACAAACTTTACACTGGGGAACCTGATGAGATTGTGTGAATGTATGCGAGAAGACTGTTTTAAGAAATATGTGAATAACTGTACAGAATTCGACACCATAAGACAGATTTGAATCTGATTCTTTGTTTGCAAACACTAATCAACTCCGCTTCAGAAATATTGGAGGTCAGGGGGAAGAACTGAGGGGGAAATATTTCAACTAAATCTTAAGGCCACTCTCTTGCACCCCTTCTTCATGTGGTCTTGGTTCCCAACTGCCTCGCATCCTACACTCACGTCCACTAGGCAAACTGGGTGCATCATCCTAGAGTCAGAGAAGTGTAGGGTTGGAACGGGAATGGATATAAAGCTGCAGATCATTCTGTGCTAATGACATCCCTACATCACGCTGAGCTCAAATCTAGTGGCTTATGAGTGGCTGACAGAATTCAGCAGTGCATTCCCTACGAGTTTCAGAGGGGTAGCCGAGTTAGTCTGTAACAGGAAAAACTTAAAAAACAACAAATAGTCCGTACCTTAAAGACTAACAAAACATGTATGAGGTCATACAATTGGATAAATAACTTTTAAAAATCAGCTTTGAACCTCACATCTCTTACTAAGGGATGTCCTAAACAAACATTTAGTTTGCAGCAAGCTAGGATGTAAATGTGCCCCCCTGCTAGCATGATAGACTAAAGTGCTGCTAAACTATTCATTGTTTTTTAAGTTTTTCCAGTTACCGACTAACTCAGCCTCCCTTCTGAAGCTTTTTTAACCAACCACGTGCATCCTACTGAGGCACATTAATAGGTTGTTAATGCACTTCGATTTAGTCCCATTGCTAAGAGGACTAGATGGAAGTGAATTAACTGTTAATGTGCACTGGAAGGGTGCATGTAGACAGCTAGTCTGTTTCAGGCTAGCATAGGGGTAGATGAATGACCCATCTTGATGGGAACAAATTGTTCATGTTGATGAGCCTGAAGTTTTGAATTTAATCTTTCCCTCTGAAGGTTTTTTTTTAATTGATTTCCTCCACTGCCACTATCATGTAAGCTTTTTGTTAACATCAGACACATGAGCTCAGAGTTGTACTGTGTTTCTACTGATGCTCCACTAATGAAAAAAAATAGCTCTGACTGTCAAAATCCTGGGTCTGCCACTAGATTTCTGGAGACTAATCCTAAAGGCTAAACTCTTCTTTTTGATGTGCACATAACTTCTGTTAACGATAGCAGTAGCATGCAAAAAGAACAAGCCCTAAAGAATATAATCCCTAAGGATATCTGTATGGCTGTATCCACCTCTATACTTGCTGGTCCTCTTCAGAAGCAGTAATCCAAATTAATTTGGGTAATGAATTCTTGCTATCTTCAGCACTTTTCTAGAAATATAGTCCTATAGCAGGAATTTGTTTTAATTAACTCCACGTGAAGGATGGTAGGTGCTATATTAAAACTTGACATTCCCTCTGAAGGTTTTTTTTTAATTGATTTCCTCCACTGCCACTATCATGTAAGCTTAGGTTTGCCACAGTGTATTAACTTTGTACTGGTATGAGTTTTCTAATGGTCCAGTGACACGAAGAGACTGAAGCAGGAAGACCTGTTTGGATAAAGCACAGATCAAAACTTTCCTCTTTTTCCTGCACTGAGCTTTTCTTTCTTGAGGCTTTGAGAAAATGTGGTTAATTTAAAATATACATGCTGCCCTGTGTGTCCCTGTTCTGGCTGATTCAGAAGGGATATGAATGAAATATTTTGAAGACTTACTAGTTCTAAATTGATAATTGAGCACATTGGAGTCAACGGGAGCCTTTCCTAGATCACTTGTTCAGTGATTATCTTATTGGGAGGAAGACAATCAAAGTGTATTAGATAAGCAATCAGATGTGGACCGCACAGAGAGCTTACTTCAGTTATGACTATAAATAGGATGGGGTGGCTAAGAAATGACTTTAACACAGTGGGCCAAATTCATCTCCGTGTTATCAGAATATTTTCAACAGTGTCATACAATGGAGAAGTTTGACCTGACATGTGGTTTGTGTTTCATGACTCTTCATGCTATGGGACAGTCAACAATGAGAAAGCCTTCAAGCCAGTTCAGTTAACCAGTTTCAGAACTAGATAGAGCCATTGCATAGATCCATCTGAAATTGGTCTTGTGTCTGTTGAAACTTGTTCAGTAAAAAGATATCACAACACTTTAAATGTAGTCTACATTAAGGTTGGAAGTGGTTTGAAAACCAGTTAAAGGTTTTTTGGTAGGGTTTTGGGTTTTTCCCCCCAGGGCTGGTCTTCCTGGAGACCCTAATGCTCAGTTGTTTATAGGACTGAGTTGAAGTGTGCCTACCGCTGGACAGAAATGAGATATTACAGTGTGTAGTTATAGTAGAGGAAGTCTACAGTGATTTAAGAAATAAAGTATTCCACAAAGCTTCTAAGCAACCTGCAATTTTTCATCCATAATCTACAACTCCAGGCTCATAATGTCTATTTAATCTGAAGTTTCTCATTTTTCCCTCCATTTGCAATTTAATCACTTATTTGATTCTGCTCAGTGTATTACATTTCCTCACTGATGGGCTCTAATGAGCCCCAGGATAAGTTTGAAAATGGCTAGTTACTCAAGAATACAGACTAGGTCTGACACAATATTTACCACTTGAGAAAATAGCTCTCTTTATTTGTATTTCTCAATCAAGCAGGAAGTCAGAATTCATTTTCCAAGTACAGTAAGTCAAGGTTATTTTAACAAGATAACCAAAGAGGAACAGGGGAGATGTTCAAAAGCACAAAGTAAGATATTTCTCTGACTACTACTCCATGCTACTCATCCATGTGGGCACTAATGATACTGCGAGGTATAACCCTCAGCAGATGAGAAGTGACTGACAGTACGGGTGAAGGAGTTGGGGTGCAGCTGGAATCTAGGGGTCATAGCAGACCACAAGCTAAATATGAGTCAATAGTGTGACACTTGCCAAAAAAAAAAAAAAAGAAGCAAACATGATTCTGGGATGATGCATTAATAGGAGTGTGGTGCGCAAGACACAAGAAGTCATTCTTCTTCTCTACTCTGCACTGATTAGGCCTCAATTAGAGTATTGTGTCTAGTTCTGGGCACCACATTTCAAGAACAACGTGGAAAAATTGGAGAAAGTCCAGAGAAGAGCAACAAGAATGATTAAAGTCCTAGAAAACATGACCTATGAGGCAAGATTGAAAAAAAAACCAGGTTTATTTAATGTGGAAAAGAGACTACTAAGAGTGGACATAACAGCTTTCAAGTACCTAAAAAGAGAAGAGAGAAAAATTGTTGCTCTTGACCTCTGAAAATAGGCTAAAAAGAAATGGGCTTAAATTGTGGCAAGGAAGGTTTATGTTGGGCATTAGGAAAAATTTTCTAACTGCCAAGGTGGTTAAGCACTGAAATAAATTGCTTAGAGAGGTTGTGGAATCCTCATCATTGAAGATTTTTAAAAGCAGCTTAGACAATCGCCTGTCAGGAGCAATCTAGATCATACTTAGTGCTGCTATGGGGGCAGGGGACTGGACTAGACAGCCCCTCAAGGTCTCTTCCAATCCAATGTTTCGCTGAGGAGCATAAGTGATTATGCAGGTACAGCCTAACAGTGTTGGATAGGAAAGTATTTCTGATCTGACTTATTACTATCAACCTACATCCCTTTGCAGTTCCTTGAGATGTGCTTCCTGAAAAATGACCCTATCACCACCCAAGTAGACTTTTATCTAATTGTACCCTCATGTCCCCCTTTACTTGTCTTTCTAAGGCAGCATCCAAAATTCATTGAAGTCGGTGGCGGTTCTTAATACTATAAGCTCCTTGAGGTGGGGGAAGTCTCTTACTATGTGCTTGGGCGGAGTGTAGCACAATGGGGCCCTGATCATGTTTAGGCCTTCTGGGCTGTATCAACATACAAACATGAGATAGTCCTACTCAGTGCTTTTTTTGTGACGGTACTGCCCAGTACGCAGTACCGGCACCTCCAGACACAGTACCAACACTTCCAGTCAGAGCTCAGCAACTTTTCCCCTGGAGTACCGGCACTTTTTTTTTTTAAACAAAAAAAGCACTGGTACTAATGTATGCAGCATGGGGTTGGTATTGAGTGGGGGGGGGGAGAGGTTGGGGGGAAACTATATGCATACCAGTTCCAAGAGTAGTCTGAATTCTAGGTCACGTTATTTGAGTGAATTTGTACAGGAAAAAAAATCATTACTTTTTTATTGTTGGTGGTTTTCCTTTAAAAATGTTCATTTCCAAGTTCGTTCTTTAGGTGATGAGTCACAAATAAAGAATATCAAAAAATGAAAGTAAATGTGACAGACAGGCTGACGTTTACTTGAAAAGACTGTTTGGCAGATATTCCTGAATAGCAAAGACTTGGGAAGAAATCAGGATCAGTTCATGAACAGCTCGCAAATAGACAAATGAGTTAATCTTGCAATGAACATATTGTACAATTAATAATGCAAGCAGATTAAGCTAAGCTTTATTTTCATAAATAAACAACTGAAGAACTTTAAATAAAAGTTTAACACAACAAAAGCTGTATACAGTGTTTGAAAATGATGGCTACATCAAGGAGAAAACGCTCCCTGAAAGATCTGATTCATTGCATAAAGGTAATGAAATGGAGAACGGCTTCATGGATCATAGATGAAAGCACTTACGTATTACACATTTATATCAATAGGTGGTAATCAAAGTTGCAGATCAGAGCGAATAACTTCATGTGGATGGAAGGTATAAAATTGTGGGAGACAGTGTCCAAACTTTGAAAGAGGTGTCACCTTGAAGATTATTAGTATATTTTCACCATTATTTCATCAACATGACTCATTTCTATCAATTCCATCTTTCCAGGACTTTGGAGAGTCAGTCCTTCTTCCGTCATATGGCTGATTTAAAAAAATAAATAAGATGCTTATCAGACAAGAGACTACTCTAAACTACTGATCAGCAGGACAAAACCAGACAGTGTATTGGCAGTAAAGACTTCATGTCTTCTATTAGTAAATGCTGTCAAGTAACAGCAGTCACGTTCATCCAAATATCATACTGGAGACACTTCCAGATAAGATGAGGGTGATGACTAAGACCAGAAATGCAGTCAGTGAATATGCCATTTCTGAGTTGCTTAAGGCAGAAGACAAGACACTTGAAAAACACATGGTTTAGCAGTGCAAGCAACATACTATAAAAGCCCAGAAGAATAGTTAGTAGAATTGTTCCTTGTGAGCCAAAGATCAGTGTTGTCCTTTGCAGGAAAAAGTCTGTGCTCTACATAGGAGAGGAATAATTTCACCAAAAGCTGGTGGTTTTACACTATAAAGAAATACTGTTCCATGTATTTGGACTTTAGTCTTTGATGGAACACAGCACTTATGCCTTGTCTACACTACTGCGAGCCATTGAGCTAAGTTACACAACTTCAGCTACATTAATAATGTAGCTGAAATCTAGGTATTTAGATCTACTCACTGCAGGATAGTCAACAGTGGTAAGTCTGTTGAATACCACTGTAAAGCTTACAATGGTAAGTCAATAGCTGAAGCTCTCCTGTTGATTCCACCTACTCTTCCTGTTCTGATGGAATACCAGCGTCGATGGGAGAGTGCTCGACAGTTGATTTATCACGTCTACACTAGACATGATAAATTGATTGCTGCTGGATTGATTGCTGCCCATTGATCCGGTGGGTTGTGAAGACATTCCTCTATATGAGTATTTATTTTAAGCACATAAGCTCTCCTATTGAAATCAATGGGCCCATTTTTCTGCCTAACATTAATCATATACTGAAGTTATTTACAGACAGGCAGAATATTTGACACCAGCCTGTGCTGGGAAGTACTTCCTAGTTAGAAAGGACAAAGTAGAGGAGGAGCTTCTTCTTTCCTCACTAACAAACACACAATTCCAGACACACAAAGGAGTGTATGCAGGATAATTGTAATAAAGATGCAGTAGTTGAATTGCCTTTAAGCTCTCTGGGATGCAGGAAGCATCTTTTACAGGAACAGAACTTGTCCAGAGGGGATATAAGAGCATCTAAAATGACCTTGTATAACTTTAAATAGTAACTCCAAACCTAGTCAGGGTCAAGTCCTCAGCAGATGCAGCTGATTTTAATGAACCTGGGACCACTTCTAGCAGATGAGATTCTAATCTTTGGCATATATGAGGAAACCCTTGATCCGGTGGCACAGTGGGGAAACCTGATCCTCTTCATTTTACTCAACTGCTTCTGTTGTCTTTTTAAAATGTTTAAACCAGAATTCAATGCTTTTGCTCAAAAAGGGACATTTTGCAGAAAATATTATAGCCCCCGCCTCCATTTTTCAACCTGCTTTAATGAAAATAGCAATTTTTTTAAAGTGATCAGCATTGGCCTAACTCTGCTCCCAAAGAAATTTAGGGGGAAACTGTGACTGATTTCACAAAAAAAAACCCAGCAAGCAAATGGTCTGGTAGCACTTTATAGACTAACAAAACATGTAGATGGGATCATGAGCTTTCGTGGGCACAGCCCACTTCTTCAGATGACCAGAGTTATGAGTAGGGGATAAGAAAACTCGAAATAAATAGAAGGGGGGGGTGAGAGAGAAAGATGCTCTGTCTCCCACTCCCCTACCTCTATACATAAAGTATCAGGAGAAAGGGTGCTAAACCTGAGTAGATAAAGATCAAAGTCAGTGGATGGATTGCTAAGGCAGGAAGGATACCACTCAGAAAGCTGTTAGCAACTTCAGTGATAAAAGGTCCATCACTTGATTAAGCCCATTAGTAATTGAATTGAATTTGCATATGTATTGTAATTCTAAGATTTCCCCGTGTATTTGGCTTGAGGGACTGGCCTGTGACAAGACCGTCACCTTCAGATCTGTGAGATTATGGTTAGGTAAACAGAAACGTTCTGCCACTGGCTTCTGAGTATTTTCTTTACGTATATCCGATTTGTGTCCATTGATTCTTTCCCGTAGAGAACATCCAGTTTGACCAATATATATAGCAGAGGGGCACTGTTGGCATTTGATGGCGTAGATCAAATTACTAGATGAGCAGTCAAATGACTCTTTGATTTTGTGGCTTATGTTGTTTGCTCCAGTGATGAATTCATCAGTGTAGATATGTGGGCAGAGGTGGCATCTTTTCTGGTTGCAGGGCTGGGTTCCTGGAGGCTTACCATGTGGTTGTGTGGCATGATTATCAGGTTAGGGGGTTGTAAGCAAGAATAGGTTTTTCTCCTAATGCCTCTGAGAGTGAGGGATCATTTTCCATGATGGATTGTAGATTGTATATGATGCGTTGGAGGGGTCTGAGTTGTAGATTGTAGGTAATAACAAGAGGAGTTCTGTTATTTTCTCTTTTGCGTCTGTCTTGAAGTAGTTCGTGTCTGGGTACTTTTTTGGCTTTGTCAATTTGTTTTTTCACTTCCCCAAGTGGATATCTCAGTTTTATGAATGCTCTGTAAAGATCCTGTAGGTGATTGTCTCTGTCTGTGGGGTCGGAGCAAATCTGGTTGTATCGTAGGGCTTGGCTGTATACAATCGACTGAAAAATGTGTCTGGGATGGGAGCTGGAAGCATGAAGGTAAGTGTAGCGGTCTGTGGGTTTACGCTATAGGGTGGTTGAAAGTAAGACCAGCAAGGCCAAGACTTAATGCTTTTGCTACTCCCACCTGTGTTGTCCTTAACACTATCGATTTTGTCTAGCTAATTGTTTATGCCTTGACAGATCATCTATGAGATGCTTGGATACATTTTAAAAGACATGAATGGATTCATCCCCAAGTGTAATCAGCAAAACTTCTCTTTTGTAAAGGCAGAGTCCCCCTGTGGGTGTGTCTAGACTACACGGTTTTGTCGACAAAAGTGGCCTTTTGTTGACAAAACTATACCTGTGTCTACACTACTGCTGCGTTCTGTCGACAGTAAGTCGACAGAATGCGGCAGTTTTGTCGACAGTGGTAAACCTCCTTTCATGAGGAAGAACACCTTTGTCAACAGAGATCTGTCCACAAACAAAAGGTGTGTGTGGATGCAGGGAGCCAGTTCTGTTGACAAAAAAGGCCTCCAGGAAGAAGCCCTGGTGGACAGTCTAGCCTTTACATGTACAGCACCTCTGTGGTTCCTGGCCGCAGCCTCTTGAAGGCACAGGCACCCAGACAGGCCTTGCTGTCCCGCAGCTAGCCAGAGCACCCGTGCCAGCAGTGACAGCCATGTCCCAGCCTCAACACCCACCTGACCCTTCTTGGGACAGAGACGAGGACCCATCCAGGGCACCAAAAAGTGGGCACAAGCCTGGTCAGGGCCAGAAATCCAAAACCTCCTGGAGCTCTGGTCCCAGGAAGAAACCCTGCAGGCCCTGCAAACACGCCGAAGGAATGTGGACATCTATGAGCACCTGGCCCAGGGACTGACCGCCAAAGGGCAACACTCCCGCACCATGGCACAAGTCAGGGACAAGGTAAAGGAGCTGCAGCAGGGATATGCCAGGGCCAGGGACCACAGCTCCCACTCTGGGGCAGCCCCCAAGACCTGCCTTTACTACCAGGAGTTGGAGCAGATCCTGGGAGGTGGGGAAGCTCAGACTCCACTGCGTGTGATGGAGTCCGGGTTACCCCACCACATCGTGGACCGACCCCTCCTGAGGGAGGAAGACCAGGCAGGAGAGGCGGGAGAGCTGTACCAGGAGGTGGGAGAGGAGGAAGAGGAGGCAGCAGGGACCCAGGCCCCAGAGGCCTCCCAGGCGTCTGTGGACATCAGAGAGGGAACATCAGGTGAGTGCTTTGAGGGGTCACCCCACACCAGTGGGTTGGCAGTGTGGGGGGCCAGCTGGCCCCATTGCCACTTTGGGGCCCTTGTGAGGCTTTGAGGCCACTGCCCAACTCACACACAGTGTCATGTGGAACACCCCTGAGTCTCCTGTCCAAAGGAGAGCCCCTGACAGCCACGGCATGCCCTCAGGAACAGCACGGGTGTCTCCTCTTTTCCTCCACAGGCGGACCCTCTACCCAACAGGGGAGCACCACACCCGCCCCACCACCATCCTGGACCCGTGGTACCCGCAGGCACTGGCAGGTCTACACAGACCTGCTGAGGAAGCACGTAGTGGCCCTGCAGGACCTCAACAGGACCCTCCAGCAGAGGACAGAGGCAGAGGCCAAGTGGCGCACCAGGCAGCTGGACGAGCTGACCCAGCAGCGCACTGACATCTGTGCCACAATGCGGGAGGTCTTCGCCTTGCCTGCCCCTGTCATGGGCACCGCTCGTCCAGCCCTCCCGCTCCTTCTGCTCCTCCAGCCCCCTCTTCCCTCCCAGCCCTTCCTGCTCCTCCAAGCTAGCCCTTCCCTCCAAGCCCCCTCCTGCTCCCGAGCCCTCACAGGCCCAAAACCTGCCCCCCTCCCCTCCTGCCCAGGCCAGGACTGGCTCTCGCTCCACCGGATCCCAAGGCTGTGGCGATGCCAGGATGCAGGAGGGTGGCAGGACCCTGCAATCAGGGAAGCAGCAGCCCTCTTGAGCCCCCTCCCCTCTCCAGGTTTTCAGTCCCCCTCCTCGCTCCAGGTTTTCAGTCCCCTACCACTCCAGTTAAAGGACATTTCAGTTATGTTACAAAATTTTTGTTTTTGACTGACAGATTTACTTTGTGGTTAAACAGGTGAACAGTTAAAAGAGAAAGTTTTGTTAAACAGTTCACACCTTTTCTTTACTGCTAGTGTTTCTAATAAAGCAAATTTCTGTTTACGAAGAAAAGTGGGTCTTATATGTGTTCTTAATGGGAAGAGAGTGAGGATTGTGGAAGTAGGGGTGGGCCAGGCCAAACTCCCCATGGGGTAGGCCCTGGGGAGAGTCAGTGGGCTCCTTCTGAAAATCTCTCCCTCAAGGCCTCTCGGATTTGGACACCAGCCTGGTGAGCCTGGTGGATGGCAGCTGTCCGGGGCTGCTGAAATGGTCTCTCCTTGCCATCAGGACCTGTCCTCCACCCCAGCAGCAAGGCCTCCTCTTTCCTCCCCACCAGGTTATGGAGGGCACAACATGCAGCTACCACCTCTGGGATGTTGCGTTCCCCCATCCCCAGGCATGTGAGGAGGCAACGGAACCTCCTTTCAAATGGCTGAAGGCGCATTCCACCTGGATGCGAGCCTGGCTAAGATGCTTGTTGAAAAGCTCCATGTTTGCACACAGGTGGCTGGTGTAGGGCTTCATGAGCCACGGCACCAGGGGATAGGCCGCGCCAGCCACTCTGCACACTGGCATCTGCACGTCCCCAAGCGTGAGGTGCCACTGGGGGAAAAATGTTTCTGCCTGCAACCTGCGGTACAGGTAGGAGTTCTGGAATATGCGGCATCATGTGCCCACCCCGACCACCCGACACAAATGTCCATAAGGTGTCCCCAGTGGTCGACCAGGGCCTTCAGCACCATGGAATAGCAGCCCTTCCGGTTTATAAATTGGGCTGCTCGATAGGGCGGTGCGTAGATTGTGATGTGTGTCCCATCGAGGGCTCCTCCGCAGTTTGAGAAGCCAAGGGCTGCAAACCCAGCAATGATGTTGTCCAGGTCCCTGAGACAGACGAGCCTCTTCAGC
>JANRFK010004149.1:113207929-113218484 GCA_030068395.1 Apalone spinifera | reverse complement strand
TCCACATGTGAGGCTAATTTTTTCAACGGGAACTGCATTAAATAACTCTCTCAGCACTTCTCCATAGCCCCGAGTCTCCTTAAACATTCAGCACGCATACACGGGCCATCTTTCTCTTTAATATCTCATTTCTCAATCCTTTAGTCACCTGAGGGTTGCTTTATTAAAGCCGACTCAGTAATGGATGAATCATTCTCGTGTATGTAATTTTCTGTTCATTATATCATTCAGCGGTCTAGATGAAAAGAAGGTGCAAAGATTGATATCTAGTGCTTAATGATGAGGAGTCACCAGAGAACACAAATGAGAGGAACTGTAAAATTACAGAAGTAGCCTGTCTCCATTAGTTGTTGGAGAGCAAAGAAAACATTTCAGTGAGGCTCTCTTTGGGAGTCTATTGTTCTACTAGAGAGGCGAGGTGTATGGCTTTGATGTTAGTGTCTCTTGAATCCATATGCTGTTTGTAAACAAATGTGCAAAATTTAACTCTAAAATATGATAAGTTTAGAAGGAAACCCATAAATAAGAGGGTTCGCATTCAAGGCATCAGATACCCAACAATTTAATGTTGTTGGTTCCCAAATGGAGGCCCTGAATAGATGCGGTTCATCTGTCCTTTTGTTTCCCTTGAGTTATTATTGGTTCTAAAAAGCTGCATGTCCTATTTCTAATATGCAAGATTTGAGCTTCGCAGACTATTTCAGCAGCGTTAGTCATCATTGGGTAGCTAGACAGTGGTAGCTAGCTGTTTGCTCTAGGGGTATGTCTACACTGCAAGCTTATTTCAAATAGAGCATCCACACTACAGGAAAGCCTCAAAGTCTGAGGCAGGCTCCCCTAATGTGGATTCACAATCTCAATTTAGAGCCCCAGGAGGCACTGGGGATATAGTCTTGAGATCCTTATTTTTGACTCTCAAAAAAAATAAATATAATGAACAATTAAGCACTAAATGGTCATAACAAGGCCATCACAAGGGCATAGATAGACAACCTACTCTGCAGTGTCTGGAAACACCTTACTACATGTAATATGATACACAAGCTACTAGAGATCGTGAATGGTCTGAACATGTTCTTTCCTTCTCTTGGGCTCAGAGCTGCAGCTCAGGGACAATTCATTGTGTGAGGGGGAAGAGGGGTTGGTCATGATGGTGTACATAATAGATCAGGTGCACCTGAAACATGACTTTTCAAATAGGAGTAGGAGTTTACATCTTTTCACCTATTCAGTGGAAACGCCAACAAAACCTCCAAACCCTAATGGAAAACGATCACTCTAAATGGAACGGCAAACATTCTCATACGCACCTCATTGTTGCCATATGGTTTTATTGAATTTTAATCATTAAAGGTTGGCTTCAGGAACGTACCACTGATAACCTAGTTGGCTTGCTCAACAACCTTGGAATGTCTCTCGCTTTTAAAAAATATATTGGAAGGAATCAGTTTGTGAGGAAGTGTAGCAGAACAGCGGCAACAGTCCATTTAGCAATGTGCGTACAACAGTTCTCATTTCAAGGCACTTTACTGTTGCTCAGTTCTGTACGTGCCAATGAAACTCAGGAGACCTAAAATAAGTTGTCAAGTTTTTTTAGTTTTTTTGTTTTTTTATTTTGGTACCCAGTGTTGTGTACTCCAAGGCCTTATCTCAAGGGTCACAAGAAAGAAAGAAAGAAAGAAAGAAAGAAAGAAAGAAAGAAAGAAAGAAAAGCCCTGTACTATTGAACTAAGTATATTTGAAATATATCATGCCTGCAACTGTTTGAATTCAAAGTGCTGAGGAAATTATAATAAATCTGCTATCCAATATGCAATAGGTATCCGGTTTAAAACAATTAAAAGGAAGCATTTCTTCACGTAGTGCACAGTCCACTTGTGAAACTCCTTGCCAAAGGTTGTTGTAAAGACCAGGACTTTGATAGTGTTAAAAAAGAACTACATAAATTCATGGAGGTTAGGTCCATCAATACTTATTAGCCAGGATGGGTAGGAATGATGTCCCTAGCCTCTGTTTGTCAGAGCCTGGAAATGGGTAACAGGAGATGGATCACTTGATGATTCCCTGGTTTTGTTCACTCCCTCTGGGGCATCTGGTATTGGCCACTGTCAGGAGACCGGATACTGGGCTAGATGGACCTTTGGTCTGACCCAGTATGGCCATTTTTATGTTCTTATACTATTTACAGTTGGGACTACCTTCTGGTCTGGACCCAGAATTCCCATCCCACAGGCAATTCTAAAACTTGTTCTGCATCAGAACACAATTTTTAAATGCCTCACACAACAAGGAAGTCCAGCTCTTTTATTTTTAATTAAAATGTCATTCCACTTCAGCTTTGACTGAAGCAAAACTGATGATGCTCGCAAGTTCCTTGGAGCTCTAGCTGCTTAGTTGTTGGGCATCCAAGAAGCCAGGAGCCTGCCTAGAAACTCTAGCGGAGGAACTCAAATGGCCTGCAATGAAGCAGGGAGCCTAGAATCCCAGAGAGCCCCCGCTCAAAACAGGACTTCCATAATCCTGGCTTTGTGGCAGTGTTATGCTTGAAAGAATTTTACAGAATCCTTTTAAGGGGATAAGGCAAAACACCACATTTAATGACAATGTAACATTTTTCTGTTATATGCATATTCTCTCTCTCACACATGTATACACGTGCACACACACATCCCCCCCCCCCACACACACATCTTGCTTTTGCTTAAAGTTACCAGTCTGTTGCTCACACTAACTCACTGACCAGGCGAGTTAAATGCGAGGGGAAGGAGCGGGGGCATCTCTCAGTCTGGACCAATGCTCCAATCTTGAGAGGACAGGACCAGGAGATTCATGCAAGAATCTTTTATAGGACTTTTCTCCCATTCAGGTCTGTACATTTTGCTGGGTCAGCTCTTATTCAATCACCATCAATTTTGTACCTGGAATTCATTTTTGTTTGTCATCTGACATCAGTATGTTAGTGCCTCCTTCCCAGTGTTTTTTTAAAGGGTAAGGGGGGCTTGTTCTTAATTCCAAGGCTATCTCATCAGTCTGCTTTATCTTGGGCCCAATTGATGGTACCTTGGCACCCAGAGTCTTCTGGTTTCTTTGACCATATGGGCTCTGAAACTGCTGAGTTTTCAAGTTGTTATCTCTTTCCAAACACTCACATTCCTCACTCATTCATTTTCCCTCCCCAGGAACTACACATTTGTCACATGAAAAAAGGGATACAATTGCCTATACAAAAGATACCAATCTACTTCCAATACAAAGCTCCTGTTAGTGCCAACTTTCAGTCATTCTTATTTTCCTCATAACACAATCTATATTCTAATTACTCCTAAGAACAAGAGTGCGATCATGCTGAATCACAAGGATCCTTTTGATCCCTTTCTGCTTTGACATCAGATAAAGACACAAGCACTCTGCCTGCTGCATCTTTATGGAGGGCCTGAAACACTGCTCTTCCCTGCTAACCAGAGAAGAGTTGTGTTCTCACCCTACCCATTAAACACATTACATAAAACATTATAAAATGCATGTTGTCTACAGCAGCCCATAAGCAGGCAAGCTGGCAGGAAACCAGGCATGTTTCCATCGTCTGATTTTCATGAGTAGATTCACTGAAATAAGTGTGTGCTTTGTAAATCATTTTAAATGTCAAAGAATTGGTGTTTCCCAACAAAAAATGTTCTGTAACCTCCTTGGAGCAGGGACTGTCTTCTTTTTTTATTTGTTAGTACAGGGCTTAGCACAATGGGGATGTAATTTTTGATTGGGGTTCCTAATATACAATAAAGACCCTCACCCAAAGGGGCTGGGCAGTAGTCTCCTCTTTTACGTCTTTCTTGTTCCCTCCCAAAGCCTGATTGTTAATATGTAGTGCAGGACATCTTGGCATTTTGCAAACTCCAGCATTCATTTCCCAAGCTTTGCCAGAAAGCACCTGTTTCCTCCCAGACTCGTGGCTCGCCATCTCACTCTCCCCCTGCTGAGTGTTGCTTGTGCATATGCTTTATGAGGAACCCTGAATGACATGCTTACATTTACTGTTTTGTCCTACTAGTTGTGATGGTGCACAGTCAGGGAGGTAGGTGTTCATCTCGCTGGGCATGGAGTTGTTTTTCACCCTGTATACATAGAGTGCACCCCTGGTTCATTCAGCGCCTGATCCGTGCCTGTTGAAGAAAGTCCCTCAATTGACTGCCATGAGGTCTGGCTTGGGCCCTCAGAATGCCACAACAGAGGAGCATGGAGGCAGCCATCTTGGAGAGGGTGAAGCATGCTCCATCTATGGTTGTGCTTTTGTCAGGCAGTTAATAGCACGAGAAGAGAACAGGGCTCCCTTTTTCCAGGACTCAGTATGGCTAAAGGCACTCATCTCCTTGCCACTTCCTGCCGTGTCTATTAATGCATTGTGAATGCACAGCTGCGGCCCACAAGCTGGGTCTCCATGAGGAAGAGTATCCACTTCATTTTCAATGAGTCTAAGCACCAGGCATCTCTCTCTAGTGCATGGGGAAGAGTATCAGGAGGAAGGATGCTCTAATCATAGGTGACTGCTGAGTGAAGGTTGCAGGAAATGCTTGGTGACATCTAAAGAAACAAGAAATTCCCCCAGTAGCCTGTGGTGTAAGTGTGTATTCTGCAGATTAAAATGGAGTCAGCTTTCTTTCCTTGTAACAGGGCATTTGAAGTACACTAATTGTGGCAGAGCAGGCTGGCTGATTTTTGCAGTCACTTCCTCCTTCTCCTGCACGACCCATACTCCCTCTCCTGGCAATGGAAATCTTTTCCCTCCCCTAATGCTCTGTCACTGGCTGTCTCCAAGTCATGGACTCACTTGGGAGGCTTTCAGTTGGGTTTACTGCTTCATCAGTGGATTATTAGGACTGACTTTTTGTAAGATCAAAGTCTGGAAGGTTCTAGATAAGCCAAATTTATTCTAATTTCAGGCGCAATGCTAGATTAAGGCATAAAATGATTAAACTACGGTTTAGGGCCTCATAATATGAGGGGCCGCTAAAAAAGAAACAAATGACTCGTTCAAATTTTATCAAAATTGATTGATAAAGGAGATATGGGGAAAAAAGATTCTCTCTAAATATAGATATTGTCATTCAAATATGACAAAAGCATACATATCTGGCTACACAAATCCCCTTACCTTTCACTGATTGTTTATTATTGACAGGCAGGAGGCGAGGGCTGAGAAAAACCACGATCATTGTGCTTGTAAAATAAGTATTTCTATGACTAAGTCTGCTATCAGTCTCCTGAGGCAGTGTTTTGTTGGCCAGTTGCTACTGGTAAAATTCTGACTGTGTGCCTTCATAACTTATTTAAACAAATAAATAAACTCACTACTAGTAACATAGGGAAAATGTGAGGTCTGAGACAGCAGTGTTGTGAAACAATCCAGGAATCATCCCAGGAGTGACATCATGTATACCGTCCCCTTTGGCTGGTAATAAACAGAAGGCGGCCATCTTTTGTTTATGGCCCAGCACATTCAGTCATATAGTGCCTTAATTCCTGTTTTTCTTCATTTTCAAGTGTTCTCTGTTCTTTTGGTCGTGAATATGTACCACTGTGTATTTAAGTGCATATGTTACTTCCTGCTTAATATGTTAGCCAGGCTTCACATGATTGAATTTGAAAGTGATCATTTTATGGGCTTGGGTCGATTGACTCTTGAGGAAGATAAATTTATGCTGGCTTCCCTCCATCAGTTTTTGGGAATCTTCACCAGATTTTATAGTATGGCAAAATAAAAATGCCATCAATTCATTCCTTCATAACGAAAATTAAATCAGAATAAACATTTGTAAATATATATATTGTCTGGATACACTTTGTATTTCCCTAAAAAAAGTAATTAAATATTTGTTCATTTATTGATATAAAAAGGATAGTTTTTCTTATGATGCAAATAAAATTATATAGCCTCTCTTGTTTTTCTATGAGAACATAAACAAAATATCACTTCCACAGAAATATCCCGGTAATTTAGAAGAACTCATGTTTTCGGCATCCTATTTGTTGTATAGCTATATAAATCACAATATTTATAATGTAAAATTTGTTTTTACTAGTTTCAATAAAAACTTTCTGCTACTAATTTCAATACCAATATTTGGTGAACTTCTATAAAAACAAAACAATTCAATGTATTGGAAAAACCCAACCCACATACAATTTTCTGATGGTTTGCTTATTATAATTCTTATCAGCATAATAGTTGGGCTTTAGGCTTGTGAATTATCTGGATCCTACATTCTCAGTTGCCACTTGTATCCTCTACTGCCATCTTCTAGCCCCTAAAATTGTATCCTCTATTCTGTTTTTACAACTTCCCTTTTGTATAGATGCAAATATAAAGCTTGCATGTTTATGTATTCAATGTCCTTTTTATTAAAATACTTTTGTTTTTATGGGGCCCCTTACACTTGACACGCCTTAGGGCCTCAAGAATGTCATTATACTCCAGTCATCTGAAGAAGTGGGTTGTGTCCACGAAAGCTCATGATACCATCTACATGTTTTGTTAGTCTTTAAGGTGCTCCTAGACGCTTTGTTGGTTTTTAAGTTTTTCTTGTTACAGACTAACTCAGCTGCCCCTCTGAAGCTTATAATCCAATCCTGTTGACAGCATAGTGCTGACTATTTCTTAAGTGGATTTACTGATGCAGGCACTGGACTGCATTTAGCAATTTGCAGGGTTTACTATGCTTGGCATCTTATAGAAGATGAGCAGAACTTTGGCCTGCATTATTGTGCACAGATTCACTGGCTTCAGAGTTGAGTTCTGAGGGGCAAGCAGAACAGAGCTGGAAATGTTGCTGATTTTTGCATAGAATCCGCCTTAGCACTCCAAAGCTAAAGAAGAGGAAGTGCAGTTATAGATATCAGACATCTGAGTCATGCAGGAGAGGAGCACAAACTCTCTTTTTCAGCAGCCACCTTTCAGAGTGTCATTGAAACGTTCATATGGTACAAACTTTAAAAGAAATAAGGGAGGAGGAAACATTTTCATTTGGCAGGGAGAGAAAAGGGGGGAGGTTAGCTTCCGGGGTTGCTATTTCTTTTCCTCTCTGCCTTGTGGATGAGCTCAAACTCCCTTTGGCTCCCATATTTGTGCTACAGTAATATATTCATTACTGAGTGGGAACTGTCCTGGAACACAGCATTAAGGCAACTTTGCAGTAGAATAAAGGGTCTGCAGGAACACTTCCGGCTCAGGTTCTCTGTTCTGGTTCAGCAGATAGTGGAGTGTATGGGCCTTCGCTCAACAGTTCAGAATACCAGTGTTGTCTTCAAGTCGACATTGTCAAGTCCACTACAGTTCAAGTCTCAAGTCGAGTCTCGAGTCCGTAAAGTAACTTTCGAGTCAAGTCCCAAATCGAGTCTCAAGTCTTAATTTTAAAAATGTCAAGTCACTTTTATACAAGCCGTCAATATCGGCATTTTCGGACAATTTTTTCACCAAGTCGATTTAACAAAATTAGCAAAATTTAGCAAAATTAGCAAGTCTCAAGTCGAGTCTCAAGACAAACAATGAACCCGAGTTGAGTCTCAAGTCGAGTCACCTAGGCAACTTAAGTCGGACTCAAGTTCAAGTCGTGGGACTCGAGTCAACAACTCTGCAGAATACACTAGGCTGGGACTATGATTTCACGCCAAGAAACATGTTCGAAGGCTGAAGACTAAGCTGTGTTAATAAGTAATATGATGCCACCTCCTTACACTTGATTCAGGCTAATTAACAGCCTCCCGTGGAAAATGGTTTGTTATCACACAGGCCAAAGCGCTGAGCTATCTCCATTTGTGCATTGCAGCTGGCGTCCCACAAATCACTCGAGGTAAAAAGCCTAATTGGGAAAGACACATCTACCCCAAGCCAGCTTGACAGCAGCAATTGCAAACCAAAATAATTAGAAGTCATTATCTAAATCCTAACTGCACGCATTGAAGAGCGGAAAGAATTAAAAGAAACTCTGCATATAAAAATACCTTCCAAAGCATTTTCTATTCTCTCCTTGACCCACTTCATTGAATTACCAAAGGTTGAGGAAGCAGAAATGGCACTAAACTTTTGTAATCAACCTGCTGAGAAGATGGCAATTAAAAAAGGGCTGAGATTCCTCTCTCGTTTTCCCATATAGGTCTGACATGGAGCCAGGAGATAGTGGCTGCAGTTGGATAAAAATACAGGGAGGATGCGAGAGCTCCAGTCCTGTACATTTTCTGTCCTGCCAAAGGCAGTGAGCAATTACAAAGCATGGGCCATTTGGAGCGCTGTGCTGAGTGGTGCTGTCATAGGGAACCAGTGGAGAAAATCAAGAGGGTTTTCTGTTTCCCAGAATGCTCTGCAAATTGTACTGTGTCGACGTTATTGGTTTTGGAACAGTATGGCTTGTTGACAAACAGGTAAATAGGCAAGTAACTAAAATATTCACATTTCTGTTCTAGCCAAAACATTCTTCTAGCCCGGGGTGGGCAATAATTATTGACTGGGGGGGGGGCACTCCATGAATTTGGTAAGTGGTCAAGTGCTGCAGGCTTCCATTAATTAATAGAGGCGGTGCAGAGTCAGAGATGAAGGTTGGGTTCAGAAGGGAGCTTGGGGTAAGGAACTGGTGTGCAATAGGAGGTGAGGGATATGGGAGGGAGTTTGGTTGAAGGAGGGGGCTGTGATGTGCAGGATATGTGAGTGGGTATGGGTACAGGAGAGGATTCTGAGGGGTGTATAGGAGGGAGTGCAGGATCTGGGAGGGGAATGTGACCTGGGGCAGGAGTGCAGGAGGGGGTGCAGAGATTTGGTAGGGAATTAGGATCTGGGAGGGGATCTCGGTGCAGGAACAGGGGTGCAGAGGGGAGGGGCATCAAGCAGAAGGGTCGGGGTCAGGGCAACTGCAGCCACTCCAAGTCATCAGAGCTGGCCAAAGTGCACCGCACCCCCTGGCTCTCATAGCAGCCCGCAGTGTGCCACACAGTGCTCCAGGAAGCGATTTAAAGGGCCCCGGGGTCCAGGGCAACTGCCCTCTTGCCCCCTCCCCACTGGTGGGCCTGGCAGCAGGCTCATCTACCGGTATTGGGCCCCAGCCATAATTAGAGGGAAATAAAGCAGCACACACATCCCACCCTGGCTTTTGTGCATTATGTATCCTACAGGATTTTATGTGAACCTAGTATATGCTAATTCAGATAGCGACAGGGCTGTAGCTGTGCTGTTCCAGCCCCCGTGAGGTGTTGCTTGCTCCCTATTGACTGAGAGCAATCTTTGCTCTCCCCTGAGCGGAGTGACTGCCATTCCACCTAGCCCACCACAGGCTACACAGTGTGGCCAATGCTTGCAATTTGAACGTGTGTCTCGAGAGATTTGTTCTTTTCCACAAAGTCCCTGCTTTTGGAGTCTTGTGATTGAGGTGCCTAGCAAAGCACCTTTTGGTTATGGAGGAAAATTTGGAAAGGTGAACCCCAAAGGATGAAAACCTAGCAGGAAGATAAAAAGAACACCACATGTATTTTTTTAAACATCTTACGAGTTCTAAGCCAATATCACTATGTCTGGGGGCCTGGAGCATGCAATGTGAATGCTTCAGGCTGGCACTGCTTGCCAATGATGTGTTTTTTGTGTCCAGTAACCACTGGAAGCCCCAGTCAGGATCAGGGCCTTACTGTGCTAGTCACCTGTATCTCCACTCCTGGGTCCTTATATAATGCTGTAAACAGGTACAATGGTCAGCTCCAGGCTGACTCTAGATCTCTTCTCTGCCAGGCAGGCAAAGACAAATAAAGAAAACAAAACATTATAAAGTCTGGAAGGCAACCATTAAAGCTGGACTCTTTCATGAAATAGGAGGAAGCTAAGCTGTTAACACCACTTACTCCCCTTGAAATTGGGCCGAAATAGGACTTCAGTGATGCCATGGTCCTTGTGTCGGCTCTTTGTGCAGTGATGAATTTCATCCTTGGTGCCAAGCCATTGAGGAGACTGCATTTGAATTATGTGGTCATCTGGTGGACTGCTAAGGGACACATCAGAGTGGAATAATATCCCCGATTTCAAAGACAGCTGGTCATGTAATGCCCATTGATTCCATGAGGAGTTATATACCTAAATATCATTGAACATCTGGGCCTATGTGTGTGATCTGGGCTAAGTGTACTGAGAGGAACAAGGTTATTCCATAGTTAATGCCTAATGTCTTCATCTAGAAGCAGGAATGGTCAGGAAGGCTCAGACCTAGTGGTAAATGAATTCCCTTAGGCCAGAAACAAGACTCCTAAGGTATATCTAGACCACATACCTCTGTCAGCAGAGGCATGTAAAAGAGGCTACCCGACATAGTCAATGAAGGGGGGATTTAAATATCCCTGGCTTCATTAAAATAAAAAAGGCCGCGTGCTGTGCCGGCTCAGCTGATCGTCAGCACAGCGTGCGAGTCAAGATGCTGGATCAGTTGACAGGAGAAACCTTTGTCAACACTCCCTTATGCCTTGTGAAATGAGGTTTACAGTAGGGATATATTACAGACCACCTGACCAAGACAGGGATACTGACATTGAA
>JANRFK010004149.1:113184681-113207829 GCA_030068395.1 Apalone spinifera | reverse complement strand
TAGATGGACCTTTGGTCTGACCCGGTACGGCCTTTCTTATGTTCTTATGTACAGGAGCGGTTGATAAAGGCTTCCCCTGTCGACTGATCCAGTGTCTTGACTTGCGCGCTGTGCCAACGATCAGCTGAGCCAGCACAGCACGGCAGCCATTTTTTATTTTAATGAAGCCGGGGATATTTAAATCTCCCCTTCATTGACTATGTTGGGTAGCCTATTTTACTTGCCTCTGCCAACAGAGGCATGTAATCTAGACATACCCCTATTGCCTCTGCCTCCAAAATGAGTTTTGAAATGCCTCAGTGTTCCACTCGCAAAACTGTGCCTCTCCTGTAGAGGTTGCCAGAGAAACCCAGTCATTCTGTACACAGAATAATCTCAGAAAATGGCTAGTTATTTTTTACCAGACTTGAAAATGTAATGTCATTTAGGGAATTAACATTTACCACTCACTAGGCTTGATTTTGCCTCCACTGAAATAAAATTATCCCGGATGCTCAATTGGTGTGGATGATTTTTTTTCTAAAAAAGCTCTAGGAATTAGTTGAGGGAAGCTGTCCTGTGTTAGACAGACTAAGGGTACATCTACACTGCATGCTTATTTTGGAATAAGCTATTCCTGAAGAAATACTCTGAAATAGCTTATTTTGAAATAGCATGTCTACACTACAAGGAAGCCTCAAAATTAGTCTGAGGCAGGCTTCCCTAACGAGAACTAGCTACCTTGATTTAGAGCCCCAGGAGGTACTCGGGAGTAATTACTTTGAATAGCCCTGGGGAGAAGTTATTTTGAAATAGCAGCGATAGAGCATCCGCACTACTGCTATTCCAAACTAGCTATTTTGGAATAGGTGTTATTCCTCATGGAATGAGGTTTACAGAAGTTGGAATAAGCCATCCATTAACTCGAAATTATTTCAAAATAACAGAATTGCTGTGTAGACACTTTCATTGTTATTTCGGAATAATGGCCATTATTCCAAAATAGCGCTGCTGTGTAGACGCACTGTAAGTGATTCCAAAGTCACCTTGTGGCCTTTGAATCTGACGGAATGTCTACATTACCCTCCAAACCTACTGGCAGTGATTGATCCAGAGGGGATTGATTTATCACATTTAGTATAGACACAATCAATCAACCGCTAAGTGCTCTCCCGTCGACTCCGGTGCCCTACCAGAAGGAGAAGTGTTGGCTCACCACACCGAAGACACTGTGATGAATAGATCTAAGTATGCTGACTTCAGCTATACTATTCACTTAGCTGAAGTTAGCTAACTTAAATTGATGGCCCACTGTAGATGAAAATGAACATAGTACCACTGAAGTCAACAAATAGTTTACTATTAAGGGTATGTCTCCATTTCAGCTGGAAGGTGTGATTGCCAGAATGGGTAGACAGGCTTGTGTTATTTCTGCTCTCATTAGCAGGCTAAAAATCATAAAATAGAATACTAGGACTAGAAGGGACCTCGAGAGGTCATCGAGTCCAGTCCCCTGTCCTCATGGTAGGACCAAATACTGTCTAGACCATCCCTGTTAGACATTTATCTAACCTACTCTTAAATATCTCCAGAGATGGAGATTCCACAACCTCCCTGGGCAATTTATTCCAGTGTTTGACTACTCTGACAGTTAGGAACTTTCTCCTAACATCCAACCTAAACCTCCCTTGCTGCAGTTTAAGCCCATTGCTTCTTGTTCTATTCTCAGAACCCAAGATGAACAAGTTTTCTCCCTCCTCCTTATGACACCCTTTTAGATACCTGAAAACGGCTATCATGTTCCCCCCTCAATCGTCTCTTTTCTAAACTAAACAAACCCAATTCCTTCAGCCTTCCTTCATAGGTCATGTTCTCTAGACCTTTAATCATTCTTGTTGTTCTTCTCTGGACCCTCTCCAATTTCTCCAATAGAGAAATAGCTGAGTGGCTGCTGCAGCACGGGCAGAGCATCGGGATAGCCACCCAAGCTTTGACTGATTTGGCTTGAAGAAAATCAAGCTCAAAGTTCTTAATTAAAAAAAGAAACATAAAGGGCAAAGGCCTGTACCCTTGTATCTCTTGAAATACTATAGGATGATTCTCATTACATTAAGGCCTGTTTGCACCACTAAAGGGGCTTCAAAATAAGTTTGAATTACCCCCATGTGAAATGGAAAGGCACTGTACTGTAAATAAGAATCAGCCTTATATAGGTTTTAAATCTGTGTATTCATCCATCCATATTCCCCAGTAATTTACACACTATGCCGAGAAAAATGTAATAATTGGATCATCAAAGAGGCCTCTTCAAAGAATAATTACACTTTCTGCAATCTAAGTCAGTTGGAAATATATCCGATGGGACAACATGACTGTCTTGGAATGTGCATAGATTTCCAACTTCACTTTAGCTCCAAAGAGTTAATGATAATTATACAGCCAGCAAAGAATAAGTGAAGGGAGGGATTAGTGTTAGTTCTTTTCTGTAATTACCTGATGCAGGAAGCCTTGAGCAACATAATTATTTCAGAATTCTCATTTTCACCAATTTAGTTATGCAAATTAAATCAAAAGCAAAATGTGTACATAATATTTCAGGACTGAATTTCAAACCATAAACAGCAGTGTATGGCCTGATAGCTTGTGATAATAACCAACAAAGCTGTTTGATTACAGGAGTACAAAAAAAGCAATCTAAACCTTTTTAACATTGTAATTATTAACATAAAATGCAAAATTGGTGTTTTGTTCTCAAATGAGACTTGTCATGTTACCCCAAAAAATTCCCACTGGAGACCACCCAGGGTTACACTAGCATGGGTTTATTGCTTGAGGAATTAGCACTTCACTATTTGCACTACAAGGTTAAACCAAAGAAGGTAGAGCTGCCTCTAAAGGTATAAACTAAATAAGATACAAAGTTGCCACCAAAGGTTTAAACTAAAGAGGGAACCAGCTATCTCTCTCACATGCACACAAACCAATAAGAGCACACACACACACACACACACACCCCTCCATTCTTTCACTCTTTCACACACATTCATTCCTGCCCTCAGGCACTCACACACTTGCATGGGCATATGGGTTGCAGAAGCCAAGGCATGTAGATTCTGGAAGGTCAGTCTACTGATCATGACTGGGAAGCTGGTCAGGAAAGACACTGGCTGTAGCGAGGAGTTTCTCAGGAGCAGGAGAAGAAAAAAAGAGAATCTCACATGTGCTCCCTCCCCTTATATTGTGTCTAAATGGGCCCTGAGACTCATCCACCTCGTCACCAGGGAGCATGCCCAGACTTCCCTTTATCCAGCAAAGCAGCAGTCTTTGATGACTCATCACCATGTGCTCCAGCCCTAGCATTACAGTTTCAAACACAAACACACACTCACACTTTCTCTCTCTCTCCATCACTCAGGGGAGAATGCAATTTAGAGCAAGTTATAAACAAAGTGGCTGAGAGTTACAAAGGTTACAAAGTTGCAGCTTACAGTAAGTTTTTGAACTTATAAAGCAAAGTTGCTGAGCATTACAAAGTCGCAAGGTTTCACAAAGGATTACAATACGTTGCAAAGTTTGACAAAGATTACAATGAGTTACATTTTAAAACTTAGACCTTACAGTTAGTGTATTTTCAGAAAATTCATGTGTAAAATCAAATAAGCTCAGGCGGAGGCTTTTTATGCAACATCTCATAGCAAGAATGGGACCAGGAGAAATGCATATAAAAGTTATAAGCACACAACCAATAGTCAGCTGTTTCCAGTTGGTAACATAATAATAGCTAGTTTTCAGATGGAGCTTTTTAATCAGCAGATCTCCAAACACTTTACAAAGAGGCTCAGTATTGTTTTACATTTGGGAAAAATGGAGTATGGAGTAATTTGCCCAAGGGCACCCATTATGCAAATGGGTGACAAGAAACCAAGCGAAGAAACCAGGCCTCCTAAGTCCCAGGTAAATGTTCTATCCATTAGGAAATACTGCTTCCTCTTGAATTCTATCCACCCATAGTCATGAGCTGACAATTTTGGCTTATTAAGTTATGGGAGACTGCAGACTTGTTTTACATTAAAAAGTTTTGCCACTTTAACTAGACCAGTGTAATTACAGCAACCCCTTCCAGTGTGGACAAAGTCATACTCGTATAAATGTGTGTAGACCAGTACAGCTTATTTCACTCTGGAAACCCAAAAATGCTCTATCAATATAAGGCATCTTTAGGCTATAACACAATCTACACTACAGCTTTTATGGGCATAACTATTTGAGGAAAAAAAATCAGAACCCTGACATAACTATGTGGGTAAATTTGTAAATGTGGACCCAGCTTATAGTGAAATCTAGAAGGGACGGAACATTTTCCAATGGAACAACTTTGCATTTGAAAATGCTGATTTGATCATTTCTAAACATTTCACAGGACTGCATCAGTTTAGTCCAGTTTTATGGGAATTTATCAAAATGTTTCATTTATATAAGGTCAAAGCATTGTTCTCCAACTTTATCATTTGAACTTATGTTATTTGTGTGCACATATATAATACATATGATTGTGTATTCATACATATATATATTATAGTGATATATAATATGAAAGTCAAAATGATTGTGTTATTGCATTATTTTATTTAATTGACACAAAACATTTTAATAAGGTTGTAACTAAGTAATTTCAGAACATTTATTTTCATTAACAATTCAAATGAATTATTGTCCCAGTGTGGAATGAACTCCAGTTGTAGGGATGAATCTCATCTTCTATAACCCTGTTGGTGAGCAACTAATAGCTGGCTTTGATTAGCTGTATTATGGCTATCTTCCTCCAGTTCGTGATTAGTTCAATTACATCTTAGGAAAAGGTCCCATGATGGTTTTGCATGTTCTACATTAAAGCAATGAGGAAGATTAAAGGGCTTTACAGATCTTACTCTGGAGAATTTTTGCAGCAATTTGTTGTAAATCACTGCACTAAAAGCTGAGTATATAGCTGCGCCTCAGCCGAGACTTGGGTATTTTTGAACAGCAGGGTCCCTGATACCTTTATGGGTATTAAAAAAAAAATCCCTCCTCTCACTTAGATAATATCTCCCCAAAGCAGGCAATTTACAGGAGCACAGAATGAAAACAATGGCTCCCTAATAATGTGAGCTAAGCTACAAGCTTCCAAACATTAAAAATGGATTTTGTTTTTATCCCCTTGCCAGGGACAGCCTTTCAAGCTCCGCTGCATGGGTAAATCTATTTCTCAACTGCAGAATTGTGCGCTCAGAAAAAAACCCTGGCACCCCCATCATCACAAGGTTAATGAATATGCTCACCTAGAGGTACAATCGCTGACTGCAATCTGCAATGCGCAGCAGAGGAAAGTCTTTGTCAGTATCCAACTTGCATACAGTGACCACAGTACGAGCACGTTTACATTTGCATGAGTAGTGCGCAATCATTTCCAGCAACTATCATACTAAAGGCCCAAATCCAACAAAGCACAAAACAAGGAAATTTTAGGAGTGATTTAAAATGGTGCTTTTGTTTGGCATTTCCCCCTCTTTTGCTTGGTTCAACATCCATTAGATATTTTACAACGAAACGTTAAATTAAAGGGAAAACCACACGAAACAGCCTGAAGCGCAGTTCTGTGGGAAGCCCATAGCATCTCAGCCAAGACTGAGAATAGTCCTGATGAAAGGGTTATAAATTCAGTTAATTGATTAGGTATCAAACATTTCTTTGGCTATTGGAGCGATCCTTGTTTATTGAGTACACGCTGAATTTAAACATGGACGTAACCATGTGGCGTGTACAATTGTATCACCCCAAGTGATGCTGTGCTTGAGAGAAATGCCCCCATACACTCTGAGGCCTTCATCTCCAAAAGTATATGATATTTCTCCGCTCAGTGTTGCGACTGAGGATTCCAAGGAGGGTTAGGTACCTACGAAAGGGATCTTCAGAAGCCAGCAAGCTGACCTCGGCAGAAGAGAAGTGCTGAAAAGTAGGGACGTAGGCATCTAAGCAACTGACCTGCCGAACCTGCCCGCCAGGTATCCCTCATAAACTTTCTCTCCCCTGAAAATTCTCAGTCACAATCCCTCTCCTGGAGTTACCTCTACAGACCCTCTCCTGGAGTTAGCCCTGTGCCCTCAGCCAAGGCTCCACTATTTTCCCAGTCTTTCCCTGCTCCTGGAAGGTGGGAATGGACACATTCTCTGCCTAATCCTGCCTATTTAGCTTAATGTGTACTGTGTAAAGGGTTCTTACACCCTGGTCCTATCCCAGCTCTACGTGTGTGACCTTTATTTAATTAGTCCGATGCTGCCACTGCAATGCCTGTGTACCATAGAACAGAGCAGAAGTGCATGACAGAAAGGAGGAGGGGGCTATGCCGGGGGAGCTGACCCTTTCTGTCAGAGAATACATGGGGCTCTGAGGAGGCTCTGAATGTTTCGCCTCTGACAATGTGCAGTTCCGTTTTAAAAACACAGAACTACTGCACGAGGAGTTTCTCAGATCTGCCAGCAGTTTGTCAGAGGGGGGTTACTTCAGACAGGCTGCCAAGGGAAGATGTGATGGGCTAATGAAGTGGTGGACTCGAGTATCCAGTTTGAAGTGCACTGATCAGTGGTGTAGTTCAGAAGGGTGATTTATCCCTAGAGACAGAAGCTGGAGGCAAAGGTAAATTTTATGAGATGGTCTTTATGACTTGTTAACGTTCCTCATTAGCCTCTATTGTATCTACCTGAAAATGCCTCTGCAGCTGTTTTTAAATAAAGGGTTTTTTTATCCATCTGGTCTGTCCCATGGATTTGTTCATTTAGAGTAATGACTAGATCTTAGGTATCCCTCATAAATCATAGATGCAAGATGAGGAAGACTATGGAATAGACAGGGATTAGTTTTCCTCCAGGTGAGAGAAATTCCTCTTCACCTTCCTAAGGAAAAATTTAGGGTAAATATTAGCAGAAACTTTGACTACCTAAACAATGGGACTAGTGTAAGGGTGTCAAATGCATAGATTGGTGGCAGCCACTAGGTTGCTTAACAAATTTGTGTCCCACGCGATGTTCAGGTTCTTCAAAATCAAAAGCATTTTAATGAGGGCTGACTGACAAGGGGGTGGTCAGTGAACTTTTAATAGATAGCACCCATTTCGTGGAAAACTTTGATATTCAATAGAACAACTGAATGCCCCAAACCAAATCTTGATTAAAAAATGGTACCCAAAACCTACATCTCATGGGAAATGTAGCCCAGATGCCTAAGGCTTCTATTCTGGGAGCCAGGCTAGCTGGACAACCTATCCCACGATGTCCTATGGAGAAGGACTCCTGTGATGCCCCCTCATTACCAGAGGATAAGGGATGCATCAGAGGATAGGAGATGTAGAAAGAATGAGATCCTAAAACACCCACATTGCAGTTCCAAATGAGGCATGGCAAGGGTATTCCTGCTCTTTTCTTCTGGAGTCTGGCCAACATATATTCTGGTTTGGGGATTTTTTTCCCCCAAAAGCGAACTTTCCACAAGGTAGAGGAGGGACACCTAAAAATAAAACTCTCTGCTTCTCACTAGAATGAATTTGACTCCTTTAATTATTAGTTTTCTGAGGCTAATCTACTTCTTCATAACTTGACTTGTCAATCTGTGCTACCAGAGTAGAGTGAAGAAATTGAACATAAGAATGGTTATACTGGGTCAGACCAAAAGTCCATCTAGCCCAGTATCCTGTCTGCCAACAGTGGCCAATGCCAGACGCCTCAGAGGGAGGGATCACAACAGGTAATCATCACATGATCCTTTCCTGTCATCCATTTCCAGACAAACAGAGGCTAGGGATACCATTCCTACCCATCCTAGTTAATAGCCATTGATGGACCTAACCTCCATGAATTTATCTAGCTCTTTTTTGAACTCTATTAAAGTCTTAGTCTTCACAACATCCTCTGGAAAGGAGTTCCACAGATTGACTGCACACTGAGTGAAGAAAAACTTCCTTTTATTTGTTTTAAACCTGCTGCCTATTAATTTTATTTGGTGAACCCCTAGTTCTTATATTGTGGGAATAAGTAAATAATTTTTCCTTATTCACTTTTTCCACACCAGTCATGATTTTACAGACCTCTAGCATATCCCCCTTTAGTCTCCTCTTTTCTAAGCTGAAAAGTCCAAGTCTTTTTAATCTCTCTTCATATAGGATCCATTCCAAATCCTAATCATTTTTGTTGCCCTTTTCTGAACCTTTTCCAATGCCAATATATCTTTTTTCAGATGAAGCAATCACATGTGTATGAAGTATTCAAGATGTGGGTGTACCATGGTTTTATATAGAGGCAATAAGATATAAACACATGGTACACCCACATCTTGAATAATGCATACAGATGCTAAACCTTCAGTGTTGATTTTCCTACACTTTGCTTCTCTCCCAGATCAAATAAGTCAATCAGGGTATATATAAGAAGAACTGTAATGGAGAGGCAACACTGGGCCAGAGCAGTGGGAATCTCAAAAGGAATGAGGCCAGTGGTGCGGCTCAACAAGAGCTATCCTTTTGACCTTCCTCCAACCCTTCATTCAAAGTGTTAGCTGATCTCTTGAAAAGAGGGACCTGCCCTAACCTGTGCTCACCTCATTTTTCACACCTGATGGAGTCTCATACTCTGGCTATGTTCTGTACCACCGTCCGGCAGCTGCAGTCCATATGTCTGACCCTCATGTCCTTCATCTATGGCCTTCCTGCTATCATTCAAGACAAAATTCAGAAAGCATGACACAGCATGGAAGTGCTTCAAATTTGCTTCTCCTCTGGTGCTTCCTTCCAGGACTTGTCCCAGGAAGTTCTAAACTAGAGTCCAGAGAAGGTGAAAAATGTCAAGAAGTCTCTGGAGGAGCTACTAGAGTATGTAATGCAGAATACTACCCTGACATGACTTATGGGAATCTCTTCATCCTTTATACCTTCCAAAAGAGGAGCAGAAGATGAGGGACATAATAGTATTACAAACATCTGAGCCTAATCATGATACCAGGGATCTTCAAAAACTAGTTTCTCCAAAGCTTTTCTCCTTTCCCCTTGTAACTTTCCGTCTTTTTACATGGAGAGCTGAGCCTATATCTGACTTGCTCCAGCTGGTGCAATGAAGCAAAATCTGTCACTTTCACTTTACAGGAATCAAGTTGCTTTCCTTTTGAGGAGCTTTGTACCCGAGAATTCTTTGACTACAGATGCAGTGCAGCATATAAGTTATATGGGAGCATCGCCTGTGTAAATATCTGCTCTGATTTGCAGACCTCATTTTTTTTCTGAGGCTGTGGAGCTGGGTTTCACTGACAGAATATAAATGACTCTTACCTAAATCTGATTAGAGGCTCTCCACAGGTGTTTTGTCTCATCCTTGCTAGAGACAGGCACTTCAAAGAACATACTGGATTGTCAGAACACTCTGTGCTTGGCTCCTTTTCAGGGCTCTGCTTAACTTGTAGTTGTTTGGAGTAAAGATTTCAGTCCAGAACCAAACATAACACACATCTTTATCTCAAGCTTATCTCATTATAAACTATCAGACATTGTTGCTGTCTCCACTGGAGGTGATGACTTCTGGGTAACACTGGGGGTGGAATTGAGTCTCAGAAAGAGAGGCTGGTCTGACTTCACTTAGGTAGTACAGGATTCTCCTCTGGGCATTTACAAGTGCCTGCCTTTACCACTATCCGGTGTGCAATCGCTAGGCATAATGTGTGATCCTATCTTACAGAAACAGCAAATTAAGTGCATCATCATTTTTAAATGGTAGTTTTCATGTACAGCCAATAGGCCCTGATGTCTTGTATTTTCTAACTGATGTTTCTTTGCAATAAACTCTAGTGGCATTTGTACCATGTGTGCTGGTTCTAAAATTCATTCCAAAGACAAATCTGTAATAATTCAGTTTTGTTCCCTGTCACTGTAAGGACCCTTAGAGAAGAGATACAATGCATGGCAGGCTTCTTACATCCACAATATTTTTTTAAATCTCTGGCTTTACATCCTCTCCTAGGGTGCGTCTATGCAGCAAGCCCGCTATTTTGAAATAATTTTGAAATAATGGGCTTCTTATTCCAACTTCTGTAACCCTCATTTCATGAGGAGGAAGCAAAGTCAAAGGTAGAGTTGTTCTTCCTTCAACTTCCTGCTGTGGAGACAGCACCTAAAGCTGACTTAAGCTACTTCGACTTCAGCTACGCAATTAACGTAGTTGAAGTTGTGTATCTTAATTCGACTTTAGCCCGCAGTGTAGACTTACCCCTAGAGTACAGACTTCCTCATTTTCCTATGGGTGGGAAAAAATTCAATCCCTTTTTAATCTAGTGCATCATAGCTCATCCCTGAGTATTGCAGCTGTCAAGATTAGCTCCTTCTGGTGCCACACCCCCTGGAAAAACTAATTTGGGGTAGATTTTCAGTTCAATAGCTATGAGCTTTTTCATTACTCCTGCCTGCAATGTGACTTGAGTTGCATTAGCCAGCCTTCTGGTGAGTGAGGGTTCCCTATACACCCCTTGAAATTTGTTAAAACATTGTCGGCCATCAGGTTATAGCTAAAACAAAGATAAAAGCATAACTCTTTTTTCTATCCTCCCTCCTTCAACTGCAGCTATAGTCTCCTTACTATTTTAATTGGAACAAACATGTTAATTTGCTGAAAAGAGGAGCTGTAACAACTATTGACAAGTAAAACAGAGCTTGCACTTACTAATCGTATGATTTAAGCAGCATTGGGTTGTCTTTCCATGAGTCTTACAAAACGTCTCACATCTGTTACTAAAGGAATAAGTTCCTTTCCCATCCCTCCCCCCCCCAAAAAAATCCTTAACTTAGGAAGTGGATGGTGGGAGGGGTTGTTGCAGATGCTGCTGACTGCAGGTGTATTTGGGTAACCTAAGTTAAAATTTGATTTTGGGGGGGGGGGAGGAAAAGGGATTCAGATGAGACTTCTTCCCTAGCCATAGCTGAGGTTTTTATAGTTCCTTTCTGCAGCACTGTCCGTGTTAGAGGGAACATTCTTCTCCAGGGGTCTCCATCAGTCCAGTGGGATGTCACCGTTAGAGCTGATAAAAATACCATTTAACCAATGCGGGGGAGGGGGAGATCTGTGAAACTGGATCTTTATTTCAATATTTATGAAAATTCCTGTTCAAACACATTAATTAAAACCTAACAAATGTTGTTTACAAATCATTTTACCTTCAAACCGTCCCCCATTTTTCATATGGCCTTTATTGTTATGTTTCATGACATGGCAGTAGAGGCGGCACATTCCTGATGTGTCTTGACAGGACATACAGGTCCTATTAAACAGTATTACTGACATAATATAAAATAATATAATATACAAATTTAAAAAAATCCTCTCTCTTTTTCCTTCCCAGTTTCCCTTTCCTCTCTCCCTTTCCCAAGATGAACCTCTTATATTGGGATTTTGAATGTCAAGCAACAAGGTTCTAGCCATACCATCATTGTGAGCTGGCGTGCAGTTGTGACATCATCAAAAAGAGCCAATCATATTGTTGTTGGTCTGGAGCAACACACGAGACATGGACCCTTAAGCCTACAATAAGAGATCAATAGAGCGATGATGACATGAGAGGGAAAAAAGAGGCATACTTTATGAAGGGAACAAATCAGAGTGGAGTAAAAAAGAGAAATACTACAAGAAAAGGAAATACCATTTACAAATTACCTCTAGGTAAAACATTTATAAAACCTTTACACTTGGTTAAGTCCCTTTATTAAACAGATGTTGGTAGTGACTCCATAGTTAAAAATGACTTTGTGCTTAAATCAAGGATTCATCTTCTTTTTATCATATAAGAAAAGTATAAAATGGCCTACCCAGAATAATTCTTTGAATACAGAATCTGTTTTTGGAGAAGTTATAAATAATATGGATAGGCTTGAGCCTTCACTTTATCTGGTGAGCATTATGTAATATATTTTTATTAATTATTATTATATTGTATTATTATTATTATTATTTTATTATTAATACTAATTGTTATCAAAGAGTAATGTCTGAGACCAATACTCTTAAAGAGTACTGGTCTCGGGCATTACTCTTTAATAGTACCAGGGGTGAATCGATTTTTAAGGTGAGCCTGTGCTGTGGTCACAAGTAAGACTTCTGATTAGCAGGAGAAATTGGTTGCAGACAGGAAGGTGGAAGTCAAATTAAGTCAAAGTGATCATGAAATGATAGATTTCATTTTTCTAAAGGAAGGAATTTGGGTGGCAGAAAAAGGATAATACAAACTTAAAATTCACAGAACTGGGAGGAAAAGTCTCATGGTAAGACCATTTAAGGGAAAAAGGAGTACAGGAGACCTGGAAGTTTCTCTGAGAGACAATATTAAAGGTACCACATCACACTATCCCAATGTGAAGGAAAGAGAGGAAGAATACTAAGGCTATGTCTAGACTACATCCCTCTTTCGAAAGAGGGATGTAAATTAGACATATTGAAATTGCAAATGAAGCTGGGATTTGAATTTCCCATGCTTCATTTGCATAATAGCGTCACGGCATTCTTTCAAAAAATGCTATTTCGAAAGTGAAACAACAGTCTAGACGCGGTTTTATTCCTAAAAGAAAAGTCTTTTTGATGAGTACAGGATCTTTTGAAAAAGGCTTTTCTTTTTGAAAGAACTGCATCTAAGCTGCGGTTTCACTTTCGAAATAGCGTTTTTTGAAAGAACACCATGATGCAATTATGCAAATGAAGCACAGGAAATTCAAATCTTGGCTTCATTTGCAATTTCGTATGTCTAATTTACATCCCTCTTTCGAAAGGGGGATGTAGTTTAGACGTACCATAAGAGGCTAATATGGAATCCTACACACAGTGGAAGTATGGATGAATTGCTAAGGATAAATACAAGAGAATAGCATGAGCCTGTAGGTATTAAATCAGAAAAGTTAAGACGCAAAGTGAGTTGCACCTAGCAAGAGACATAAAAAGTAATCAGAACAGGTTCTATAAATCTAATAAGAACTAGAGAAAGATGAAGGAAAATATAGGAACTCCCATGAACAGGAAGGAGAATGAATATTGGACAACAAGAAGGCAGAAGTGTTGAATGCCTGTTTTGCTTCTTAAAAAAAGGAGTGGTTCTGTAGCACCTGAGAGACTAACAAACATATCTATAAAAAATACAGTATCATGAGCTTTTGTGGGCACAACCCATTTCTTCAGAGGAGATGCTTCTGTCATCTTTAAAAAGGATTACCAAGTCCTTAACCCAATTAATATTAACAGCAAGGAAGAAGGAGGAAAAGCCTCCTAATACGGAAGAATAAGTTAAAGAAAATGTTGATAAATTAGATGTCATTAATTTAGATGTTGATAAATTAGATTGTTATGTTTCATGACATGGCAGTAGAGGCGGCACATTCCTGATGTGTCTTGACAGGACATACAGGTCCTATTAAACAGTATTACTGACATAATATGAAATAATATAATATACAAATTAAGCAAGCAGAGCCGGATGAGGATATCTATGGTGTCTTGTCTGTGTCATACTTAGAGACCAGGTGCAATGGTTGTACCAATTCATCCCATTACTTTGGCCAAGAACAGTTGAAGCAAACATGTGCTATACACTCATCCTACTGACTGGCCTCTTTTTTCCCCTCTCTTTCAGTAGATAATGGCATCCTCAAATGAAGCACTTAAATCTGATGGCAGCTTTTCATCCATAGCTGGGACAAGCAGTGGGGATGTTCCAGCAGCAGCAGAAGGCTCATCAGACTCAAGATGCCCTATTTGCTTGGAGAGAATCCAAAATGTGTCTTACTTAAATCCCTGCTTCCACGGGTTCTGTTTTGCTTGCATACAGGAATGGTCAGAACGGAAAGCTGAGTGCCCGCTCTGCAAACAATATTTCCATTCCTTCTTCCACACCATCAGGGCTGACAATGACTTTGAGGAGTACATTCTGCCTGTGGAGAACATATCCTCTGCCATGTTTGAAGTAAGGTCAACCTCTGCTCAAAGGCCGGAATCTCCACCTGACCATGGGATCCTGCGTGAGGGCTTTTCAGGTCCACGATCTCAAGCAAGGGAGTGGGCCATTGAAGAGCTGATGAGACAGTTTGCCATCCAAAGGCCATCTCAGCCAGGGGGAATATCCTTGGGGCAAGTACGGGAGCAGGTCACAATTAAGTTCAGGAGAGCCCTGTATCGATCTGGGGTGTGGGTAAGGAATGTCCAAGCCGGAGGTTTCTATCGGGATATTTCAGCGAATTTTTTCCACCGCAACCCTTCTCGCCTCCACAGATTGGTTCCATGGCTCAAGCGTGAACTAAGAGTACTGTGTGGCACCCGTGTGTCTTTGGTCAATGAGATACAGCATATCATCCTGCACAACATGACTCATTATGATCTGGAGAGCCAGGCCTTTGCTGATCTCTTGCAACCTCACTTGCTGTATTACACGAATCACTTCCTCCATGAATTCATCAATTTTGCCCGCTCGCCATTCAACATTAAGGCATATGACTGGCGAGCCAATTACGATATCCCCTTTTCTCTGCATGAAGAGGGATACCAGTTTTATTCTTCACTGACTATGTCCTCTGAGGAGGAAGAGGACTCCCAAGATTATGATGATGAGGATGATGATGGCGAATCCATAGGCAGTAATGATGAGGAATCCTGGGATGATGAAATCCCAGGCTCGGCGTGTTCCAGTTTAGAACAGGCAGTTGATGACTTGATTTCCACTCTTGGTTCCTCTGATGGTGAATTTGTCAGGAGAGACAATTTACAGAGGTTGTTTCAGACCAATGCATGCTCTGTCGAGAACACTAATCACCCTTCTTCAGACAACTGCTTCATTAATTCACTAGCTGAGAGGATGGTAGACACTTTTGAGCCATTTGCCATGACTGTGGAGACTAACCAGGATGGGGGAAAAGAGGAGAAGAAACTGCAGCCTGTAAGGGACCCTCACTCTAGCAATAGTCATGGATGTTTAGCCATTTCCAGGGATGGCCAGTTTGATAGTCAAAGACACGACTCACCGCCCTTACCCCAGCAAATTCCTGAAAGAGAAGTCATCTGTATCACAGAGTATGTTCAGTCAGAAGTAGAAGCAATGGGTAACAGCGAGCAGATTCAAGCCAAATCCAAAGAGTTAGTTACACTTGAGTTGATTCAGTCCAAAACAGCAGAGACAGTTAAGAGTGAGTCGCTTCTGTGCCAAGGAGAAGCAATTGTTAACAACAAGGAATCACCCTCTTCCACAGATAATTTGCCAAGCAGCACCTCTAAAAAACGGGACAGTAGGTGCTTTCCATGTATCAGAAGATCATAAACCACAGCAAAAAAGCTAGGAGGAAACTCATTATGTTCTTCTCTGGTTGAGATGATGGTCACTCTAACCAAACATCAGTGGTTATAAATATAAATGGTTATATTTGAAAAGTGTGTGTTTAAAATAGTAGAATGGGAATCTAGGGACAAGCTGGAAAAGACATTTCTGATGATCACCCCTTTCATTTCATAACTAAGATGCATTTGTCATAGTTTGTGGTTTCCTAGTGGCTTTATTTGGGCTTAATAATTACTATTTTGGAAGGGAAGAGAGAGGAGTGAAAGGTTCATTCTCTGGAGGTGGCTTCTTGCCATAGAACTATATTGGCTTCTTTCTTTCTTTCTTTCTTTCTTGGTTGAGCAACATGCCTGCTGTTTGTGCTTCCTATAACGCGCGAAGGTAGAACAGAAAATTCCAGGAGATTTTTCTTTTTCACAACACAAAATGCTTTTCCTTGATAGTGTTGCCTAATTTTGAGTGTGCCTTCTCATTACTTGATGCTGTAGCAGTTAGCATGGTAGTCAGGTTATTAGGCCTATATCTTTTTTTGTTTTTTGTTTTGTATTATAGGTGGATCATTTTTTTAAGAAAAAAAGTCATTTCAGAACAAAAGAAAAATCAAAATCTCTGTGAAAATGTTGAAATGGGATGTTTTGACAGTCAGAACTTTTTTCCCTTCCAACCAACCCCAAAATCAAATTCCCAGAAAATCAACTTGATTGTGCGATGTTTTGATTTTTGACAGAATTGTATATTCTAACAATCATAGAATTCCAGAACTGGAAGGGCCCTTGAGAGGTCGTCAAATCCAGTCCCCTGGTCTCACGGCAGGACCCAGCACCATTTAGATCATCCCTGATAGATGTGTATCTAACCTCCTCTTAAATATCTCCAATATTTAATAATATGGCTCCATGAAAATGTTCTGACTGCATGTAATTATTATCTTCATTTTGCAGGTGAGAAACTAATGCGCAAAGAAACTCGCTGACTTGCTCAAGTCACAGAGCAAGTTTTAGCAATGCAGAGAATTAAACCTAGGTTTTCCACTGCAGGGGTAACTGCCTTAACCACTGGAGCATCAAATAGTATCAAGAAATATTGTACCTCACACAACAGTATGAATAACAAACATCCAATGCTACCACCAGCTACAATTGCACAACTTGAGGTTCCATTCTTCAGGTGATGAGGCTAGAGATGTTGCTTTTTTTTAGCACCAATATGATGAGGACAATGAAGAGATCCAAGCATTCATGCTATTCATGTAGGCCTGATATGGCAAACGACTAAGTGAATTTGGGGTCTTCCCTGAAAGGAACTATGTTCTAAAAGAATTTTAGTTATTTTATATACACTTTTACTTGGTTTTCTGACAGCTATGATGCTGTTTGTGGACTGCAGCCAAAACCACTGCTGTCATCTCGCCTTCCACCAATAGACATTCCCACTAGATGTGACTCCATATGTTATCCATAGCTCTGGTCACCTTAGGAGTAGCCATGAGGTAAGGGCATTGTTCAGTCTTTGTCTCTGGAACAGAGCAATCTCATGTGACTGGAAGTGGGACTTCCCAAAGTGCCTATACCCAAACGCACACATTTTAGATTTCTAACATTCATTGAAATCACTGAGACACACAAGGTGGGTGAGGCAAAATCTTTCTTGGACCATCCTCAAGCTTTTGAGCTCCCACAAGCTCCTCTTCAGGTCTGGGGAAGGTAACATGAATTTTTAAGTCAAATACATCTACACAAAACCCATCAATCAAGCAACCATCCCAGACATGCCAAGAAATGCCAGGCACTCAGGTCCCACAGAATTTGCTCCAAAGAGAAAGTCCAGAATACATACTTAAAACTGCCTCTACCACAGAAGTATATTGCAACATGTAACAGACCACCCAAATAACCTGAGAGAACCTACTTCAATACGGTGGGGTGGAGGAATCCACTGACTTCACACTACTAATTGTCTCCTATCAAACTAGTACAACTCATGTTTAATGGGAGCCACATCTTGAAAAAAACATCTTTCCCAAGCCACCTCTTCTGGGGACTTCCCAAGCTTCACCAAGATCATCATGAGATCACACTTCCCAGCAATCAGTACACACCCAGCAGCACCAGACCCTACCCGAAAAACTGATGAAAAAATCTACACCCATATTTCCATTGCTATGAAACACCGCAATACATCTTTCAAGATCCATAGATCCCACATGGGCTTATCTCAACATGTAGTGTCCCTCGTTTCCGTTCATCAACTCTCCCAACAGCAACTGTATGGATGAAACCAGACAAATATTGTGCTCTGAAATGAACTAACACCGGAAAAGGATAAAGAGCCAAAACACCCCCTCACCTGTGAGTGAATACTTTCCACAAACTCACGTCTCTATTGATCTCTTAGTTCTTGTCCCGAAAGGAAACGTGCGCAAGACCTTCAAAAGATTCACGTGGGAAATTAAATCCATAAATCTGCTAGATATTGGATTTCACAGATGCTCGGGTGTCATGGCTCCTTACAACAGTTTGTAACACAACTTATTGACTGCTTACTGTTATGTATATACTTCAGTTTTCAGTGGTCTCCTACAGCATGTGTGAACCTCTTTTGCTTAACAGTATGTCCCAGTTTTATTTGGCTTACAAACTGTGGTGACCATCCCCAATCCTGAAGGAATGCTCTGTGAAGGTAAACAGCTCATCCCTTCCACCAGCAGAAGCTGGCCTGATAAACTATATTCCCTCACTCCCTTTTGTCTCTTATATCTGGGGATGAACACAGCTAAACCAACACTGAAAATATCGAAAGCAGTGAACGTTGAGACTCCCAACCACCTTTGTGGATTAGCACCTAAGTGAATTAGGAGCACGAATATCACTGAGTTTCAATTATGTTCTTTTTTCAGTCCTCCTGACCTTCGCTACATACAATTTTAAATACAAATAGCTCCAGGGAAATGAAAAGAAAGGGGAGGCATCTCCTCACAGTTTATGCTGAAGAGGTCTAAAAATCTAAATTAGAATACTTTTCCCATCCCAAATTGCCCCATTTTCCTCCATTGTGGGGTTACTAGTCTCACAAGCCATGTTTCTTAAAGTACTTGCTTTCCTTCAAAATACTTGCCCAGAAGTGATCTGACTGTTTATTTCTCTTTTTCTCATGAGCACCCACATTCTCAATTTCCCCCCCACTGTTGCTTGGGTTACCTTTCCATCTGATGGCTACTAAGCTAAACAGCACAAATTCCCCGTGGACTGATTTTCTTTCTCTCCATCTGTAAAAAGAATCACAAACTGCAAAAATCTGATTTCAGATAGAGCTGGAACCCCATTCTTTCAAGAAATACAATGTATTTTATAAGCTTGGGTTGACTCAGAAATTACCTGAGAATAGATGTGTGTGCAGGTTACCTTTGTATTTGGCTTACAAACTGTGGTGACCATCCCCAGTCCTGAAGGAATGCTCTGTGAAGGTAAATAGCTCGTCTCTTCCACCAACAGAAGCTGGGGGGAGGGAGGGTGTTACAGTTCTGCCTCCACCCTTGGATGAAACAGGAAAAATCGAGAAGCATTTAAAAATGCTTTTACAAACTTATACAAGCATTTCACAATTTCAAATAATTCCATTTGAGAGACTCGTGAAGATTCAGGACAGATCTTATTTTAGCAGGACTAGTTTAACAATAACTAGTTAAACAACTTTTCAGATTCTTTCATGCTTATAGTTAGGACTTTTATGTGGCCAAACTATCATGCCGGCAAATTTCATTAATTTTTTATCTCTCGGTTCACATCCATACAATTGCCAAAAGATTTGATCTTAATAAATGTTATTACAAAATGCATAACAAATGAATTATTGACTGGCTAGTTATTTCAGAATGTTACCATTAAATCCATAAAATTTCAATATGTTAAAATAGCAATCAAACTTACACATACACACACAGGAAGATTTACCCGGCATTGCTTGGGTCCTACATTCAATTAAGTTTTGTTTTTGCTTCATTGAAATCATTGCTCTAGGATAGAGCTGGAGAGGAGGGGTTAAGTATGCAGTGAGAAGCGCCTCTCCATGGCTGCTGCAGTTCCATCGGGCACAGTTGGAGTAGGGGTACATACCCCCTGGTTCGGGCAGGTTCAGGTTTGTCTGTCCCCTGTGCTCCTCAGCTACAGTGAGGAATGCAGCAAACTGTGGACTTCCCCCTTGCTCTCTGATGAAGGGGACTAGCCAGCAATGTTCCTGTATGAATGGGGGGGTTCACCCCCCCCAGTCCTCCCGAAAGGTTGCCAGGTGGACCTTGGTACAGTCCTGGATGGGAGGCATGTCCCTACCCAGCCCCTTTCACCTGACTGATGATTCTATCTCTTTTCTGTATGATTTTGTATGTCCCAGTGTGAATGGAAGTGGGAGGCTCTGAGCTGGGGCAGTCCCGGGGGGAAGGAGGGGAATGTCCCCCCTGCCAGCCTCTTTCACCTGCCTGGTGACTCTGTCTCTTTTCTGTATGGCTTTATGAGAACCAATCCCATTCCAGGCACACCCCATTGTCCTGGCACAACCAAACACTTACCTTGCTTTAAGTTATGATAAATGGAAGCTGCCTACCGAATGTGGTGGTCCTAGCAATTACCTTTTAGGAGTTCTTGAACAAACAGACAGATGTGCAGACAGACAAGCCCTCTCGTATATGATAAATGTCCACTAGTAATTAACCTTTAGTAATATACCTAAATTAAATGTTTGTTTCTGACAGCTCATTTGAAGTGTAAATACTTTGCCAGCCAGAGTGAATTTCTGTATCACAGAACTTTTCAATTAAACAAGGAATTCAGATGGGCTGGCACTGTAAATGACAGCAGTGCCTTGCATCTTAAAGAAAGTATTACCAGGGCTGCAGTTTAACTGATGTTTAACTCCGCATTTGCAAGCATATCATTTAACCGTCCTGGTAAATTCATGGCTGAGATTTGTTCTGTACCATAGGATACAGTGGAACAGGCCTTCTTGTGATATCATTTCTCTACTCCCCACCTCTGAAAAATTACATTTGTGTGGTCCCAATTTAGGAAATGTGTTTAAGCGTGTCTCCGTTAATCAATAGGAGGACAGAATGGCGCATGGCCCCAAACTAGGTGTTAAAAGTTGCATGATAAACAAAAATGCAGTGAGTGTAACTGCAAATGTGTTAGAACTAGGTGAAACTTTTGTTCAACTTCAGCATAAAACTGCATTCCATCGAAGGGCTCACTATAGAGACGGTCTGCTCTCTATTGCAGGCCTTTTGTATGTTTCTTCTTAAATTGCTTTATTGATTGTATCAATGCTGAAGTCTTTATTCAGGCAAAGTCCAGCTGAAAAGGAGAGAAATATGGGAAAATGAGGCTCTTTTGTCAATGCATTTTCTGTTCATTACTTCCAAGCTATATGCTCTGCCAGATTCAATAACTTCGAAGAAGTGCATTTTCTGATGTTTACATCTAGGGCAATCACATTTCAAAGTGCAGTCTTGCATTGTGAGGCTTACTCAGTGCTTTCCTTAAAGCCCCCAGTTGGTGGAATCATGAAATTGCATGAGAATCTCTACTACTAAACAAAAAAAAAGTAAGTTTCTGGCCCAAATAGTTGTCTAATCAGGCACTTTTGCATAAATTATGAGAGAAAACACATGTGGGCTAAACAGACCAAAAAGACAGTGTTTCCGATGATTTGGTCAATCTGTTTTGGATATTGTCATAGGCTTAATGGTAACACATACAATGGAATGAGCAGCAGGAGTCAAGGAATAGTTGGAGAATGGGTTAAAAAGAGAGCCTTCCTTTGTATCTCTGGCAATGTCTACACTACAAAGAAAAGCTGGGAAAAGATATGCAAATTACGAATTGCAATATGCGTTATCTTTTTCTGCTTTTCTTCCGAAAGAAGCTTTTCCGACATTTGGCCAAATGTTGGGAAAAAAACCCTCTTTCAGAACATCCCTTCTTCCTCGTAAAACCAGGTTTACAGGGATGCCAACAAAATGCTTCCACTTTTACAACTCTTTTTTCGGAAAAGCGGACACGTTCCTTGGATGCTGCAGAGCTTACCCTGGAAAAGCTCTGTAGTCTAGAAGTACCCTCCTCTACATGGCTGTTGCCGATAAAGGAACAAGATCACAGTGAAAGTGCAACCCTATCAGCCTCATAATTACAGGCCTCAGACTTATGCACTTGCTTAACTTTATGCACACAAGTACTCAGCTGACCTCAAATAAAGTTAAGCAAGTGCACTGAACCCTTTGCAGCATCACGGTCTTAGGTTGCAGATGCTTCCGAACAGGGACTGTGTCTGACTTGGTCTCCGTGCTGCACCTAGCATAAGAGGGCCATGATTTCCCTTAGGGCCTCTAGACGCTACTGTAACACACATGACAATAAAAAAACAACAAATGGTCTGGTAGCACTTTATAGACCAACAAAACATGTAGATGGTATCATGAGCTTTCGTGGGCACAGCCCGCTTCTTCAGATGACCGGAGTTATGAGTAGGGGATATGAAAACTCGAAATAAATAGGAGAAGGGAAAAGGGGGGGGGGGGAGAATGATGCTCTGTCTCCTGCCACCCTTCCTGTTTTTTCTTTAAGTATCTGGAGAATGGGTGCTAAACCTAAGCAGATAAAGATCAAAGTCAATAGATAGATTGCTAAGACAGGAAGGATACCACTCAGAAAGCTGTTAGCACCCTCATTGGTAGAGTCCTCACCAACCTAAATCAAGATTGAGTCCATTAGCATATGAACTGAATTTGTGTATGTAATGTAATTCCAAGCTTTCTCTGTGAATTTGGCTTGAGGAGCTAGCCTGTGAGAAGACCACCACTGGCAGATCTGTAACCTTCTAAAGACATATATGAGTGACAGTTTAAATCCCCCTCATATGTCCCACCCCCAGAAGATTCCATCCCCCCCCCCTTCAGCCCCAAATTGACTGCAGTTCCCAATTGAAGCCATACTGATGTGCTCTAGTAACCCGCAAAATACACTTACAAATGTTTCTGCAAATAAGGTGTGTTGTTAGAAGCATTATGGAATATTGAACTTTAGTAGGACATAAGACAAGAATGAAAACAAGGTGATTTGTCTCATTGATGCAGGATTTCCTGAATAAAGGGGTGGAATGAAAAAGAAGTGGGATGCTGTAGTTTATCTGATGTAAACAGCAAAACACTGGGTGTGCTTTTGCACTGCGCCAACCTTCCTTGTGAGGTGCTGTCATTAGCTATGTGCTGGGGTAGGAGAGCCCTGGGGTCAGAAAGTTAAAAGTATGGATACACCTAAGGACACAGACATAGTGGGATTTTTAAATCTTGCCCCAGCTGCTTGCAGAAATACCATGTTTTGTTAGCAGGTGACATACCTCCAAATCAGTGAGTATTCTTGCTATCCTATCAGCTAAGACTGTATGAAGTAATTAAAAAATGCTATGGTATTTCCTCCGGCCTTTAATGAAGGAAATACCAATATTCAGGAAAGAGATTTAAGCATGAGCCACACTTAAAAAACTGGGTAAAACCTTGTAATCGTGAGCAAGCAGGACTGAAAGGCCGTAGCACACTATAGTTCCATCAATATTAATGTATCACAGCTATTGATAAACCTATGACTCCAGCTGTAACTGATAAATGTCCAATATATTTGTATCCAGAGCAAAACCAACCAGATATGCCTCATTGGAATGTTTAAGCCCCTTAGCCAGAAACAGAAATAGAGCTGCTTTCAGTTGTAGTTTCTTAATTAATAGGTAGCAGGTTTAAAACAAACAAAAGGAAGTTTT
>JANRFK010004149.1:113152114-113164507 GCA_030068395.1 Apalone spinifera | reverse complement strand
CCCCCGTCACCCACCTCCAGAGAAATAGAGGCTAGGGACACCATTCCTACCCATCGTGGCTAATAGATTCGTGGTGGTTAGGTCCATCAATGGCTAGCTAGCTCTTTTTTGATCCCCGTCAAAGTCCTAGCCCTCATCACATGCTCTGGCAAGGAGTTCCACAGGTTGACACTGCGCTGAGTGAAGAAAAACTTCCTTTTGTTTGTTTTCAAACCTGCTGCCTATTCAAACCTTGACAAATTAGAGAATTGGTATCTAACCAGATAAAATTCAATAACAAGTGCAAAGTACTGAAAGTAGAAAAGAAAATATCAAATGCATAGCTACAAAATGAATAACTCTAGACAGTAGTGCAGCTGAAAAGGATGTAGATGTGGTACAAATGGAGTCAACCAGCGATACCGTTCCAGAAAATACTGTCACCTGGTGTATTAACAGGAGTGTTGTCTGCAACATAATTGTTGGCTTCACTCAGCAGTGGTGAGCCCTCAGTGGGAGTCTTCAGGCCTGATTTGGACACTGTGTTTTAAGGAAGATGTGAAAAAATTGGAGGGACTCCAGGGAAAAGCAACAAAAACAATAAAAGGTTTAGAAAACCTAACCTTTCATCATAGTTCAAAATAAACATGCCACTTTTTTTTTTTTTTGAGAAAAGATGACTGTATGGGAGACCCATTTTCAAGTATGTTGGGGGCTGCTGTTATGTGTGATTGTTTGCCATGTCTGCTGAAAGCGGAGGAAGAAATAATGAGGAGCAAGGAACATCTTGGTTAGATAGGACAGGGAAGTAGGTTGCATTGACTCTCTAAGAAGAGGGGAGGCATGTTCAGGACTACAGAAGGGGGGTCCAAGGTCACTCCCTGGGAAGAGGAAGTTGGGAGGTAGTAGCCTACAGGAGCAGCCAGGAAGATAGAAGGCCAGAAACAATAGGGGTGCAGATCTGGATTACAGATTAGATAGAGGGTGTCTGAGCTGAAATGCAGAGCAGCCTTCCCCTACCAGCCCCTAGGGCTGTGGCACAGACCAGGCAGAGGACAGTGGGCTGCATGGGATTGTTTTACACCCACTCATCCTGTTCCGACCACTGCTGAAGTGGAAACACTTGGCCAGGGGGCTGAGCCACCGAGAGGAGGTGGCAGTTTCTAGAAGACAGCATGCCCATGGTTGAAGGAGGAATGGGTAGGAATACCACCAGAGGAGGGCAGTGTTAATTCCTTGGCTGGCCAGCAGGAGGCACCACCAGAGATCAGTGAACCCCATGGGAGATGGTCTAGTCTGACGTGGTCCCACTTGAACTCAGAGGCTGGACTTGATGACCCCTTGAGGTACTTTCAATCCCTCCTTTTGGTAATGGCTGTATAAATGGCAATCTTGTGGCTGAACCATGGGAACCGGTAATGAGGGTAGCCAGGAGCTGGTGTGAAGGGCAGGCAAGACAGCCCCACTGTACATGGCTGGGAAGTGAGGGAAGGCTCCCCCAAAGGAGCAGAGCAGGCCTTAGTCCTGGCTATTTCCTGGGCACAGTCGACATGGAAGTGCCTGAAGAATCCCGGTCGCGGCAGGCTCGAAGTCGCCTTTGGCAATACGCTGCAAAGCGAACAGCCACACAAATCCCCAGGGGTTTGGCTCCCATCAATGATCTGTTCCACTGCTCACTACAGAGGACAGAGCAGTGGAGGATGTAGAAATATTATTTGTGTATTATCGTGGGACCTAGGAGCCCCTAACCCTGGACTAAGACTCCGTTATGATAGGTGCAGAAATGCTTCAGAACGGCCATACTGGGTGAGACCAAAGGTCCATGTAGCCCAGTGTCCTGTCTTCTGACAGTGCCAATACCAGGTGCCCCAGAGGGAGTGAAGAGTACAGGGAATCCCACCCCTGATGCCCATTCCCAGCTTCTGACAAACTGAAGCTAGGGCGGGGGTGAGCAATAATTTTTTGCTGGGGATCACTTAAGAAATTTTTGAAGTGGCCCTGCGCTGCACCGGAAGGAGCAGAGCCTCAGTGGAAGGAGTGGGTCAAGGATGCTTCCCAACCCCTAGACCATGATTGGTCTGGGGGTGGGGAGCATGTGAAGTTTGTCTTTCCTCCCCTCGAGGTTCCCCCTAGGCACCCTCCTGGTGGTGGGAGGAGACTTTGCATGCTCCCCCTTCTGTTCCTAGGCCAATCAGAGCTTAGGGGTGGGGGAGCGCACAGCCTCCTTCCGTCCTGCCAGGAGCTTGTGGCCACTTTAAGCGCCGAGTGCTCCTTGCAGGGTAGATAAAACTTTGCGTGCTTCCTCTAATTGGCCTGGGGGCGGGGGAGCACCGGATCTGGCCCACAGAGGCCCTTTTACCCACCCCTGGATTAGGGACATCATTCCTACCCATCATGGCTAACAAGTATTGATGGACCTATCCTTCTTGAATTTATTACGCTATTTTTTGAACTGTGTTAAATTCCTGACCTTCACAAAATCTTCTGGCAAGGAGTTCCACAGGTTGACTGTTACATGGAGAAGTGTTTCCTTTTGTTTGTTTTAAACCTGCTACCTACTTCATTTCGTGACCCTTAGTTCTTATGTTATGGGAACAAGTAAATAACTTTTTCTTATTCATACTCTCTCTACCTGTCATGATTTCATAGAACTCTATCATATTTCCCCCCTCCCCCATCTCCTCTTTTCTAAGCAGAAAAGTCTCATTCTCTTTAATCTTCCTTCATATGGCACCAGTTCCAAAAGCCTACTAATTTTTGTTGCCCTTTTCTGAACTTGACTTTCTCTTGTTCAGTATTGGTTGTTAACAGAAAATGCAGTATAGGTATAGCTCTGATTATGCCATGCAGCTAGATCAGAAATAAATGCTAGCAAGATCATGCATAAAGAACAGAAAATGTAAATTTGGGGGTGAAACGAATTAATCAAACTGTTTGGAATTTTATACAGGCTCAAATTTCCTATTTTTAGTTTTCTAAATTATGTTTATAGAAAATAATGGAGTAGTTTGCCTCTTCTGATAGCTCAACTCTACAGAGCCATGGACATTAACTTCAGAAGGCTGCTTCTCATTGAGAGGGCTTCCAGTCCCGTTTAAGTGAAGACAGATCTGGGAAAATGCTGATGCACTCGTTTGAAATGCTACATCTCTTACCTTCTCACCAGGGAGAAATCATGGATGAGTGGCTTTTTGGCTTGTAATAAAACATGTCACCCAGGCACAAAAGCATCTCTAAGGACCTTGACTAAAGGATGTCAAGGATCCATTCAGCAAAAAGTATTGCGAGTCCTCCTGCCCCTCATCAGTCCCCTGAGAGCTGCGCATCAAATTCAGTTCATACTGATTTATATGAACTCGGCAAGTGGCTGAATTCCCATGGACTTCAAAATAAATAGCATTTTGGCTTTTAACTTTTTTTTTAATAGTGCTTTGAAAACGTGCTGCATAGACTTGAGGCTGTCATTTGTATAAGGTTCTTGGACATTCCATGTGGAAATATTTCTAACAAAAGACCAGAAAATGTTACCCTCTGTATGTGACTTTATTTATAGTGGTACGACAAACTCCTCCAAAGCTGATGCATGTGGTTGGCCTAAATTCTTACATTTCAGAACTATGTGAGGGAGTAGCAGCCTACTTCATGAATTTAATCAGTTCTTCGTGACCAAGTAGGAATCGCCTAACTTTTTTTATGAATCCTAGTGGTGCCTATGGATTCCTCCTAAGCTCTTGGCAATGGAGGACTCTGTTCCAGAACGGGACGTTACTGCAGCCTTTGGAAGAGCATCCGAATTCATGGATTTCATCCATGAACATCCAGCCTGCTGTAAAATATGCTGGCTCATCATTATTAGAATGTCTCATTCTGTTTCAGGGAAGTCTACCAGGTGCAAGGTGGGAGTTCCTCTCTGAACCACAAGTTGCCAGAAATGTTCCAAGCTCAAGAGGCCTACACCAAACACACCTTTTCTTCATCTTTTTTGTAGGAGCAAGGCAATTCACACACCCCTCCCAAAAAGCAATCGAATGCTACAGGAAGGTGACACTATCCAGGTGGGACCTCCCTGGGCTGGTAGCCTCAGGACCTGAGCAGTCCCAAGCCACAGAGTTTGCCAGACCAGGGGAGAACAAAGCTTCCCCTCCCGGCTGTCAGCCCTGCTTTCGATGCCAGCCCCGGCCACTGGGCTCTGCAAATTCAATGAATGGACTCTCAATTGCTTGCCTCTTGCTAAACACATCTAATGTGAGTGTGAATGTAAACAAGGACTGCAGGCATTCCTCGTGATGAGTCCAAGATATGTTCCAAAAAACTTGGACTTACAGCGAAACAACTTAAAGCGGGGATTTTTTTCCCCCCGCGGCTGACTTCCATTTGTGCAAGTTCTTTCTCTTTCTCTTCGCCATGATTTAGGAGCAGGGAATGGGAGGACTAGTTCCTACGGGCATCAACAATTGTAGTGTGGAATGGATGTATACCGGGGCGACTTTTAGCGGGGACGCCCCGTACCCAAGTTCTAGAGTGACTCTTGATTCATTCTTTGAAGTGTTGATACAGGGCTGTTACCACTCCAGAGATTCCAAGATCTTTCTGTGGTTCGTTCACTGAAAACTTCAGCTCACTGTTAGTCTGTAGTCAAATAGGTGAACCATGTTTGGAACTCCTTAGAAAAGGAATAGAAAATATAATTCTGCTATGTAAATCTATGATGCGCTCATACCTTGAATACAGAATCCTGTTCCAGTTGCACCACTGTTTTTATTAATTGAACTTTCAACTTTAAAATAATTATTCATAAATATTAGCATTTTCAATATGTGTCAAATTCCTCCAACTTGAATGAAAACGACAGTTTCATTGAACTTAAAAGAAACTTCTTGGAGAGTAACTCACTGCAGGGAGGGCAGGAAAGCATGAAGGATATGTTTTTTACTGGAATAATAGAACTAATGGTAACAGTCATTTGCACATAGTTACCATTAAATAATACATCTCTACCTGATTGGTAATAAGTCTGAGCCAGATGCACCCATTCTTAAATTTCATGGGTATTTGGATCTGGGGGTGTAGGATTGCATCCTTCTCCACAAGCAGAGACCAGTTACAAAGTCCATATTCCACTCTTAAACTCCCCCTCACTGTGTGGGAGTTTGGATCCAAACTTTTGGCTTGCTCCCTGCTGTACTCGTCACAATGTATGCACACACATACTGTAAAGCTAATTAGCTTTTAATGTAAGAGTTGATGTAAATTTAATTGGGTCTGGCAGCGTGGCTCTTTCTCGGGCAAACATTGCTTATGCAAAAAATGAGGTGCCAACTCCTAGTGTAGAGGGGTCAGAGTGAGCGCAGAAAACTGAGGCCAAATATTTTCTGATAGGGCTTGGTGTGGGGGTGGAGATGGGAAGTGTATTCCCCTCAAGTTCTTCACCAAGTATGTGGTGTTTGACTCTCATAGAGAAAGCTCCACAGAAGCAATTTGCTCTCCCTCCCAGGTTAGACTGGGGAGCCGATGTGAAGCAAACTGCCCTTGCAGATAAGTCTGGCTCGGTGTATTTTTCTGCCATCTGCTGCTTGAAACAGAGCTGAATTAAATGTCACACCAAGTTTATTTCCTAAGGACTATTCTATTACCACAAGGGCATCTCCAATTATTTGCTTGATAAGACTAGATATGCTGACCCTGTTCATCAACACTGTCTCCTCCATCTCTCCAAATCTTAAGGACATTCAATTTACCAACAGGAGACAAGCAAGATATGAGGAAATTACACCAGGCCTTGTTTATGGAAAACCAATTGGAGTTTATTTTCCTTTTAATAAAATCAGATAAACTTACAGTGTAGCAGGGAGTGAAATTAAATTTAACAGCAGAGGAAGAATAGAAATGAGTTCTGTCCATTTTCGAAGCATTCTAATTGCCCTGCAAGCAGCTGCTAGCACATTGTAGGTGATTTTGCTTCATCTTGGCTCATTCAAGGCAAATTGGAGCATGCTAAACTATATGCAATGCATGTACATGTGATAAATAATGACAGTATCTGGCTTAATTTGATGGTAGCATTATCAAGGCATTAGATTAGCAGCAAAAAGAAATGGCATCTTCTGCTTCCCTTTGCAACGGTTTGGGCACCTGCTAGACTGAGCCACTTTTCATATTGTTCAATGACGTGCTGCCATGAATTGGGTCTGCGAGAGCCAAGTCTGTCCCAAATGGTGATGCTATGGATAGCACTTAATCTTCATTCCCTCTCTCCCCAAAAGAAACCTGGAAGGTGCAATCCTGGCCTCACGGAAGTCAATGGGAAATTCTCCCTGCTATGTCACCCCGTTCTACATCCGTAAAGTCGTTGATGCTTGTAGGCACTGAGGCGTTATAAGTCCTCTCGTTCCTCGGTCTTATGTTGTGCAACACCCTCTCCTCTCCCCTTCTCCCAACTACCCAATTGCCACAAATTGAAGTCAGCTGTGGGGGGAAAAAATTCTCCATTTGAAGTTGTTTCGCTGTAAGTCCACTTTTTTTGGAACATATCTTGAACTTCTAGCAACGATGGCATGCAGTTAAAGACTGTTGTGCATAGCCTATATGGGTATAGAGGAAAGCATAAAAGAATATCTATATAGCTTAACAAAGAAAAGGCTATTGGGAGACTATTAATCTATATATACCCATATGGGAGATGCGCATACAGAATGGGAAGCAACTGTCTAGGAAGGAGTATGGCAGAAAGGGATCTAGCGGTTATACTGGACCACAAGCCACATAGGAGTTAACAGTGTGACACTGTTGTGAAAAAGCAAATATTCTGGAATCCATTAACTGGAGAGTTGTGAGCAAGACCTGAGCCATTCTTCCGCTCCACTCTTCGCTGATTAGGCCTCAGCTTGAGTTTTATGTCCGTTTCTGGGCACCATATTTCAAGAAAGATTTGGAGAAGGTCCAGAGAAGAGCAACAAAAATGATTAAAGGTCTAGAAAACCTGTCCTATGAAGGAAGACTGAAAGAATTGGGCCTGTTTAGTTTAGAAAATAGAAGGCCAAGAGGGGACATGATAGCAGTTTTCAAGTATCTAAAAGGGGGAGTTACAAGGAGGAGGGAGAAACCCTGTTCTCCTTGACCTCTGATGTTCGGAGACGCAGCAATGGACTTAAACTGCAGCAAGGGAGGTTTAGGTTGGGCATTTCGGAAAACTTCCTGTCAGGGTAGCTAAGCACTGGAATAAACTGCCTAGGGAGGTTGTAAAATTGCTGTCTTTGGAGATATTTAAGAGCAGGTTGGATAGACATCTGTCAGGGATGATCTATATGGTGCTTGGTCCTGCCGTGAGGGCAGGGGACTGGACTCAATGACCTCTCAAGGTCGCTTCCCGTTCTAGGATTCTAGGAAGTATTTAATAATGGGCTTTTAGCAAGGCACAGCTGGTCCCCCTCTTGCTGCTCTCACAAAACCAGCCAAGGACACCTCAGATCAATGCAATCTCCATGTGCTTCATTGATTCTTCCTACTTATTATCTCTATGCAGGGTTTTAGAGCCAGACTCCACCAGCAGCATATCCATGACACCAGTCCCTCTCAGGGTCTGGCCTCTCCTTTTCCTCCCCCATCCCTCCCAGCCTGTATCACACCTGGCTAATTAGGCTGGCAGCTGTTTCTAGTTCCTATTGGGTTCTGTGAGGTAGGCAGGCCTAAACCTGCCTACAGCTAAGGGACCCTCCCTCATCCTTTGGAGAGGCTCCAGAAGACCGAGGAACTCAAATTATTATGGGGGACAGCCAAAAATACAACAGGGACAGGTGTGAAAGTTACCGGGCCAAAAATGGGGATCTGAAGGGGATACAGAACAGAGAATCTGAGAAATCCCAGACAGTACCCATTGCTCCTGGAAAGTATCAAGGGAACCAGCAGGCGCTGCCCAGAGGAACTCTGCCCAGATGTGTGAGTGAAGCAAGGAGCAAAAATAGGCCCTAACATTACAGAATGCCCCCTCATGCAGTCTCCACTCTCTGGTCTTATAGACGCTCACTTTGGCCAGCACTAAGAGGAGGTGGGCAAGGAGGTTCTGTGACTTTGTAGGGCCATGGATAAGGGGTGTGTCTAAAATTGTTTCATTTCTCCCTTCCCCTCTTTGTAAACTGGATATATTTTTTGAGGGGGAGTAACTAATCATTGGAATAATTCCCCAAGGTCTGTTGCAAATTCTCCATTACTGACAATTTTTAGAACAGTATTGGTTTGTTTTTTAAATCTGTGGTCTAGGAATTATTTGGGTGAAGTTCTCTAAGGTCACACTACGGGAACACAGTGGTCCATTCTTGCCTTAGAATTTATGCAAGGGGAGGAAGGGATGGAGATTTGAAACTTACCTTTTTGGCCATTCTGTGATCCTGTTTCTTTAGCTGTCTATTGCCATTCCTCCTGGAAGGTCATTTTGGTCATTACCACTTTCCAAATATGTGCCTCACATTCATTGTGTGTCTTAAATTTAAAACTCTTAAAAGGTAAAAATTATAATTTAAAAATTCATTTCCTAATTTTCCAGCAAGAAAACATTCTTCCTCTTTTAAAACAAAAACTTCTAAAGTTGTTGCTCTGTACACTGAGCATCATGATAAATCAGTGTGCTGCTAAACTCTTGACAGTGCTAATTTCTATCATCTATACTAATGCCCAATTGATATTTCCCATTTAGCAGTTTAGAAGCAGCCACCTTGCACTACAATTCATCTTTTTCGGTAAACTCCCTGGAAATAGTGAACTCCCAGCACTGTCATTGATAAGGAAATAAAGTTTATTGCCTCACAAAGTGATTTGCCTCCATTCAGTAGTGGTGGAAGTAAAACCTATTATCAGAAGTCTCGGCATTTCAGTTAACTGCCAATATGTGCACGAAGAGTTTTATTATTTGCATTATGATTGTGTCTGGATGCTGCAGTCAGGGATTGTGGTCCCATTGTGCTTACACAAATTCAGGTAATGATGAGCACCAAGAAAATCATGATATGTCTGCCAACATTTCACAGACAAAGAAAAAGGTGGCTAAATTATTTTAAAAAAAAAAATATACATATGCTCAGCTCTAGCAATGACAGAATTTAATATAGTCCTTCTTTAAAGCATCCACTTTATCAAGAGACCCCCCCCCCCCAACACAGTCTGCCTAGAGGTAAGATGATTGAATCAGTTTCACTATTGACTAAGGTGATGGCCGTATCTGTGCACTGAATTGGTGGATTGCTAACGATGGCAGAGATGATTTAATGCCTGTGAATTCTGCTACAGCTTGGTATGGTTTGCACTAACTCTAATGCGGAGATCTTTCACCAGGGTGGATGACTGGTGGCACAAAGGGCAATTAGATACTAGCCAAACTAACTTTTGAAAGTTACTAGGGTTTGGGCACCTAATTCTCATTTCTGCCTTTGAAAATCTCTCCTTGTGAAGTTACTGAGGGCATGTCTACACTAGGAAATTTTTGAAATAACTAAAATCGATTTAATAACCCCCAAAATAACTAAATTGAAATAATGTGAGTGTGATTGTAAACAAGGGCTACAGGAAAAGCCTTGAAATTAGTCAGAGGCAGGCTCCATTAATGTGGACTTGCTACCTTAGAGCCCCAGGAGGCACTGGGGATTAACTAGTTCGAATGACTCTGGGGAGCCATTATTTTAAAATAGTGTCAGCAGAGCATCCATGCTACCGCTATTTCAAAATTAGCGTTATGCCTTGAGGAAAGCAGGAGTGTGGATTTCAAAATAAGGGTCCATTATTTCAAATAACAAGTTTAGCAGTCTAGACACTCTGCTTATTCATTCAACCTAAGGGAGGTTATTTTGAAATAAGCTCTGCTCTACTCTAGGGCTTTAATGTGGCTGAGTTCTTCCGTCCCTGTCAAATCGCACTTAAAGCTTGAAGACAGCTTTGGCTGAGGGGTGCTCTTTGCATGTCTTTTATCAAGTCCCATAAGTGCTCTCTGTCCTGAGCAGTATTCAGGAGACTGATTCTGTTCCTTGGTGGTTCTCGCACTCAAATGGTGTCAGATTTCTTAACACAACTGTTGAATATTTCCATCTTCTGTTCTAGGTAACCCTTTAGAGATAAGGGATTATTCAACTCTCTAATGAATATTGGCATTTGTTACATGTTCTTTCTCATAATACAATTCCTTGTCACTTGATCTCCAAGGCATTTAGATGACTGTAATTTTTGGTGAATTTCCAGTTTTCACATCCATATGTTCAGATGGAAAGAACATTTCAGTTGAAGCATCATAGTTTGGTTTTTAAGATTATATATTTGTCATAACCGATTAATCCCATCTCTTTTGTGGTGCTTTGCCTGCATGTTGGTTGAGTTGTTTAGAAGAGCTATGTTAGCAAAATCTGAATCTAGCCCTAGTCAACACTTAGACTTTATTTTGAAATAACCCACCCGAGGTCGAATTTATAAGCAGAACATCCACACTACCAAGCCCGTTATTTTGAAATTATGGGCCATGGAATTCAAAATCAGTACAGTACTCCTGGTGAAAAGCTGGAGTAAACACTAATTTCAAAATAATAGTAGTGTGGATGCTCTGGTACTCCCCAGAGTAATTCAAACTAATTACCCCGCCCCCCAGTGCTTCCTAGGGCCCTAAGTCTGAGGTAGCTCATCCACATTAATGGAGCCTGCCGCTGAATAATTTTGAGGCTTCCCCATAGTGTGGGCATGCTAGTTCGACTTTATTAAATTGGGAATTAAGTTGAATTTACTAATTTCTCAATCGTTTCCTAGTTCAGACATGGCCCTAGTGAACTGTTGAGCCATGTAATGCCTATTGTAACCTCTTTGAACTAGTTCTCAAACAAATAAATTGCACGTAGGACCAGTGAGAGAATCCAGTGTTTGACCGTGAGGTATTTACTGACTCTACCTCTGTGCTTATATCAAATGCTTGTAGTTTGTATATTCACATTAAATTTCAATCCTCATCAAGCCTAATAGCAGCCACACTTCCAAGGACATCATAGAAATTAGTTGCCACATACAATTAGGCTGTTGACTTGCTGAGTCTAAAATATGCTTGTTTCCCATGTCTGATCCTGGAAACATTGCCTGGCCATCTCTTGACAAGGTGCTGAGAGGCGCACATTTCTAGTAGGAGTTCCAGAGAAGATGTCCTTTGACTACCTGTGCGATGTATTTGTGCATTTAAGCTTCTGTTCCCATAAACCATTTTTGTAGGTGCTGCAGAGTCTAATCTCCAAAGCGCTCTGATGTTACCCTCATTAACTGAAGCTTCAAAATTTTTTTCTCCTAGTGTGTTGAGAACTATAGGTTATTTCCCAAATATTAACACTTGTGAGTTCTCTGCTTTATTTCCTAGTCAAAAACATGGAACAAAGTTTAGTTAGACTGCTGATAAACAATTTCAATGTTATTGATCATCATGGCTTTTTGGGGTCCATCCTAATAATTTGACTTGAATTCAATGGACTCATTATTTGTTACCTATTAGCATAATCTTCTGGGCCTTGCTTCTTATGCCTTTATTTGCTAGATTAAGGAGACTTCTAGTATCAGAAATATTTCCTCTGTGTGTAGGTTCTTTAAAACTATGATCAAATCACCACTTAACACTCACTAGGATGAGCCAAACAAATAAACTCCTTAAGCCTCCCATTGTAAATCGCGTTTCAGAGGGATAACCATGTTAGTCTGTTTCAGCAAAAACCACAAGGAGCCTGGTGGCACTTTAAAGACTAACAAATTTATTAGGGTATAAAGTTTATGCCCTAATAAATTTGTTAGTCTTTAAAGTGCCACTGGACTCGTTCTTGTAAATCTGTAATTTTTTTTAACATCAACCCATTCCTCCAAGTTTCTCTTCTGAATTCTTTCCACTTTTCCCTCATTGTTTGGTATATGGTTAATTTTGTTGACCATGAACCAGAATCACAGACATGAGCCCTTCCCAATAATGAGCAAAACTCTGAATCAAAAGTCCGTATCCAAGATATGCCCTATGATAATGGGAAGGTCACTTAGGTTTCTATTCAGGAAAATACTTTCCATTTCTAGCCAATCACAGTTAAATTGCTCTCCCTCCGCCTCCCTCCCCTCCACCCCCATTCCACTTCCAGTCTGTTTACCATGGCCCTTAAATTAAGGCAACTACACACTAGCATTTTCTCTCACCCATTCCATTGAACACGTTATTACCTGAGTTCTAACGAGTTTGCCTCTTGTGGTTCTGCAGGTGATTCTGGTTCAGCATATCAAAGTGTTGGGGTTTCTGTTAGACCAAAGATGAGTTGGATTTATCTCCCTCTTCATTTTCCTGTGCTCAGAGGCAGATGCCTATCCTTCACCATTGTCCCTAGCCTTTTGCCTGCAATGTGATGAATACTTCCTACAGGGACAAAAAAAAAA
>JANRFK010004149.1:113130052-113150694 GCA_030068395.1 Apalone spinifera | reverse complement strand
TCAAAACCTGTAAGGAGACTGGCTTTACAGAAGGTAACCAGGTGGAGAGGGGGCACTACAAAAATACTGGAAAGACTGTGACAATCATATTTTTTATCCTAGCCTAAAATATCTCTAAATCAGAAATATTCGAGACTCATTTTAGTGATCTTTTTTTTTTCCCTTTCTGCAGTATGTCAACTTGAAAAGTTGTTATGCAATTGACACTTGCTTGCAAAAGCACATAGTTGGATCTGCACTTTGGTTGATATGCATGCCAATTTTGTTAGTGTTATTTCATTATTCATCTTAGTAAAGTGTGCGTCTCTCCTGGCTTCTGCTTGGGAATTTAAAAAAAAATTGAGTCTGTATTAATTATTTCATAAAAAGTCATGCCTAATTTGACACAAGTTCTTTAGTGGTTAATAAAAAAACACATTATGTGTTTAACTGTATCTACCAACTAAATAATGGCTGGATTGGGTTTTAAAATAGGGGTATTTAAATGCATAAGCAAATCTAGCATTGATGCCATTGGCGCATGTAAATGGGCTGCTGGTTTCCAAACAAAATTACAAGTTTTTTCATGCGTACACAGAGCAAAAAAAATAAATATATAGCCAAGCACCTATGTATATAACCAGTGCTTTGTGTGTGTCTGTGAGGGGGGGGGGGGGGCAGAGAGGGGGAGTGCCAGATGGCTTTGTCGAGCCAAAAAAAAAAAAAAACCAGTGAGGAATAACTAGGGAGACCTAGGAAGTCAGGGTCGAAATACAGGCGCGGCCTCTTTAATTGCCGCGTATACCAAGCAGACTCCCAGTCTGGCCATTCTTATAGTCTTATGCCTTGGAGGGATAGCTCAGTGGTTTGAGTATTGGCCTGCTAAATCCAGGGTTGAGAGTTCAATCCTTGTGGAGGCCGTTTAGGGATTTGGGGCAAAAATTTGTCAGGGGTAGTACTTGGTCCTGCTGTGAAGGCAGGGGACTGGACTTGATGACCTTCAAGGTCCCTTCCAGTTCTAGGAGATAGGCAATCTCCATTATTTCTTCTTTCTTTCTTTCTGAGTTACCATTTACAAACTGACACCTTAACACCTATATAAACTTAATATTTAGTTATGATGAACATAGTTCAATTTATGACTACAGTGTGTTTACTGGATATTTCTGGATAGAGGGTACAGTGGTTTCTCAAAGACAAAGGACAAGCTGGTTCTTTAGCCACATGTCATCAAAATAGAATGGTAATCACCTGTCAAGGCCATTTAGAGACTGGAATAGATCCATCTCTATTTCAGCAACTACCATTATGGTGGTTCCTTGTTGGACTTCATGTCTCTTTCCTCATAGAAGGAATTAACTTTATCTAAGGGTAACCCTTTGGAAAACACATTCCTGGATTATGAAAGTGAGAGGTAAAACCACTTTATCTCTCTCCCCTAAAATAACAAAGAAATCCATTCTTTGGGGAGATTTTTGACCTGAGAATTTGGTCAGCCATTTTGCTGGAGGACTGTGGTAAGGATTTCACCTTGAGCCAAGTCCTAGCTCATTAAAATGATTTCAAGTAGCTTAAAAAAAATTGAGGTGTGTTTTTTTTGTTTGGTTGGTTGGTTGGGTTTTTTTAAAACCATTTCTGATTTCAATACTGGATGATTGAATCCATGTAATCAAATCGTCTTTAGTTCTTAATCTAAACTGTGAGGTAACTCCAGTTAAAGGAGCAAACCTTAAAATATCATCCTGACAAGCAATGTCCAATTCTTATGCCCTGAAGTTTGAATCTCACTCTTCAGCTTTTGATGTTCAAAACAAATTTGTGCATCTATAACAATGGCCACAGTGTGTGTGTCATCCAATCGGCCTCAGACTTTCAGCGTATCATACATTGTCTCTGGCTGAATGTCACACAGTTGCTGATATATTTATAAATTGGCTACCATTGCACAATAAGATATACAAAAATTTTCTAATAGACATCGCATAACTAGCTACTCCTGAGACCCCTTGCACAGACAAAACTATCTGATGTATAAATAATTCAGTGGACAGGTTCTGAAGCACAGCAGGCAGAGAGTTCCTTATAAGTAACCACTTAACCTTCAACCAGGTGATGGGGATCTGTTTAACCCATCTCCTCTCAGCGACAGATAAACATTTAATGGAAGATACTTATTTTCTTGCACTAGGTGTTGGCACATAGCCATGTAACCTTCACATCGGTGACAGGTATTTATTTTCTCTGCTACAAGCAGTGACACACACACACACACACGCTTAATCAGGGGTAAGCATTGCATTCCTTTCACCTGGATAGATATTCATTTTAACCATTGTGTCGTGCTTGTGCAGACCAAATTTAACAAGGCTGCGAGACAGCTTAACCAGCCCTGTGAATTAAGGCTTGTCATTCTCACACCTCCCAACCCCCCAATTTTTCTTTAAACCTCAGGCCTCAATTGTCCATGCTCTGGCAGCTGTCACCAGATGTCACTGTTGCACAGTTCTCGTGGTTCTTTTTCTTCAGTGTATGAGTGAATGTTCAGTCCTGGGGGGAGATGCTGCGGTCGTGTTCTATGCAGGCTTCTGACAGACTGCTTCTGGAGAGTCGGCTCTATGAAAAGAGCAGGGGAGTTGACTCTTTCATTTGGTTGCTTCTTAGAGTCAATTACTGAGTCATGGTTATTCTCTGGGACCTGGGCACTAGCGTTAGGCTGAAATTCTTGTCAGAAAAGATCATCCTCTCTGCTGTTTGCCCCCCTCAGCTGCAGGACTCCTTTATACGTGTACGTGACCTCAATTGAATTGGGAATATATACGATCTCCATTTGGCTACTATAGCAATTTACATGTCACTAGTTTTTCCTTAGTTGGGAAGCCAACCTGAAAAGCCCCAGACATCTGCTGCCACTTGACAAACAAGTGATGCTGATGTCAGAATAATTAGCTGATGCTGGAAGAAGGGGCAATGGTTACAGTAACTCTTGAAAACCCCAGGTGAGATCCAGGTCCCGTAGTCCCTGCCCCTCAGGTCTTAAATACTAAGTAATACAATCTAATTGAAAGTAACAATATATGGGTTCATTTGGGTTTAGGACTCAATCCAGTCTGTAAGTTGTGTCTTCAGTTTGAACAACCTCCTAGAACTCAAGGTAAAACTCCCAAAACTGAACTTCACCTTATTTAGTGTGAAATTATCTATCTGTCCACAATACTGCCTATATCCGTTACTCTTTAGACAAACATGCAATTGATTAGTAAAGATTGATGAAATTTGTGGCTAAAACTCTGGACACGTCTCCGCTTGCGAGGAAATCGACACTGTGGTAGTCGATCTTCTGGCATTCCGTTTAGCAGGTCTAGTAAAGACCTGCTAAATGGAACTCAGAGTGCACCGTTGTTGGTGCCAGTACTCCTAGTCCTCACAAGTAGTAAGGGAAGTCAACGGGGAGCATTTTTCCCATCGACTTTCCCCTGTGAGGACAGTGCCAAAGCTCGGCTTAAGGTATATTGACTCCAGCTACATTTTTACGTAGCTGGAACTGTGTACTGTAAGCCGACCTTCCCCTATAGTGCGGACTTGGGCTTTTTGGTAAAAACACAGATTTGTTGACATTGAACCATTTTGTGAAATTTTTATTGGTTTTGTTAAATTGTCAAGAGAAATTGCTGGAATTATCAGCAAACCAGAAAAGTTGCTGATTCACTCAGCTCTATTTGTTACTTCCCATGAAAACACCATCTACAAAATGATCTGTGCAATTGGGAGAGTTAAGCAGTCAATACTGTAGTGTCAATAACAAATAATGTAATCATTAAGAGGCTCTGCATCACGGAGGCAAAACGTAGATAGCACAGCTTTGGGAAACATGTCAATAGTGATCTGTAATAGCTAGTTCTGCTGGCTGACATTGGGGTGACAGGATCCGGATAAGGCGAGAAGTGCTATGTTATCTACTTCCAACCTATGATTGGTCTAGTTGCCCATTACTTCTATTCCCCAGTCTGGGCCTAAATAAATATATAGGCAGCAAAGTCCAATGCAAGTTATACACCCAAGTACTTTTGAGGACCTAAGCTCTCTGAAGAAACAGAACACGAGCTAGAGGAGGCATTTGGAAGAGTCAGCAATGCAGCTGACACAGAAGGATTGTGGGGCACACTAACGTTGAGGTCCCCAGGGTATGGGCCATTGAGAGAGAAATTCCAGCCTCCCGTTCTGGGAGGCACTCAGCAATCCCAGCTCTGTTCTCTCATTTGAACATAGAGCAATGAAAGTGTCTCATGTAAACTGGTTCTATACCTTGTTCCTAAATGGCAATTTACAATACTGCCTTGAAGTGGTAAAGTTTGTTCTAAATCCCCCTCCAGATGGGGCTGGCTGAATGCTGACTAGTGTTTCTGTACGCTGAAGATGTTCAAAGCAACTCCAACTGCAGGAGATGTGTGTGTTTAGAGTATACATGTTGATAGAACTTTATGTGTTTTACCCCATGCAATGATTCACTCCCTGAAACGTGTTCTTCAGGCTCCTAGGAAACGTATGAAAGTACCACTGCCAAACGATCATAGAGGTCCATCTTCCTCTGAACTCCGTTGCCATAGTCCCTATCAAGTTTGTAAAAATGGATGTGCATCAGGGGGCACTAAGTGCCACGTTTAAATAGTTCTGGAGATGAAGATATACAAAGTACGCCACCACTCTCTCACACTCTTATCAGTAGATTCAGAATATTTCTTCACAAGCATTACCCAGCAAACTGCAGCCTAAAGTAAGTTGTGCTAGCCCACTGAGGTTACGTCCGCCCTTGATGAATATTAGGATAAAGTACTGGTACCCAGAAATTTATCACAGGCTGGAAATGTGTAACATTTGAGTTACTTTCTAAAGTAATGTCTGATTGAACACATTCTTATCTGTGAAAAGTAAACAAGTATACTTAAAACAATTTTCAACCTTTTTGGTAATAACATCATTATTGTTTGACATCTTTAAATATCGAGGTCCAAATGCTTCCCAGTCCTGAAAATTTCAGGGATTTAGTGCCAACATTTCAGCCATGAATACCTGAGACAGCACATTCTGCAAAATGTGCTCTGATAGCTCCATTGAGAATGAATCACTATAAATATTGCTTAGGCTAAACCACTATGATTTTGTTTTGTTTGCTTTTTTTCCCCTACAAAGAGGATATAGTAGTGGCAATAGGCTATATTGAATTGTCTGGCTTAACAACAACTGTTATAATGGAACCGGAGCCAGAGGATCCATATTCCCGAGGGGGACAGTTTCTTAAGCAATACCAGGAAATGTGGGGTGTTAAGTTGGAGGTAACACAGATGCATAGTCAGAGCACTGTACAATGGTTTAGTAAGTGTAACCTGTATTTAGTTTTATTCATTGCAGACAAAACATGGTGAATCTGAGTTGTGAGTGGTCTGCAGTGCAGCAGCTGGCAGCCTGAGCCGTGAAACTTTGTCTGACACCCGGTGGTATACTAGATTTTACAGCCACACACCCACCCTGGTGATGGACCTGGTGGCAGGAGGAGTTTGAACTGTACACAGACCTGGGCATGTATGCAGGAAGGTGACAACCACAGAAGAGTAAAACTGTGGAATCTTATTGATAAATGAGTCCTCAGAGTCTGCTCTGAAACTCACTACTTCACAGAAGTTCTAGGAGCACCGGACACCCATTGCTCCCCCAAGCAGAAAAACTATGGAGTAACACAGATTTTTTTTTTTTTCACTAGATACCAACCCGAAGGGGAGAAGATTAATATCTTAAGCATGCAGGCTGCTCCATGCTATTTTGTTGACGTGGCAAACTCTCCAGTTTGTGACAGGATACTCCATGGCACTTGGGATCGCTGCCGGCGGGAGAAGCGGCACTGGGGAGGTGATCTTACATTAGATAACTGCTTAGATAATGAGGCGTGCATCCAAAAAACTAGGGCTTTCCTTTCTTCTCTTTGGACAGCACAACTCCTCCAGCAAGTGCATGCCGTGAGCCAAAAAGGCTAACAGCATATTGGGATACATTAGGAGGTGCATTGCCAGCAGATGCAGAGAAGTGATTATTCCCTTTTACTCGGCACTGGTGAGGTCTGGAGTGTTGTGTCTAGTTCTGGGGCTCCCATTACAAGAAGGATGTGGATGCATTGGCAAGAGTCCAGTGGAGGGTAACAACAGTGATTAGGGGGCTGGAGCACATGATTTACAATGAGAGGCTGAGGGATTTGAGCTTATTTAGTCTACAGAAGAGAAGATTTGGTAGCAGCTGTCAACCTGAAGTGGAGCTCTGAAGAGGAGTGAGAGCAGTTCTTCTTTGTGGTGACAGATGGCAGAACAAGGAGCAATGGTCTCAAGTTACAGCGGGGGAGGTCTAGGTTGGAGATTAGCAAAAACTATTTCCCTAGGAGAGTAGTGAAGTACTGTGATGGGTTCCCTAGGGAGTTTTTAAGTCTCGGCTTGACAAAGCCCTGGCCGGGATATTTAAGTGGGATTGGTCCTGCTTTGGTCCATGCTTTGGGCAGGGAGTTGAACTCAACAACCTCCTCCAGCCCATGATTCTGAGAGAATAGTAAAGGAGAGTGGGTGGCCAGAGTTCTGCACCCCATAATGAGATGCGCTAGCTGTGGGGAAACAGCCTTGCAAGGAATGTGGCAACTGAAACGCTTCCATTGGTGTTTGCGTGAGCAGGAGAAAGTCCCAAAGCGTCAGTCAGATTTGTACAAGAGGGGGATGGTACAGACAGAGGTGGTGATGCTTTCCTTGAGTCCAAGATCCTATCAGGTTCAGGCTGTTGGGACAGGAGATGCAACACCTAAAACCATTTGTATAGCACAGTTAATAGGGAAATACTTTGTGTAACTTCAGGTGACTGGTGAGGCCTTCTACAATGTGATTCTTGGAAAGGGGAGGAGGAATTCAAACACCTCCATGACACCGAGCAGGTGCAATCCAATGATGCAGCCTGTAGGGAAATGTGACCTCATAGTAACTGAGTTACAAAAGAACAGATTATGCCAGCTGAAGTTTGTGATGGTAGATAGTAAGTAGTACAGATCCCTACAAGGATACAGCCATGCAAGCCATGGCTCGTCAGGGCACAGAATCTGAATGGCAAACTCTCCAATTTGGGACAGGATACTCCTGCCCCCCGGGTGCAGCAGGACTGCCAACACTAGCTGCCCCAGAACTGGATCCAGCATGGGGAAGGCAGGTTAAGGGGCACCCTGAAGGTAAGGTGGTGGGGTGGGATGGGTCCTGGCATGGCTTAGTGGTAGGGCATTCGCTTGGGGATAAGAAGGAAAAGAAGTCCAAGAAGGAAAAAGGGAGAATCCATGGGCAGCAGAGGCAGGTAAGAAAAACTTAGGGTGTGTCTACACTTGCACCCTCTTTTGAAAAAGGAATGCAAATGAAGACATTCGAAATGGCAAATGAAGCCAGGATTTAAATGTCTTAACAGCGTCTGTTGTTTCAAAATAGCGCTATAACGCGGACATGCAAATGAAGCGTGGGATATTTAAATTCCGGCTTCATTTGCAATTTTGAATTTCAAGAGAGGGATGCAAATGAAGACAGAGGGTGCAAGTGCAGACATACCCTTAGTGTGATGTTTGCTTAGGTGGTGAGTACCTTGAAGGGAAGCTGACACTGGAAGTGGACTCCACAAATGAACCTGTGTAAGTACTGCAGAGGAAAATTCCAGAGGCACTGGTTAATCTAGTAGTCAAGAAGCTGGAACGTTTGCAGAGCTCTGGGGTATTGTAGCACCTAGAGAGGCCAGCACAGCCCATAGTAAGCAGCATAGTGGTGGTGAAGAAACCATCAGGCAAACTACATATCCATATAGACTCAAAGTAATTGAACTGGGAACTAAAAGGCCTCTCTTCGCTGCTTGCAGTTGTTGACCTCTTGTGAGAACTTGGGAAAGCCAGATTCTTTACAGTCTGGGATGGGACGAACAGGCTGAGGTTCACGCACAACTGGATAAAGAGCCCAGCATGCTACATTAGGGGAGCCTGCCTTGGACTCATTGTGAGGCTTCCCTGCAGTGTAGACACGCTATTTTGAAATAAGCTATTTCAGGATAACTATAATTCTGGAATAGCTTATTCTGAAATAGCTTTGCAGTGTAGACGTACCTTGACTGAACCTTACGCCTTCAGTGATACTCAGACCTTTATGGCTCAGGAGACAAATTAGTGATCAGCATTATCCAGAAGTGACACGATAGTGTGAATTCATTGGTCCGTTTTTAGAGTCCTGCAAGTCTGCACCTATATACTTTATATCCGTGGGTATCCGCACTGGTAGTGCAGCTCGTTTTTTGGATGCAGATATAAATCTGTACAGGGCTCTATTCATTTCCTATCATTCTAGAGATTCATATTTAAACAGTATGATGGGAAATACTGTGAGTGTGAGAGAGAGATTCACTGGAGATGCATATTTACCCCTTATCCCTTGCAAAACTACTGGTAGGTCTATCAGTGCTTATTGCTGCCAGCGATGGCCATCAAGAAGGGATATTGAAGCCAATCGTTCATAAGAGCAGTTCTCAAACACAAAGTAGGTCACAACCCTACTTTAATGGAGTCTCCAGGGCTAGCATTAGACTTGCTGGGACCTGGGGCTGAAGCTGATACCTGAGCTCCATCCCATCTGGCATGGTGCAGCTTGGGCTCCGACTCCTTCTACTCCACCCAGGACAGCTGGGCTCCAGCCCAGCCCTCTCCCCCGTGTCAGGTAGCAATTTTGTTGTCAGAAGGGGTTCAGGGTGCAGCAAAGTTTGAGAACTGCTGAATCTAGAATGCCTTAGAGAGCCAAGTGAAATAGCCTTTGCAACAGTCTTCCTCCTCCACCTTTCTATTTCTGAGCCCTGGTCTACAGTTAAAATTTAGAGTGACCTAGCTACATTGCTCACAGGTGTGAAAAAATCACACCCTTGGGAGCTATAATTAAGACACCCTAAACCCTGGTGTAGACACGGCTAGGTGTTTAGGAATGATGTAGTTGGGATTGGTCCTGCTTTGAGCAGGGGGTTGGATCCGATGACCTCCTGAGGTCTCTTCCAGCCCTAGGATTCTATGATTCTTCTGTGGTTACTAGACAACAGAGAGGATGTAAGATTCTGGCTGATCGTTTTACTTTCTCCTTCCGGGAAAACTCATGGTGACTTTTTAAGGGTGCTTTGCTGGGTAAGGGTTGAGTAAGTATGTGCCAGACTCTGTCACCCTTCCATTCATGCAGACAAGTAACTTACGCCATTGAGTCCTATTGGACATCTAGAACAGGAAGACCCTTGTCCATGTAAGCTAGTGTGCTACTATAGCACCTTTGGAGGCTGAAGACACACACGTACAACAGCACGTATTGCCTGGACTTGGGGATCTCCTGGCAAGGATTCATTGTTCTTGGCTGCACCTCATGGCAAAGTCACCACCAGGCAAGGTGCTGGCCTCCAGGAATTGCTCCCTGCCCTCGATCACCTTTACAACTGGACAGGGAACCTGTAACACAAGAGGAGAAAGGCACAGGTTTAGGGCCCAATCCGGAGCAGAGCTGGGTCTTTGAAATCAGTGGGTGTCGAGGAGGATGCTGAGTATGTTTCAGGAGATGCCCAGCACCTCACAGGATCAGGCCTGTAGAGACAACAGTCCTGAATCTCCTCTCCCACAGGTTTGATGTTGGTGTTAACGCCCTTGAAGCTACTCCTGATTTACACCAGAATGAGTTCGTTCTTCGTTCAGAGAAGAGCAACGAGAATGATTAAAGGTCTAGAGAACATGACCTATGAAGGAAGGCTGAAGGAATTGGTTTTGTTTAATTTAGAAAAGAGAAGATTGAGGGGGGGACGTGATACCAGTTTTCAGGTATCTAAAAGGGTGTCATAAGGAGAAGGGAGAAAACTTGTTCATCTTGGCCTCTGAGGATAGAACAAGAAGCAATGGGCTTAAACTACCACAAGGGAGGTTTAGGTTGGACATTAGGAAAAAGTTCCTAACTGTCAGAGTAGTCAAACACTGGAATAAATTGCCCAGGGAGGTTGTGGAATCTCCATCTGTGGAGATATTTAAGAGTAGGTTAGATAAATGTCTATTAGGGATGGTCTAGACAGTATTTGGTCCTGCCATGAGGGGAGGGGACTGGACTCAATGACTCTCGAGGTCCCTTCCAGTCCTAGTATTCTATGGTTCTATGCTGACGAATTTTGCCACACCATTACCTCACTAGCGGTGCCAATGCATGCCACTGAGTATCAGCTCAGCCCTAGAGGTGTTATAGTAAAGACAGTCATGTGCTGCATGGACATAACCAGCTGAGTCTACTGTAAGGGTCAAGTGATGAATCATCTTGAATTACAGCTTGATGGAGGGGCCACATGCAATGGTGTCACTCCTGTGCTAGGCTCCAGCCAATCCACAACCCAGGATCTGGTCTGATCCTCTGAGCTTCCCGGAAGAAACAGCAACTCAAGTCTGCTCAGTGTCATGCCAGAGCTTGAACAGCCCCACCAAGCCTTAGCCTTGGCCAGCTCATTCTTGTTCCAGTCCTGTTCTTAGTCCTACTCTGACTTTGTTTCCAATATTGCTTTGGAGTCCTGGTTCTGGCTGTGACCTATGTCTCTGACTACAAGGCAGGACCATCCCAATCACTGTTTCCAATAGTAAAAATGAGACCCACTCAGCCATGTACTAGCAAACTTTTCTCAAAGGGACACGGGAGAGGGTCTAGGCATCCGGTTTTTACTGTTAAAAATATTTGCAAATATGGAAGAGGTGCCCTGATCGGTGGAAGCAGAGATAGAGGGACAATTTCTGGAAGAACGGTCTTTAAAGGGATGCCAGGAGAACAGGGTACATGAAGTTAGTGTGGAAAAAACACAGCCGCATGGGTAGGTCAGAGCTAAAGAATGTTCCACAATCCTAAATGTAGCTAAAGAATGTTCCACAATCCTAAATGCCGAGAGTGACGCAGAATGGAAGTGAAGTTTAAATTCTGTTTACAGGTGCTGAAGGCTCGGTCTTAAGGTGGGGGATTCTGACTGATGAAAGGCTGGTTGTCAGTAGTGAAAGGGCTTCTTGTGGCTTGTTGGATTGAAGTAGCAATGAAATGGTGACATGTTTAATCTAGCATTTATACAGAAAATAGAGGGCTTGAAAAGAACCATATAAGCTCTTAAAAGGGGTCTATTGTTTTCTCATTTCCTTGCCTCTCAAGATTGAGGTTTTTACACTGTATTTTTGGGCCTGACTTACCCTCTTATCGTGCAATGTATTTTAATCGAAGCTTGCTATAAACTGGAGTCCCCAGGCAAAATTAATTTAAATACAGGCACATTGTGTTTGTGCATACAGCTCAATTAGTCCATATCTTACCACACTTCAAGTGTACTTGAGCAGCTATTTATGTATGTTTCGTTGCACAAAATGAATTTTATTGTGCATGCTGTTTTTATGTGTACCCCGTTAATGTCATCACATTTTATATACCTTTTTGGGAACTGCTGCCATCTATATAATTAATGCAAATCATCCTTAGCAATGAAATGAACTATTCTGAATGACTTTGTAGAGCTAGTGCATATTGACTGTGAGAATAGAAACCTAGCATCATGGGGAATTTTATTCTGTGCTGGTGTTCTGCTCCATTTGATGACTAACTGAAAGCAAAGGCTAAGAACAGCAAATCTAGCTAATCCTCCAATTCAGTAATAAACACTCGTGCCATTTTACCCTTGTTCAGCACAATAAATGCTTTAGTTGCCTCTTGCCAGCAGTATCCTACCATTGTATCCATATTAGCATGACTGTCTGCGTCTTGCAAGAGCAGATGGGAAGGTTTGGTATGGAATCTCAGAGGTGATCATTGCAGCCATTGTAGCAGTTTGGTTTAATTATTATTCTAATATCCCACTGGTGTGAAATGTGAAGAGTAATTTAGATATTTCCATGCATAAGCCTATTAAGTCTATGGTTTGTATTTCTCTTCTGGGGCTTTTAGGATTTGTCTTTACAGAAATGATGCATCATGGTTGCACAGGGGAAAAATGGCCAATTGAATATATTCAACAGGTTTTGGAGCTCTAAGTGAGACTGTAGACAATTTGGTATGAGGGCTTAGAGCTTGGCCTTCTATTAAAAACCTGTAGTAATAGCTTCTGAATTGAGGGGCATAATAGTTCCTTCAATTCTAACTATCTTGAAAGTACTGTAATCTCCCAGGAGTTTGCAACAGCTGCTTGAAATCTGCTCTCCATTTTTAAGTCATCTAAAGTGGTCTTCATGGGTTTCTCTGGGATCTGCCTACAGATCAGCTTGACCTTGCTATACCTGCTAGTGAACAAGAACTTTTTCTCATCTGGATGTATCATTTTACATGGTACTGTGTGTCAGTCAATATGCATCGAATGTATTGACTGTTGAGAACTTACTTTTTAAGCAATCAGGGTTTGAAAGGTACATAGGTGCTTCCAGATACAGGTGAAAAGTTTACAGGTGCCTAATTTGCATTGACTTTTGTGACTTGAAGATAGTGGGAACAAGTGTGTGGGGTTTTTTTTTCTGTCATAATTTACATGGACATATACTCTAACTGACTGTTTTCCAAGTGGGGGGGAAAGTGTGTAAGTTTTTGAGAAAGTGGGGACCAGAAGGGACACTTCTTTCATATACTTTCCCTCTTTTTCAGTTGGCCAAAAATGGGAAACAATAAGTATGGGGTAACGACTTCTTTATCCTAACTATTTTCCAGCTATTGCTGGCTGGAAAAGTGAGGAAGTGGAGGGAAATATGAACATTTAGCTGTTCCCATTGATGTCTGTGTGGTTGCTCACAACTTTTGAAAATCAGATCAATGATGTTTTGGATAATGTACAGTCGTAATTCTAAAACTTAAGTCAAGCAAACAATGTCTGTTGAATTATACTGCTTAAAATACCTAACTGAACAATAGGGATGTCTGTGTTTTGAGGAAAGACTAAAAAAGAAAGAAAAAAGCCTAGTATGTTGTTAGCAACAAATCTCATTGCTTTACTGAGGCTATGTCTATACTATGAGGGTTTTTTTGGCAAAAAATATGCTAATGAGGGACTCATTTGCATGATTTCTGCTGATCTGTTTAGCACTGGGGTTTTTGCGCAAAAAGAAACAGTGTGGGATCAGTATATCTCCTTTTTGGGGTCATAAGGATCTTGTGGAAAAAGGGTTTTTTGCGCAAAAAGAGAACAGCCACACTGCTTGTTTTTGCGCAAAAAAAGATTGGCAGAAAATATGCAAATGAGTGACTCATGCAAATGAGTCCCTCATTAGCATATTTTTTTGTGGAGAACTCATAGTGTAGATGTAGCCTGAGGGAATTCCCAGAGCAATAAACGGTTCAAAGAGAAAGGAGGCTGAGATCTAGTAACAAAATGAAAACTGACTTGTGTAGTATAATTTGGATCCAGGTTCCAAATGCTCCAAAACTCAGGAATGTAGATGTTTAAAGGTTGGATCTGGCCCTATCCCTTTATAAAGGATCAAAACAGTAGGTGGCTTGAAAAAGTAAATGACAGTTCTCATGTATGCATCACAAACTTGCAGTGAGGGATTTTACTGAGTTTTTAAATGCAAATTGACTCCTTTGCTGGCAGTCTCGGTGGAGAGGCTCAGATCTGAATGAGACTGGGCAGGGGGATCAAGGGGGATCCAGTGCATGGAAGGGTTGCACTGCTAGTGCATATACTCAGCTAGATTTAGAGCTAAGTTGAAGATTTTAGACTAAAGGGCTCTCTCTCTCCAGTATTGATTATATAAATCTTAGTTTCAGTATATTGCTATAAAGAATATCACAGTAGCCTGTGCAGAACGATGATATGAAAATTGTCTCTTCTTTCTGGAGGATAAATAACCCAAGTCCATTTATAAGCAATAAATAGAACTCTGCGTGGGTAGAAAATTTTGTATCCATCTCTGTACCTGCAAAAATGAGTCCTGCATATCCCCATGCGCGGATAACTACAGATACAAAGCAGATATCTGTGGATTTGCAATAAATTAATGGGGGGGGGGGAGGAATATTTAGAAGCCTCCAAACAATCGTCTGCCCTGTATTTATACACTTTAATTGAGGAAAAGGATATCAAATGTGTAACATGAAGAACAGTGCGGGGGAGGGGGCGGGAAGAGATGGAAACCTGTGGTAATGTAGAATGACAGCTACTACAGAGGTCTTGCTGGCAAGACAAGGGCAAACTCATTAGACCTCTGAAGTTGATTTCAGACCAAACCAGCAAGTCTGGAAAATTGGCTCCTCACTGTTAGACAGGAGATTAAGCAGAGTTATGAAACAAAATTCATTGAAACAGAAGTGTGTTTATTTTAGTGACAGTTTAAAAAATATGGCTTCAGTGAGAGCAGAACGACATCACCTGGTGATTAGGGTATTGGTCTGACGGGGGACCAGGTTCATGTCCCTCTCCTCTGTCTGGCCAGGTCTCCACTGGGATTAGTCCGAAATAACACCACCACCGCCCCCAACGTCGAATTTGTAAGTGGTGTGTCCACACAACCAAGCCCATTATTCTGGAATAAGGGGCCCTGGAATTCAGACTCTGTACTCCCAGCTTTTCACGAGGAATAATGCTAGTCTCAGACTTGTAAATCCAAAATAACCTTATTGTGGATGCCACTGGTGCTGCTAAATTTGAACTAATTGGCCTCTGGGAGACCCCCTGCAGCTCCCTAGCGTGCTTCCTAGGGCTCTGAGTCTGAGGTAGCACGTCCACATTAACAGGACTACTGCCTCGGACTACTTTTTGATTCTTCCCCCACAGTGAGGACATGGAAGTTTGAATTTGTAAAATCAGGTCCTCAGAAGTCGAACTTAAAACATTTGAAATAATCTCCTAGTGTAGGTACGGGCTCAGAGTGAGTGTTCTGGGCTGAAAATTTCTGTTTTGAATCACACCGAAGAGGAAAGGTTTGAATCTGGATCTTCCACATGCCCAGCCAATCTCCTATCTCTCTCTTGGCTATTTCAGTATCTCTTGCTGACGTGAGAACAAGCATTTTGAAGTAATTCTGTTCCAATGCGGAATGACAACACATTCCAAAATCTTGAAAGTTGACATGAAATAGTCGTCTTTGTCAGCTCTACTTTTAAGTCATGCCAACGAGAGACAGTTGAATTGAACTGACTCCTGTTGGCTGCAATACGTTTTGCATCAGAGACTTAAACTTTCAGTAATGTGTTTCTTGGAGCTGAGTCCAGGGAATGCGCAAAACAAGAGGGAGGCAAATTAAAATCCTAAGAGGAAATGTAACAGTTCAATGTTTGTTTAAAGCTATAAGTGATTCATTTTTAATGCCTGAATTGGATGAAGTTTCTTCTCTCCTCTGCTATCAATTTATTTTTATTCTTTTGTTCAAAATTGGATTAATGTTTGAGGCAGAGGGGCAGAACAAAATATGGGTAAAGAAGCATATGGCAATGTGAGCTAAGGAATTTATGGATTTAATCTTCCCTAAAAGGTTTATTTCTTCACGGGTGACAGCAGCATTGAATTTTTAATTTTTTTAACCTACAGTGCAATTTGACACATGTGCGAGGAATAAGAAATACGTTCGTAACCAGAAAAGCAGATGGAATTGCTGTTAATGGTCGTAGGAGATAATTCTCAGGAATGACTGCATTGCTGATTCATCACTGCTTTACCAAAATGTTAGTTCCCTCAACAGTCTCTGACATTCTGGAAAAAAAAATGGTCCCTTGTATTTATAGCCTGGAAGGAACGAAACTCCTGGATTAAAACACCACTGAACTGAAGGGTGTTCAAATTCGAACACATCTGGATTTGAATGTCAATAGTGGGGCCATGTGATCCTCTGGTGTAAATGAGCATAACACTTCAGTATTATGTGCTATGATGGTGTGCACCAGATTTAGGTCTGGTACATTGTCCTTTCTCTTTGGAATAGCAAAGCAATGCTCACCCTGAAATTTGGGACGGTGGAAATCTGGATTCCCATGTATTATTGACTCATTAAATTTCCTCTTGCTTTTTCCCCCCTTATTGGTGTGGATGGACCTTTCATCTCCATTTCCTGTTGCAGCAAATATTATTTTTCAAATTATTTTGGTGGGAAAGAGTGAAACTTGCATGTCAAACTATGACTTAGCCTTCAACTAACACAGATAGACCTTGATGAGCCTGTTTTGCAGTAGACTAACGGAGATTAATCTTTTAGCTCATGCCATAAAGACTCCAGCATTTAGATCCAAAGGTACCAGGCTCGAATCCCTACTTCTGGCAAGCCGTGCATCACCATGGAAATACATAAAAAAATTCATAAATCACATAGTGGGAAAGGCAAGACATCCCTCCATAGTGGTAGAAGTGGTAAATACAATGGGATCACTGTCTAACAAGCCCGAGTTTCATGGTGGCAATCTGAATATCTGCATAGATTAGGGTGAAGTTCTAACCGCTGAACGCAAGTACCAACTTGGGATGTGGTGGAAGGAGGAGTTAGTGGGATGAAAGCACTCCTACTGTATGGAATTTGGTGGAATAGCCATGCAGTTTGACTTCCTTGAATAGATTCTCCTTAGAAGTTGTCTGGTTTCCCCCCCACCCACCTGTACCCAATAAGAAGCTACTAAGAAGCAGTTTGATATTTAAAAGGAACAGCCATATACAGGCTAATGCAAAGCCCCCTTTGGGCTTTCTCTGGGTGGAAGTGTAACTACAATTGATGTTTAGAGAAGCTAGGACGTGGGCAACACAGAGTCCGCCACAGGGCCAGATTCCTGCAAATAGCTCGGCGATCCCAGAAAACAATGTGTAGCTATAGGGCCTCATTCAATGCCTGTGGGAGTAGGTGAGAGGTTTCCTAGTGATGGGTACTGGATCAGACACTGACAATTTAGCCCTATTCTTAAAGTAATAACAGGCGGCATAAAGCCTTCATTTTCAGTTTTTGCAGGCAATGTAATTTTACAAAATCAATTCATTATTGGGTTTTTGGGTTTTATTTAACCTGACTTGTGGGCCACTTAAGTACATGAAAATGCTGGTTCGATTAAGAAAATTCTATACATTACATGAAAGAGGTGTTTAATAAGTTAATGTAAGTGTAAATGCAAAACTATGAGAGTGAGTAAGTTTCCTATGGAGAGGGCAGAATCTCCGTCCCTAGAGGTACCTACGGAGGGGGCGGAATCTCTGTCCCTAGAGGTTTTTAAGTCCTAGCTTGACAAAGCCCTGGCTGGATGATTTAGTTGGCATTGGTCCTGCTTTGAGGGACGGGGGAAGGGGAGGGGGCAGAACCAGCTGGGGAGACACTTGGTGACCCTTTTGAAATGTAATGGTGACCTATAGCTGGGAAACACTGTTCTAAGGCAACATAATGGAAGATCTACTTACCCACTGCGTGTGTGTATGTGTATGTGCTGTTAATGTACAGTTCATGAAACCAACTGCAGTTTTAAACTGCTTTTCTCTTCAATAATCATACTTGTTTTTATTTGCTGCTTTCTTTTGCCTTCCTGGCATAGGACTTGAAATGTAGGTGACTTTGATCCTAGCCTGATGCCACGGGTATGTCAGAGCTATTCTTCCAGCTTGGGCGGGGGGGAGAGGGATTCCATTTTCTTCAACCCCCCTGCAAAATGCATCCATCTTCTCAACTTTTCACTTTTTCCTTCCATAATACACCCACGACACAGGGGTGTGTATTAATCTGAAGACTGTCGACAATGACAGCACTCAAAGGGCTCTTTCTGTCACCAATTCATTTGAATAGGCCACTTACAAACCTATAAAGAACACAAATGGAACAAAAGCCCATAACACTAACGACGTAATGATTATTGCTATTGATAAACATGACACTAAAAATAGTTATATTTGTTAATGGCAACTCAGTGGAAAGCTAATGGGCTAATAGAAGTACAGAAATTGATTAGTAACAAACTATTTGTGTGCAGGGGATTGTGCTAATGAAGATATTGAGCAATAACTAGAACTGGAGTTGAGATTCATCATTAAAACATTTAAGGCTAAAAGAAACTCTTGGATTAGTCTTTAAAAGAAGCACAAAGCAGACTTTTGTATGCTGGTTGCACAGTAAGAATAAAAATAGGTTTTTTTTCTCCTCATCTAACTTATATTTGTGTTACAATTATAGGACATATCTAGATAATGAAGTAGCCCACAATTTAAGGGGTTTTTATGTCCATCATAAAAGGTTCAGAGTTGCTAGGTATGTCAAAACTGTGGAAAACAACCATATTTTAGTGGTATTTTGATGCATGCGGCTTTCCATATTGTATGTGGCATCCTTTCAAAAATGGCCTTTTCTCTGCATTAAAATGCAAACATTTTGTTACATTATTATTTTTTCCCTATAGTATGAATGATCTTCTGATGGTATTGTTCTTTCTTACTAGTGCATCATAAACTTAGCCTATGTACACTGTGATTCCTATCCTATTCCATTAATAATGGTGATTGGATCAGGCCTTAAGGCTCAAGAGATGCCGCATATGTGACGTCTTAATACCGGAAGATATCAAAGCAACCTCTCAGGGGCCTCAACTGAGATTAGGTTACAGAGCACTAGAACAGGTACAAAAATTCAAGATCTGTGTACACTGCAGCTGGCATCTTGTATAGGGGCCTATTGCCCCCACACCACATCATGTTTCTTCACCCTTGCAATCTGGTCACCATACCTCATAGAGCTCCCCTTTAAAATTGGTGGGCTCATCATAGATACAGTGATCTGCCAATTTGAAATATCTAGCAGGGTCAGGATTTAAGGTGGGGATCTAGGTCTTTTGAAAGTGAGTACCAACATGTTTTCCTATACTTCTCTTCAAGCAATGTACATCACATGACTGCCCTGTACCCCCACGAGAGATGCAGTGCACTCCGCCATATGAGACATTGTTTCAATTGTTTAAGCAGGATATCCAGTTAAAAGTGCAAATGAGGTTAAATTATTGTGAACCTTGACAACTTCTCTTTGTGATCAAGTAATGAAAAAATATAATTGAAATGAAAAGGTAAAAAGGCTTGTACAAAAATAGATTGACTTTTAGACTTGATCTAAAACCTGGACAAGCAAATTTGCCCAACAAATAGGTAGGTTGCTGAAAGTTTTCATTAGGGAAGGGTCATTATCTCTGTGATGCTGCCAGTGACTGCCTGCCTCTTATTGAGCATGTCCAAAAGGGCAGCTGTATCTTTATGCTATGAAAGTACGCAACGTGCAGCTTTAGAAGTCTTTTGGTGAATTCTAGTAAGCTGCTAGGGAAGAATTTGTGTGGGGCGCGCTTTTTTTTTCTCCCCCCCCCCCCATGTCTCCAGTATGGCCTGAATCCTAAGTCCCTCGGGACCTGATCTTGGACTCGTACCAATGTCAGGAAAGCACTTATGTTTGTGATGGATTCTTACATCAACTTTGAAAGAATCCAACTTCAGCGCATGCTTAAAGTTAAGCAAATGCAGAAGTACTCTTTTGGCTAAGAATGGGCTTAAGGAGTTTTGTGGTTTGGAATCTAAACTTGGGAGAATTTTATTGAAGTCAGTCAGTGAAATTACACTGGCCTGAAGGTGGGATGAGCTCAGAATTAAGTGTGGTTTTAACCAGAATTATCAGTTGCTGTTGAATTTGTTTTCATACTGGACATTTTAAGGAGCTATCTGAACAGATAATGCATAGAAAGGCTTTGTCTCAAAGGGAAAGACTCTTTTGCAATATAATCTAAGATATTAAACTAAACTGATGTAATTCGACAGATGTAAGATACCCTTTATTCTGATGTGAACATTTGCCCAGCATTGTCCAGATCCTTCAGGGCAGAGAACTGGCAGTGTGGGAGGTGCAAGAGTCAGTGCAGGGCATTGGGGAGAGGAAAGGGGGGCAGGAGGCTGAGGCATGTGAGTGAGGGTTGGGTGTTGAAGGTGGGGTCAGGGTGGGGGAATCCTGTCTGGTGGGATTTTATCTCCCCCCTCCCCTCTGGCTGACTAGCAGCAAGGGCCTTTTCTTTCCCCCACTCCCCAGCCCTTCCAGCTTGCACTGCAGGCAAGGGCTAGGGGGGCAGGGTTTGGAGCAGGGTACTTACCTGGTCTGGTGGCAGGCAAGACAGCAAGCCCCAGCTTCAGCTTGCCACTCTGGTGGTGGTTCAGCTGCCCCCAGTGGTTACTCTGCAGTATCACATCCTTCCAAACAGCAGTCCCTCCTTCCGTGTTCTGGAAACCAATCCCATTCCTGGCACTTCCCATTTTCCTGGCACCACCAAACTCTGTCCTCGCTTTAAGTTAGCGAAAGCATGCATCTCCTCATTTGCACCATAGTTTTCAAGGTATGGGATTGACACCAGACCCTGAATTTTTCCTAAATTATAGATTCATAGGTTATAAAGCAAAAAGGGGCCATTGTTATTGAGTCTGGCCTCTTACATCACACAGGTCATCAGAATTCCCTGAATTATTCCGTTTTTAAAAGCAGAACATTCAGAAAAAAAATCCCTCATCTTGATTTATAACTTGTCAGTGATAGAGAATCCACGACAAACCTTGGTAAAAATTGTTCCAATGATTAATTACCCTGAGGCTAGGTCTAGACTGGCCCCCTTTTCTGCAAAAGGGATGCAGATGAGGCC
>JANRFK010004149.1:113087711-113125323 GCA_030068395.1 Apalone spinifera | reverse complement strand
TAGTATTTCCGCAAGAACACTGACAATCTTACATGAGATCGTCAATGTTCTTGCAGAAATTCAAGCGGCCACTGTAAACAGCTGGCAAGTTTTTCCGCAAAAGCAGTTGATTTTGCGGAAAAACTTTCTAGTCTAGACACGGCCTAAGTGATTTAGCAAGCAGGAGGACTAGTAAGAGAAATCTTCACTGAATGTAAATAGATGCCAGTGTTGCATACTAGAAACGTCATATATCTGGGTGCATTTTACTCTTGAAAATTACACTGCACAAGGCCCTGCTGTTGCGATGATATTTAATCTAACAATGTCACTCCCTGGCAGCATTGTTGCTTACATTGATATTGGCATTGTGCTCTCCTGTCCCAAGCATCTGAACCTTTTGTGCTTTGGCCCTGATATTGTGACATCCATGGAGGGGACAGAGCAACTCAGGCTTGGGGTCACACTATATATGGAGGGAAGAGCAAGCTACAGAGAGAAATTAAGCTAGAAAGCAGCCTGGTCACTGGAATTTGTGAAATAGATTATATTGTGGGATTTCAAAGGCCAGTGCTGAGTACTTAACTTTTCTCTCACTGAAGTCAGTGGTAAATTAACTTTGGGGGGGGGGGGGGGCAGAGTTAAGCTGATATTAGTATGACAATAGCATCCAGTGGTCCTAGTCAAGACTAGGACAATATGCAAAAATACGTAAAGGTGGTTCCTTTTGTGAAGAGATTATAATCTGAATAGGGAGGAGGCACAAGGGCTAAGAAGGTAAACCGGTAAGGTTGATTGTCCATGGTCACATGGCAAGTCCACAGTAAACCTGAAACTAGAACACTGACTTAGTCCAGTGTCATAGCTGCCTCTCTTTGCTTTTTTTAGATGTCCTCCTATATAGATGGATACAGGGAGTTATGGAAGTCACTGTAACTCATATTTTCAAAAAGATTATTGACTCTTAAAATAAACAATTTCCTCCTTCCTTATCTCTTCCTTGTCCCCTCGCCCCCACCATCTGTTCTATGTAGCTGATTCATTAATTTGTAATTTGTTTACTTTTTTAATTGTATCCCTTTGTTATATAATGGTCATGCCAATTCACTTTCAGAATATGATCTGAAGAAGGGGGTCTGCCCCGCGAAAGCTTGTCACCTAATAAACTATCTTGTTAGTCCTTAAAGTGCTACATGACTGCTTTTTTTTTTGTTTGTTTTCTCACAAAGATTGTCTGAATTCACAGTTATTTGGCATGTCCTGTCTTCTGTTGCTGTCAGGCCTTTTATCTCCTTCAGATAAACCAGCAGGCAGAGCTAATGGCTGTGTCTAGACTGGCCAGTTTTTGTGGAAAATCAGCCGCTTTTCCACAAAAACTTGCCAGCTGTTTACACTGGCCACTTGAATTTCAGCAAGAACACTGACTCCCTACTGTAGGAAATCAGTGCTTCTTGCGGAAATACTTTGCCCGTCCCGTTCGGGCAAAAGTGGCCTTTTTGCGCAAATGATTTGCGCAAAAGGGAGTGTAGACAGGACGGCATTGTTTTGCGCAAAAAAGCCCCGATCATGAAAATGGCAATCGGGGCTTTTTTGCGCAAAAGCGCGTCTAGATTGGCATGGACGCTTTTCCGCAAAAAGTGCTTTTGCGGAAAAGTGTCCGTGCCAATCTAGACGCTCTTTTTCTGAAAATGCTTTTAATGGAAAACTTTTCCATTAAAAGCATTTCCGGAAAATCATGCCAGTGTAGACGTAGCCAATGAGTATATGGTAAAGAATGCCACTGTGCAAGCTTAGGATGACCTTGCTTATTATTTTCATTCCTAAACCCATATTAGATATTCCTAATGAAATAATTTTGGATCCAGGGGTTTTCTCAGTCTGAGTGAGAAACAGAACAGTGAAACAAAAGTTCATCCTTAGTTTAATGGCATGTTCTCCATAAAACCATTCTGAAAAGATCAAACACGCTATTCACCGACCCTGATACCTGTACTACTTGCACTTTGAAATATCCATCATCGTCGTAACTGTAATGAAACCAGGGGGGAAAAATTCTGAGAAGGGTACCAAAAGCACTGCATTCTGCTTGGCCTTCATTGCTAAGCAATTTTCGTACAATGAGCTAGGCGAAAGAAAGCTAGACCAGTCAGAACACTTGTTTTAGCTAAAACCATCCCTCTTTCTTTTGTATGCAGCAATGAATGTGATAGCAAAAGGGGCTAATCAAAAGGGCCTTCCCCAATCACTTTCGATAGTCCTTTCCATAACTGCTTTATTCAGGCCAGACTCTTGGGCTTGGTTCTCGATTGCTTTGCGCTCACTTACATTGCATGGAAGCGGTGAGTGTAAAATGCTACCTTTCTAATTTAATTTGTTGTTTCCCCCACCTCTTTGCACTGGGGTCAATGAAAGGCAGTGGAGACCCAGGTCGTCTGAGTGGTGCTAACAGATTGGAGTTAGTTGGCAAGCATTGATAGTAAGGCAAGTGAGACCGCTGGTTAATACATGAGAATTTACTACTGCCTCATCATGCACTAGCGCTTGTTGATACTCCCCATTACACCTCCCCTTGCTCCATCCACCATAAATGTGATTCTAAGATGCTGTGCTCAGAAGATGGAACTGGTAACTGAGCCCTGGTTTATACTAGGGCTTTATTTTGAAATAACCCCCCTTAGGTCAAATTTATAAGTGGAGTGTCCACACTACCAAGCCTGTTTTGAAACAGCCGGTTGCTTATTTCAAAATCTGTACTCCTGCTTGAGGAATAATGCTAATTTCAAAATAGTGGTCATCTGGACACTCTAGTGCCGCTATTTCGAAATAACTACTCCCCAGAATCATTCGAACTAATTACTCTCCAGTGCTTCCTCGGGCTCTAAATCGAGATAGTGCATCCACATTAACGGAACCTGCCTTGGAGTAATTTTGAGGCTTCCCTGTAGCATGGACACACTATTTTAGTTTTGTTAAACTGGAAGTTATTTGATTTTGAGTTATTTTGAAATAGTTTCCTAGTGTAGACATGCCCTGAGTGTGACCTGGGCAGTATAATAAAATGACACACACTGAAATAATATAGAAAGTATCACTTTCGATCTACTCTGAACTGTGCTGTTAAATTTTATGAGATAATGCTATTACAATTGATTAAACCTTACCATGGCTAAATATTCAGTAATGCTAATCGGATTTAAATGTAGTTACCTGAGATTTACAGCGATATAACTGAAAGCAGAATCTGCCCCACAGTTAATAGTCATCTGTATACCGTAGTTTCTCTATGCCCTCCTCAAATGAAGAACTCAATCTCTTTTGCTTTAGATTATAATGTACTAACATCACAACACACACAGTTCCAAGTTTGTAATGATGGTATTAGCCCATTTTGCATCATAAACAGGAATATTTTGCCCCCTTCCTCCACACATACCAAAATAGGGCAACTTCTCACAAAAATAACTGCTGAATTGGGTTGGGGGTGGGGGATGGGAGGTGGCTCTTGAGGTGTTTGGGACCCTAAACAATTGTTTAGTCTGCTTATGCCTTATATCACATGGTAGCTTTGTTTCAGTTGTCCTGTACGTCAATTGTTTGTGAAATGCTTTGGAAAGAAATTGCGTGTGGCAGATAACTAATTATGGCCAAATTTTTCAAAAGTGACTAGTGATTTTGAGTGATGTTAGAGCACTCTTACTTCTAAACATCATTTCACAGCTATCCCTTTTTAGGGTGAAAATTATAAAATGATAGTTATCCTTAATTGCAAAAAACACGACTAGGTTTAAAATCACCGGGATTTACGGCCTCCAACTTTTCAACTGCAGATATTTAAAATATTTACAGCTCCTCTTAACCAATCAATAATGTGATAGTGTTACTACAGTGGGGAAAAAAGTCCTTTCTGTGGGATTCATGTTTTATTCCTTGCCTTATAAATAACTAGGTGACAAACACAGAAGTAAATTTATATTCACTGTGGCAATTTGAGGGCAAATATTATGTTTATTTTGCATTTTCTCTAATCTGTATGCCATAGATCATTATGATGGCTGAAAACTGAAATGCAGAAGATTAGCACTGTATTTCTGGCAGGGCATTGCTAATTCTAGCTACTCTGATTTTGATGAAGTGAACAGGTTGTTACCTGTTATTCCCCTCTCCCTCTTCAATTTCATTTGAGACAACATCAGCAGTACTTTTAATATTTATATTGATAAGAAGGCAAAACATTAGTCAGAGGCCACAGAACCTTGTTATCTGGATTTTTTTATATATATATAATTTGTTTTACAAAATGTTCTGGGGCCCCTGTCAAATTAAAAATAAAAGGCAGATTTGAAAAACAAACATGAAAAACGTCCCCACATCTAGCAACCTCCGCTGAGACACCTAAATGAGGGGCTAAACTTATAAAAGTGTTGCTTTTCTGCTTACACAGCTGAGTGAAGGAGCCCAATTTTCAAAAGCAATCAGCAGTCAGGACCTCCACATTGAGTATTTGGGAAAATCTGAGCTTACTGTTCAAGTGCCGAGGTGCAGGATAAAGTCTTCTAGAAATCTGTCCCCAGAAAGCTGTGAAAACACACATCAAAATGTCTACATAATGAATGCTTAAAATTACCTTTGTTTATATCTTGGCCAAAGTTTCCAAAAGTAACTTAAATTGGAGTGTCTCAACAGTTAGGTGCCCAACACGGAGACACTTTGAAAGGATTTTCAGAGAGTGGGTGCTCCCCATTTTCTAAAAAAAAAAAAAAAAAAAACCCTCCCTTTTTTTTGCATCTTATTGAACAAGCACATCAATAGTCACATTTGAAAATGTAGGCCCTAACTTATTCAGTGGATTGTTATCTTTTTCTGTCAATGCCTGGGTAAAACACATGGGTTTTATTTTTGTTTGCAATTGTTTGGATTGAAAGGAATTGCCGGGATTTGATAGCAGCCGTTGTCTATCCCTGACTGGGGGTACCAGAGAGGATGGAGAGAGGCTGTTCTCAGTGGTGATGGATGACAGAATGAGGAGCAATGGGCTCAAGTTGCTGTGGGGGAGATGTAGGTTGGATATTACAAAAAACTATTTCTCTAGGAGGGTGGTGAAGCACTGGAATGGGTTACCTAGGGAGGTGGCTGGACAAAACCCTGGCTGGGATGACAACTGGGGTCAACCCTGCCTTAGGCGGGGGGAGAGGGGGGGTTGACTCAATAACCTCCTGAGACCTCTTCCAACCCTATGATACTATGATTTTTTTTTAATACTGCACTAAAATTTTAAACACATCACAGCAACATTTTGCTATGTACGTGAACACTTAGCATTCCAAAACTGGCGCTTTGGAATAAATTCAAGCTGACACTGTCTTTTTCAGCTCAGTTTTGTACATCTGCTTTTTCAGGGCAGACTCCATTTTCTGTAAATTTAGAAAATGGAAATAATCATTTAGTGAAATGAATCTTCCATAACTGCAGAGCACTCACTGACATTTTCAAATAGGTGCTCTGAAGATCTTCATCTCAGTTCTAGGATGATTTTTATCTCTATTCAAAGGGGTTAAAAGCAGTTAAATCTTTCAGGACAAAAAAAAAATTAATGTGAACTATTAAATTTGAGAAATGCTGTATCATTTAGGGCCAATCATCGTAGGAGTTATGCTCCAATATATTCTTTACATAGCCATACTATTTATTTTTTTCTACACTGATTAATAAGAAAAGCATCAGATATACAGTGTGTAGATATCACAGAATACAAGAAATATCTGAGAGACTGCACTCGCAGCTAAAACAGGATGAGAAATTTCTTCTCTCCTGGATAGCTCACTAGGACACTTACCCTCAAGAAAACAATTCACTAGAGGGGTGAGAGGTGTGTCTCCCAGGAAAGAAGAAATGAAGGCTTGTAAGTAGAGAGTTGATTCTTGCCGTTTTCCATCAATGACAATGAAAACCAAGTACCCTATGATTCTCCAGGCTCCCCTGGCCAATAAGGAAAGGAGGCAGAAACTCCATGAAAAGACCCCTGCCTGAGCTGTGGATTTACTGTGGGGTACAACAGTGGCTATATTCTAAGCTGGAGTTGGAACAGGGAAGTTGACTGACAGCTAAGGGACCACAAGGCCAAGCAAGAACCTGGGGAGGCTACCACGTGAGTCAGAGATCCATGTTTGGAGCAAGCTGAGATTGGCAGGCATTACAACCTGATTCTGTGCAGAGCTTGTGGGGAAGCGTGAGAGACTGGACAGGGACTTACAATGGGAGGGCTGTGCACAGGAGAGCATGAAGAGAGTTTGGGGGGAGGCAGGGACTTAGAATCAGTGGCTTGCCCAGAACCTTGCAAGAGCTGGAAGAATGTTGTTGCAGACAGAATGACCCAGGCAGTGCGGAGTAGTCAGGGAAGTGGACAATGTGCTTGGACTGGGTGTTGGACTTAAGGACTACTCTCCTTGGAAAGGATGGCTATGTAAAGCCAGGCTCTGCTTTTGTAGATGTGGGTGTTTGGGGGAGCAGGGTGCTTTAGCCTCACTATTGCTGCACTTAGAGCAGCCTGCTACCAGGTGGCAGTCAGGGGACAATACCTTGGTGCCTCCAGCGTGAGACGCACCATGAAATAATCCTGGCCGGGAGACCTCCACGTGACCTACTTGTATTTAACAGAGGAGAGCGCATGCCTGACACTGAGGCTCCCAAGCAAAGCATTAATATATTTTTGCCTTGAAGTTTCTAGTTCAGACACCGTCCTGAGAGCATCTGCAAACTTTCCCCTTCCTGTCTGTCCAAGTAAATGATCCACTTGTTTACTGAGGTCCACCAGGATTAGCACTCTAGGACCTAGCAGCCAAAGCACTTTCAGCTCTTGCCTCCGCAGACCACAATATGGAACAGCCTTATTAATTACAGCTGGTATTTTCCACTGGGGGGGGGGGGGAGCAAAAATTGATTTTCATGTTAGTTTGAATTTTGCGGAAGCGAGAGGGAATCAGATGCTTTAGGGTCATCTCGCAGGCCTGGTCCCAGCCAATAGATGGGTTGCTGGCTCTTGTCGACTTTGTACAGAAACTCAAACCCCAGCCATCTTCCCTGCTTTGCTGTTTCAACCAGGCAGTGACACACATGAAAGCCTTTCATTATATATTATCCTTAAATGACTTCACCTTGTCTCTCAGATCCACACAATTCAGAGCCTTCTGTTTTTCTTGCTTCCTGGGTTGTTTTTAAAAGGCCTATTATAAGAAAAGCTAACGACTTATTTGAGAAAACAAAACCCTTGCTATGTGAGTGCTGCTTTTTTCCCCCAGTACCTCTACCTTGATAAAAGTTTAATTTTCTGTCAAACCAGAGGAATGATTTCTTTAAAAGCTGTCATCTTACGATGATCCCAATGGAGCTCTCAGATTTGGGAGTTCCCTAGATAAACAGTAGGTAGCTCGTGATTTAAAATTCACAAACCTAGTGGGGCCACTTTTTCTCAAGAATTGGCAGCTCTGCCAAAGATGACAGTATAGCTTGAATTACAATTGTTTTCCCATCAAGATTTCCCCAGTGTGCCATATAGTCTGCTAGGTTCATTGAAGCTTCAGGAATGAGTGAATGAAAGGTGTATAGTCATTGGATTAGATTGAACTGTTATATGTGTAACTCACCAGTCAGCAAAGAACCAGGGTTAAGGAGTTCCTAAACTTTAGATTAATTGTCACTTTCTTTCTACATTTTTAGCAGCTGATGGACAGTTGGGAGAAGGGTGCAAAAAAAGGGCAATTGCTCTGGGGCCCAGTGTATCAAAGGGGCCAGGGAGCTCTCAGATGCTGACTGCCCTCAGCTCCGCCCTTTCCTCCTGAGGCTCCACCCATTCCAGCAGCATGGAGCCTGCCTCCTATGCCTTGCCCCAGGCTCAAAATGGCTGATGGCCAATAGATTATATTTAAAAAAACTTTTTGACACTTTCAACTGCTATGTAAAGTTGCACAGTATTTAATGACTTTACACTAATTAAACAGACTGACTAGGCATGTTTGAGTTTTACTGCATATACAATTACAGCCCTAAAGGAACTCCTGTGACATAAGACGTTAAACAATAAAAGAGGAGGCGACTGGAATTTTAATTCAGCCTGATCTGTAACGTGTATATGTGCATTCTATCACACTATATTTTTCCCTTTAATATATAGAACTGCCTACCTGATTTCAAGATGGTGATTCTACTATTTTAAAAAATCCACTCTTTCAAATGTGTATGTTTTGCAGTTGATTGTCTTACATATGCTCTTGGGCTGGATAAATCAGGATGTCCTTGTGCAAAGCTTGACTTTGCAGGTATATAAAAATAGCAGCGTGTTCCCAAATTGGGTATGCATAATTCTGTATTAGAAAATCTGACTGAATATTTGTGTATAAAACAATGAACATGTAGGGGAAATAACAAAAATAGATAATTTCAAGTCCATATGGCATCTGTTTTTTAATGTTGATTAGAGATTGAAAAGGCATGTATACACACAATATACAACTCTGTGTGTGAGAGAGAGAAAACATGGGTCTTATCTATTTAAGCATAACCCTCATGAATTTAAATGTAAAACTTTAATCCTATAAAAATTGCCCATCCACCTCTCTTTACTCATGCAAATATTCCTGTTAACTTTCCATAAGCAAGCTTATGTTTAAGTATATGTATAAATCTTTAGGAGTAGGAATCAGAGAGAGACACTGAAGTACTTGCATAATTCTAGGCAGAGCTGTAATCCTATTGAAATTAAATTGGCCTTCTCATGTGTGCAGAGTTAAGCACGGGGTTAATGTTCACACACTGGCCCCAATCCTGTAGGTCCAGGACAAATGAAGACAATCTAAAATACAAAATAGTATAGGAATATGCCTTCCCAGATCATTATTCCACCCACCTGAGGACGACCCTTAGGCTATGTCTACACAGCAACATTATTTTGAAATAGTGTCAAAATACTGTAAAACTGGAGGATGACTTACTCTGACTCTTGTAGCCCTCATTTTGTACGAGGAATAAGGGAAGTCGGAGGAAGAGTGCTCTATTTTGAAATAAGTGCTGTGCAGCTGCTCCCAATTTTGAAATAAGCTACACAATTGACGTAGCTCAATTTTCATAGCTTATTTTGAGTTAAGACCCACTGTGTAGACGTACCCTTAGTGGTGTGTGTGTGTGTGTGTGCGTGTGTGTGCATGCCATATAATCTGCCATCTTAATTTAGGTGCTTTGGGAGTTATGTTACTAATTTATAGACTGGCTTACTAATTTAAGTAAATTCCATCCAAACACATACCATTCTCAGGTACCTTTTCACATGCTCCGATAAAAGAATATCAAATGAACAGTTTTTTAATTTGCATTTAGTGTATTAACATTATTACCAATCCGAGCAAATTACTTGACTTGTCTTGATGGGATGGTTAAGAGTGTTAAGCCTCATCTTCTGTTCCCATTGAAGTTAATGGGAGCTGGGGGGCTTCTATTAGAGTTAGACCAAAGTGTGGGATTGTAAAAAATCCCATGAACTGTTCACACAAATCAACTTTGTGTTCAGATGACTACAATTTGTTGCATTTCCCCCCCTGGAGAGGCGGTATCAATTACAAAATACCCTGTACTGTTAAAATAGCATAAACGTTTTGTGCAATTCAGCACTGATTTTGACTTCTGCATTTATCAGCACTGATAAAGTTATTTTTCACTGAATTTTGTAAAGTATTTTATTTTTATTTGAAGTTTCCTGTTTTTGTTTCTAATACAAAAATCAAATAAAGAACCTGAAAAGTATTCGGATTATACAGCCATTTTAGTGGGGGGTTTTAAAATCAGTTTTCAGTAGCTATTTTGTGTATTTTTACTGAAAAATGTTGAGTTATTGGTTCCTGAATTTGAACCATAGTGCTCGTTTGGGGATAAAATTTAGTTGTGGTTTAAAAGAAAATCCATTTTCAAAAATCAGTACAAATTTCAGCCTACTCAAACATTTACCCAAACTGGTTTGGCACCTTTGTGAAAACAGTCATGGGTGGGGAGAGGCTGAGGCAGAATGCTGATCCAAACTCCCACATTTTGATGGCACTGACTCTGAGCTTGTCATTAATAGCAAGGCATTTGATATGGTCTTTCATGATCTTATCAATAAACTAGATAAATGCAACTTGGATGGGGCTAAGGTGGATGCATAACTGGCTGGATAACTGTTCTCAGAACAGTTATTAACTGAGGTACATATACACTTGCTCCCTAGTTCGAACTAGGGATGCAAATGTGCCGACCGAAATTGATAATGAAGCGGGGATTTAAATATCCCACGCTTCATTAGCATAATCTCGACTGTGCTGTTCCTCTTGCCAGCTGATTCGAACCAGGAAGTGTGCTTCGGGCTGCGTACTAACATTACTTTGAGGAGTAACTAACGTTACTTTGAGGAATAACATTAGTTCAAACCAAAGGGTTTGATTCGAACTAACGCGGCCTGAAGCTCACTTCCTGGTTCGAATCAGCTGGCGAGAGGAACAGCACGGTCGAGATTATGCTAATGAAGCACAGAATATTTAAATCCCCGCTTCATTATCAATTTCGGTCGGCTACATTTGCATCCCTAGTTTGAACTAGGGAGCAAGTGTAGACGTACCCTGAGTTATTAGTCCTGCTGGAAGGGCACATACCAAGTGTGGTTCCATAGGGGGTCTGTTTTGGGACCGGTTCTGTTCAATGTCTTCATCAACGATTTAGATATTGGCATAGAGAATACACTTATTAAGTTTGCAGATAATATCAAGTTGGGAGGGGTTGCAACTGCTTTGGAGGATAGGGTTATAATTCAAAATGATCAGGACAAACTGGAGAAATGGTCTGAAGTAAATAGGATGAAGTTTAATAAGCACAAATGCAAAGTACTCCATTTAGGAAGGAACAATCTGTTTCACACACCCAGAATGCGAAGCAACTGTCTAGGAAGGAATACTGCAGAAAGGGGTCATAGTGGACTAGGGGTCATAGTGGGCCAAAAGCTAAATACTGTATGGCTCAACAGTGTGATGCTGTTGAGCAAAAAAAAAACCACAAAAAACAAACAAACGTGATTCTGGGATGCATTAATAGAAGTGTTGTGGGCAAGACATTAGAAGTCATTCTTCCACTCTACTCTGCACTGATTAGGCCTCAATTGGAGTACTGTGTCCAGTTCTGGGCACCACATTTTAAGAAAGATGCGGGGAAATTGGAGTAGTTCCAGATAAGAGCAACAAGAATTATTAAAGGTCTAGAGAGCATGACCTGTGAGGGAAGAATGAAAGAATTGGGTTTGTTTAGTTTAGAAAAGAGAAAACTAAGAGGGGACATGATAGCGATTTTCAAGTACCTAAAACAGTGTTATATGGAAGGTGGTGGATAAAAAATGTTCTCCTTGTCCTCTGAGGATAGGTAAAGAAACAATGGTCTTAAACTGCAGAAAAGGAAGTTTAGGTTGGACATTATGGAAAAACTTCCTAACTGTCGGGGTGGTTAAACACTGGAATAAGTTGTATAGGGAGTTTTTGGCATCTCCATCTCTGGAGATATTTAAGAGCAGGTTAGATAGACAGACATCTATCAGGGATGGTCTCTAGACATTACTGGGTCCTGCCGTGAGGGCAGGGGACTGGACTCAGTGACCTCTCAAGATCCCTTTCAGTTCTAGTGTTTTATGATTTTATGAAATTCTCTCATTTGGAACCAGTTAGATCCTCAGGGTGCCATACTAGAGAGGTTCAACCTGTATCACCAGGTTTGGCTCATGAGATAGACCTACAATTAAGTTATCACCGCAAATGTATTGTGGTGTGACTCGTTTTGTAAAACTAATGAGCTGCAGTCTTGCTTGGCGTTACGATTGATATGAGACCAGCACTGCAATGTTCCTGGTATGTTGTCCCAATGTGGGGGAGAGAGAACACTTGTACTTGTTAAGGCAGGTATGGAAAGAAATAGAATAGAGGGGGGGGGGGGGGAACCTTCTTCTCAAAACTGAGGTTTGTCTTCTGCCATACCTATCACTGGTTGAATAGCTCTACCGGAGTCCCCCCCCTCTCCGTATGTAGTGCAAGGGTCACAAGGAGCAGAACAAAAGGAAGTTTTACCTGAGTTTTTCAGGGCCTGAAATAGGAGACTGATTTGGATGGGAGCTTGAGCTGGAGTTCTGTTTTACAGAAGGGTTCCTGGACGGATTGAACTGGATTCCTATTGCTACCATTGGCAAAATGGGTTAAATGACTGAGTGTTCGAAGAGTCTGGATTTCACTGTGGGACTGTGAAGTTTAAAGATGAGACAAAACAGATTGGATGACAGAGGTATTCCAAACAGTGAATGGAAGAGCCACAATAAATGGAGTATTCTGAGTGATCTTTCTTCAGAATTCAACAGCAAGGGACAGTTAATGAAACTAAAGCGAAATGCCCCTTATTCATGACAACTGAATGTGTGTTTCCTTATAGAAAAAGGTGACTTTATGGTCACAGAAGTTCAGGAAGCCAGAGCTAGCGTTGAATGGCTGTACATGAAGAGGGGTGGAATAAAGATGTGCCACAGCTAGTTGGACAAAAAATGAGAGGGTAAAACAATCCACGCATCTAAATGTTAAGGGAATGGGATATTGGGAGATAATGAAGACTGCTCCCACAGTTGACTATGGGGATTATTTTGTATTAAATAGGATGTGTGTTTAAACTTCATGCATCAAAGGCCGTAGACCGTGATAGGTGCTTTGAAAGAGAAACCCTGGCTATTTCCAGCATCTCTTGTCTGTTTTGCCTGTAAAAGGGGAATTTCCACATTCTTACCTTTTAATCAAATCGATGATCCTTGAGGGACTGATGCACCTTGTACTTAGAGAATAAAGAGTCTCATAAAAAGAGAGTACCATATTTATTTATCTACAGAAACCATTTTACCCTTCCTTTATTCTCTTCAGCTTCATTGATCTGATGTAAACTCTGATGGATAATACCTCTAGTCACAACATTTCAGGGTACAGTTAGCAAGGCCTGAGTTATTTCTTAGCTCCTGGTCACATCAGAGTGGTTATATATCTCTACCCAAGAGGAGTAATTGAAACACACACAGTCCTTTTCTTGTTGCAATGGGAGATTCTTTGTGTAGTAACCTCTCCTTCCTGGTCAAATTTCAGTATTTTCTGTTACTTAAATTTAGTTCCTTTCAAATTGATAAATATCACTCTTTCCACTGTCGGTGCAGGAAATCTCAATTCCTTCCCAAAAGAGAAGCACTTGCAGTATATTTCTGTCAGTTCTACCTCAGATACGAGACAGACGAGATCACTTACTGATTCAACAATTTAATCTTCCATGATATTTTTGCTTTCATTTGCAAATATCAGGGTTTTTTGTCTAAAACTTTTTTAGAATTACTTGACTAAGCATTGTTTATTCTTTTTCCTCCCTCTTAAAAGCACTTTTAAACTGCCAAAAGTTCATCTGCTTATTGCTCAATATTTGAGTAAAATGAGGAATAAATGTCAACGTTTTTGATTCTTTTAGAGTTACCCGTCCTACTTGCTCTTCCTATAGCCTGATACAATTGATATGCCTGACAACCAAACAGCTTTCTGCTATTCAATTATGCTGCTGCTCTTTTATCTTTTATTTTTAACAAGGAAAGGTTTTCCTGAGATGAAACAAAATTGCAGATATACACAATTGCCTGAGGATTAAGGAATGTCCCATTTCTGCTTAATTTGCAGCTAGTGGGAGTTTTGCCATTTACTTAAATAATAGTGAGACTTGGACTTGATTCTGTTCTCATTGGAGTCAATGGCAAAGAATCCATTAATTTCAGTGGTGCAGAATTAAGATATTAGGACACATCTCAGCTATTTCAGAGCTTGTTAAACAAGACAAGTTTATTTGCTACTATATGTCTATTCAATTAATATCTATCTATCCTCCGTGCAGATCATGGACTATTCAAAAGAGGCCACTAGTCAAAACTAGCATTTCAGTTGAGAGAGAATAGGTGATATGCTTCAGTGTGTGTCATAATTATATTTATCGTGATTGTGCAAATTATTTTTTACTCTGTAAATTACGATGGATCGTTCCTCTCCATATATAGTCAATACTGGGGTGGCTTGCTCCTAAGAGCTGGAGGGCCTAGAGCTAACCACCCTCATTATGAAGGAAACAGACCTGAGTTGGGTTAGGTGGCTCCAGTGGAAGAACAGCAGGAAGAATCTGCACAGAGAGAGAGGTTGGAATGCTGTGAGAGTTGTTGAGACTGCAAGCATCCATTTTAAGGGGTGGAAGAAACACCCCTCAGGACAGACCTCCAGATGAGCAAGGTAATTGGGGTTTGGGAACCTGAAAAAAGGAATAAATGTCTGGCCACAAAGGCCTGGAGATATCAGCCTGATAAGATGCTATGGGGCTGCTTATTTAGTGTGTATTTAAGGGGAGAGCCCTGAAAAGGGGAGGCAATTTGTTAGCAGGAGACTTCCAAAGCATTCCTGTCTCTGAGAGAGCACTCGGTGAATGGCAATCCGGCTATAGTAGCGTATGTCCACCTTGTATGGGTTTGAGAGAGTCTGTTGGTTTAAGAACCCCTCCTAAACGGTAAGAGCAAGGACCACCGGATTTGATAGGCAGCTTCCTCTTACCATAACATAAGGCAAGGTCAGGGTTTGGCTGTGCTAGGACAATGGGATGTGCCTGGAATGGGATTGCTTCACATAACACCATCCAGAAGAGACAGAATTGCCAGACAGGTGAAAGGGGCTGCTGGATGGGGGTGCCCACCCCAGTCCTGAGCCTCTCACCCCCAGGCACCCTTTAGGGAGGGGGATGTCTGAACCCCTTCCTCCCAGATTCATATGGGAACATTGCTGGCAGTTGCCCTTTATCAGGGAGCAAGGGGAAAGTGCACCATTTGCTCCATGCCTCACTCTAGCTAGGGAGTGCAGGGGACAGATAACCTGGACCCACGCCAGCTGGGGGACATGCACCCTACCTCTGGCTGTGCCCACTGGAGGGGCACTTCTCACCTGGCCCCAAGCTGCGGTCAGAGAGGGCTGGAGTAACCCTCTCTCCCCTGGGGCAGCCTGCCTACTGCACCCCTCATTCCTAGTCCCATCCACAGCAATGATTTAAATGAAGCATGGACATTTTCACTTTATTTTCCAAAAAAGCAAAAATCGAGTTAAGGATCTGAGGAACACTGGGTAAGTCTGCTAGAATAGACATAAAAAAATACATTTGTAACTCTATGCATGTGAGAGAGATGTTTTATCTATTGATAACATAGAGGTAGATTCTTTGATCAGAAATGGGCAAACGGATAATTCATGAATTCTGCTGCAATATGATTTGGCAACGTACTGTCCAAAACATTGTGTAAGTTGAGGTTTAAAATAACTTGATTATATTTTGAGGCAGAGAGTGACTGCCTCTTATGGCATCCTTCAGATGATGGAAAAGTAGACCTTTTGACATTTAGATTGTATGTAAATGTCAGGCATTAAAATATAATGGCCATTAAAAGCATTTTAAGGGATTTCAGCCAATCTTCAGTCTTTGCAATAACTATAAGTGTCATAGCCTTTTGGAAGGGGTTTATTTATACAAAACCTCCCTTCCCTTTTAAAAAAAAATGGAATGGTTAAGAAAATGTCATCTGGGGCCCTCTGTCTTCAAAAAAGCAATTATGGTCATGCATAGAAAAATAAATTGCTCAACTCCTCTGAATTGCAGAGGTCTGTGTTGTGTAGCTCTAGATTTCTGTGTCTTATTCAAATGCATTCTCGGGGGATGAGGGAAACCAACTCTCCTAACCTATGGAGTCGGATATGGAGCCTGAATTCAAAAGGAGACTTACTATTGATTTCAATGGGCTTCAGATCAGGTCTCTAATTCTGAGTGCTGTTTAAAATGTTGGGCACCATCTTTTGCTGACCAATGTGAAAAGTTCTGACAAGCTTTCTTGACATCCTCTGCTCTCTGTTGTCCACTGCAGATGAGTGTAATGAGCACTGCTTGCAGCATCAACTTGGGGATCATTTTCTGGTGGGAGACTGGTACAAGGGGGATAGAAAGAGTTTACATGGAACCAGGCCAACCATTGGCATGCAGAGGCATGGGGAAAGCCAGCTTCCTCTGTGTTTATAGAGTGGGGGGAGGGATAACTCAGTGGTTTGAGCATTGGCCTGCTAAACCCGGGGTTGTGAGTTCAATCCTTGAGGGGCCATCTGGGGCAAATCTGTTAGGGATGGTACTTGGTCCTACTGTGCAGGCAGGGGACTGGACTCAATGACCTCTCAAGATCCCTTCCAGTTCTGTGAGATGGTATATTTCCATTTATTATTATCCCAGATATATTCCTTGGAAAAGCCTTGAGTAGACTTTGGTTTTAGTGGTTAGTTTGTATGTGGACCATTATAGTATCCTGTCTTGCAATGACTTGCATGTAGGTGGACCCACTTGCAAGATGAAGGCAATATGATCTGTGTGGAGAGGCAGCACAGTCTAATGCCCCCCCCCTTGTGTCTGTAGTTGGTTTACACGCTCCCACAACAAAGTCATGTCCAGCTCTGAAGGCAGCTAGCTCCAGGCCAGCAGCAGAGCACAGTGAGGGTGGCAGTGTGGGGGGAAAATGGTATTTTACATCACTTTTCACAGCAGACTTAGCACTCCATTGTCACCCTTGCTTCTGTGCTGCTGCTGCCTCCCCGGAGCTGACAGCCAGAGTCCCACAACCTCCAGGTGAGGGATTGTGTGAGGCCATCCGGGGCGGTGGGGCTCTGGCTGTCCTCTTTATCCCAGTTGTGCACAGTCCTTCTGCATCAGAGGGGTAGCCGTGTTAGTCTGAATCTGCAAAAGCGGCGAGGGGTCCTGTGGCACCTTATAGACTAACCGAAGTGTTTGGAGCATAAGCTTTCGTGGGCAAAGACCCACTTCGTCCTTCTGCAGGAGCTCCTGTCACCCAGGGCTGATAACTGGAGCCCTGCTGCTCAGGCTTGTTTTCCATAATCCCTTCTTTTTTTGGGAGGAGAGGGGGGTTAATCAGCTCACACTCCCTTGACACCTACCTGTGTCTCCCTGGGGATACCTGCCTCACAGTTTCAGAGCCAGGTCTAGGGTATAGGGCTGTGGAGTGAGACTTGTGCTCTGATACTTGGTCTGTATCTGTTCTGCTGTGGGATGTTCCGCAAGCCACTTCTCCCCTCGCTCTTCTGTTTCTGATTTATTTTTGGATCGCATTGGAAGAGTTTGCAATATCACATTAGCTAGTTCTACAAGTATTTGTTGTGAGCAAGATACAAAAAGTCTTTCTGCTCTGCTCTCTGCTGATTAGGCTCCAATTGGACTATTATGTCCCGTTCTGGGCACCACATTTCAAGAAAGATGTGGAAAACTGGAGAAGGTCCAGAGAAGAGCAACAGACATGATTAAAGATCTAGAAAACATGAGCTATGAAGGAAGACTGAAAGAATTGGGCTTGTTTAGTTTGGAAAAGAGAAGACTTAGAAGGGAGATAATAGTGGTTTTCAAGTACCTAAAAGGGCGTTACAAGGAGGAGGGAGAAAAATTGTTCTCCTTGGCCTCTGATGATAGGAGAAGCAGCAATGGGCTTAAATTGCAACAATTTAAGGTTTAGTTTAGTTTAGACTTCAGGAAAAACTTCCTAACTGTCAGAGTTATTAAGCACTGGAATAAGTTGCCTAGGGAGGCTGTGGAATCTCTATCATTGGAGATATTTAAGAGCAGGTTGGATAGACATCTATCAGGAGGCAGTGTTTGGTCCTGCCGTGAGGGCAGGAGACTGGACACAATGACTTCTTGAGGACCCTTCCAATTGTAGGATTTGATGATTCTAAGTTTTTAATGGCATACAATATCATTCACTTTGAAGCAATGCAGTGGAACCTCCTCCCAGCAATGCAGTGGAACTCTGGATCTTAATGAAGACAGGCTTATCTGGAAATTCCAAAGGAGGGCCAAAAAACCTGGCAATCTTAAGCCTCAAACTCAGAATATGGTTACACAAAAAGTTGAACAACATGAGCTAAAAACAAGACCTTGAAGAGCTTTGTTGCACTTGGAGTCTTGAAAGTGCAAGTGGGACATGAGAAATCTGTGTCCAATATGACTTAATTTTTTTTCATTATCATACTTTTATTAATGTGTTGTGAAGAGTATGTGTAATTGCATAGATTATGTAGCCTGAAGGAACCACAAACAACCAAACACAATGGTGAAATAGAATTTCAATAGCTTCCCATTTTTTTTTTTCAATAGTTTACCTAACAGTCTAATGGCCGGTTAGGTAGAGTCTGAGGTAGAGAGCTGGGCACTGTTGGTCGCAATCTGATACTCCCAGACTTTGCAGGATGGAACTTAAAGTACCTTGCAAAACACCACATCTTCTATAGGAATTTCTTCTCATACCAGTCTGTGTTTTGCTGCAGTAGTTTGTAATCAGTCACTTTGGAACAGTTGCTTATCTGTCTTTGTTGTCCTGTGGGCGACTCTTTCTGGCTGTTGGTCTGTCCTGGTTTTGGTGGGATTTATCATCTTCGTTGGGAGTGCTTGCTGCTTGCCTCAGGGTCATTAATCTGCCCCACATCTGACATTCAGCACACTGGGCACATCTGATAGACCCTCAGCACCCCTGAGTCTCTTCTGGCCATCTGGATGCTAAGGTAGGAGATAAGCCTGAAGCCTACAAGCAATTATTCATCACGCACACAAAGAAGAATCACATACTATTGTATTTGTAACAGCAGGCCCAATTCTGAACAGCCTGTAAGTAACCAGTACACATTTTTCTATGACAAAAGAAACCCTCTTTACGCTTCATACTTGAAGATTAAAGGAAAATAGCAATCTGCAGGGTAAATGGATGACCATAATGAGTCATAATGACCTTTCTGGCCTATTCCTGTCTTTCCATTAGGAACAGATATAGGTACTCTGATTCATCTTTACCAATGGCATGAGGCCATATCTTACTGCAAGTCAGAGAGGAGGGGGCTGGCAGAATTCTCTTCACCCCAAACTATAACAGTATAATTATACAATGGCTACAATAACTATATATAAAGGGTCCCTCCCCCCTTTTTTTTTCTCCACTTTGCTCATCTGAGGAGGTGTGTTTCATCCTCGAAAGCTCATAGATATGTTTTTGTTAGTCTCTAAGGTGGTACAGGACTACTCCCCCCCCCCCTTTTTTTTTAAGTTACTGGCTAACACAACTACCCCTCTGAGACGTTTTCTTATATCATATAATGGCTGTATAATTATAATGGTTACACTGGGAAGCAGTGACCATACAATCATGCCACTCCAAATAAATCCCATGGAAGAGTAAAAGTTCAGTTGTTACTGATGCCCTGATTCAGCAGACAATCCCTATTTGGAAGAAGCACTTAAGCCTGTGGCTAACTTTAAGCTCTTTCTTAAGCTCCATTAATACTGATCACATGAAAGTGTGCACCTAAGAGCATTGCTGAATTGAGACCCATGGTGGGGCTGTCTCTCATGCTCCAATATGTAAAGGAGCATGGGGGAAGGGCTAGGTGAGGCTGGATAGATTAGCTATGGGGTTCTCAAACTTTGATACCACAGCCCCCTAAAATGCTAAATGAATGTGTGACCCTCCCTCCCCCACCCTCACTGCCCTGGGTCGCTTCCTTCCCCCCCCCCCCCTCCTCACCAGACTCCTTGCCCTCCTGGGGTTCCTTCAAGGCACTCGTGGTTCTCAATGCCCTATCACCCCCCCCCCCCCCCCCCCCCCCCCCCCCCCCTCCCGCAGGCTCCTTCCCCCAGTCTGTCTCCTCTGTGCCTCTTTTCCACTCCATACCCCTTTGGTTCCACTCCTCTCCTCTCCTATGTCTCCTCTGCTGCCTCCTCTGACCCCCACGTGCCCTTATTTACCTCCGGGTTCTCTGCCCCGACCCAATCCCCTAGCCAGCTGCCTGAGGGACCCTGCCCTCTCCAACTGTGCCCTGGCCGGCCCCTTGTGTGTCCGCTCCTGCGCCAGCCTCACTCTACCGCTGCCTTGCCACCTCCTGCAGCTGAGCTGGGCTCCTGGAGTCCCGCAGCCCCGGCCACGTTGTGTGGCTTGCCGGCGGCTGTTTTCCGCCGTCCTGCTGCTCTTCCCAGCCCGGGGGAGAGGGGTCGCAAGTGAAAAACCGAAGTGTGTACCACAGGTTGGGGAACTGTATTGCCCTCTCTCCCCATCCCCCAAAGGAAAATCCCTTCACAGAACCTAGTCACTGGGGTTCTGAGGTACATATGGGGAAACTATTCTCTCTGCCATATCTCACACAAAAGGTTGGCAACTAGATCTGGTGATATAATCACACTGGCAATTTGTTCTGAAAAAATAACCCTCTTTTCTCTGTCTGCAAATTCTCTGCCCCCCCCCCCAAAAAAAAAGCCATAGTGATGTGGGGAGAAAGCACCAAAATTAGTATATTTTAATCAGCGTTATAGAACAAGGTTAAAGAAGCAACTAATCGGGAATGTTGAAAAGAACATTTTAAACTTCCTAGTGACTCAGTTGTGGATTTAAAAGTAGCCATTATTTTACAAAAGAATTTCACTAACCAATGATGGCGAGAGTCTGCAGAACTGGAATTCACCTCCAGATTTGATAACGTTACCCTGGGCTTGAAATAAAGACATTAACTGGAAAATTAACGTTTACATTGTTTCAACCGTCCTGTAGCCTAGTATAATGTACTCATCTACTACGCTGTTGTCAAACCATGGATTCCAGTTGAGCTAAGTCAATTTATACCAGAATTTGGTTCAAAGATTTGGTCCCAAGAAAAGATTAAAAGTTCTTTCCCCACTCTAGACTGTATTTCCAGGTGTCCTCTCCAGTCACTTTGACCCCTCACTCTGTTTTCTTTCTCTGTCCTTCAGACTATCTATTTGCACACACCAATGATGCATAAACTTGTCATACTTTTTTACTCATAGCATAATTTACAGGGCTAATTTTCCTGCTAGTGATGCAAACATGGCATTTTTTCACCGTTATGGATGGACTTTAAGGATAATGTCATGAGCTATATATCTTGAGTCTTCCAGCACTAGAGCAATGACTCATTCATGTCTTTCATCTTCTCAAAAGTCGTTAATCCCCCCAATGTGACTCGGACAGCATATCTAAGAGGTGCCAAATCCAAGTTTGCCTGGTACTTGGACTTTCTGAAGATATGTTGCTTATAACATTCCAGAAAACAAGCTGGCCTACAATGAGATCTGGATATTTTACCAAGATTAATCACAGAAATATTAGTCTAACGTGACATGCACACAAGCAACATGCGTATGTGAGCAGTTGTGTAGGTTAAAAGTGACAATGTCCGTGTGTATAAGCCATTATGCAAATGTGTGCCTGTCAGTTAGTTCAGGCCTGGTATAACTCTGAAAAGCATTTGTTGGCTCTTCATTATAATATCCTATTCATTGCTCTTCTCTGCAAAGGGAGGTGTCATTGGATAATTAAGATAAACACTGATATTTCAAAGGTTTAAGCACATGCTCAGTTTTACACCATTGTTGTAATTGGGCTACCCAACGTATAAAGGTTAATGTTAGAAGTCTTTGCAGGATCAAGGACTTTACCTATAAGCTCTCTGCATAGTGTGTAGCACAAAGAGGTTGATAGTTGCTATTGTAATACACATATATTCTATTAATAAGGGCCTGATGCATCTTTACATCTTGTGGCCATCCCACAGTGCGGAGAGGTGACCACCTTTACTTGAGCGCACATTCTAAATGACAGTCTATGTGGAAATTACATTTCAAGTGTGCGGCATAACCTTGGACTATGGGCATGGCATCTTCCATGTCTCTGGGGCTCACAATTCACTTGCAGGAATCCAAGTTGTTTTGTCTTGTGGTGGATAGCATGAATATAAGGGCCAGAGCCAGCTTCTAAGCTCCCATTTTCACACTTAGTTCCTGATCTTTCGGAGCAGCTTAGAGTACAGTATAAACTGGCAAGCCATGAAAGATAGAAACTAACTCATAAAAAAAGTAATAAAAATGTTAAAATAAGTTAATTAGAATGATAGTGGTCAACACTATTAACCATCAGAAAATCAATAATGTATTATATCTGTTTTAAAATGATTATATATGTATTCCCTATAGTTGGTGTTTATTTCCTTTAAGATATTGAGTCTTTGGAAGAATGGCAAGTATGTATCTTGAGCAATTTGCTTCTGGCTCTCCCCAGTAGAATGGCTAACTATTATAGATGAAATTCACCTGCTTAAGAGTATGGGCTAAAATCAAAGTGATGCTTTTATTAAAGTCCATAAATGAGCAGAGCATTGCTTTCTTAGGGATTTGAGTGCCAGTGCGACTTACAGAGCTTACAACACCTCAAATGAGGGAAAGGGAAGTGTGATGGGCAGCAGAGTCATAAACGCTGAACTAAATAACCTGTGGAACCAGGTAGATTCATGTCACTTCTCTGTTGCAAGGTGCTGTTCAATGGTTGTCCCTCTCTACCTTGTGCATGGCTGCAGTTCTATGCTCCAGACAGCCTAGAAATGGGGGAATGGGGTCTTCTCTCCATCCCATTGTTACACACAGAAATACAACAGGCTTTTCTGTGATCGCTAGATGTCAATTCTGTGTCTCTTTGCTCACCTTCCCCATTCCATTTTCCCCACCAGCCTGGATCCACCTCAGTCTAGTTATATCTGTTTCTCTGAAAATGTGCGGCTAGTGGGACCCACGCTGCTTTGCTTATATAAAGGGTCTGCAGCCACGGAGCCTCACTGCTCCCCTTGGTCCTGGTTCACTGTTTCCAGCCAAGGGGGCCATGGGAATTGGTATGGGAACTGGAGCCAATGGGAGACTGTTCTGAGATTCTGGACTTTGAGTATAAGGATGGCTTCTTGCCCCTTTCATTCTGAGGAAAAAATACAGTCTATGAAACTGCACATCTGCCGCAAGGACAGTAGAACGCTGGTAACAGGGTGATTATTAAAGACTTTTAAAACATTTGTATGTTTGAGAATTAATTCCCTGTCCTGATAAGTATCTTATAGAAAATTAATGTGAAAGCTTTGATGCACAGACATAACAAATATAGCTATTACGTCCCTTAAATTATATTAATTAAAAAAAACCCCCAACCTTACAGGTTGAATTTTTTGTAAATTTTGTTTAATCTTTGGAAAAATGTTCTTCACATAATTAAAACAAAATATATTTCAATAATACTGATAGTGCTGGTCTAAGTACATCTTAAAATAAATTATTACCACAAGCCTAACTGGTTTTTAATTGTTGCAATATATTTTTGATAATTGCTTTAACGTCTTTTTTTTTTGTAGTTTAAGGATCTGAACTTTTTCAGATATTTATCTAAAGGAAACACTTGGCTCATTACCATATGCTTTAGAAGTCCTTATTCTGCATACTATTTCTAGCACTGTTACTGCTACTTGAAGTGTTTGCCAAGGGCATTGTACTTGACCAGTGACCCTTTGCTCTTCTAGACTGATCAAATTTTGTCACAGGGGTGTGGAGAATCTTGTGTTCTCCGTTGACCAATCCCTTCCTTGCCTGCCCAGAGGCTCAACTTACAGCTACACTACTATTGGTTAGGAATATTATCACTCTGTACAATCTGAGCTGTTAATGGGTGGAGGCAGAAAAGGGAATGGGCTAAGTGAGATCCAGAGATCCTGGAAGGATGGCATCTGGTTGCCCAATGCTGCAGTGCAGATAAGAGCTCTGCCTAGGTGTGCTCTGCAAGGAGGCTTACACCCCTGCTATCAGGCTAGAGGAGCTATAAGCTCCTGCCGTGACCCTGGGACCAGAGGAGTTTGCTGTCCCTCTGTGCCATTTATTGGGGGGAGGGGAGGATGCTACTGTGCACACCCTTGTTTTTCCCAAAAGCCATATTCATGCCACATCTCCATTTGCCGCACCAGAGATCGATCTTCTGGCATTTGATTTAGCAGGTCTAGTAAAAACCTGCTAAATCGAATGCTGAGGATGGCCCCAGTTGGCGCTGGTACTCCTTGCAGTTGAGAGGAATAAGGGAAGTCAAAGGGAGTGCTTGCTACCATCGTCCTCCTCCTCCTGTGAGGATGGTCCTTTGGGACACAGTTTGGCTTCTGAGACAGAAGTCTCCTAGAGCATGGATGGAGTACGCGTCAGGGAGGTATCTCTGGCATGCATATAGAGCCCACACTAAACGCTTCACAACAGACGCATGTTTTGAAAGGGAAGATGGCCCAGTGATTAGGGTGTTAGCTCAGGAGACCTGAGTCCATTGCAAACATCATTTGTAGTGGGAATAAATGCATAAAAGTTTCTGATGTGCTCAGCTATTATAGTGCAGTAGCAAACTTATGTCACTTCTCTATATGGCTGAACAGTTCTTCTTTAATAACTCTGTGTCATTGGGTAGCTGGTCTCTGTGGCTAGACTGAGTCCAGCACACCTAGACTGGAGCAGGTGAGCCTAATCTAGTTAGAGAGCTGGGTGTACAAAGTGCTGCTAGTACATAGCTGAGGAGGAAGACTGTAGCAGGCAGATCCCAGGGAAGAAGGACTAAGATCCCAAGCTGAGCTTTGGGTGGCAAAGGCTACAAAGGAGGGCAAGTAAATATACAGGTTTTTGTATGTTGCCATTCCTAATATCAGATTTGTGTCCATTTATTCTTTTATGTAGGGACTGTCCAGTTTGGCCGATGTATATAGCAGAGGGGCATTGCTGGTTCATGATGGCGTATATTATATGGGTAGATGTGCAGGTGAATGAACCAGTGATGGCGTGGCTGATCTGGTTAGGTCCTGTGATTGGTGTTGCTGGTGTAGATATGTGGGCAGAATTGGCACCGAAGTTTGTTGCAGGGATTGGTTCCTGAGTTAGAGTTACTGTGGAGTGGTGAATAATTGCTTGTGAGAATTTGCTTCAGGTTGGCGGGTTGTCTGTGGGCGAGGACTGGTCCGCCTCCCAAAAACCTATAGGAGAACACTTCAGTCTCCCTGGACACACAATTGCAGATCTCAAGGTAGCCATCCTGCAGCAAAAAAACTTCAAGACCAGACTTCAAAGAGAAACTGCTGAGCTACAGTTCATCTGCAAATTTGACTCCATCAGTTTAGGATTAAACAAAGACTGTGAATGGCTAGCCAACTACAAAAGCAGCTTCTCCTCTCTTGGTATTCACACCTCTAGATCAGCTGCCAGAAGTAGGCCTCACCCTCTCTGACTGAATTGACCTCGTTATCTCTAGCCTTATTCTGGCCTGCATATTTATACCTGCCTCTGGAATTTTCCGCTACATGCCTCTGATGAAGTGGGTCTTTGCCCACGAAAACTTATGCTCCAATACATCTGTTAGTCTATAAGGTGCCACAGGAGTCCTTGTCGCTTTTGCACATGGCTACCCCTCTGATACTTGACACCATCATAGTCTCTGATGCTGAAGGGGGCCTCTCAAAGTTTAAATGTCACTTTTATTCTGTTTCCACATGGACATGATCCTCAGTTTGCATGTTGACTGGGAAATTAAAATAACGGGGCCAAATGTTTCAATGCTGGTTTAATTGTGCATCTTAAAGTAAAATTGAATGTTGCTTCGAAGAGAGTCAGTTGTCTCTAAGAGAATGTTACAGAAAATTAAAAAGAGATTTCCTTGTTTACTTTTTTAAGAGAGAATCATGGAATTAAATCTAGGGCAGGTCTATCAAGGTTTATATATTAGTGCACACTTTGTAATAGTGTCATTCATGAAAAGACTAAGGGTGTGATTCCATGTTATGAGTGTAAGAGTTATGAACTTCCAGCCCAGGAGATGAGATTAATTTTGGTGCTAATTTTCACTCAGTTAATACTATCTTGTGGCTCTCTTCCATGATACCAAGAAGTAAATTCTCCATAACACACATATGGGCCTTCTACAGCAGGTTCTGTGGTAGGGGTGAGGGGGTGAGTTCCAATGTCATGGCATGCTCCTTTTTTGCTCCTGAATCAAGGCTGCTCTGGGGACTAGAATATTTCCTGCATTAACTTAGGCAACCAAAGGGGATGCATTAAGGTACAGCAGCTGTCGCAGGCTGCCTATGAGCAGTTGTTGCATCCAGATTCCTTATAACATTGAGCTTTATGGATGATCCCCAATACACTCCTACCACTCCCCATATGCTGGACTTGAGAGAGCCGTCCTTTAGCCGCTTCCTACTTCTCTTATTCCATAGGTCTATTAAAATGCTTCCAACTCCTAATAAAAGGCTTCAAATGAAATATTCCAAAATAAGGAGTTTTCATCTTGTGTAAAATGGGAGTTCCTTTGTTCTCCTACTATTCATCTATCTTGTCTTAAGATTGTAAGCTCTAGGAACTTATTTTGCATTTATACAACTACTAAATACTAACATCATGGTTGCTAGGTCTGGGTTGGAGTCTGTATATAATATTGTAATGTCATTAATAAATAACTCTCTAGTTCAATTTGGAGAGGGCCCTTAGTCAAAAATTTAGGGCTTGTCTCTCCTGCAGGGTGGATCGACTCTGACACAATTGATCCACTGATGGTTGATTTAGCAAGTCTAGTAAAGACCAACTACATCAACCACCGATCACTCTCCTGTCGATTCTGATAATTTAGCAGAACAAGATGAGTAAGAGGAGTTGACGGGAGTTTCTTCTGTTGACCCCTGTAAGGTGGGCCCCGCGGTAAGTAGATCTAAGCTTCGTCAATTGGAGTTACACTACTAACATATTCAAATTTCATTGTTTAGCTCAATCTCTCTTTGTAGTGTAGACCTGCCCTTAGATTTAAGTATCTCTAACAATTGAGAGCGTTCCATTTTACATCCAAATTTTTGGAGTCTAACTAGTAACAGATGGTTAAGGACTAGAATATGATGAGAGTAGTTTTCCTCTTTTCTTTTGCCCTTTGCTGTTTCAGTAAGTTAGAAGTGTTTTAAAGAATGTTAGCTGGAATTGTCTAAGAGGATGACTTGGGACAAGCATCTTGTGACATACATCACACAATTAAGTTTTAGCCAGTGTTATTCATTTATAGTTATTAAGACTTTCAGAGAAATTCTATTTTCTGGATTCCTTTATTCTTATTTTCTGGTTAGCTCCAACATGTTTTTGTTTTTGAATTTGAGACATTAATAGGCTTATTAGTCAAGATCTGAGGAATTCATCGTTGGATTAAAATCTTTCTGTAAAATTGGTAAAATGGTTATATATGTGCCATTTAGCTGATCCATCATTTTCTCATGCTGTCTCCCCTAAATGATAGAGCATTCAATATTCACACCACAGGATAACAGGGAGATGGATTACAGGCCACTAAATGTGACTTGTATTTTCAGCTTGGACACATGAGTGAGTGAGAAATACGGAAGAGTTTTCTTCCTTTATTTTTTCTGGCAGCTATGATTACTAGTGCTGAGGCCTTGTGTCTCATCCTGTGTGGCAGAAATAGGGAAGCTTTAACATATAAGGTCACTTAATTAATATCCTGGCTAACTAAGATTTGGCATCAAGTCAGCAAAGCATTTAAGCATGTCCTTAATTTAAAGCACTCAGTCACACTTCTCAGAGAGATTTGTGGTGTTCTGATCTGTTTAATTTGATTTTGTGACTCTCTTCTTAATCTTGTATCTTAGGCCAAAGGGAAAAAAATAATTCAAAGTAGCTAGAATTGAAGGTGATGACCCTAAACTGGAGTCAACTGCTGATGCACAAAGAGAGAAGTAAATTGATATCTGGTGTGAAGGTAATCAGGTGATGGGAGAGGTAACATCTTGGGAACAAACAGGTTTGTGTTTTGCAGCCCAAACAATACTTTGATAGCTAGCTTTGATTGGATTGCTACTGTGGCATCTTATTTGATTCCACAAGTTAGTCAATACTAGCATGTGCTGCAATTCGCATTATACAGTTCAACTAGAAACCCGAGATAGTCAAAATATTTCAAATGGAAAGTTGTTTTACAAAAGTGTGACTTTTTTTTTTAAAGATACATTTATTTTCTGGGGAACAAAACTATTTTTAAATGCAAATCTTTACTAAAAAAATATTTTAATTTAATTTGTAATAAATCCAATTTTTGTGGGGGAAAAAAATCTCTTTAGAATACTGAGACATGAAAACAACTCTAGTATTTCAAAACTTTTAATGAAAACCATTTTTAATATTTTTGAAGTTGCATACACAGCTAGAGTAGGGATAGGAACCTGATTTAATTTTTTATGTCAATTTTTTCACATTGCTACAGCTGTGGGCATCATCAGTGGCTAATACATGGTTCTTGTACCTGCTGTTAATTAACTGCACCATTGATGGAGATACAAGTTGTAGAAATTGATGCTGCTTAATTAAATGTGAAACTTACCTGTAATATTTCAGGACGTTAAATCTTCAATTATATTTTTTCAAGCTTTGAAGTACACTGTAGCAAAACTGATGATTAATCCTCTTCAGTCCATTACCAGCTCTAGGTGGAAAAAAAGAGCAATGGTTAGAATAAAATATCTCAGTCTTGCAAGCATCACAAAAGATTCAGACAAATTCACATTTGCATTAATGCTTGGTATTGAAAACTTTGTTTGAAAATTTATCTGTGAAAGTGACCTCCCTTATATAAACTTAATTGCTTTTCCTTTTGAATATAATTGATAGTTTGAAATGTTCAGAGCTTATTACTAATTTGCTGTTTAACATACTGTAACTCCTGTTAGTATAATTAACACAATGGAAGCTTTGCCTCCGTAAAGGGTGGGTAAATCTTTGCGGGTTACTGGATTTAGCTTCATTTTGAGACTGGACAGACTTCTGTTCCCTTCGATGGCTGTTGAAATTTTGTCTCAAGTTTCATAATATTTCATATTCTTGAAAAGCACTGCTCCTGGAGATTCTTCCACAAGAACATAAATCAAACTGTCCTTCTCTTTACTTAGAAAAGTTTTTAGTTCTCATGGTTGTAGAGAAAAGCTTGAAAATATGAAGCCAGTGCACCTTATAGGCATGGATACAGGAAAGCAAATAAAAAGAGCCCAAACTTAGTGGTGGTTGTTTCAATCTCATGCTCTTTCAGTGCTTGGAGTTGGCAGTACTGTGAATGCAACAGGATATTTCTGTAGATTGGATTTCTCTTCCGGGTGAAGTTCACCCCCTATGCAGAGAAAGAACATGAGGTAAGTAGCATTATTAAGCAATTAAATAGGATTTTAGTAGGACACAATTTTCACTGGTCTTCTGTACACAAATGAATTTCCCCCTTATGTGAACAGTAAAATGCATTGTCCATAGGGAGGCAACATGAACATGATCTAGGGGAAAGTGCATTGGACTGAGAATCAGATCTAGAATCTCTTCTTATTTGACATTGAGTGGACATGTGAGAACAATGGATCAATTCTCTTTATAACAATAGCTAACATATTTGAAGGCTGTTATCCGGTTCCCTCTGTCGTCTTTCTGTGTGAACAGTACTAGGAAAACTGTACTGGCCTAGTGAAACCACGATCCACAAGCAAAAAACTATCCATTATTAGTATAGTGTGGTGGTATAATTGTATCTATTGTAGAGGGCTTCTGAGGTGTAGACCTGGCCCTAATCTTGGAGCTGAAATTTGGCTTTTTTGAATTCACAAACAACATGATGGGTATCTAACAGGCTAGAATAATGTGCTTATGATGGTCCTAGGATATTATCGAGACAAGGTGGGTGAGGTAATATATTTTAGTGGACTAACTAGAAAAGCTCCTGCAGTAAAATCATCTGAGTTTAAATGTAATCAAGTATTTTGGTGCTTTTCAAACACAAAAACTGTTTGGGTTTATTTCCTTTTTTTGTTTGTTTGTTTTTTGTTCTGTTTTTGTTTTAAGAAAAGAAAATAGTGTTCATTGTGTAATGTATGGCAGAAGCTATATCTACAAGAATGCTTCTATTTGGAACAAACTATTACCAAAATAAATTGCTATATTTTAGTGATATGTTTTCCAAAGCGTCATATGAAATCACTATAGTCAATCACCGTATGTGAGAGCTGACAGTTGTAAGAATGCATTTATATGACCATAAATCAATCTGTATAACAGCTAGTTGTTCTCTTGTTTGGTGTCCATTGGAATTGATGGTGGTGGTGATGCATGTGGGAAAAGTTCAAATGTGAACAGTTGTACACTTTTTTGGTAAATTCCTTATGTCAAGAAGGGGTTAAGGGAGGCTGGCACACTATGATGTCTCCTTTGGTTTGTAACATCTGCATTTGAGAGATACAAAAGCCCTTAGCTATATATGGACTAGGGATGAGAACACATGGTCTACCTTACTTTACTAGCCAAGCTTCTAACTAAAGTCATGGGGGAAATAATTTAATTCATACATCAGAAGTGGAGCACTGGCCTGTAAATAGGCTTGGCAGAATTCAATTTTTTTTATGGTTTTGCTGGATATCTGTGTGTTAAACTTTTTTTTTCCAATTGTTATAGACTCTTTTCACAGTTCTGGATGAGGCTATAATTGTTAAATGGCAGAGATTGAGATTTGAAAAAGTTAGTTGTATACCACTTAAAACACACTCCCAACAGCCCATGTCAAAGTACATGAAGTAAATATTCTTAAATCAAACTCTGATTTCTCAAACCGTATGAAGCATAATTATAATTGATTTTCATTAATGTGTCTTTGTACTGTGAAATTGACATTTACCGACACTTACAGATAACGGCCTAATCCTTCCATCCCTAGCTAGAAAGAAATGAGCTTCATCAGGAAGTGTAAAGTTGCCACATGTCTTGAAGACTTTCCCATGTGGGAACATGATCCAGGTGCAGAAATGGAGGCAAAGATTACCTCAGCAAGGCTAGAGGACACAGTAGCAGTGTGAATATTGCATTTCTCTTCCAAATGTTTGTTTCATACATGCTGCGGGACCTAGGGGGAAGCTTCTATCAATCTGGATATTTCTTTTTTCTTAAACTGGCTGGAACACTCAAGAATTTGCTGTGATGAAGCTGTTGGAGTGAAGTTCTGGAACAGCCTTCCAAGGGAAGTAGTGGGGGCAAAAGACTATCTGGATTCAAGATTAAGCTAGATAGGTTTATGAAGGGGATGGTTTGATGGGATAACATGATCTTGGCAACTAAGTGACCTTTCACTATTGGTGGTAAATAGGCCGATGGTGGGATGATAGGAGTTACTATAAGAGCATTTTTTCCTGGGTGTCTGGCTGGTGAGTCTTGCCCACATGCTCAGGGTTCAGCTGATCGTCATATTTGGGGTCGGGAAGAAATTTTCCTCTAGGGTAGGTTGGCTGAGGCCCTGGAGGTTTTTCACCTTCCTCTGTAGCATGGGGCACGGATCACTTGCTGGAGGATTCTCTGCATCTTGGGGTCTTTAAACCATCATCTGAGGACTTCAATATCTGAGATATAGGTGAGAGGATTATTCCAGGAGTGGGTGGGTGAGATTCTGTGGCCTCCGTTGTGCAGAGGGTCAGACTAGATGATCATAATGGTCCCTTCTGACCTTAAAGTCCATGAGTCTGATGAACTGTGGGCTTTTGCATGTACTTCTTGGCAATAATGAAGATAGTTTATTCATCTCCTGCTACCTTGTGAACATAAAGAAATAACAGATTTTTTTTTAAAGTATCCATGCTATAAATCCCTTTAGAATCTTCTGGCAAGCAGAGACCGTGATATGGATAAATTTATTTTGTAGTTTTATTAGGACAATGTGAGGATTGTCCTAATATGGAGTGTGCATTTTTCTTGAAATCATTTTACTTTAACATTTTACCACAGACAGTCAGGAATTAAAAGGCACATAGTCTTTGGGTGCTGGCCCTCAATGCAGGGATCAATATTCTGTAGGCGTTTCAAGGGAAGTAAAGAATCTCATGGAATTTCGTTTAATGGTCCGAAACCGAGACAAATGCTTACCAAATTACATACTGCAGTCAATGGGAACCCATGTAGCAAATGGCAAAAACTGACTAGGATATGTGTATATTATTATATACACATGTAAACAACACATTTAAGTGGTAGATGTATAATAAACTGCATATCGCTAGCTCATAACCTTTTTGTGCTGTGTAATGTGACCATTTCAAATTCTGTTGTTAAATCTTCATACATCACTGTATATTTTGCATCCATTATACTGAACTAATCTTCTCTAATTGATTGTACCTGAACTATTTTATCTCATCTGACTCATCTATTTGTCATGGAGACACTGAATTAAAATGTGCTTCTTGTCAACTGTCCTTCAGTTTTGCAATGGAAAACAAGCCAGTTTAAGAGGAGATAAAGAAAAAGGAGGAATGATTAGAAAATGAAAACTTAAATGAAAAATAGAGGAAAAAATGAATGATTGAAATCTTCTCTTGTACTCAAGCACCTACATTTCTCTGGCTTTTAATGAACATTCCCCAGGCAGACACTTAGCTGCAGATACTCATTTGGCAATTCGAGGTGGTCAAAGCTACTAAAAATGGTGCTTTAATAAATTCTCTCATTTCCTCATTTTTAAAATCCCTTCTTTCATGGCTGCACATGAAACTTCACTGGCAGCAATTTTCTGTCCTGTCCTTTTTCCTTCCACTCCCCACCTCATCAGGAATTTGAATTTATATTACAAATAGAATCTGCAGTGAACAGTTTATCTGGGAATCCATGACACTGTCTAGACTTTCTCAGGGCAGCATCCTGGAAAAATGAAGTTTCTGCTGCTCTTGCCTCCTAGAAGCTTTCTGAGCTCTGAAACAACAGCAGAAGCTATTCCTCATCCTAAGGAGGAAGTATCTCCTCTACCAGGTCTGGGATGCTGGATAACTTCACAACTTGCCTCTTGGAAGCAAAATCTGACTCTGCTCAATGAATGGGTGACTGAAACCCATTGATGATGGATAAGGAAACTGATCTGAATAAAACAAACAAATCTCCCCCACCACACATACACCCCCCCCCAAAAACCTTTGCCTAAGCTTAAACTAATTCCAAACTCAATCATTTGTGCTGAATGAGAAATGAGAGAGAATCTCTCCACCCTCAGAGTTATTTTTCATTTTAATATACTTCCAGCTGAGACGGAAGATGGAAGCAAAGCTGTTTGTAGTATTTCTGTTCCATCCGGACATTTATCAGTAAACATGAAAATAGCTGTGCGTACGTGCATGCACACATGCTTGTAGAAAATGCTGAATCACCCCAATATAATGTGCCGAATCTACATATTTACTAAATTTAATACGCTGAGTGATGTTCTGGCTCCATTGAAATTCATGCCAATTTTGCCTTTAACGGTAGTGGAACCAGATTTTCCCACTGAGAATAGTTTCCTTTTTATTTTTCCACTATGATCATTCAGAGTGTGGTGGGTTTTTTTGTAAGCCCAGCAGCATTATGAGATGACAGCAGTATGTGTTAGAAAGCCTATTATCAACTTGCCTAATGTTTCCACACTGCAATCACTCATCTGTCATCTCATCAGCCAAATGTTAATGTGACATCTGTTGTAACTAATTTCAGTAACTATCAAGAACCTTTCTGCATGCAAACAATTTATCAGGCTCATGAAATTAATTTTGCATGGAGCATGCCATTTCTGCAAACATTACAAAGTTATTTATTATGGGTTAAAAATGTTTAAGAACTAGGGAGGGGATGGGGAATAAACCCTAAAAGATTTCAGCAGGCAACTTTTGAAGACCTTTTGTCCAGACGTTTCTCATCTTATACCTTGTAATGATCACTAACTGGGTGATCATTTAGTGTCTAATGGCATGTCTGCACTGGAAAGTATTTCGAAATAACTTGTTTTGAAATAACTCCTGAAATAACTCTTTCGAAATAGTGTGCCCACGCTACTGGGAGGCTGAGCTGCGAGGAGTGGAGGTACAGTGGGCCCATGGGGGAGCAGTGACGTTCACATGGGGCCAGTGCTCCGGGAGCTGGAGAAGTGAAGTCCTGGGGCCGGGGGAGGGAGGGTGGCAGCCATGAATAGAGGGCAAGCATTGACCTTCCCCTAGTACTAAGGAGAGCAAGCATTGACTTCCTAGTACTAAGGAGGTTCAACTTGTACCACTGTATAGTCTCTAATTCCCTAGGAAGTCTTTCTTTTCCTTGTCCATGTTTGGTGGCAAGGATGAGAGATTGGATGGCATATTCCAGGCACACGTGAGCTGGGGAAATCCAGAGCTAGTACAGAGATGACTTCTATGAAGCCTCCAGCAAAGGAAAAGGCATGTGGGCACAGAGGAGAAGAGAGAACACATTGTAAGTGCATGACCAATGTATAAGATGCTTCAGAAATCCCCTAGTGGCAAGTATCTCCCCCATCTGCGGTTCTGTAAGGAAACTGTGACACTGAATCTCAGCCCCAAATCAGCTGACTCAGGCTCACAGGACTCTAAAATTGCAGTGTAGGTGCTTCGGCTGGACGGGGCATGAAGGGGGGACTATCTCAAAGGCCAGGCTCCAGCTAGAGTCTACAGTGTGATTTTTTTTTTTTTTTTTTTAAATATACCACCACGAGCCTGAGTCTGCTGAGCCAGGCCAGCCATAGGCAGGCCATGTGTCTTTAATGTAGTCTAAACATACCCTAGAAGACCATAACCACTTGGCAGAATTTAGAGCAGCCCCCAGGCTGTGGGGGCAGGAAGAGCATCAAGAAGCTCTAAGTAACTCTCTGAGGGTACATCTATACTGCAGAGCTATTTCAGGACACTGGAAGTATCCCGAAATAGCTATTCCGGGTATATGGAAGCAGCCTGTTATTTCTAAATAGATTTTGAAATCACGGGGCGCTTATTCCAACACCTTGGTAACCATTTTTTCCATGAGGGTTAAGGGAAAATTTGGACTAGCAAGTGATTTTGAAATTTAGTGCTGTGTAGCTATTTCAAAATACACTCAAAATAAACTACACAATTTGCATAGCGCAAATTGCATAGTTTATTTTGAGCTATGGGTGCTGTGTAGACACACCCTGATAGTAATGACCCTGTGCTGGTTAGCAAAAGCTAGCTGCAGCAAAGACACTGTCTCTAGAGCACGTTTGGAAACACAAATAACAATTCGTGCTCTTCATCTTAGCACGCACGTCTATCCCATTTTATATAAGGGGAGGGGACCAGAGCGTAGAATGACTGTGACGTGGCCATGGTCATATATGCAAGGACAGGGCCCTAAACAATGGCAGAGTTTGGCGTCTTGTTTTTAGTGGGACTATTCCAATGAATAAGGCATGAGGATTTGATTCTAAATATAAAAATAATTTTCCCCATACTGAAAATTTGCTCCTCTTGGGATGGAACACAGAAGCTATTTAATGGTGCAGAGTAGCAGTACACAGCAGCTTAATACAGGAAATTAACAGTAATAAACTACTGTAGCTAGGTATTTTAAAAAAAATGGAGTCACCCTAGTGTGCAGCAAGACCATACAAAATTTAGTATCCCTATGTACTTGATCAGGATTGTTTTAGAGAATGCATTTAGGCTTGTGATAATTACAGGAAGACAATATATTTTCCATATGGCTACTGTAACATAAATAATAAATGATGTTATATTTCCTGACCACAGTGTTTCTAGGTATAAAAATAGAACCATAAGACTTAAGCATTGTACTTTAAGTCTTGCTGGTAGTATCTCAAATATTTGAGGCCAGATCCTTAAAATTCTTGGGCTGGAAGACACCTCAGGAAGTCGAGTCCAGTCCTCTGCCCAAAGCAGGACCAACCCCAACTAAATCATCCCAGCCAGGGCTTTGTCAGGCTGGGACTTAAAAATCTCAAGAGATGGAGATTCCACCACCTCCCTAGGTAACCCATTCCAGTGCTTCACCACCCTCCTAGGGAAATAGTTTTTATTCTAATGTCCGACTTAGACCTGGCTGGGTTGATTTAGTTGGGATTGGTCCTGCCTTGGGCTGGGGGCTGGGCTTGATGACCTCCTGAGGTCTCTTCCAGCTCTATGATTCCATGACCTCATTGATTGCAACTTGAGACCATTGCTTCTCATTCTGTCCTTCTTAGCTGGTGTGAATTGGCAGGGCTCCACAAAAGTCACTAGAGTGCAACTAAATGACATTAGTGAATAGATTTTTCCCCATTGAGGAGGATGATGAATATTATTGAAAAATACAGAATACAGCAAGATTAACAGTCCAACTGCGCCACTCCTAGTCACAGCAATTAATTTACAATGCCATGTAATCCAATGGCCTGTCGATTTGTATAGTAAGGTACTGCTGATTAAAAGTAAAGGTGGCCAACTGTGCCCTAAAACATTCGTGCATTACTATAACTAAACATACAGCCAGTCTCCAAGTTATGAACAGGTTACGGACCAAACACTTGGCTGTAACTTGAAATGTTCGTAAATCGGATCCCATTGAGTTACATTGCGACTGCGCTGTTCATAAGCGTGGGTCGCATTCATAACTCAGGGTCCGCCTTTACGACTGCTTAATGGGAGGTTTGGTTGTAAATGCGAACGGTCGTAAATCGACCGTTCGTAACTCGGGGACCGGCTGTATATCTTTTGCTTATTTTCTTTAAAAAATCATTTTGTTAACTGAAAAGCTTACTTCCAGTTGAACTGCTCTAGTCTGGCACCTCAGGACCTGACTGGTGTTGAACCAGAGAATTTGAGGAATACCAGGAGGTATTGTCTAGCAGCATTATCTAGCAGCATTACTAACACTTCCACTGCTTACTGGGCTCTTAAAAGACATTTAGGGGTAAATTAGAGCTAAATAACAGCACAGAATACTGAGAGCCAGGATTGGTGGCTATAAATAAACTTTATGGGACCACAGGAAATTTGGGCACATCATGCCAGACCACAGATTTTGCTGGGTCAGAGAGGTTCAACCTGTATAATATTATCCTAATCTGTACTCCTTTAGGCCTCATCTTTACTAGACCAGGATGTTCAGCTTAAGTTACACAAATCCAGCTACGCATTTTGCCTAGCTGGAGTCAGTTTACCTTAAGTTGAGCTGTGCCAGCATCCTCACTATGGGAGGCCAAGAAGAGCAAATGCTCCATTTGTTTTCTTACTCCTTGCAGAAGGAAGAGCACCAGACTGCCCTCAGCTTTTCATAGAATCATAGAATACTCAGATTGGAAGGAACCTCGAGAGGTCATCAAGTCCAGTCCCCTGCCCTCATGGTAGGACCAAATACTGTCTAGACCATTCCTGATAGACATTTATTTAACCTACTCTTAATATCTCCAGAGATGGAGCTTCCACAACCTCCCTGGGCAATTTATTCCAGTGTTTGACTATCCTGACAGTGAGGAACTCTTTCCTAATGTCCAACCTAAACCTCCCTTGCTGCAGTTTAAGCCCATTGCTTCTTGTCCTGTCCTAAGAGGCCAAGATGAACAAGTTTTCTCCCTCCTCCTTATGGCACCCTTTTAGATATCTGAAAACTGCTGTCATGTCCCCCCTCAATCTTCTCTTTTCTAAACTAAACAAACCCATTTCTTTCAGTCTTCCTTCATAGGTCATGTTCTCTAGACTTTCAATCATTCTTGTTGTTCTTCTCTGCGCCCTCTCCAATTTCTCCACATCTTTCTTGAAATGTGGTGCCCAGAACTGAACAC
>JANRFK010004149.1:113040634-113087611 GCA_030068395.1 Apalone spinifera | reverse complement strand
TACTAAAGTCTAGGTATACCACATCCACTGCTTCTCCCTTATCCAGAAGACTCGCTATCCTATCAAAGAAAGCTATCAGATTGGGGTCTATACTAGACCCACTAAATCTAACACTAGAAAATCAACCTCCAGAGTATAGATTTGCCCTTATTTGTGTTTTGTCAAGCAGCTACATAGTGCTAAATTTAATAAACACCATCTTGATTACCAAGCTGTGGAAACCATTTCCTCTTAGTATCTATGTGCAAGAGAAAAGACTGAATGTGAAACCCTGGCTCCATTGAAGTAATTGTTTGGTGAGGGATGGGAGTGTTACTTATTTATGGAGCCCTCCAAATCTGTGGATATCTGCCTCGTATCCATGGTTATCCACATCTGTGGATGGGAACATCCGTGGCTCAGTTTTGGGGACACAGGTGTGGACGTGGATACAAATTTTGTGTTCATTTACTGTAATGAGTCCAGGTTTTCACTTGGTTGTTCCCTGTGTTGAGCGTACTTTTTGAAGAAATAATTGGTAACTAGTATTTTTTAAATGTTTGTTCAAGAATATTTGAGGGGAAAATAAGATGTTAAGCAAATCAAACTCTACTGAATGGTCTGAGGCAATGTCTTGGGATTAACCAAATAACACGGTTTTTAAATGTGTTAAAAATACATTAGATAAAACCTGTTGTTGTCAGTTAGGTACCCAGATGGGTTCCCAACAGGTCTTATGCTCTGTCAATGATAAACTTTTGGCTGTGTGCATGAGTGTGTATGCTCCTCTAATACATTAACCATGTGCAATTAGTCAATTAGACAGACTCTGAGAGCCCCAGAGACCACAAATCAGATAAGGATTGAAAGCGCCTGGCAAGGATTATTGCCAAACAAAGTACAATAATAGTTGTCAGAGAACAGATTTGCAGTTGTGCCACTATACATATGAACAACGGACTAACACCCAATCAACGCTCTGGATTTGGGCGTTATCCATTCGGTCAGGTGACGACCACCCTTTGGGGTGCAATTTATATGCAAGTACAAACACATCACTCTCTTGATGTATCAGGTTACCACCTTCTCTTGCTTAGTTACTGCTCCTTATCTTACAAAAGGGGGATTCACTTACTATTCATCGTGCTGATCCTAGGTTGGTATCTGTGTTTGTTTGGGGAGGAGGTGTGTTGGAACCAAGATGTTTGTTAACAAGGTATTCCATTACGACCCCTCTGGAATGTGCTTACTGCCTGAGTGTTTCTATAATATCAGCTCTGTTCTTGTCAATTTCTTTGAGCAGGGCCTGTCTCTTGCTCACATCTTAACTCCACTTTATATTAGCAAAGTCTTGACCATTGCTGTGTAAGTCTCAGGCCTCATACCTGGCCTGTGATACATAGGCTTATGGTTCACGCCCTCAGCTTATTATGCCTTTTAGCTAACCCACTTGGAAACACAGCATGTCTTCCCACTGTGGGCATTCCCAAGTGCAGGGTATGGGTGAAGCCAAAACCCACTGAGGCATATCAAAAGTCTGCTTCCAGTGAGTAGTGCCTTTGGCCCTTACTGAAGTAGCAACAGTATTGCATTTTATTGCTTATGCCATGGATATTTCACGTTGGCAAAATAATTTGATATTCCCAGTATATATATGTGTGTATATTTTAATAAGGTGTATACATTGTTGGGATTGTTTTTAGGAGTATGTGATTATACATTACAATTCTTAAAAAAAAAATAGATTACTTGGAGTAGGGGAGAGGTAGAGGGAGTTCATGTATCGTTAAATGAAGTAGAGATCAACTACTGTACAAATCGCATAGGACATGACATTTTTGAAGGATTTGTTAGAGATGTGTCCTCCACAGTGTTGTTTGAAATATCACCCTCACACTATGACATTTTGGAAGCCAATCTGCTGTCATTGCCCTTGTTTTTTACACAATTAGAAAACAAACTCTTGTGATGAGCACTATGTGTTGGGATTGGTGGGAAAAGATTTGTGTATGAAATGTGCCGTTTGTGGCATGGTTTTAACAGAGGTTGTTTGGGCTGCAGGCTATACGTTTGCTCAAAGATCTGTCATTCTGAGTACATTTTTAATGTTAGCACATCTATTGGTGCGAAAAGTGTTTCTATGCAAATAAGAATTCAGACTAGAATACAAATGGCTTTGCAGATAGCTTGATTTCCTTAGACTGTATTGTCTAGCCCCAAAGTAATTGCCAGTTCAAAGGGTACTAGTACAGCATAGTCCAAAGCCTGGTCCAAAGGAACAACAATTGGGGTAAAACTTCCCAAAAGGCTTCAGTGGTTGGGACAGGTGGTGTAAATGTCCAGCGGACAAGAAAGCATTGGTAAAGGGTGCGTTGATGGCTCAGGTAGCTTCTGTGGGGAAGTAACTTAGTGTATATCTGCACTGCGTATAGGAACGTGATTCCCCGAGCAGGTAGATGGATACACAGTAGGTCTATCTGTGCTAGTGCACTAACCATAGGAATTCAGTCATAGGTAGCATGGGCTGTGGTTCAGTCTAATGCTCAGGTACGTACCCAGTGAGTTGGGGATTGGATTTATACACTGGCAGAATTAGTGTGTCTCTATCTGAGCTAGGAAGCAACCTGTCGTAGGCAATGTAGATATAGTTAACTCACTATACTTCCATTCTGCCATCTACAAAACAGGTATGACCATTTTTCCGTTATCCACCTTTCATCTGGGTTTTTGATTGCAAGCTCATTGGGGCGGGGACTCCATAATACGTTGTGACACTACATATTGTTTAGGGATATTATTATGATACAATAATGGTGTAATTCTGATGTATTTTATGCCAGATTGGTCATGTGAGAAATCCTTGGAAAAGTTATTTATTGAATAGGATTATCCTACTTGTATGCATGTAACATGTTTGTAGCCAAAGTGAAGAATATCGATTTTTTTTTTTTATAACTGTATTACACATTTGTTTACATCTCGGGAATGCCCACTAGGGAAAAGACTGTCAGTTTAGATGGCTGGTTGGGCAGGGCCTATTCGGGTTAACGAGTCATTAGGAGAAAATAATAATACTTAGAAGAAACTAATCCCCCGCCAGGAGGCCTTCATGAGGATGCTGTAAATAACCTCTTGACTCATGACTGCTATAACACTATAGGGTCACCAGATGTGGACACCATCTTGGGATATCTGTAGTTTTCCAAAAAATGGTGTGGGAACCAAACTTTGAAGCAAAGGGTAATCCTGGGGCACCTCAGAGATTTAACACCAGGCCCTGGAGCAGCTGCTCCCCTCCCCCCTTCAGCAGTCCTGATTTCCGGCACTTAGCACAATGGAGCTTTAATTTCAGTTGAGAGGAATTGACTATCAAAATATATAGATGAGAAGTGCTTTTGTAATATAATAATAATGTAGGCTGATTGCATTTAAAACTAAGGGTTAATGGGGCAACAAGAAAATATATATATGGTTATATATAGACACAGTGATCCAGGTTCCGTCCCTACCTGCTCCTCCCCCCAGCTTGTTGAGCAGAAGTATAAGCTTGACACTAGTATAAGCTATGCTGGTTTGTCAACTTCACTGCATGTCACCAAATGTATTTGGCAATAGCCACAATTTCCTAACATAGGGTAAATATCAGCTTTATTGATACTGAGAATCAATATTTGACGAGCCAAGCCATAATTCAAATAAAAAGAACAAATTAAACAGAAATAGCTGTTACATATCTATGACTGGCCATGAACACTGAGCACTGCAACATTTTAAAGCAGTAGGAGATACTGTTGTCTCACTACCCTGGTTGGAGAGAATTGGAATGGAGAATACTGGAAGGGAAGGTGCAGAATACCATCGTGATTTATAGTCTGTACTGTGAACTAATCTTCTGGTTTCTCAGATTGGCTGAATTGTCATTAAAATGGAAAGATGTGAGCCAGGTTCATGGCTACAATTGTAAAGAGGGAATAGATGGCATCTGTTCACACTGCAGTTTTAGAGCTGAAGTCTCCTCATCCTCCACGGAAACTGCCTTTCGTCAGTCTTTTATTTTCAGCATATAGATTCCATCCTATTCTTTCCCCCCATTTTCCATAGTTAGCTAAGAACTGAACTTTTGGGGGAGTTGTTTGTTTGGAGGTTCTCCCCTTTTCTTTGTTTTTTGGGCTTTTTTTGAGGGAGTTGGAGTTTTTTTGTTTTGTGTTTTTGGGAGAGGTTCTTTGGTTTTTTGTTGTTTGTTGTTTTGGTTTTTTTTATGACAGGATGGAATTTCTGGTTGTGTAAGTGGTTTATGTAGAAGTACTGGTAGATATTTTCCCCAATGATGTAATTCTTTTCCTCCCTATTGTTTAGATTAATTTAATAGATTGAGAATGACGGCTTGTTTCCTTGATTTCCATTGAATTCACCCAACATCTTTTTGCATAGGACCCGTCCATAACTAAGGAAAACAAGAACAGCTGTTTGTCACCTGCTAGGACATTCTTTAAACACTTTATAGGTTCCATGGGAGGCTATGGGGAATGGTGCTTTGGAGGGAGCCAAGAACATGGTCCACATGGTGTTGGAATATGTGTTTCCTATGGCTGATATAACATCACAGGCATGTGTCACGCATATTGCACTTAATTGTTGGTAGTCATGATGGTTCTGTAATCATGGAATTGTGGGTACCCTGGAAACAAGTGCACAATTAATGTTGCTTTTTGCAGCATTTGTATACTATATGCATGTTAAGTGGGGAGAGGGGAATGGAAGAATGAAAGAGTTTAGTCCAAAAAGGATCCATAGACTTTGTATGGGAAAATGAAGGGCACAAATGCAAATTTAGTAAACAAGAGAAGAAAGCATGGAAAGTCCAGGTGGGGGGCTGCTGCAGCGAGGTATATTACTCTGATGTGCAGGTGGAGGGAACTGGAGCCAAGGCCACAATTTTAGAAAGGGAGTAGGGTGGGCAGCACAGGATTTGGAGGGAAGCTGGCAGGATATGTTAGGGGAAAACCAAGAGAAGGTGTGTTTTGAGGGAGAAGTTGTTAGAGTGGGTGAGAGGGATGAGAAACCTAAGTGTGGCAAAAGGAGGAGTTCACATCCTTACTAATGAGATGGAGGGCATAGGAGGGGATTTATGCTACTTGGGATGTTGGTGGGAGGAGAGGAGAAGGGAAGCTCGCTGCATCCCCTGGTCACGTCACCCTGCTCTGCTGCCTGATTTACTAGAGCATATTGCATACCACTTACAGGAGTCTTTGCTCCAGCCTTGTTCAGGAATTTTAGAAACATGTAGGTACCGTAATTCCTCACTTAACACGTGCCCGCTTAACACATTTTCACGATAGCATGATTTTTTTTTTTTTTTTTTTTAGGGAACATTTTTCAAACAACACGACCCCGTCCCCGCAATAACATGATTTCCCCTAGGGCCAGCCGGTGGCCGACAGCTGTGTGTGAGGCTTCCCCTGCCTCCCTGCAAAGTGGCAGAGGTTTGCCGCTCGCAGCGCTATTTGCCGGTGACCCCTTCTGGCCAGATGCCTTGCGTCCGGCCAGAGGGGATCACTGGGAAACTGCATGGTGAACGGCAAACCTCCGCCGCTTTGTAAGGAGGCAGAGGAAGCCCCTCACAGCTGCCAGTGACCGGCCAGCTGGGGAAACCCAGCCGCTGGCTGCAAGCCCCCTCCCCGTCCTTCCCTTCCTTTCTCCAGAGCCAAACACACCCCCTCCCTGCTATAACCCAGTCCCCTTTTTCCCCCACCTTATGTCCCAGTCCCACCTGCTAACAAGTGCAGGCTGGAGCTGCGAGCGGACGTGCTCTTGAAACGCAACCCCCACCTTTTCCATTATTTTCAATGGGAAAATTGACTCCGCCTAACACGTTTTCACTTAGATGGCCTGTACATCTGTGAGTGGTTGACTGTTCTAGCCTCTCGGTCAGCTGATGACCACCGTTTGGGGTGCACATCCTACATCCCTGCCCTGCCGTGATGAGGCTGGAGTAGAAACTGGTTTTGTATGTCTGAGATGAGCATCCTGGCCTGTAACAAGGGCTCCTAGGACCACAGGAAGGAAGTTCTGCTAGCACATTCTCTCTGGGTTCTTGAAATCAGAATATTCCTCTGCCTGCTAATGGATATTACAGTTCTGGCTTTAAAAGATGATCAGTAATGGATCTGCTAGCCACTATATTGCCATTCTGTGGAAACTTCTTATATCCACCCTGGGATATGTCTCATGAGATAATTCAGGAACTACCTTACTGCGGGGGTGTGAGAGAGCTCTGTTTCCAAGCTGTAGGGATAGCCACATTTATTCTGCTATGGCAGACGCTAAAACAATCACTCACAGATGCACAGGCCATGGCCAAACAGGTGTTTCATTCACTGTGCATGCTGCAGACAGGCGTGTGGCTGGCCAAGAAGAACGATGGTGAACTGAGTAGCATTCATGCTTCCAAGCACCATACCATAGATTCTCTAGGACACAACTGAATGCAGCGTGAGTGTACAATGACAGAGTGTGAGAGAGGAACAAAGTCATCAATGCCCCAATCCAAGTGCATACAGTCATCTGGCACTTCAGGAGAAATAATCTGCCCTGGATGTAGGGCTGGCATAGACTCCTCCTGCACCTGAAACAAGACGGAGCCAGGTTTTTTCTCACAGTGTCATAACCCTGTTTCCAGCCTCTCCAGCACCCTGTTCCTATGCTGCCAAATTTCAATGAGAGTTTTCCCACTGACTTCAATAGGAGCAGGAGGAAGCCTTGCATATATGCTTATTCCCTCCCAGGGCTTGTAGCAAAACCACAGTTGCATTCTGGATCAAGCCTACCCAACCAGCTACTGAATGCACAGTAAAAAGGCACAGGGAAATTTAGCAGGAATATAACTTGGAGCGAAAGAAAACAAATAGAAAAGGAAGTGAAAAGGACGGACAGAGTGGGTGAAATTCAGCATACCATCAGGGATGAATTGGGTTAAGTAACCTGAAGTTGTAAATACTTTCATGGAAAGTTTGCCTAACACTACTGAGACCAGGAACCAGGATTATTAAAATGTAATAATGTCTGTTTAGTTCATTTGGATATTTGAGACTTAGGGTCCATTTAGGTCATATTTGACGGGGGGGAGGGATGTATTTTATGTAGAATGTGGTGCTAGTGCAATATATTACAAAAGGATTATAAAGCGTAATCGGTATGTTACAATCAGCCAAAAAAATCCCATCAAAACAATGAAAATAAACAGTACAGTAAAATGGGTCTCTTTCTGTGAAGCAACCCATAACCACTTCGTACATCTTTTTATATTCTTGTTATTACCTTCCACTGGAATAGGGATGTAAGTGAGTAGTTGACTGCCTGTCTCAAGCTTATTGGGTAGTTGATTGGAGAATCAACTACCCAATAAGCTTCTTTCCCTTGCTTCTTTCCCTTCCCCCCTTTCCCCCCTCCCCCCCCCCCCCCCCCCCCCCGCCCCTTTGCTGTCTCTCTGAGTGGCAGCAATGAGGGGGAACAGGAGCTGGTGGTGGAGGAAGCCTCTGTCCATGGGGATCCTAGCAGGGGGCTGTTAGTGGTGGACAGGGCCAGATCTACCTGTGTCCAGCCCTCTCTGCCGGAAAGAGAGGCTGCTCCGGCAGTAGCCCCTGTTCACAGCAGACGGGGCTAGCCACCGCGAACAGGGGCTGTTCGACTTGGTGCGAGCCGGTACCAAGTAGTCCCAGTTCGTACTGGTCCGGGATGCTGCGCCTCTGCATTTTAAATGTAGTAAGTGCCTGGCAGCTCTTACTACATTTAAAATACAGAGCCTCAGCATTGGTGGCTCCCAGAGCTACTCCCCGGCTGTGGCTCCGCAGAGCAGTCCTTACTGACTAGTCGTGTAGTTGATAAAAATTGTATTGACTACACGATTAGCTAGAGAACTGCGATTTAACATCCTTACACTGGAATAGTGTTTTGTGTGTGCAATTTGTATACTTTCTTTTTCATCTCAACCAAATGCTTATTGATATTTTCAGTGTCTTCAATGTCTTTGGGAACAGTTTGAAGACTGTCATTATTTCAATGTCATTTTACCATTTGCTTACATTTTTCTGTTGATTCTGTAGGTATTTCTCTTGTTTGGCACCCAAATCAAGATCCTTAGTGTTCATGGATTTATTAACTTGGCTACATTTAGAGAGTCCATTATGATGATACTGTCTTACTCCTGGGCGCTTTCCCTATATCCCAGCTAAGTTCACTATTCAGGTAGAAGAGGGCTCCATCAGCCCTATGATACAGGAAAATAAAATGACACCCCTGTTAGAGTTGGTCAGGAAATGGGCTTTTTTTTTCTTATAAATGTTCACTTTTTGGTGGCAAATTGAAATACTTTAAGTTTCAAGCCAAAATATCTCAGGTCAGAAGTACTGCCCCGGCCCTCCTGTCGGGAGAAAAGCTGGCATGTGCCTACTTATTCCTGACATCCTAATGAGCCAGCTATACTGCCTAATGGACGTCACTGCCTGACTGGCTGAGGAAGCTTAGCAGGCCCATTTTTAAGCACAGCAACAGTCAATTGCTCGCTCACTGGCTGCTTGGTGTACTGGCCCCTGGACTTTTGGTTCCTTGTGCTCATCTGAGCCCTGCTATTGCTTAGACTTCCCTGGCTGTAGCCCTGATTGGTCTGGATGCGGCCCTGCTCCTGCCTTCCCTGAGATCCAGTAATCAGTCTCTGACTGTCAGTTTTTATTCTGTTTCGTCCTTTGGCTCAGGCATTTGGACTCTGACTTCTGTTCTTTCTGGCTTGTGGCCTTGGTTCGAACTCTGTCTTGGCTCTGGCTTTTAGACTCTGACCAAGTTTCCCAGCCTATCACAGGCCTCCTGAAACTCTTGCGTTGTAGTTCAGACCTCTCCTGCTCCCAGTTTTCTCTCAGGTTAGAGTTGGACTGCATTGTACACTCCGATCCCTCCTCATTGTACAGTTACATGGCAGATTCCCTGGCCATGATGCATCATGGGAGTTGTAGAATGACTAGGGAGTTGTGCTCTGCAGTAGAATAGGGACCACAAATTATGACCTCCCACTGAGTAACAGGGTCGGGTATCCAAAGTAAAATGTCAGTATTCAACCACAATATTTCCGTTTTGTCTGTGAGCTGCTCATGTGTGTACGTTTTGTTTTTGATGGAGAAACAAAACTTTATGCAGAAACCAGACACATCACAAAATTGTCAATAACTGAAAATGGATTTGTACATGAAAAGTCCCTTGAGAGAATGTTTTAATCAATCCTAACTATTGTGTCCGGAGAGCCAGGCTGCATGACAGCTAAGAACCTGATGTGTACTCCAAAAAAAAAAAAAAAAAAAAAAAAAAAGGCATAAACTGAAGGGAATAAAGGGGAAAAATAGTAGCTCTGTGTGGGTTTTTTTTTTTCTTAAGTGCCAGTAAGTCTATCTTCTTTTAATACAGAATGAGGTTATCACCGTGTCTCAGCTGCTTCCACTTTCATATATGAATGAACTGAGAATGTCTAATCACTTAATAGCCTTTTCTCTATTAAGCAATTAACTTTTCTAGGTAGACGTTCACAAGCAATTTTCATTAAGATCCACTATTGCATGAAATAAAGGGTCAGATCTCCTAGACTGTCAAAACTTGTCTTCTACCTTTCATAAGGAAATGTGAAATAAAAAAAAGTTAATCCTTTTCTTTTTAATGACTCTGATAAAGGTTGCTATTCAAAGGGAGCTTCAAGTAAATGGCCATGCACCACTTCTTTTAAACTGCGTTTTTTCCCCCTCTAATTAAATGCAGTTTTCCCTTATTAAAACCAAATACAATGCATAAACATTACTCAATATTTCTCTGGTAAACTAACCTTCTACAGTGAATGAAAAGCAAGCCCTAGCTATATGTTAGAGCTACTCATAACCTGGGGAGTTAGTTACCGGTAACTGCAAAATTCATTGGTAGGAATTAAAATAACAAATTCAGCTAATAAAGCCAAAATAATGTAGAAGAACTGAAATTTTGGTTTGCAGATGGTTTTTTGACAAAAACCTAAATTTTGCACAGAAAGCAGATGTGTTTCATCAAAATTTGTTTAGCCAACATCCCAGTTCCCTCAAATAATATTGATGAAAAAGTTCTACCTGCTCTATTATATCTTCTAACTCAGATCTTTAGAAGCAGCATGATCTAACAGAAAGATCTGTTCTGTGAATCAGGAAACTTGACATGTAATCCTGTTGTGACTTGCTCTGTGACCTTGGACAAGTTACTTAACCTGTATTGTTCTGCGCTCAGGCTTCTGGAGTAACCACATAAGCCACAATATCAGGGGCTCATAGAACTGCAAGTCCTCTAATGTGATCTGTGCCATCAAGAGCCAGCAATGCCCCTCTGCCATGTATATTGGCCAAACTGGATAGTCTCTGAGCCAAAGGACAAATGGGCATAAATCAGACCTCAGGAAAGGCAACACCTAACACTGTAGGGGAACATTTTAAGCTGTGTAGACACTCATTTATGACTAGAAAAGTAGCCATTCTTCTACAAAGGAATTTTATCACACAGTTACAGAGGAAGAATGTTGAACTGGAATTAATTTACAAATCTGAGGCTGTTATTCTGGATTTGAATAAAGATATTAACTGGTTAATCCACTTCAAAGCCAATTTCCCCTGCCTCTGACATTTTGCATTTTCACATCAAAAGCTATGAATGGGAAACACTGAGCCTACTTAAATAGCTTAATTAACAATTGATAGGTAACTCCTTTTGCTGTTGCATATACTTTTGAGTCTGTATTTTCCACTCCAACTCATCTGATGAAGTGGGTTTTACCCTTGGAAGCTTTTATTTATTATATTTTAGTAGTCTCTAAGGTACTACAGGAATAACACACCTCTTGTACAGGAAGTTCAGGGGCTGCTACAACTGGATGTGGTGGAGGAGGAAGAGGAGAAAATGGCTAATAGAAATCTTTGGAAAAGAGTATATGCTAGTTACCTACTAGTAGGAGGATGGTCAGTGTTCACTTTATTAATAAATAATAATAGTTATTATTTATTACTACTTTTTATTATATTTTGATTTGAAAGTCCTATTATGTTCCTGCTTCGTTTGAATCTTCATTCAAGTAAGACCACTAGGAACGCACAGAAGTGATTTGGCTGATTAAGGACAAATATTTATGCTGAGAGAATTTGTTTTTTAAAAAAAACCCCTATATCTCAAGACATTGTCAAAAAACACATTCTTCAAGCTTTAAAAGTTTTCAATATTTGTGTTAAGTAACTGAAAATTGTGTGTAATATATATGTGTACATAGGCCAGATCTTCTGTCCTTTTGTGTCACCAGCATGATGACTGACAGAAGATATGGACGGATGGATGCGAGTTGATTGGATGTGGGAGGAGAGAGAGCAAGAGAGATCTGGATTGAATAGAAAAATAGATGGGGATAGACAGACAGGAATTGTGATAGGCATCTCAGTTAAAATGAAGACCGGAGAAAAGATGGCTTATTATAAAATTCCAGTTCAACTGCAGATTCGAGTTCAATGTAAGGAAATTTGAAGCTTAAAAGAAAACTCCAGTTAATGCACAACTTCAGCAGACCAGCCAATAGTTTTTGGTCTGTGAAAAACAATTCTAAATTTTAACAGCACAGTCTGATTCATCCTCCTACACTAAATACTCCTGCATTTATTGTGCATTAGTAAGATTAAATCTCAGCGCAAAATGTAATAGAACTCGGCAAATTCTCTTTCTCAGAGGAGTGTTTTGACAATGTGCCTAAAAACAGACTGTATCAAAAGATAAGCTGCCTGTTGCCATCCTAATGCATAAGTGAGAATGGAATTGTGCAGATTCTGTTATTAAAGTACACTTCTTAATTAACTTAAAAGTAGATATTAAGGGCTGAATTATCCCCTGCAGTAAATTGTGCAGTTTCTGAGGCATGAGCACTACAGATAATTCCTTATGTTTGGAATTCACTTTCATTTTCTGCCATCTTCTACTTTTACTTACATTCCCATTTGAGTAACTTAAGCATGTGCATAACTTTAAATGTGTAAGTGTCTTCATTGATGCTGCTGAGATTACTAATGTGTCTATAATTGTACACATGTTTAAGAACCTTACTGATGAGGAAGCTTGTCAGGTGTACCCTCCCACCTTTAGCATGAAGAAACCTTGTTTGTGCCTCATTGGTAAGTTCCCTGACTCCACCAGCCAGAGGCAACACAAACACTCTCTTCCCCCCCCCCCCCCCCCCCCCCCCCCCCCATACACACATACACAGGCTCCAAGGTCCCCTTTCAAGGTAGGCCTAGGCATTCTACAACCCCCATGCTTGCTGAACATCCACCTGGAACATGCAACTTCTCAGCATTCACAGATTATCTGCTCCCAAAGAAACCGCATACATCAGTTTACCACTTTTCCTTCAGATCACCACTCCATTTAACCCACAGCTCATAGCTGCATTTACAGTGGAAACCGGTAAACGTTATTTAATGATGTATAAGGGGTTGAGAAGAAGCAAGTCATTTTTTTTCAACATAAGTGGTTTCAGGGAAAAGAAATTCAGAGCCTAGACTTAAAAATGGCTTCTCTAATGAAAAATGACTTTTAGAGCTCACGCACAGCTTTGATGCATTTTCCAGTCATCATGTTCTGTTTTTATAAAAAGATGGTCATCGTCAGAGAAAGTTCCTATCTATACCTCACACCACCCACAATCATACCCCCAAACTCATTGCTGTTGTAAAAAACAAAACAAGACTGCCTCTGCTGTACTTTTTTTTTTTTTTTTTTTTTTTTTTTTTTTTTTTTTTTTTTTTTTTTTTTTTTTTTTGCAGAATTTTTCTGATGTGAATTCATGATCTTTTCATTAGCATCAGGTTCATTACTGCAAATAGGCTTACTTTATGAGAGACACAATACACCCTGACCAGCTGAAGAGAGAAGTGCCCCTGCCTGAAGACAACCTATTTATCAATTTCTGTGGATCCATCTTAGTTTACGTACCTTAAGAGCATACTTTTCAGTATAGCTGTATAATTCCTTAAATATCATGCATACATGCATTTCACAATAAGTATCACCAGTAAGCAACTGTCTTATAGTAGAAACCTACATGCGGTCCTTTGGCAGGCTTTTGTTTAATTAAAATAAAATGCATGTCCAATTGCTGCATAGTAATGTCATTTGTAAGATGAAACAATATCTATACCCATGGCTCAGTTAGATTATGGGTATCAAAATGCTCATAGGCCTTAGTCTTAATGTCTTCCTAGACCAAATTTGATTGGAGATGTGACAGAATTTTTATTACTGATGGAGGAAAAAAACATATTCTGGTCAGGTTCACACAAAACATAGGACCTTTTTACTACTAAGTTTTTTGGCGGGGGTGGGAGCTCCACCAAAGGGGAAGGATATGATAGAGGTATATAAAATCATGAGTGGTGTGGAGAGGATGAATAAAGAAAAGTTATTTACTTGTTCCCATAATAGAAGAACTAGAGGACACCAAATGAAATTAATGGGTGGCAGATTTAAAACTAATACAAGAAAGTTCTTTGCACAGTCAACCTGTGGAACTCCTTGCCAGAGGAGGCAGTGAAGGCTAGGACTATAACAGAGTTTAAAAAGAGCTAGATAAATTCATGGAGGTTAGGTCCATACAAGGCTATTAGCCAGGGGGTAAGGTACCCCCTGGCCTCTGTTTGTCAAAGGCTGAAGATGGATGGCAGGAGGCAAATTGCTTGATCATTGTCTTCGGTCCATCCCCCTGGGGCAACTGGTATTGGCCACTGTTGGCAGACCGGATACTGGGCTAGATAGATGGACCTTTGGTCTGACCCAGTATAGCCATTCTTATATGGAGATATACCCATCTCATAGAGCTGGAAGGGACCTTTAGAGGTCACCGAGTCCAGACCCCTGCCCTCATGGCAGGACCAAGTACCATCCCTGACAGATTTGCCTCAGATCCCTAAATGGCCCCCCTCAAGGATTGAGCTCACAACCCTGGGTTTAGCAGGCCAATGCTCAAACCACTGAGCAATCCCCCCCCCCCCCAAAAAAAAATTGTTCACCAAAAAATTAAATACTTGCTTCACTTTTACACAAGTGAAAATACCTCTTTTCTGCAGTGAACATGGCATGACTCTCGGAAATGCTGTGGACGTCCCCTCCATTTGGGATACATGTGTGAACATTCATTGTTTTTCTGGAAGAAAATTTAATTATTTTCAGTGGGGTGGGAGAAATATGTGCAGTGGGTGACTTTTTTCCCCCCGAGCTTCTAATTTCTTGTTAAAATAGACTTGTTTTAATAAGAATATTGGGCATGCTATGGAATCAAAAAAATGACATAATAAAAAAAAACACAAAAGGAAAGCGATCCATCTAAATTATTCACAACCGTGAATTTGCACTAAGTGCTAGAATTCCTAGGGCGTGGACAGACTGTTGATTGGAAGCAAGGAATCTCTCTCCAGACACAACAATTTGCTTGCATCTTGTCAGTTACAGGATTAGGGTCTTACACGATACTTTATATGCTCGCTTGAACCTATCCACTGCACATCTATGTGAGAGAGAATAAAATGAAGTAGGAACTCTCTGAACAGCTGTACAGAGTAAAAACAGTCCAATTCATGTAATGATTAAACAGTCCTTCAGTAGAAATGGTATGAAGCATCATATCAACAAAATGAAGGTTTAATTGGCACAGTGTTTCTATTCTGCATCACCAAATCATGTTTGTCCTTGCAAGCAGCTGTAAGAATTTACTTATCTTACAATTAAATTACTCTTCTAAATAACTGTATGTTCTGAAAACTCATTTCAACTCAAAATTGCTGAGGCAGATGCACATAAATAAACCATAGAGCATTTTGTAATTTGCCAGATATTTGTTTTCAGCTTATCCATAACAAAAATTAAAGGAAATGGAACAATTTTTAAGCAGGCTTTGGCCCAGATGCTGTTTTATACCAGGTAAGGTTCTGACCTGTGACTGCAAAATATCAGAGTTTAAAAAAAATCTTGCAGAAGGCTCGGTTCACACAGTGAGTTTTGTATATGTATGATGCTAGGAAACAATCTCTTGTTAATGATATGAAAGGAGATAACACAATTATTGCTAATGCATCAGAAGTCCTTAGGTTTCCTTTACAAAGAGTCAGTGTTAGCCAGAAGGTTTAGGGTGTCTCATATCTTTCATATGAATAGTCTTTATATAAGAATTAATACTGAAATAATATTAACAGAAATTAAAATATAGTGCTATAAATCATTCTGTTTTAGTTTGTGTAGATATATCATTGGCGGGGGGGAAGAGGGGAATACCAAATACCAAACAAGCCCTGACTTTGGTATCTAACTGGGCTGTTCCCCTAGACAGGCAGTGCCATTCAAATTATGTTCAAATTCTAAATTGAATAATTCAAGCTGTTTGGCATTGAATAAGTCACCAGAAACAGGTAATAATTCTCCTCTCTCCCTTCCCCCCGCCCCCTCCCCCCGCTTAGCATTCCTTCTTAATAGCAGTTATCTATGCCTGACTCCTAATACTGATCAACGTGTACAAAGGGACTCAAAAGGTCTCTTTTGATCCCATTCAAATTCAAGCAGAAAGTTGTTTAAAAGTATTAACTTCCTTCCATACCAACAAGGAAAAGGGTGAAATGGACAATTCCAAAACAATAAACGTTGTATGAGAAATTCTAACTCTAATATCACTACAATTACTTCATAATTTTTGTTTACATGCAGAGATGCTGAAATGTTCAGTTTAACCACTGTCTTATCCATAGTTTTTATTGCATAAATCTTCTTTGACCTTCTCTCCCCTAGAAGAAAATAACTTGATTGCATAATGCTAAATCACACATGAATAAGAAATGCATTTGACAGCCAAATCTGATCTCAAAGTAATCCAAACAAATTAGCATAATCCTAAAAGTTAATATAGTGGAAAGTTCTTATTTGAAGTTATTCAGTGTAAAAACAATGTATTTCTCTGGAGACCTCTGATTTTTATTTTCTTTCTTATTATCATGATTGCTGTTTTCCTTGTAATTTCTCTTGAGATTACTCAGGGAAAATAAAAATCAATAACTGTAACAAGACTTAATATTTGATCTCTCTTTCTGTTCTGCTTATTTTGATTAAGCTATCATTTTGTAATCCAATTGTATTTAATATGTTTTGGCAGCTAAGAACAATATTTAGGGAAAATAGTATGTCAGTGTTGGTTTTGGAAATTGTCACGTTAAAGTTACACATGGGACCGATCTGATCCCTTAAAGACAGGAGTTAATAATCCCACCGACTGGGCAGGAGATGGAGCCATCTTTATATATAAACTACAATGTGCCCTCTGAGTGGGCCCCCCGCCTACTGAAGGCCCCATCCCACTCCACCGCTTCCCCCAAGTCCTACTTAGCTCCCTCCCCTTCTCCTCCCCTCACTATGTAATGCAAGCCAGGGAATTATCTGGGGAAGGGGGCTAACATAGGGCTGCAGAAAGAATTGTCCTCCCTCTTCCTTCCCACACCCGAATGTACCGCAGCCGTGGGAGCTGGAGTGACCCAGCAGCCTGCTCCACCCACTTCTCCCAGCCCACTGCACTAGACTTCCCCTCAGTGTTGGGAGGTGGGAAGCAGAGCAGCCCAGCCTTGGCCTCAACCCGCTCCTCTCAGCACATCATGACTCGGGAAAGTGGTCTGGAGTCAGCACTGGGGTGCTCAGTTTCCCACTTCCCGCTACCACAGTGAAATGCCCGTTGGTGGGTTGGGAGCATGATGGAGCAGAGAAGGCTCCATGCCCCCACCAGTGCCATGGTGAATGTGTGTGGGGGGGACCCCTGCTGCCATCCTGTACCGGCACCTCCCCCAGGTAATCTCCCAAACTACCCTGGTTCCTGAGGCCAACATGGGGGACTGTCCCAGCCATAGGACAGTTGAGGCAACCATCATGGGTCTTCAAAATACACAGGCTCTAGGACAGCTGCCCCAAACTGTCATCTGCAGCCAGGAGTGCAAAGCCACTCCCTCCCCACCTTGCCCAGGGGCTGGTGAGTCTGTCAGCTCACCTGAGTAGGTGAAACTCTTTGGCCTGTGTTTCGCAGGAGGTCAGACTAGATCATGGATGTGGGTGGCGAGGTGACCCCGCCTCCTCCGCCCCCATATCAAGTTTTGCTGCCCTGTTCAGGGTGTGTGTGTGTGTGTGTGTGTGTGTGTGTGTGTGTGTGTGTGTGTGTGTGTGTGGTGGTGTTTTTGCTCAACAAGCTTTGCTGCTATTTGGAAGGGGAGGCGGGCATGAGGGTTTTTCAAAAAGGGTGCATTGATCCCAAAAAGTTTGGGAACCACTGGACTAGATGATCTGATGGCCCCTTCTGGCCATAAAGTTTGAGTCATACACAATTTTGTGTTGAATTGTATATATTCCATTGTCATATTGACGCAAATACTCACTTTCACTTATATTTCATGTACTTGTGTGTGCATGCATAATTGTGGGTGTGTATTGTAATCAGGAGTTGTCATATGTACAACATTCTGTGCACTATTTCTGTTAAGGTAAATTGTTTATCTCTGAGCAGAGTTTAGCACAAAGTATTAAATATAAAGATTAATTTAAATGTATCTGGGGGAGTATTTGAGTGGAGATACAATCAATGATTTATAATGATGTAAACTTCTTGCTTAATTAAAGTGGGATATTTAATTCCAGATTATACAAGCAATGTACAAACCTTGGAAATCAAGTTAATTTTTTTTTTATTGTGTGCATGTGCTCAGAAGTGCACAGGCAAATTTAGGGCCTTCATTCTACTAAACCTGGGGCTATGCTTAATTTAAGCACAAGTGTGCTAGTCCTAGTGACCTCTGTGGGACTGCTCAAGTGGCTATGGGCAGAATGGAATCCTTTGGGAGGTAATATCAGAGGCCTGATTCAGCAAAGCACTTGAGCATGTGCTTAAAACCACGTAGGGCTGACTACAGACCTATCCCATGCTGCATAGTGACTTTATCATATGCTTAAGTTCAGATGCAGTCAAGTGTTTTTAATGTGCTTAAGCTGAGTCACTTTTTGAGCTATATTATGCAAACTCTCTGCTTAAAATCTTGCTCTGTACTTTTACCTGTTACCAGGCATGCTGATGTGGGTACAGGGGGGGAAGACCGCAACAGTGGTGGCTGGAGCCTCACAGCTCCTTGCGGCTCTGAGGACTGGGGGATGGGCAGCGCCGTGCTCCAGGTGGCACAGAGGGAGGGCTACTCTGACCCCCCCCTTCTACTCAAGGCCCCACCCCTTCCAGGAGCCACTCGCTCACACTGTACCCGTAGAGTGGGACACGGAAGCTATCCGCCCAGGGGCTCTTACTTAGAACTCAAGAGCCTCCTTGAATTCTAGTCATTGCAATATTTTATTATGATACCTGGGAAGAGCTTAAGAACCTAAGAATGGCTATGAATAGCAAAGTGCAATTGGACGTAAACTGCCTGTTTTATTATTTTGGGCATATCTTTGAAGATAAGACATCACAGTTAGCCAAACTGCTGTATCATATTTCAACACTATAGCTTCTGTCAGGGCATCTAAATGCTTTTAGTACTTTTGATTTATCTGTGCTTTTAAGAATCATTTACCAGCTCAATAAGAACAGATTACCACTACTATGCTGAAGGAAAATGAGAGAGATGATGTCCGAAAAGAAAGTTGCTAAGTATTTAATGGGAAATTGTTAACACAATATCTTTTGTTTAAACATGGGACCAAGTGATAACTAAGGTGTTAGCAGGCGCTGTAGTTGTGAAACACCAGTATTTTCTTCTGCGTGTATTGTAGGGTGAACAGTGTGGTTGCAAGCCAATTACTCTGGCTGAGCAAATCCTGAAAGTATCAGAGCTTGACTTTCATGCACTTAACAAAGGAGGGCAGCCTTTAGAAACCAGTAGTGATTTTACTAGGTGATTCACCCACATGGACAAAGCAAGAGGACTTAAAATCTTCTCAAGTAAAACTGATAAATCTCTGGCACTCTGTCCATGCTGATATAGGGCTACCAAACATCTTTTCCCCTTATGGGTAAGGTAGATATTTGAACTGAAACCCTAATCCCTCACTTAGTTTGAACATAATGGCTAGCCTGTGTTCCTAGGATACAGCAGGGCAGGGCAGGAATTGTGCCTTATAGGCCATGAACACATTATTACTCACTAAGAGCTATTGATTTATGTTCCCTTTCCTGCCTTGCTCCACTCCTGAGGCTGAACCGTAGTGTGCCGTGTTTTGCTGAATGCTATGTCCAAGGAACAAACCTTAGCCCAGAATAGTGATGGGCAACCGAGGCTCATGAGTGGGCAGCATGAGTGGCCCTCTGTCTCAGTGGACTGCAAGATTGTCTGCCAGGCGAGGGTAGTTTCACTTACGGCAACTGTGTACCTAGAAATTGTGTGGGTGCCGATGGAACTGTAGCAGCTCTTTGGCTGCAGAGGGAGTGCAGGGCTCTCCTAGTCAATGCTGTGTGTACTCAGCACACCCCTCACTTCATGTGCCCTGGCTTTATGCGTGCATCGCTTCAGTAATAACAGTCGGAAAAAACCCTGTGCGGTTGGAAACCAGTGGAATCTGGCAACTGTGCAGGTGGGCAACGGTAAATAAAATGTCATGTAGACCAGTGTTTCTTAAGCTATGTTCTGCGGAACACTGGTGTTCCGTGAACAACTCGCAGGTGTGCCACGACCTCTTCTTTGTTTTTGTGACTTCTTTGTTGTTGTCTTTTTTTTTTTTTTGTCAATTTGTTTTTGACAATTTTTTTTTGAAGAACATTTTCATAGGTGTTCTGCATAAAAAAATATTATTGTTTGGTGTTCCGTGGTCTCAAAAAGTTTAAGAAACACTGATGTAGACCACATGTAGAACCCCAATGGGTTGCAGGTTGCCCACCACTGGCCCATAACTATCCATACCATGAAACCACACGAGAAGGTAGGGCTTGTTTTTTAAGATGTTACTTTATTTTTGTTAGCTATCAAACCATCATCCAGTTGATTAGCAGTAAATTATCACCTGCACTGGTGCCAGTTTCCTGGGGCTGGATGAAGTATGGGAGGGTGGAATCACTTCTTAACCCTCCTGTCCCACTAGTGGGGGAAAAAGGAAAAGAGAACATAGACCTAGATCCTCACAGATATTTAGTGTTCTGCCACATCAGAATCCAAGAGAGAATAGAGGAGAATTGACAAATAGATCAGAAAACTTGTACTGGGAGAATTATCGTGTACTGGGAGAATATTAGTGGCCCTCTGTACTGGGAAAAACCTGTACTGGGAGAATATTAATTGGGGAGGGGAGGAGGAAGAGTGCTCCTGAATGATTTAAGCGGGAATTGGGCACCTTGCCTTTGAGGATAGCCCCTTTCTCTCCTCCAACCTGGACTCATGGTTCAGGCAGCCTGATCAGGTCATAATTAGGGGATCTTTCTTCCCTATGCAGGAAGCTGACCTCACCAAGTTTCAGATGAACAATGTGCAAGAAAATCCACTTGCTTGCTACTCAGAGTAATTAATGCTAGCTGTAGCTTTTTGTTTGTTTTTGGTTTTCTGTTTTTGCTTTGAAGGTCCCACGGTGCTGTTGTACCTGCATGAGAACTTGATTCGCGAAAGAGAATTAAACTATCTTTCTGGAACTAAACCCAAAAGAGATTCCCTGTATAATTAAAAAATGATGCCTTTTATGCAATCTCTTAAGCCAATGAAAAGGAACAGCTAGCATTCACTGCACTTCACGATTCAAAGACTGGCTCATTTTCACTCTTGAACCCTAGAGACCCATCGGCATGCCGTAGAACTAATTTTTTTAGTAAATTTGTGCTGTATTCCACGATTTAGAAGACCTACCTGAAAGGTAACGAAACAGTGAGCATATCAACTAGCTGTAGCTAGTATAACTTGTACTATGATCAAAGCTTATTCTCAGGATTTTGCTGGCTCCCATTCATTTCATTTACTTGAATATACAAAACGTAATCCTGATACTTAGTGTGTTGCCTATGAACACTGAAGTTACAGTTGAATACAACTCCTAAATGCTGCATAAACTATAAGGCTTTGAGCCAGGAGAATCTAGGCCATGTAAAGTCTGAACACCTGAACAAACACCTATCAACATTCAAGGAATGACTCCCATTTCCCTCAGTGGGACATCAGGCCAGGAATGAGCATGGATATTTTCTGCACCAGTAGAGAGGCTGGTATTTTGTAGGTGTAAAGACAAAAACACACAATACAAACCTGCAGAAGAGTTGAGAGGAGCCATGACCTCACTCCCTCACTCTAAAAACTGGACATATACCTCTCCTTGCTGTTGTGGCCAAACAGTAGTTCTTGCAAAGCTGAGTGCCAGCGTAACCCGATTCACACTGGGAAAAGAGGGAAAGGGAGACATTCTGGCCCTCTTACAAAATTACAGTGGGACTGTGCATGCATTGGTATGCAATTCTAATGAGCATGCTCAGTGAAATTTGGAGTCATTTTCATAAATCTGAATCACTCCACTCCTGGATAATGGGATGTAAAACAGTCTTGGGTTATGTGGTTAAACCTGTGTTATAGGACACATACTGAGAGGGAAGTATGAAGGAGGGGGCAGTGTCTATAGGGCTTTGTCTACATTACGAGATTTTGCAGCAGAAAATATGCTAATGAGGGACTCATTAGCATAAGTCATGACATCATTAGCATATTTTCTGCCGTTTCTGCCAATCCCGGAGAGGTATAAGGATCTTGCACAAAAGAGTTTTTTGCGCAAAAGGGAAGCAGCTACACTGCTTCTTTTTGCGCAAAAATTCCGTGTGCAAAAAAGACAGAAAATATGCTAATGATGTCACAATGATATTTTCTGCTGCAAAAACTCGCAGTGTAGACATAGCATAGCTGTATAGACAATAACCACAGAAGCTAGATGGAGTATGTCTTAACTCAAATTCTCTGAAGTGATCTACACTCTAGTTACGCCTCTCGAGTTAACCTCAGTTTTACTAGGGCCAGGTCTACATTGGCAGAAAAAATCAATGCAAGATATTCAATTTCAGCCAGCAGGAAGTCAACAGGAGAAACTGTCCCCTCGAGTTCTTACTCCTTGCAACTGGTAGGCATTCTGGGGTTCTTACTAGACCTGCTCAATCAAATGCAAAACGATTGATCTCCAGAGAGCCAATTTTTGTGCAAGTGTAGATGTGGCCTGAGAACAGCCACACTGAAGTTTCTATGTCCACACGTGACTTAGGTATGGTGCTAAGACATCTGGAGGCATATTGCCTGGTTCTTACTGCTGCACTAAGAGGAGTTACTCAACAAATTCTTCTATGTGAAGGGCTTGGAGGACCAGTAGCATTTGAGTGTTACTAGCCTGTGTCCGTACTGCAGAGTAATTCTATTAGTAGTTGACTAGTACAGATCACTTGTATCCTGTAGCCCAGTCAGGCCAGTCAACTTTAGGTAACGTACTACTAAAATTGAGTTAAGGGGTTTTGTATGTTGATGTAACTTGAGTTAAGGGTGACAGTAGAGTTATAAATCGAGTTACTTTTGCAATAATGCAGGTAAAGCTTCCCATTGTGCTTTGTGGAACAAAAAACAAATACAGGTGCTGGATTTTTATTTTAACAATATCCTTGACTTGAGTTAGTAACTTGGATGAAGGATTGAAATTAAAGATTTCTCCCTGTGTATCAGAAGATTGCTTGAAATACAATATATAAGGAGTCCCCAGCACTGAGGTATCAACAAGTCTTTAAAGGAACAAGGCATCGTGCAATAAAAAGATTCTGTGAATAAATGAAGGAATTTCAGTGTTTGTCTCAATTAAGAGAAAGCGGTCAAGTTCTCAACTATGGGGGATGTGGTGAAGAAGTTTCATCTCAGATGTAATCCTGCCAAGTGAAATTTTCAAAAAAGCTGCAACTGACGGAAAATACTGTTGCTGGAAAATCAACATACATTTAGTATTCAATTAAATGAAAAAAATGTGGAAAAAATCTTTACAAACATCCTGACACCATACAGGAATGAGTTTTCAAATGTGCCTGAGGATTTCAATGCTGCATCAACCGTGACTCCAAGCTTTAACACCTCAGAGGTGGAACGTAATGCATCACCCTTCAAAAAGAACAATACAAAAGGAGAGAGGTACTAGATTGTAAGCTCTTTGAGGCAGGGACCATCTATGCATTCTGATCATGTCAACTGTGCTGATTCCAACGGGGTATAACTAGACCTAGGCACTATTAATAATCATAATTAATGATAATTCATAATCAATCTACTAAATACAATAGTGCTTTAGATTGCAACAACTTCAATTTTAAAATAAGGAAAATCACAAAGCAAGCTGGAAAAAAATGTAAAATCTTCATGAGAGATTGAACATAATGTGCTACTCCCTAATAGTGCCATGTTTAATTTAAGCAGGCATATTCCTTTGTGTTTGAATATGCCTTTGGCAGGACATAGAGTTGTTAACTTAGATAGCTCTATAATCCAGAAGCAAATACTGCATATAACAGGTTACGGAAGACACCACAAAACCATTCTGTTTCCACAACACACCATTTGCTTCAAAAATTTTGGATATCTATAACTCAGTGTCAGAAAGAACAGAACTAGTAGCTTCAGCTATGATGTTTTCTGTGTCATGTAATCTGTCCCTTTATCCTCAAAGAGAGAGAAATTCTACTAACCTAATTCTCTCAAAAAACTCAATAGGAGATTTCCATGAGCTACATTTGGACTTTAATGGGTTTTGTTTTAGGTATAAGTAATGCTGTCCATTGAAGTAATTATCATTTATCTTGATTAGCAAGATCTGTTTGTGACCCATTTCTGAGCATATTACTAAAGTCAATGGACAGCATTACTTACACCTAAAACAAAACCCATTAAAGTCAAATGAAAGACTCTCCCATTGTCTGCAATGGGCTTTCTGCCCACCATTTTAATGAAATTCAGGTTAAAGTGCTTGTACTACTTTTTCACCCCAAGCTGTGTTTTTGTAGAAAATGAAGTATAATTACTTGCGCATATATAAAAAAAAAATCTTAAATCACCCAATGACTTTGGGGGGACTAATTGGTATATTCAAATAAGATGTTGATTATTTTTTAATAATGAGGTTTCAGCAAAATATATACTTTTTATTGATGTTTACCTGAATGGGACCTGATTTATTGATATATAAAATATATTTTTGGTTTTAGGCTGTGATCCTGTGAGGAACTCTGTGCCGAATGACACCTGATGGTAAGATATGACCCTTCAGGATCAATTATGTAAATTGTGCACTATGTATTATTATTCTTGAGGTAATTATTTATTTTTCTTGAGGTAAATCAAAATGCTGATCCGCAAAATCTTGAATGAAAGTTTCAAAGCCATAAATGATGTCAGTTCATCTTATGCATGTGAAATTTTTGGTCGAGAGTTGTATCAATACATCAGTCTTATGATCCTGAGTACATAGTTCAAATATGCAAAGTGAGTTTTTATTTCTGTGCTAAGTGCCAGTAGCAAACTACGTTCTCTGTTTAAGATTCTATTTATGATATCTTCTTTGACTAATTATTGTGATAATCAAAAGAAGTTGACAAGAAAAAAAATTGAGTACTTTGTTGTTTTGCTCTAGTGGATTGAATTACTATAATTTTTTTTTAAACACTAACTCTTCTTCACTCATCAGATCACTGTTTTTCAAATAAAACTTGTCCATTACACTCAATCGTCTTTCTCAAAATCCCCAGTTTTAATTTTACAGTAGAACCATAGAGTTATGAACACATTGGAAATGGAGGTGGTTTGTAATTCTGAAATGTTCATAACTCTGAGGAAAAAAATGACACTTCTTTCAAACATTGATTGAATGCAACTTTGAAACTTTAGTATGCAGAAGAAAAATGGTTCTTTCCTCTTTTTAAATAGTTTAACATAGTACTGGACTAGATTTGTTTCTTTTCCCCCCTGTTTTTATTTTTAGGCTGCCTAATGATGAACTTTTGGTTCCAAATGAGATGTGCTGTTGTGTGGTTAGTTTGTAACATCTAGATTTTACTGCATAAATTGAATATTTAGAGTCAGAGTGACAGCAATGCTCCTTATAACTTTAGATATTCATTTATTTTGTTTCCTTCTCCCCAGCTAGTAGCCTTTTATTCTTCTATTTATCCTATTTCTTGTTTGTCTTATTTTTAAAAGAAAATATTTTACTAGTTGTCCCCCTTCCTTACCCTCCCTCCCGAGAGCGCCAGATCATGAGGCACCGGAATCATCTGGTAACAAGACTTCTCAAGGAGCGAAAGACTTGGTGTGGGCTCGGTCTCAAAGCACTCAGATCACCAAAAGCTAAGGAAATTTAGCAACCATGATCTAGATAGACGGCCTGGGGGGTTCTCGATCATATCCTCTCTGCACAGACGCAGTTTGCTTCTGGCAATGGTGCATCTAGAGGAACATAGATGTTCTGGCTTCCTGTCCAGACACCAGAAAGCAACAGCAGACCAACTGCAGAGAGACTTCTCACAAACCCATGAGTGGGAGATGGACCCTGAATATGGCTTTGATTCCAAACAATAGGGATTCCCAAGCATAGACCTATTCATTACTGTCCGTGATACTGCTACCAGACTGGGCTGAGGTACAACTCCCAGAGTGATGCTCTCCTACTGGAATTGGAAGCCCCTTTACTACGTGACTTCCCCTCAATCTCATTACTGAGCCATATCTTTCCCAATAGGCAGGAAAAATCCAGGCTAAGGCTCATTGCACCAATGTGGGCCAGACAAACATGGATTCCATGCCTGAGACCAATGATACCATGAACTCTTCCCTCAGTGCCTCATCTATTGACAAAACGATGCATCCAGCACTTCAGCATTGCAGTACTCACCTCAAGGCCTGGTTACTCCCTGGACGAAGGGGCTCAAGATGCTCTGTTCTAATGAAGTACAGGAATAGCCACAGGCCAGCCACAAGAGAAAACACACACACACACACACACACACACACACACACACACACACACACACACACACACACACACACACACACACACACACACACACACACACACACACACACACACACACACACACACACACACACACACACACACACACACACACACACACACACACACACACACACACACACAGTAACAATTCTGGTCTTGGTGACAAGACAACCAGATTATTCCAGGGACAGCCCTATATATCTGTATACTGGCACTTAGGAAATCTGAACTATCCATCAGATTTCTCAGGGCATTGGGTTTTGTGTATTTTTTTAATTATTCAAATAACAGAATGTAACCCAATAAGCCTAAACTTTCTTCCCAATCCTTAATAACCCCAGGCTTTCCTGCAGAATCTCCTTGTTTTTGCCCGATTTTTTTTCCCCTTATTAGACCACTCCACTCTCCTTTGCACTGCCCACGTGGATTTAACCATCTGCATACTGCCATAATGAATCAGCTGTGCATGCACAGCAGTTTCCAAGTGGGGTCTAAATACTAACAGGGTGCATCAGCAGAAGAGACTGCATTGCTGTGCAGCATCATGGATTCTGCCACCCAGTTAGTTGTACCAGGATGCTATTTTTAAAGTCATTTTTCTGCCTGTCACTGCACTTTACAACGTTTTACTCTGACAGCAATGGAGAGAATTCAGTGAAACCAGGCTCACTCAGCTCTTATTAGAGGGAAAGAGAGTGTTGTGTGAAGAGTGTAGCTAGTTTCTTCCTTCGTGAAAACATCATTTGAGTCTTTCTTGTACGAAAGAAATTTATTTCCTTCAAATAAATTAGGCTTGCTCCAGAATAAACCCCGAGCATCAAAGGCAGTACTGCAAACATGATACTCGAACGTATTTGAGCTTCACTCCCAACAAGATTACTAGTTTGTTTCTTCAGCTGTGTGAATAATAGGTAAAGTTTTGCAAAGATGGCCATAAGTATCTAAGCTCCTGTGACCATTAGATGGCCCTGTGGAGACTGGGAGTCTGGCTATATATAACTGGAAATCATGGTGATACATTTTTGTATCACTTGTCCTGCAACTGGATCCTGTATGGAGACCCTAGAGTTTGCAGAGGTGCAGGATTCTGCCCATGCTTAGCTCGTGACAATATTAGGGCCATAATTATTGGTATCTGGGTGAAGAGACCAGACGCTAAGCTTAGCAGGTCAGAGTTCGGGCTATTGGAATGTGAAAAGTATACTTGTCATGTCAATATAAACAACTGTGTGAGATATCTGAGTTATGGAATGTATATTTAATTTACTTTAACAAGTGCTTTCCAAACTTTTACTTCCTAGGATTTAGTAAAGTCTTTCAGCCTTGGTCTACAATAGGGCATTATTTTGAAATAGCCCTCCTTAGGTTGAATTCATGAGCAAAGCGCGCATACTACCAAACCCATTATTCAAAATAAGACTGCTTCTTTTGAAATCTGTACTCCTGCTTTCCTCAGGATATAACATAATTTTGAAATAGCGATCATGTGGACGTTCTGGTGCAGCTCTTTCAAAATAATTACTCCCCAGAGTAATTTGTACTAATTGCTCCCCAGTGCTTCCTGGAGCTCTAAGTCGAGGTAGCGCATCCACATTAACAGTGCCTGCCTTGGACTAATTTTGATTTTGTAAAATCGGGAGTTATGTCGAATTTAGTTATTTCAAAATAATTTCCTAGTGTAGACATGGCCTCAAAGAGCTTCATTAGCACTACTGTTGCTTAAAGCTAATATCAGCTGAGTTTTTCTTAGCAGAGAGCTATTAACATGGTAGGGGGACATTTTTTCTTTCCTTCTCCACTTAGTACTCTTTAGAAGAAATGTATGGCTCAGGATTGTTTTTAACAAAATGTCATTACTTTAAATCTTTGGTAAAAATAAGGTAGCTTCATCTGAGAGATAAAAAGATACATATAATAAGAATATTTCTATAAAAATGCATGCACGTGATTGTTCTCACAATGGATGTACAAGTGACAATAAGACTTGAAAGACTTCTTGAACTGAATTACTTAGGGTCTATCAAGAATTGCTGCTACAAGTTGGAATCTTATTAATTAGAAGTGGCAGAGAAGGAGAAAGAGGTGGGTGGATTGGCTGATCACACAAGATGACTATGTAAGGACCCATCTAAGACTTCTTCCAGGACTGCCAATGGGGCGGAGGAACGCAAAAGAGTATCTGCCTTGGGGCCCAGCAATTTAAAATGGCCCGGGGCCCTTTAAATTGCCAACAGTCCATGGCATGTGCCATGCAGTCCTGGTGGCACTCAAGGTCTGGTTGGGGGAGACTAGATCCCACTCCCTTCCAGAAGGTTCACAGCCAACTGCCTCCTTCTCTATCCTTGTCACATATACAACTAACTAAAATATTCTTTACATGGACATGTTGCATCACAGTGCTTGTCTTCTGCTGTGCTGTTGGTTCTTGGGGTTAAACTATCTGAGGTTGGGTGCTTCAAGGGAGGGTCTAGACTACGGGACTACAGTCTTCCACAGCCCAACTCTGGTGAGCATCAGGAAGAAGTTTTGTTCTGTCTTGACTTAGGCAGTGGGAGGACCGCCACAGGCAGTGTCTGGGATATTTTAGACAAAGTGTCTTGCATATTTATGTGGCCTTATGTAAATAAATGGCTACATTTGAGAAGGAACCATTCAGCCACATAGAAATGTCATTTGTAAAAACAGCCATTGGAAAATGTGCTTAATCCTTAAAATGGTCAAGTTAAACGACACACAATTAGACCTCTCATGTGGCTCCTTATCACTATACAAATACCTGGCAGGTTAGGAACGAGGGATGAAATGAGGGAGGTATCTCAAAAGATCATATTCTACTCGCCCTCATGAAGAGCTACGGTGGGTGGGATTTTAATATTAGTTCTTTATGGGGCTCCCCGCTTAGCAATCTGGTTTTTGTTGCCTGGCACGTGGGGCAGATCTTTTGTCAAATGTTACCCGATCAGGACTTCAATGACCTCCATCCACATTTTACTGGCTTAAATGCACAAGATGCAAGCCAGTGAAGATTCAGTTTGTTGGGTGTCTTTAGATGAAATAACTTCTTGGGGCAATCAAATGTCCTGGAGTGATTCCTCCTCCTACTTACTCCAATGAGCTTTGATTCAGGCCAGTGTCCTTTGCATCTGTGATTGTTATTTTCACCCTATTGGTTTAGTCGTTCACAGCCATTTCCAGGTCAGCACCCAATTCCCATTATGCCTCCCCCTCCCCCAACTCCTGACTCCCTTTCACACGTATTTGGGTGTGGCCAGGCAGGGTCTTTCCCACACCTCTCTCAGCCTAATACAGCTTGAACCAGGAGAATAGGCCCTGAAGGATGTATGGCTAATTAGAGGGTGAGCCAAGGCAGCAGTCTCCGTACCTGGCTGTGTGGACTCTGTCTTGCAAGCATGGGGTCTTCGTTGCATGTGTTTGCCCGTCAAAGTCAACACTGGCACTTCATAGTTCTGTAACTTTCTGGCTCAAGGGTGTGAAAACACACACAGACTCCAAGCACAGAAAGTTACAGCCGTAAAGTGCCACTGCAAACCAGGCTATTGTGCTAGGAGCCATGCTCCCAGCTCCATTATCTATTCCCCTCACAGAGGGGTTAACTTAGCATGATGGGCGAGTTCTCTCCCAGCACTCAAGCTGTAGCCACTCTTCCAGTTTCAAGGTTGCCATAGCTGTGTTTTAAATTAAGTATAGACAAAGCCCCAGGGTGGAAGCAGAAGGGGCCCAGTCATCTTTTGCCCTGCCCCCCAGTTTGCGCCTGCTGTATATTCTGTAAATACATAGTTTGTAATACATACATTGGTTTCAGGAGAATGTATGGACAATATATATTGCACAGAAAAATTAGCACTTCCAGTCATTCCCCTTCAGTCTGGTCCCCTTTGCACTTGCTGTGTGCTATATTATAAAAAGAGATATTTTCTTCTTAGTGACAGTTGTTGCAACACAGCAGTGAGTTAAAAAGTCTGAGTGGTAGCCACGTTAGTCTGTAACTTTAAAAACAATGAGTAGTCCTGTTGCACCTTAGCCTTAGTCTATACTAGGGAGTTATTTCCAGATAACCATCCCTTACTTCAAAATAACAAGGGGAGTGTCCACATAAGGGGCTGGTTATTTTGAAATAACTCCTGCTTTCCACTGGGAATAATGCTTATTTTGAAATAGCGGTTGTGTGGACACTCCGCTGTTGCTATTTCAAAATAACTACTCTCCAGAGTCATTCAGAGTAATGATTCCCCAGTGCTCCCTGGGGCTCTAAGTTGAGGTAGCGCATCTACATTAAGGGAGCCTGCGTCGGACTAATTTTGAGGCTTCCCTAAGCATGGAGACGCTATTTTGAAATATTTTCAAATAACTAAGTTATTTCTAAATAATTTCCTAGTGCAGACATGCCCTTAAAGATTAACAAATATATATAGTATCATAGCTTCCCTAGGCAAAACCCACTTCAGATGAGATGATCTAAACAGTGAGTTAGTTCAGTGAGAAACAAGAAGAAAGAAGTGGAAGTGTAAGCTTGCTGAAGACTGAAAATCTAGTGGTCAGTGAAGCTTATAGTCCACCCAACCCCAAATTGAGAACCCATTAATTAGCTCATACAAAGGAGGAGAAACTATAACCCAATGTTTCTCAACCTTTTTTTTTATAAAGCACCCATTTTTCAAAAAGAGAGAAAAGTACCTACAGGCTGACTCTACATTGGCATGATTTTGCGCAAAAGCACTCACTTTTGTGCAAAAACATGCTGCCTGTCTACACTGGCGGGGAGTTCTTGTGCAAGAACACTGACGTTCTAATGTGTGAAATCAGTGCTTTTTGCGCAAGAACTATGATGCTCCCGCTCAGGAATAAGCCCTCTTGCACAACTGTTCTTGTGCAAGAGGCCAGTGTAGACAGGCAACATGAATTTCTTGCGCAAGAATGCCCTATGGCTAAAATGGCCATCAGAGCTTTCTTGTGCAAGAGAGTGTCTACACTGGCACGATGCTTTTGCGCAAAAGCACATCTCTTGTGCAAAAGCACATGCCAGTGTAGATGTTCTCTTGCGCAAATACTTTAACGCAAAAACTCCCGCGTTAAAAGTATTTGCGCAAAATCTTGCCAATATAGACATAGCCACAGTGTTCAGACATACAATTTTTTTCTACCATTGCAACACATTTGCTTAAACAACTTAATCATAGCTGAGCGGGCGATGAAATGTTTATGTGTAAAAAGTACAAAAATAATAATGTTGTAAAACTTAAAACACAAATTCAGTTTTCTCCACATTTCAATTGTGTTGATGTAACACCTCCCTCCCCCTCCCGACTTCTCTCAAGTACCCCTACGGGTACTTGTGCCACTGGTAGAGAGAAACTGATCTAGACTATTTATCACAAATACATTACTGTGAGCATTTTCACAGAGATTAATTCTGTAGCTGGAATGAGGAGCTTATTTTTTTCCTATCCCCAGGGCAAATACATTTGTCATTCATTTGCGTCTGCATATGGGTGATGGAAAAGTCTCAAACATGTCTTCCTCTCGTATTCTTTAGAATGCTGAGAATTTTCTTTTTTCCCCCTAAGTTGTAACCTGCTTTATACTTTTCTGTAATATTTAAACAAAAGAAAATGGAATTGTAACAATTTTCATGTTGTGTATACAAAACGAAATGGTTTGCAATTAAATTATATACTCTTCCCCCAAAGTTTAATAGCCAATTTGGGGATTCATATCAACAATCATTTTCCATTTTTGGGAAGAGAAAATGGGAGGGTTGATATCTTAGTTATTAACTCACATATTAATCGCATATGTACTAAATGGGAAACTAGTATAAAATATACGCCAATTTTTTTTCCTTTGCATCTCACTGACAGTATTTCCTGATATAGGTCTGGTCCTTCAGCATGCCCCCAATTTGGCAGTGCTTCAGGAGGATTCAGGTGTATGCACCAATGTGCTTTATATGCATGTAGCTCCATTAATGTCCAGTTCATAACACCCTTTTGTCTAGAACATGAGTAAATGAGGTCATGACATTAGCTAGATAAACCAAACTCTGTTGCTCAATGCCATGAAAAATCAACAGCTGGAGTGATATAGCTAAGCTGACCAAACCATAGTAGAAGCAGCATGTCTCAAGGTAGTGGATTAACTACTGAAAGAGAGAACCCCTCACGTTTCTGTAGCAAATGTCTACACAAGTGTTGCTGTAGTGTATTTATTTCCTCACTTGTTAATCCAGCTTGGCTCTTTGAGGGAACCATGAAGAAGCAGTCAGCTAGACAATAGCTCTCACCTCAAAGTGCAGCCTCAAAAGGATGGGTGGGGGTTGTGTTCCCCTCACACCCAAGTGTTTTGTAGCAAACCTTTCATCTGTGTGGGCCTTTGAAGTTCTTAATATCTCCTAGAGATTGCATTAGCCTTCCCATCCTCTTAGAGAAGTTCTTCAGTCCTATGATAGTACACAAACATTTGCATTTTCAATATGATGGATTTCTCCAATACTGAAACTTAATTCAGTAATGTTTCATCTTCATTCCTTAAAGTATGTTCATGATATTGTCTTATCTGTCACGTTGCATTCCATTGAAATCTGCTGTAGGAAAAGATGGGTTTTGGCAGTCTTTTCCATTTGGAACTGAAAAGTCCAATATTGTTCAATTTCTAATGGTAGTCAGTGTTAATGGCATCCTCTGAGTAAGACACCATGGTGGCTGCTGGGAATTTTAGTTCTGGGTCACACACAGACAGAGTCTCAAAGAGGTGCCTTTGAGTTTTCTTCCTAAATGTAGTATTTTTGCATTCATCTTGTTGATTAGAGTCCACGTTCATAATGTGTCTGGGTCGGTTTGAATTCTAGTCATGTTCTCCAAAGTGCTTGCAACCCCTCGAAGCTCAGTATCAGCCACAAATCATATGCACATACTTTCCAATCTAATAACCAAGTTATTAATGAAAATATTGAATAATGCCAACTACAGGGTGACCTTGGCAGGACCCCACTAGATGTGTCTGCATAATTTGACAGCAGAACAACGATAGCTCCTTTTTGGTATGCCTATGCTTGGAGTTGGGGCATGATTCCCAGCTTAAAGGGACATACCCTGCTCCAGTGATGATTGAGCTGGCATGCTAAAAATAGAACCAGGACGCTGTGGCACAGGAAGCCGACATACTAGCCATGCAGACTCCAAACCTATCTGAGACCCTGGGCATGTTGTTGAATTATAGTTGACAAGTAGAACTCATGCCACTGGGGCTGCACTTTATTTTCAACACTCGAGCTTGATCAGAGTTTGTTTCCTCAAATCGGTAATCACAACCATGTGTAGATAGACCCTTTGAGACCACTTCTTCACTAGTTTTGCAGCTGTGTTTTCATAATTTCATCTAGGTCACATTTCTCTAGTTTGCTTCTGAGAATGTCACGTGGTATTCTGTCAAAAGCCTTCCTGAAATCAAGATAAATTACGTTTACTGCTCACCCCCATTCTCTAGGCCACTAACTCCGTCAAAGAAAGAAAATAGTTTGCTATGACATTTGTTCTTGACTTACCACTCAAGTATCCTCTAAGTGCATACAAATTGATGACTTACTTTTTTGTTCCAGTATCTTGCCTAGAATTGAAGTTAGACTGATGGGGGTATAATTCCCCTGGGTCCTCTTTTAAAAAGCAGTTACTGTGTTTGCCCTTCTCCTGTCATCCTAGTCTTTACCTGTCCTCCATGAGCTCTCAGAGAAAATCACTAATGGTTCTGAGATTGCTTCAGTTACTTCTTTACTGAAATAGTTGACATTTCTGAGTATGCTTTTAATAAATGACACTGGTGGTTGACTGAGGGTCTAAGCTGCACTTTGGGGGTTAAATCACCCACAGAAACAGTTTACTGTCTCATACACTACTTCATAAATTTTGCCCTTCGAGTCATGTTGGCAACATAGCAGCGGGTATAAAACAAAAAGGAAAAGAAAAGCATACATAGTGAGACAAGACATGTGCATAGGAAAACAATCCCAACTATACATACAAAATGTGATCACGCAACAAAAAGATCTTGGAGATGTTTTCAGAACAATATGCAGTGGTAGCCCAAAATCTAACAGAATATTAAGATTCATTATGAAAGGGGTAGCTCATAAGACAGATAATAGCATAAATAATGGTTTGTCCACACCTTGAATACTACCTAAATAATGGTTTGTCCACACCTTGAATACTGCATGCAATTCTGTTCATCACATCTATTTTTTTGTTTGTTTGTTTGTTTTAAAGAGGAAATGTACCAGCAAAGACCTCAAAAATTGAGGGTATGGAACAACTTCTTATGAGGAGAAATTAAAAAAAGACTGATCCATCTAAGATTGTCTATCTTAGAAAAAGTAGAGCAAAGGGGAATACGAGGGGTTCTATTCAGTCATAAATTCTGTGGTGAGAACCCTAAGCCATGGGCTAAAAGATATGAGGGACTTCCTTTCCCTCCCCCCACTCTCTGCCATTTTGTGTAGATTGTCCATAGGGTCCTGTTATAGGAGGAAGTCTCTGAGCACGCTTGCTGGATCAGGCACTACAGAGAAGTTAGATACACCAATTTGCCCCTGGTTCGTGCACCTCTTTGGGGCTGGGGAGTCCAGATGCCTGGCAAGGGGCTGTAGTGTGCTTATACATAGGCAAGAGCACTGGCTCATGGAAAACTAATAGGTACTGAGCAAGTTTAGGTGCCTACAGGGTTTGGCAGTAGGCGAGTGGGGAATTTTATGAATTCCACTGGGGCCTGATTAGGGGATTTAGATGTGTAAAATGGCAGATGCCTATGTCTTTTGGTGAGGTTAGCCCTCATGGGATTTACCAAGGCACCTAAGCAGGATTTTCAGTGGGAGTTAGGTTACGTTCGTAAATCTAGACCTAGAAGCTGTTCCAGTATAAACACAAACAATGGGAATCTTAGAATGTACATCAGTGAACAATACTGAACTCTTCTGAAAATCCCTAATGCTAAACATCCATAAAAAAGGTGTATGGAAAGGTGTATCAAGTTGGCTAGGGTTCTTAGATACAGTAGTATGTATATTAAATAGAGAGAGAATTTCTGTCTGCCAATATTTCTATGTATTTTAATTGCCAATTATATTTGTTGATGTGTTAGAAGATAGATATTCTTTATACGGGCCACAAAATTGTTTCATTTCTAGAAGTTTGTATTGAATGTCTTAATCTAACTCTGCTGCTTTGGGAGGTGAAAAGACATTCCCTTGAGTGAAAGTGATAAAGGCAATATTAAATTTGGTGCACTAATTCTCAGGTTTATAACAAAGAACTTTGAAATGAAGGAAAATGTATTAGACGTTGGATTTAGCTGAAACTATGATATAACCTTTTAAAATGTTGTCTGGTGTACAGCTGCTTCAGTAGGATAAGTTAATTATGCCAGAGTGCACTACTCTAATTGCAAATCTGTTTAGAATGAATAATTTTTGTTTCTCTGGGAAGCTCTACCTTTCTAGTTGAATGTTGATCCCTTTAAAATGTATGGAAGACTTTCTCCCTAAAAGGGTTCATCTCTTAAAAGTTGGTTTAATAAAGATCTAAATATAGTGTGCGGGAGTGAAGAGAGGAGGGTGTTGCATCACAGCAATCAAAGCAAGCCTTTTGGTCGATCTAGCCCCACCTTGCATTACCTGTAGTCAATGCCAGGCCTGGAGGGAGGATAAAAGGAAGTAGCATGGCTCAGTAAGGGGCTGACCAGCAAGAAGACAGGAGTTGGTTCTGCTGTCTGCAGGATCTGAGCTAGAGCCCGTCTACTTGGCCAGCCACTGGAGCATGTAAGCCTCCAAACCCTCCCCTTATGGGGGGGAACCTACAAGGAACCCTCACTAAGAAGGAGGAAATTTGGACTCTTGGGGGCACGTCCCAAACTTAAGAACTGTACTCAGACAATAGGCCGGAATTCTTAGGCCCGGGGCACCAGCGGTAGAGGACTGCACCGCTCCCTTTTCTGCCAGCTATTTCCGGGACCTAACTACTAGGCCACCCCGCTGCCAGGGAGACCTGACCACATATAGTCATTTTACTTTATTTCCTTCAATGTCTTTTTATCACTTGTCTGACTTTTTAAAAAAGGATTTAATGCAAGTTCCACATTTAAAAATCAGAATATGTCTATCCTAGAAATGATGGATAAAAAGGAAAGTTTGTTCATTTTGTGTATTACTAATAATCCTGGATGGTGGATTTTCTTAATAGCTTTCATGCTGTCCCTTATACACTAAAGTGAATCAGATTCAATACCTTTTAGTAACATGTACAGGCAGGAGGTAAATTAACCCAGATTTTTTTTTCCTGTTCTTTAATTGAGCTGTTAGATCTAATCAGTAGATCCAATAGTCAATTAACTTAATTGATTCAGCTGGAAAGATGTACCTGTCATTGCTTAAATTATAAAGTGAGATCCAATTACTTAATGAGCTCATATATGAGAACTTTTCCTTCAGGTTTCTAATTATTGAATTAACTAAGAGCAACTGGACTCCTAGATAAGTGTTTCTTTCTACAGCCTAATAAAATGGAGAGGATGAAGATTCAAAGAGCTACTTTTCTTGGCTTTGCCAACAGGTCCTTAGCATCACTTAGGAATAGCAACTGTGCGTTCCATTTAATAAAGATCGTGTACCAGGAGACGGTTGTGGTTTGTGAGCACTTGAAACAAATCCCTTGCACCAGTATTGGAGACAGGCTTGACATTGTTTGCAAGGGGACTAAGAAGAAAGAGAGGATGCTGAGGGTCCTTTATTGTTATGATTTCTCTACATATGGACTTTCTCATTTTAGCTGAATTGAAATTAAGGTAAACAGGAATACGTCTCTTTTGGGGTTTTCTTTTTTTTCCCTGGAATAAAAGGTGTTATTGAGGAACAAGCAATTGCATTTTAAATTCATATCTTAACTAAGGATGTAAAATTTTTATTAGTCGATAAGGGCGCCTCAGTGCTTCAAAGGCAAAAGCGCTGTGGGGAACACAGGGCTAGTGGGAAACTCAAGCAATCCCCTGCTAACCCCATGCTCCCCTCAGTGTTTCAAAGTGGCAGCGCCACATAGAGCCCGGGGTTATCGGGGAAGTTCCCAACTGACCCCGGGATGCACGCGGCATTTCAAAGCAGCAGCACCATGTGAAGCCCAGGGTCTAGCCCCAAGCTCCATGCAGCACTGATGCTTTGAAGCATCCCCCCCCCCCTTGCTGTGTCTTTCTGAAGCAAATGCAAATGCTTATCAGTCAACTAGTTGTTCACATCCCTAATCCTAACTTAATCCGGATTAGTTTTCTAGTGTAGACTAGTTCTTGCATAATGCATGTGTAGGTGAAATATGGGCCTGGCTCCTGCAAACAGATTTGGGCAGTCTTTATAATGCAGGTTGACATTAACGTCCTTGTGCAGATCGCAAGGACTGCCCACTTTGCTCTCATTGCTGAGCTAAAGCCATAGGGTATGTCTACACTATGGGATAAGGTCAAATTAAGGTACATAGCTTCAGCTAGGTTAATTGTGTAGCTGAACACACTTTCTTCGCCTTCCCTTACTCTTCGTGGAACCAGGACTACCAGCATCGACAGACGTGCCCCCTCTCTGTTCAAGTTAGCGTGTCATCACTAGACCCACTAATTTGAACCCTGAAATATCGATAGCGGCTGCTTCGATCTTACCTGTAATATAACGTTGAGGCCAGATGGGCCTGTCAGATCAACACTGGGGCAGGAGGGGCTTACCTTGAGTGGCTCCTGGTCACCGGTGCAGCGGGGGTGCTAAGACAGCTTCCTGCCTCTCCTGGCACTGGAGACCAGGCTGCCTCCAGAAGCAGCTGGCAGCAGGTTCCCAGCCAATGAGACGGCGGGGAAGGGGCAATGCACGGAGCCCTCTCCCCCTAGGAACTGGGCCTGTTGCAGACTGCTTCTAGGGTGCAGCACAGCCTGTGCTAGAACAAGCAGGGAGCTGCCATAGCACTCCCACTGCTCAGCTAATCCCTGAGCAGCAATGAGCCCTAGGGCCTGACATTCCACCACCCAGTCCTGGGCTGTGACCTGTCGTTTGAAAACCACTGATTTATGGAATATGGAATTTCAGTGGGCCAGATAGCAAGCCCCTTGCTCACAACAGTGATCGGTTACTCCCATGTACAATCCCAGTAAAGTCAACAGGATTGCGGGTGGGAGTAACTGTAGATGAGGAGGTCACAGGCTGGCCCATTACAATAGTCTTCAATTTAAGCAGTCATGCACTTACGCTGTGAGGGGCCAGGTTGCTGTTGATAGGAAAGTCCCTTTGTTTATTAACAAGACTTTACTATTTCTGGACTAGTTAGAACTCCATGAAGCTCGACTGAGAGATGCCTGAGAACAGCATTAAACTTAGGGTTCAATATTGCCCACAGGTTGTCTTTAGGATGTGTCCACAAAGTTTGTGCTAACCGGCAGGCGTTGTCTCCACTTACCAGGAGATCAACGCTGCCAAGATATCAATCCCTCCATAGTAAGAACCCACTAAATCGACTGCTGACCATGTTCCCATCCACCCCAGTACTCTACTTGGTTGCGAAGAATAAGGGGAGTCTAGGGGAGAGCTTCTCCCATAACCTCCCTTCCCCCCACAGTAGGATGCAGTGGGATAATTCAGTAGCATGCAGGGGAAATTCAGACTAAGGTATGTGGACTCCAGCTACGCTCTTCATGTAGCTGGAGTTGCATATCTTAGTTCAACTTTGCCCCCTGCACCTAAATTACTTAGCTGAGATGGAAAATGTGTTTGCTGAACAGTACTGTACTCAAGTTGTTGGTGTTTCTTTTAATATGCAAAACTACAAGTTCCATTTGAGGAGGAGAAAATATCTTTGACACCCAGGTGACAAGACAGCTGTAGTCTGTGTCTCCTGATACGTTATCTTGTACCTCTTCAGGCTGCATTGCATATTAGTTCAATCGTCTTCAGGCATGTCATCCGGAACCAAGTTCAACTGGCAGTTCTCAACAGCAAACTACAGGTAGAGCCAGGTACTTGTGATCAGTGTTGCCAGCATGCTAAAAATAAAAATACTATCCCAACAACTGTATAAAATCCCACCCACAGTGTTGGGATGGTAGCAGACAACAGGAAACTTTAACTGGGGGAAATTCAATGGCTAATAAAGAAGCTATAGCTACAGAAACGGCTTACTAGTGTACTATCATGTGTTTAAGTTTACAGTATAGTATAACCAAATGCCATGATGAAAGCAACATGGTTTGGCCTTTTTAATATTACCACAGGACTCTCATCACTGCACAGGTCCTGGTATAAATAGATGAGCTGCCTGTTTGTTTTTCACACTGGTTCAGTCTGAAAATAGGAATTACCAGTTCCAAGTGGCAGGGAGCACAGACCAATAGCTTTTAAAGCTGTCCTGAGCACTGCATTCCTACAGGTCTGTGCAGTTGAGGTCGGATCCAAAGACCATGCCTTCAAATGGAAGTCTTTCCAGAACATCAGTGAGCTTTGGATCAGGCCCCAAATTTAATATCCTTCAGCGCATGAAACAATGTATTTTTGGAGGGGGGGAGGGGGAATGATGCTGAGACTGATGTAAACCTTATTTTTTGAGGAGTACAGGATCTTTCGAAAAAGGGTTTATTTTCGAAATCCCCATCTAAACTGCCAGTTTACTATCGAAAAGCCCCCTTAAAAAAAAAAGTGGCTGCCATTATGCAAATGAAGCACGGAAAATTTAAATCCCTGCTTCATTTGAAATTTTGACGTGTCTAATTTACACCCCTCTGTTAAAAGAGGGATGTAGTTTAGACACACCCGAAGTATGTAAGGTAACATGTTTTATTGGACCAACTTCTCCTGGTAGACGAGAGAAAGTTCTGAGCGACACACAAGGTTTTTTTTGTTTTAATTACATACTAAGAAACATGCCCTGCATTGCTGAGTTCTTTTACTTAATTAAGGCTTTTTGTTTTGTTTTTGTAGAAAATAAAAGGCACACGTGCACACTTTATTTACAGGGTTATTTTGATTAATTTTTATTTTGGATTTCTTAAACAAGAGGATAGTTAAAAAATTCTGTTAATTTTTTAGCTTTTTTTTTTAAATAGGAATTCCAGCAAGTGTATTTTTTTTTCTTCATCACTACAAACTGTTGTTCACTAAGTTTTAACAAAAAAGGGCTTTAGTCGATGTGGCTTCTAATAACATTTTCTTCTAGTTTTCAAACCTTAAGCATTGATGTGGCTATGCCAAAACAAGGCACTACTCCAAATTTCTCTGTTATCTCTTTTCTGTAAAGTTTATTAAAAGGAAATCCTATTCCAGGTTCATCCTATTTTTCAGGCTCATCTTGGTTCAGTCTCTTTCAACATTTGCTCAGTTATGTCAGTTTTGCAGACTGCACCTGCTTTAAAGACTAACAAGATGGGTTATTAGGTGATGAGCTTTCGTGGGCCAGAAAGTGGGTCTGGCCCACGAAAGCTCATCATCATCTAATAAACCATCTTGTTAGTCTTTAAAGTGCTGCATAGTTCTGTCTTTTGTTTCAGCTACACCAGACTAACACGGCTGCATCTCTATCACTATTCTGCACTTGCTTTGGTAATTCTGTCTCTCTTTTTTATTTGGTTTTACAAGAAGCAATCCCATTCCAGACACATCCTATTTTCCAGGCATAACCAAGACCTGACCTTGCTTTAAGTTATATTGATTACAACTCCCAAAACTCAGCCTAGAGTCATCAGGAGTTTCACTGAGATTGATAAGATTTTTTTAGATGTTGTTTGCTATTGAATACAATTTTGGTTTCAGATGGAAACCAGATAACAACTTACTCTTGCATGAATACTTTGTTTGGACATAAAACATAGCAAGGTGACACTTGGTAGATCTAACCCAGAGTAAGCCAGTGTGGCACACGGGTAAGAGAGTAGCCATTTTGGTGCAGGGCTCTGGATGTTGCTGGCCACCATACACGGGTAAGGTTCCTGTGGTGCTGCTGGGCCTGGTTGACCCGCCCCTTCCATTCTGATCCCGTCTTCCACAGCTGGAGCCCAAATCACTGCCCTCTACACTCCTCTGTGGCCCTCAGCCCCAGCGCCCGACAGCTTGAGATGGGGAGGTGAGGCCCCAGCCCTGGTGGCCTCTAATCAGCAGCCAACAGCTCCTGGCAGCCATATAGGGCACCTAGGCTCCATGGCTGAAGCTTGGGTGGCCAGGCAGTGCAATCACTGCCCCCAGCCCTGGGGATCCAGCAGCTGGGCAGCCTGGTAGACATTCTCAGCCCCGAGCCCCCTTACACACACCTTCAGCCCCAGCGCAGAGATCCACCCCCACAACCCTGACTCCTGCACCCTCCACATTTTTATTTTGAGCCCTCCACCTACAGTCTGGAGTCCTTCAACCCCCACCTCTTGCCCTGAGGCCCATCCCACACCTTCCAACCTCTCCCGAACTCCTGCACTCTGACTCCTGGCCCTGGGATCCTCCAAAACTCCCCCCATACCGCAACACCCTGCCGTGAGCCCCCAGCACTCCAACGCGTACTTAAATTTCTTAGGAGTTCTGTCGTATCACAGGCCTCCCAACCTCCTGCCGTGAGGGTCCCGCTGTAAGAAATGTGTTACTTTCACCCATGATAAAAAGCTACAGGAAGTGACATTTTTCCCAATAAATACCCTGCCATGTGACATAGCTAACTCTCACAAAGCTCTCCTTGAGAGCCTTCATGCTATATATATTTTCACAGGGATAGAGATTTTGGATTTGGATAGGATTTTGGACCTTTGTGGCAACCATATCACTAAATCCCCTTATGAGACTTTGACAACTGTCCCCATTACATCTTCAGCCACCCAGTGGAACACAAATGTTGTTTTCTAAATTGTTGTGGAATATAAATGTGCAGCCACACAGTAGTATTTTGGGTATTTTGTAGTCAGAATAAGTGACAGACAGCTAAGAGCTTCTCTCTGAGGGTACATCTACACAGCAGTGTTATTTCAGGATAACTGAAGTTATTTCGAAATAGCAAAGAGCACAAAATACACAGCAAGCCATTATTTTGAATTAATTTTGAGAGCGCCAACTTCTTACTCCAACTACTGTAACCCTCATTTCATGAGTAAGGGAAGTCAAAGGAAGTGTGTTCTTCCTTCGACTTCCTGTGTAGACGGTGCCAAAAGCTGAATTAAGCTATTTCTATTTGAGTTACACAATTGACATAGCTGAAGCTTATGTCGTCATAAAATTGTTAGTGTTTAAGATGCCACTGGGACTCCTTGTTGTTTTTGCTGAAACAGCCTAAGGCCAGGTCTACACAAGAGGGGCTAATGTCAAGCTAAGGTTTGCAACTGCAGCTACATGAATCGTGTAGCTGGACTCGAGGTATGTAGTTCGAGTTACCGTGGCATCTCCACTGAGGGGTGTCAACAGGATAAACCCTCTCATTGACTCCCCTTACTCTTCTCAATCCAGGGGAGTACTGGAGTTGATTGGAGAATGATTAGCAGTCAGAGATCCTCAGTCTAAATTGACCCCCGGGGAGATTAATCCCCACAGTGCCGATCTCCTGGTAAGTATAGACCAGGCCCAACACAGCTAACTCTCTGAAACCGGAAGGAAGGAGAGAGAACTCTGAGGCCACGAGAGGAGTAGAATCCTATTGGGTTGAAGTGAACAAGTGGAGTCATCAGGGGACTGTCCCTTCTATGCTAATTAGACAGTGTCAAGACAATAAAAAGATGTTGTATTTAACCGGCGCCCTCCTAACAAATAAAAGAAGCATTGTCTAGTCTCATGCAAAATAATAAGCAAATGAACAGGGGGAGGGAAGGTTGGACACCAGAATGATTGGTAGCATGGTGCCAGAAGTAAGCTTTAATAGTAACCCAAAGTTAAACCCCAAGAAACTCTCCATTAAATGTCAGGATATTGTATATATTTTTCTGCCATTACTCTAGTGCCACCTCTGCTCATTCTGACTGAGGAACACCCTTCCTTAGAGTCCAACCAGCATTAAGACTATATGGAGAGTTGTCTTATGTTCTTGTCAGTCTCTGTGGCTGGGGAGACAGCAGAGCTTTTGTTTAGCCCCATGCCATATTTCCTCACTAAGAAACCGGAGACAGTTGCCGAAAAGATGGCGATATGCAAACAGAGCGAGGCATTTCATTGGTGGCAGTGGAATAAAACTCGATGGTAAGTTTCCAGAGACTCATGATCCTTTTCAATTTAAAGGGTTCTCGTGTTCTCTGCACCCTCCCCTCTGCTCCAGGTCCCTTCCGTTGGCTAGAAGTCAGAGGGCAGGGACTCCAGGCCAAGCAAAGCTCCTGGTAGGCTAGCTCTGAACCCTGCCCCTTCTGCCTGAGGCCCTCCCCCCTTCTGGGTCAGCCCGCAGCCACTTCTAAAATTTGTGATGTGGCCCCCCTTCAAAAATTGTCCACCCCTACTTTAAACTATCACAGAGGTAACAAAGGGGCTATAGTACAGCTGAGAGTGCCTACAGTAGACTTCAAGGCTACGTCTCCACTGGCAGCTTCTTGTGCAAGAACTGTTTTGCATAAGAGTTCTTGTGCAAAAAGTCTTCCACAAGAGCGCGTCTACACTGGCATGTGCTTTTGAGCAAGAGATATGCTTTTGCGCAAGAGCATCTATGGTAGTGTGGATGCTCTCTTGCGCAAGAAAGCTTTGATGGCCATTTTAGCCATAGGGTTTCTTGTGCAAGAAATTCATGTTGCTTGTCTACACTGCCCTCTTGCGCAAAAGTTCTTGCGCAAGAGGGCTTATTCCTCGTGTGGAGAAGAATAACTCTTCCGGAAGAAGCCCTGTTTTCCGATGCTGTACTGTAAATTTACTTACGCAAGAACACGCGTGCATTGTAGACACCTGGCAAGTTTTTGCGCAAGAACAATTGTTCTTGCGTAAGAAGCTGCCACTGTAGACGTAGCTCCACTGTTGTTGTGAACTCACTACTAGGCCTTTCTACTGCTGCCTAGTGCCTTCATTGGGCAGTACTTGGGTGTCAGCATTTAGTTTCCTAGCAGCAGCACCATGTCTTAAAGGATACGAAGCCAACCTGGGAATTAAGGACTGAAATTAACTCCCTAATATCTTTCCCCCCTCCTCCACTGACCAGGTGCATTCAGGAGAGAATTTGGCCACCTCTTTTCTGATGTAGACTTTCTCCATTATAGCTTTTTGTCTCTTTAAACTATCTATATTGTTAAATTTAGCAGCACCCACATAGTACACATTTTCTTCTCTGCCAGGGAAAGAGGACAAAGCAGATGTCTGAGGTTATGGATATTTTACACTTCTGCTGCTGCAGTGGTCCAGCTCTGCTTCTGCAGTTATGCCACTCGAGCACCCTAGTGTGGATGCTTTCTACCCCAACAAAAGGTTTCCTGCCCCTACCCCACTGATGTTGTTAATCCACATCTCCAAGGGGTGGTAGCTAGTTCTTCTATCGACCTAACCGCACCTACACAGTGGGATAGATCAACCAAAGTATATTTCAGAGGGTGTCTTTTTTTTCCCACCGCCCTGAATGCTGAAGCTAGATCAATTTAAATTTTAAGATACCTACACTACAAAGCCTATATTGGCCCAGCTATGTGAGCGTAGCCCCCTACTGTAAATGTAGCTTGGAAGGAGTTTTTTCTGCCAGTGTGGAAAACCCCTTCCATGAACAACATTAGCTATGACAGCAGAATCACTCCTCTGTTGGCACAGCTGTGTCTACCCAGGGGCAGAGTGCTGGGGCGCTGTGTTGGTCGGGGTGCAGTGTTTCTCACTCCGATTGACATAGCCAGGGCTGTCGCTAGGCATATGCGAAATATATGGCTGTGTAGGGCTCTTGAAAATTTGGGACACCAAGTTTTCACCTGTGTGCTTGTCTACATATGACCCTAACCCATCCTCGCTGCAACCTTCCTGGTTCCTCTTCATGAACCCTCACTGCTCTCTCCTGCCAGCAGCAGGGGGGCTGCTTTGTCTCTGCCTCCTCCCCACCCCCAACGTGCTCCTTTCAGCCTGCAGGCAGTGCTAATGAAGGCTACCTCCTGCCATGCTGGGGATTGAAAGGAGCCCCTAGCCTGTGTAGCTCTGCTCCCACTCCAGGGAAACCCATGAGCCCAGGCAGAAGCCATGCAGGGGGAAGAAGGAAGGGGAGAAAGCCCCAAGCCATGAGCCCCAGACCGAAGCTGCGTGTGGAGAGGCAGGGGGAGATGTCCTCAATTGGCCCCATAAAATGTAAGGGCAGCTCTGGACAAAGCTATGCTGCTATCAATTGTAAACTGGCTTGAGAGTAGGTTTGAGCTACCCTAACAAAGACACAAATATAGGCAGAGCAGATGTGCTTGGGACTAATACAGGGATCAAAGCAGATAAGCACAAAGCTACTTTTAGCTGCAAATATAGGTATGTCCCCCAAAACACACTCAGGAGAGGTATGATAGAGGTTGTAGTGCTAAGGTCAAGGGAGCTGCTCGTAAACAAATAGCGTGATGAGGAAGCAGAAGGGACAACAGCCCCAGAAGGGGCAATATGGCAGAAGGGAGTAGTCCAGGCGAAGGGAGCATGCTTGTTTTACACAGAACCTAGTGACTGTGCCGAAGAGCTGGAATGCAAGGGCTGTTTTCCTTGTCAGACAAAAATAATTCCATTGCAAACATGTCCTCTGTTGTGTTTTCAGACCCATAATGCCCTTTGCTGCTTCCTAGAGGTGACACACATTCATGCCAACGTTTCCTGCCAGATGTCCACCCATCGATCTGTTTTACAGAGTAGATCTGGCCATTTTCAGGTTACTCAGGGGGATATAAAGAAATTAAATTAATGGAGATTGCCTATCTCCTAGAACTGGAAGGGACCTTGAAAGGTCATCAAGTCCAGTCCCCTGCCTTCACAGCAGGACCAAGTACCATCCCTGACAAATTTTTGCCCCAGATCCCTAAATGGCCTCTACAGGGATTGACTTCACAACCCTGGGTTCAGCCGGCTAATCGTCAAACCACTGAGCTATCACTTTTTCTACTGGGGCTGGGTGAAGGGCGGGGGGAGATGGACATGCGTGTCCAGAATATCCAGAAACAGCTCATCAGCATTTGTTTTTTAAACAACCTTTCCTTTCTATTTATACCCCAGGAGCTGTCATTGAACAACCATTAATTGCAAAAAGTGCAGGTCAACTCTGCTCTTTCTCACTCACCCTTCCCACCCTCCCCCATTATTCATGGTGAGTCAGTCTCTTAAGTGGCATGAAATGTGTCTTTACTCTAGTCTCTGTGGCCTTTTCAAGTGAATTTCAGGCCAAGAACAAAGCATCCACTGCACAGGTTAACTTTGCCTCTTGTTCTTTTTCCTACCGCTCCTCCGCCCACGGTCAATAATTGGAACTTTTACAACACAAAAAGCTTCTGGATCAACCTGGCTCCACCATGCCCATCTCCTACTGATCTGCATTATAAGTAATCAATCATTCTGTTATGGGGCTGATCCAGTTTCAGCGTCTATCTCATTATAATTGGCGTTGCTCTAGTACCCTGGGAGTCCAAGACAAAAATGAAGATCCCATTTCCTGGCACAAACCCAGATCACTTAACAGACTTGTTCTTCCCACTCTTTCCCAGGGCTGGTATTTCCTTAGGGTCAAATACTGATCTCCTTTACATAGGGGTAACTCTACTGAACTTAAAAAAGTCTCCAGATTTACACCCACGTGCATAATAGAATTTGGCCCCAAATTGTCAAAGTCCAAGTGGGTAAAAATAAGCAAGTACAGAGTGATGGAGGATTCTCACCTCCTAAAGCAAGTGGGCAGAGGGAGGATGCCATATCTGAGGGAGTTGGCTTTTGCAGCGCTTTTGGCCATTATCTTTGAAAACTCATGGAAATAGGGAGAGGTC
>JANRFK010004149.1:112997078-113040534 GCA_030068395.1 Apalone spinifera | reverse complement strand
GGATTGGATAAATGGACTGTAAGGTGGATAGAAAGCTGGCTAGATTGTCGGGCCAAATGGGTAGTAATCAATGGCTCGGTCTGGTTCATGGTCAGTTTCAAGTGGAGTGCCTCAAGGATTGGTTCTAGGGCTGGTTTTGTTCAATATCTTTATTAATGACCTGGATGAGGGGATGGATTGCACCCTCAGTAAGTTTGCATATGCACTAAGCTAAGGAGAAAGGTAAATACACTGGAGGAAAGGGTCCAGAGTGACCTAGACAAATTGGAGGATTGGGCCAAAAGAAATCTGATGAGGTTCAACCAGGACAAGTTCAGAGTCCTGCACTTGGGACAGAAGAATCCCAAGCATAGTTACAGGCTGGGGACCGAGAGGCTAAGTAGCAGTTCAGCAGAAGAGGACCTGGGGATTACAGTGGATAAGAACCTGGGTATGAGTCAAGAGTGTGCCCTTGTAGCCAAGAAGGTTAATATCATATTAGGGTGCATTAGCAGGAGCATTTCCTGCAGCTCTAGAGAAGTTATTATTCCCCTTTATTTGGCGCGGGTGAGGCCACCTCTGGAATATTGCATCCAGTTCTGGGCCCCCCACTATAGAAAGGACATGGACGCATTGGAGAGGGTCCAGCTGAGGACAACCAAAATGATTAGGAGATTGGAGCACATGACCTATGAAGAGAGGCTGAGGGATTTGGGTTTATTTAGTCTACAGAAGAGAAGAGTAAGGGGGGATTTGATAGCAGCCTTCAATTACCTGAAGGGAGATTCCAAAGAGGATGGAGAGAGGCTGTTCACAGTAGTGACCGGTGGCAGAACAAGGAGCAATGGTCTCAAGTTGCAGTGGGGGAGGTCTAGGTTGGAGATTAGGAAAAACTATTTCACTAAGAGGGTGGTGAAGCACTGGAATGGGTTACCTAGGGAGGTGGTGGAATCTCCATCCCTAGAGGTTTCGAAGTCCCAGTTTGCAAAGCCCTGGCTGGGATGATTTAGTTGGGGTTAGTCCTGCTTTGGGCAGGGGGGCTGGATTCAATGATCTCCTGAGGTCTCTTCCAGCTTTAGGATTCTATGATTCTATTCCTACTGGCTGGTTAAGGCGGCTAAGCTAATGGAAGAGGGAGGTGGTGTGATTTTCAGCTGGTATAAGCCAAGGAGAAAATACTGTCACTGGGAGCAAAGAGGAAAAAGGGGAGTTATGCACAGAGATGTCTCCGTCAAAGGGCAGCCTAAAACTATTTCTGAAGTAGCACAGTTTATAGGTCCCCTTCACATCTGGACTCTCCCTTTCTCTTCTAGCCCTTAGAATGGCTCTGTCATATGACGCTGTCCTAGTGCATGCTCATCTTGAATTGCAATCCCTCCATGAAAGCAAATATTTAGGGGTAAATTAGAGCTAAATAACAGCACAAAACTTGGAGAGCCAGGACTGGTAGCCGTAAACAAACCTTATGGGTTGGCAGGAAACTTAGCCAGATGTCTACTTATCATGGCCAACTAAAACCATGCTGGACTACGGATGTTGCCAGGCCAGAAAGTGACAAACTAAAGAGGTTCAACCTGTAGAGTTTTTTTTTAATAGGTTAGACAAACACGTTTTGTAGACAGCATATTGCCGTAGCTTGAGTGGGGTGAATGAGCTCACTTCTTGAGGGTGTTTCCAGTCCTATTTTTCTACGATTGTAATATTCCAGTGATATGGTCATGGTGGTTCTGACACTGGAGGGGTGAATTTAAGGACCACATGGAGATCTCATCCACTGAAGTCATCCATCACTAGCAAACTGACTGTAGGAGGACCAAACCTTGGTATTTCTATTTTATAGAAATAATTGTCTGATACAAATGGCAGCATAAACCTGCATTATTTCCTTTATGCTATTTCCTGTGTGTGTACAACTTTTATGAGAGACCGAGAATTAGAGCTGTAAAACTTCAGAGGAGTGCTTTGTGAAACTCCACAAAATATTGTATTATCAACATTTGCAGGTTTTTTTCAGTCATCATCACAGCTCATAAATTCTTTCCCACTTTCAGTAATATTGGTCTTTCTTATTTGGTTCTTTTAATGGCACACAAGTTCTTTGATTCTGTAATTTCCATTAGTTTGCATATTGCAAATAGTGAGTTAACAGATCAGACTTATTTTCTTTTTGATATTAGTGCCAGATTAGCTGGAGGAAATGCTGAATTTAATTTGCATATGAATTTTTATTGGTCTACAATTAGAAAACTCTAGGCCAAAAAAAATTCATATGAAAATTAAGTCTTATCTACTTTAAGTATTCCATGCCAAATCCCAACATTAAAATATTTGTCAAGAAAACAAAGGTTCATTGAAAGGTTTGTTCTGCAATATAAAGTCCCCAAAAGGTTGTGTTTATGTTATTAATTTAAAGGAGATATAGTTAGGTCTGATTTGCCCTTCTGTTGTTCAGAAGCCCACAAACTGTTTTATTTAAAGTTTCTGTCTGGCCCCAGTTGTAGCTATCTCTGTGCATCCATTTAAAATAGTTTTTCTTGACCACATGTTGTTTGCTAAAAATCAAGCCAGATGCTTGGGGACAGCATATCTACCCCAGTCATGCTGGGGCCAGGGAAAGAGAACAGCGTAAGACCCTGGCTTCTGATTGGCTCTCTGTCACTGAACAATCGTTCTTGCTCTGAGCTATCCTTCTTAGTCTTATTTAAATTTGCTTAAGAGCCAGCTAACCATGTCATGTAAAAGAGGACATTGCAGTAGAGAAAATGGCCCACTGTATTATATTAACTGCATTCTTAGTTTCCTGCGGGACTTTCTTTTCTGTGTGAAGTATTTTTGGTTATTTATCATTTCTGACATACTTTTAAATAGTTGATTTTTTTTTTACCCCCCCACTCAGTGCAACATATAGATCAGTTCATCTGGGGGTTATTTTTAGAGAAAACATGTAACAGAGTTGATGGGAAGTTATGGGGATTTTTTAAGCCCCTAGACAAAGTCTATGCAGTTATATAAATTCAAAGGATGCATGTGCATTGACAAGGTCACTTTAATTTTCCTACAATAATGTAGCCAACAATATCATCTCTAACATTCTGTGCCGATGAGCCAGGCCCTTGGCAATGAGCTTTTAGGCAGAATCTATCTTTGTTCTAACTTTCAGGAAAAAGACTTGAAGAATTTCCTCTTTAGCCATTACAGTCTGAAATAAAAATATGTTCAAACAATGCATCAAATTTGTTGTAAAGATAAAATCACAGGAAGCTATGAAATTGGTGCCTTTAAGATCAGATACTCTTCAGCATAACTGGGGTAGTTGACATCCATGCATGCTTACTGTTTTCTAGCTGACCAACCTCATACATAATGGCCAAATTTGAAACAGGTTGACAAAAAACAACAGTGAATCCAATTTTGTTAACTTACTAGAAGCACATACTTTACTGAATTTCTGGTAAATGAGAGCAAACCTGCTTATTAACAAAAGAGCATGGATTAAGTGATATGAAGGTAGAGATAGTTACAAGCAAATAAAAGGAAAACATTTTAAAGAGTAAAACTTGGTATAGCAAGATTTTTTCAGAATGGGGTTTCTCATTGCAGTTATCTGTCCAAGTTTTTTGCTAGCCAGGACTGTCCTAGAGATCCTATAGTTTATTTTCTTTGTCTCTGCAAACGGAAAGATTAAGATGAAGTGTCCCTCTCTATCCCCTTTATTCTCAAAGGAATTCTGTCCTAATAGTTAGGAAGGCCTCTGGGTTTTCTGTCTCTCAGATGTATGACCCGGGTTAATTCTAGCCCTGAGATTAATTTCAGGATAACCACCCCCGGCCTACCTCAGTGGCTTTGTTTACTGCCAATGTGTAAATTGAGGCAAACTCTCATTCTTTTTTATTGATTTTTTTTTTAAACAGCAAATAGTCTTGTAGCACCTTAACGACTAACAAAACATGTGGACGGTCTCATGAGCTTTCCGGAGCACAACCCACTTCTTTAGATAGATTGTTGCCAATCGATGTGCCAGGTGTGGAATTAGCCCTATGGTGTAAGTTCTCTATCAGTTGATTTCTGGGTGCTTGGCTACACAACTGACTATGAGAATTAAAACTCCTAAACTGCTTATGATTTTTAGATTCATGCAAAGCACCTTGGGATTGCTCCCATGATGGTCAACACTTTAAGGAGTGTAGTAATGTTCTAGTCCAGAGCTTGGTAATGAAGGCTCAGAGGCTGGAAGGACATCCATGCTTACACACAACTGAATCTCATTGGGGACACTTCATACCATTTCCCGTGGAATCATTAGACTTCCCCCGCCTTCAAATTTAATGTAAAACGATATCACAACTTTCATCTTTTGGCCTTTTTATCTTTACTCTTTCAGATAAAGCGTGGTTTCAAACAATGAACAGTGGAAGAACTCAGTTCTTTGAGTTTATTATACTCTAGGGTTTAAACTACCTTCAATAGTCCTCATACTAATTAATTCTCGACATAACTCTGCAGATAAAATCCCATGTCCTTTCAGAATGCCTCAGTAGAGTGCCTGCCTAAGGACAAACCTAAAGATGAAATAACTGTTCACTGATCATGGAGCAATGCTCCAGCCGCCTAATTGGGTTTGCACATAAGGAAACAGGTAACTGTTAAAGCAGAAATGACACCTTCTTATTATATTGTGTGGGTAATGGGCAAAAATATGTAATGTCACACTTACTGAGGCATCTTAAGTCCAAAGGATTTGAAAGCATTAGGACTTTAATCCTCTAAATCCATTGAAGTCAGAGGAAGAGTTTCCCTTGATTAAAAAGGCTTTGAATTAGCCTCGCTGACCCAGTCCTGCTGTTGCTGAAAACCAACAGGTTCAGTTGGTGCTGGCAAAGAATCGGTACACATGCAGTGAAGATGAAAGCCAGGTGGACAACTGTAGATGTGAGGGGTCTACTTGGCCAAACTCAGCAGAAGGTCTATATGGGAAGCCAGCAGCAGATCTGGAATACTTGTGCTCTGAAAAACTACAGTGTCAAATATCAGCAGTCGATTAAGCCTTCTGAGGTAGATGAAACTGAGTTTCATGCAACCTGTTTTTAGATAAAAACATAAACTTTTCTGCTCTGTGTGGACCCAACAGATCTTAGTTCACCATTTTCATCCTGATGAAAGGAGCCAGAATTTCCTCTTTCCCTGCCTTAATGTAGCAAAACGTGTGACGTTTGTCCATGATGTCTGTGAGAGCGGAGGAACAGTGGCATGTTCTGAATGAATATTGAAAATCTTTTCCACAGCTCTGGCAGTGAAATTCAGGTGAGGATTGAGATGTGAACTGAGGTGGAATTTAATTTCAGTGTTATGTGCAGAAAGTGCTAGTTATGTTAATTGTCTGTTTCAATTGGTTTCATAGTGATTTGTTCACTAGGGGCAAAGTAACTTTCATATGCACTGTCTTTGTGGTATAGCAAGATGTCTGGATGTGTCCTGTTGAACCCTAGATTAGAGTTGGTCACAAACTTTCTAAGAAAAAGTTGGCTTTGTTCCTGTCGAACACTGGTCTTTTGTTAAGAACAAACTTTACAGGTTGACTTTTTGAAACTCTTCATTGCAATTTTTACCAATATTTAGATAGAAAGTATATTGAAAAGCTTATGCAGATGGTTACACAAATGTTTCATTTGTCTAAAACTACTTTTTCAGGAAGAAAAATAGCAGTGGTTTGGACCCAAAATTGGGAGAAAGGGGGAAGACAATGAGACTGTGTTCTAACTCGGTGACATGGAAACAATTTGGAATTTTTAAATATTGAAATGGTACATTTTCAACTGAAAAATTGTATAGTTCCTGTACTTTGATATAATATTTAGCTTTAGCTGAGGAGAAGCTAAGCCACAGATTCTCAAATATTTATATGCTGCTTTCTCATTGATTTTTCATAGGAGTTACACACCTACATATCTTTTGAGGATCTCGATCTGAATCCCAGAAACAGGAAAATGTAATTGATCTAACTAAAAGCTAGACTACAATGGCTTTAGTGCATGTGAATGTACAGTCTAGAAAGATGGTTTTGTGAGTGTGTGCACCATGGCTTCTTGTCTTTCACGGTGATGTGTGTCAGCAACTGTCTTATTGATCTCAGTAGGAATTAAAGGGGTGCTGCCCTTTTCAGAATGAGCTTTATGGCATTGGCAGACCAACCTCTAATATTTTTCTTTAAAAAAATACTTGCAGTCCAGTCACTGTCTGGCACTATTTAATTGGAGGGAAATATATCTGTTATGAAACCACCACCCCTTTTCATATAAATATCTGACCTCTGTCAGTAAGGCCTCTCTCAGCTGACTTGCCCACAGGTGTCTGTCATCATTCAGCAGAAATCTTTCTTTTAGCTGCTCTGTCAGGAGTTGTCAACCCAGAGGGAACCACTTGAGTAACACAGAAGTAAGTTTGCCTGCCCTACAGTCTTCCTAGTGGGCACCAGTTACAGGGGAAATTCGTGGCTTCATAGGGAACCCTTGGTCAACAAAAAGGCTACTTACAAAATCTTTGCTATTTTAAAGAGAAAACATTCAACTTCTATCTAGATTTGGATATGTCTGAGAGAGCTTAAACCTGCAATTATAGGTGATAAAGACAGGGTGGAGGAGTCTGAGGACAGAAGCAAAAATAAAAACATCCACCATAATTTCAGGTTGTTAGAGGAATGGCTGAGAGAGAATTTGTAGGTTGTACACTATTTGGCACATATACTTGATTTTAAATTTTTTTCAAGGATTTAATTACAGCATCACACTTGAAGTAATTGAGAATGTTTGATAAGGTCTTAAACTTGAAAGATGTAGTGTTCTCGCAAGTAAGTTTTCTGACGGTGAATGTAAGAATGTTTGGCTAAGCCCTAATTTGTGAAAGACTTCAGTGTTGACGATTGAAATTCAACCTTACTTGCTTCAGACTGGAAGCACATCCTGGTTCTTTCTGAAAATGGGGAGGTTAAAGAAGAAAGAGGAGGGGGAAGAGAAAGACACCCACAAAGCAAACACGTGTAGTCAGTCACACCTTGTATTAAGCTTCCCTTGATAACTAGTTGCTAGAGGGCTGGTTGATCTGTGGATATATTGAGGATGATACAGACATGACTAATATGTGTTAGAGGTGATTATAACCCATCTTTAGGCTTGGAAGGTTTGGACTTACAAATATCAGTAAGCATTGATTTCACTATAAACATACTGTGACAGGGTCAGGCCAGAGGGGCACAATAAAGAGATGGAAGGGAGGTATGTTAGCCTCCAACTGAGTAAATCTCTGTTCCCAGGGGAAGCTGGCAGGGCCTAATCCAGAACCAGTGAGAACTTGCCAGAATCAATCAAGGCAGTTAAGCACCTGGAGCTAATTAAGTGGGCTTACAGAGTCAAGTGAGCCAAGACTAGCTGGACCTGGGGCCAATTAAAGAACCAGTTGAGATTGGTTGGTTAAAAAGACTGTTCTGCAGTTAGGATGTGGGAGCTGTGAGGACAGAGAGAGCATAGCAGAGGGTCTAGAAGAGCAAACACAAGCAGATATTAGGCTGAAGAGCCTGAGAGAAGGAAGGTGCTGGCGAAGGTGTGGGGAAGTAGCCCAGAGGTTTTGTAGCTGTCTTACAGCATGTGTTGCAGACTTATAGGAAGCTTCTATTATAGTGCCCTGGGCTAGAAGGTGGGCCTGGGTCCCCCCCCCCCCTTCTCCATTTCCACTTGGGGAAAATCCTGGCTGGGGAAAAGAAAGGGGTTTACTCAATTTGTAACATTTGGAGGATCCAACTTACTGTGGAGTTTGGTTTCTCTCTCTACTTCATGCTGACCAGTGATGGGAGTAGTTCAACAAACAGCAAGCTGATACCTGAGGGTGTCTAAATTAACATAAGAACGGCTGTACTGGGTCAGACCAAAGGTCCATCTAGCCCAGTATCCTGTCTGCCAACAGTGGCCAGCACCAGGTGCCCCAGAGGGGGTGGACCGAAGACAATGATCAAGTGATTTGTCTCCTGCCATCCTTCTCCAGCCTCTGACAAACAGAATTAAGGGCTGATGTGAGCCTCTGAGGCAAGCAATCCACCTGGAACTGCAGGGCCCACCAAGTTTGAGTAGCAGCTTTGTCACAATACAAACTGATAGAAAAATATTTCCATCGATGATTATTGGAATGTACAGTTGCTTGAACTTAAGAGTCCAGTTCCAGTGATTTTAGACTTTTGAATTAGGCTGGTTTCAAATGAATTAGGCATAAACCAACAAGAAGCTACCCTACTCTTTACTTGGTATAGTTTGACGCATGAGGATGACAGCTTGTTTTTAATAGCTTGTAAAGCTTTTATCTTTTGACTCTCAATTTCAGCTCCCATTAAATAGTTATTTGGCCCCTTGCCTGCTGATAATTTCACACAATTACAAATATTCAAATGAATAAAAATAGAAAAACAAGTAATTAAAACAAATATTGACAAGTGTTGAAACTACAAAGAAATTGAATTATGCCTCACTTAGCTCTGATTATTTACCTGTTTATTTGTTGATCCTTAGAATTCAACAGCAAATTATTCTCTTCTTCACTTTATCTTTCTAAAGTGAAACTTACTTTTTTTGTGTGTGTGCATGTGGACACATTTGTTTTAAGGAAAACCTACCCAATCCTCCTCTTTCTAGCATGGCAAAGTTTACCCATGTATTACGTTGGCCAATGCATATTACACTTCCCCTTTCTGCCGGGCCACAGAGGATATGGGTCTGTTACAGTCCCATTTCAACAGTGCTCAACCTGTAAGAGCATAAGCTTTTAGCTCTGGAGCTTCCCAGTTTGGGATCTAGTTACTGGCAAGATAACTGTTATAGCAGCATTTAACTGAAATAGCAATCCTATGTTTGGAAAGTAATTTTTAGAATCATAGGACTTTGCAATAGTGGAGCTGGGGATCAGCTGGAGTCCCCAGCTGATCCCAGCCTCCTAATGCACTGCATGGAGCCTGGGGTTAGCTGGGGACTCCAGCTGATCCTGAGCTCCATGCAGTGCTGTCCCATTGAAATGCCGCTGCGGCACTTCAAAGAGGAGGCGAACACGATTAATCATGATTAAATTTTTTAATCACTTGAGAGCCCCATTATGGAGCTCTCCTGACTGCTAGATAGCGTATATTTTCTCTGTGCAGGTGTGTATAGTGGGCTATCCAATTTGGTAAAGACTGTCACTGGTAGGGATACTCATTTCACCCAGTTCATTTGCTTTGTGGGCATAAGGTGGAATACTTGTACCTGGCTCCTAAATGGGGAAAGATGCAATCTGACCTTCAGCACTTTCCTTTCGTGAAGCTGTTTGTGGCTAATTACTGATTTCTAGAGGACAACTGAATTGCCAAGGCCACTTCTACAGAAGTCACTGGTGTGGAGTCCAGGCCTTCACATTCAGGGGGTAACTAAGCAGCAGGACAGAGCCAGCTTCCCACATTATTGGCGAAAGTCCATAAACCTTTTGTGAGGACTGATGCTTTTCATTCATCACAATTTCCCGCTGTTCAGCAGGAGCCTGCTTAATACTCAACCTCCCCTCAAAACAAAAACATGTGACCTAAGCAAACAGGAGCTAAAGAAAATATTGCATGATGCTCCCCTCCTCCCCTCCAAATGAAACAACTGAGTGATAAAATGTTGCAAGTTATGTAACCAACTTATTTATACTGCAGATAACATCCACTGAAATTTTGGACCCTGTAACAATGTCATTCTGAACTGGAAGATAGATATTGATAATGTTCAAGGCCAAGTCTCTTCCTTTACTGCTCAGAGGTCCCATAACAGTGAATGAAGTACCAGGCAAGGGGAAAGGAAGAGATTTTCCAAACAAGCTTAGCAATACATGTCCTGGACACTCAACGAACAGAAGGTTCTCCGCCTTCATTAGCCAATATTAGCAAGTCTGCCTGCCTTCAAGGGAAATGTTGCTATGGGGTAAACAGGTTTCTGCAAGAAGCGATCTCTCTAACCATGGGACTGGATAATATGGAGAGCTAAACAGCAATGCAGAGTATATTTTTACATTCTTCATGCACCATTTTAGAGAATGTAAGAGACATGTTACTATACATGGTCTAAGGCTTTGGAGCTAATGGAATCAGCTTTTCAAGGACACAAGATATTTAAACTGCACTACAGAGCCCTCTCAATTGTTTTCCAGCTAATTTCAAATAAATCTTACTATTGCTTTCAATGTTCTCCTGGAAAAAATGTTGTAGTTAGTGACCCTCTTGCTTAATTACTTCACAATTACATTTTCTAAGGCGACATATCAATATGTATTCTAGTGTCTCTTGTTCTCCCTGGTGCACTTAAGGGGTTTTCATTATGAGCCCATAATTTCAGAGTTTGATAACTTTTTCTTAACCACAAAAAATTGCTTCAGACTTCATAACAAGGTCCCAAATCCAGAGCATATTTGTTGGCAAAAAATCACAAATACCCTGTTTTTCTGCCTGTGAGTTATTTTGAAGCAGAAATTAATTTTTTCATATGCATTTTTTTTTGCAATTCATAAATAGCTCTTACATGCAAATATGGCAGGATTTTAATCCCTTTTGACTCACTGCAATTTCTAAAATAAAAGTACAATGAGTTTTTGTAGAAAATAGCTAGAACTCCTACCCTTGATGTTACTTTTAGATTTAATTCAGCAATCTTTGCTCTCCTTGATGTATGCAAAGTAAATAATGCACCTTTCTCTGCTGATTTTGTGTATTTTAATACTGTGTGCTGGGAAAACAAAACACTCCTCATAAAAGGGCCTGATCCCAAACCTATTGAATTCTATGGGAGTATATTTACTTCAGTGGATATTGGCTCAAACTCATAGCTGTACTTTATTGCTGCCACTTTTGCAAGTGCTGACTGATTAATCCAAACACAGTGTGTAAACCCTATTATGTAAAATAAGTTTCCAATTAAACCTTTGCCAACAGCTCATTATCATATACTACTGCTTTTCATTTATTACAATTACTCTCGTTCCCCCTTTAATTTCCTTTGTGTTTGTTTCTGTCTGTCCTTGGCACGCCATGATTTAAAATTGGACTTTGGCAGAGCTCTTTAGATTAAGCTGTGCCTGCTATGCATATGTAACCTTTATTTCCCACACTTTTGTTACCACTACTTGTTTAAAATTTATTAAAACTGTTCTCATTTGGATAGAGGAGTAACAAGTGAAAACCTGCACGTAAAAATTACTTACTCATTGAAGCAAATAAAGGAAAAACCTCAAAGCAAACAAACACTTCAGATGTAATGAATTTGTTTAGCCCAAATAAAAAGTGCTTGTGAATTTTTCAAGCAATCTCCGGGATGCCCATCTGCAACAAGGGCTAGTTAACTAGCCTAATTCAAAGTACTGTCCTACTGGATCACAGTCTATGGAGCTCACAGACCTATTATTCTGAAAATGCAATTGCCAGTAGGCCCAGATTATGCTACAGGTACTGCAATTATGATATCTAGCTCTCCAATAGTGTGCTTGATCAGTAGATCTCAAAGAATTTATTGAGGTCAGTAGCATTATCCCCATTTTACAGATGGTGAAACTGAGGCACGGGGGGGGGGGGGGGGGGGGGGGGGGCAGGTTTATTCAGCTACCCAGCAGGCCAGTGCCACAGCTGGGACTAGAACTCCTGAGTGCATCTTCCATACTGCAGTGGCACAATGCTGAATGGATAAGCCGGTGTCTATAATCCCAGGTTTTATTTGAAGACTCTCCACTTTCATTTTTAAAAAAAGTTTCTAGCATTCATGAATACAAAGGAAATCATGATCCCACTCAAAACTGTAGCATCTGATTGAGACTGCCAACATTCTAAAAAAGCTCCAGTAGATGAAAACTGCTTTGTGTACTATGAAACCTGCTGCCACCCCTAGTAGAGACAAGGCCTTGACATGGAAGGAGGGCCACACTGTAGGATGTTGCTATAGAGTGTGCAAAGGACCATTAGCTTAACTTAGCTCAGCTCCACTGCCAGATATTTGGGGTGCTGTTCAACCACATGGCACTTCATTTCACTTAGATTATAGCTTGCATCACCCTCACGATAAGTTTTAGTTTAATTATCTTTCCAGCCAATTCCTCTTCCTGTCTGAGACTTATGTGTTGATTTGAAGGCCTGATTCAAAGTCTAGTCAAAGAATTGGAGGCACTTCTATTGGCTTCAGATCAGATCCTGAATATCCTCCTGGACTTAGTCTATGTTGTCAACTAGAATTATAAAAATGTAGAGCTAGAAGGCACCTTGAAATCATTAATTTCTCCCCTTTGCATTGTGGTAGGACCAAATACCTGTTTGGGATTGTCTAGGGTTATTTGTTCAACCTGTTCCGAAAAACTCCCGTGATGGGCTTCCACAGAAACCCTTGGAAGCCCATTTTAGAGCTGCTTTACCCTTCTAGTTGCACAGTTTCCATACTCCTGCTTCTTATTTATAGTTGTTATTTTGGGGGATTAAGGGTGTTCCTTTTTTAACCATAGTGTTATTGCAAATGTTGATTTTCTGCAAGCACTCTCCTGGCAATAGAACAAATACTTGAGGGGAAGGGTAATAAAACAATATGAAATGCTTTTTAGAAACACACTGTATAGTCAAACACTCATTAGCTGCTCCCAGTTCTTTGCTAGCTAGACTGTGGATTGGAATTCAATGTCCTCCTGAGCTCAGGTTAGCAGCTCTTCCCCAGAGAAATGGACAGGCCGAGATGTGAGACTAAAGAAATATATTATGGCTTTGCATTGAAGGTAAACCAGCAAGAAGTTAAAAAAGCATCCAGGAAAATTATACACAAGGACATTAAGATCATGAAGAATTCTTCTAGCAAATCAAGCATCAACCCTTCCTCATGATGTTCCAGGGGAGCAAACATCTGAGATGTTGTAGCTAAATTCTGCAGATTTATTTTCCCACTCTGATGGTATGAATATTTGTTAATAGCCATAGATTTCAGAGAGATGGATTGGGAACCTTTATGCTGGCAGATCGTTAGCGTTCTCAATTCAGGGCACGTCATCTTGTAATGAAGATACTGGGCGGAAACTCTGAGCAGATGTGTGTTCCGTTTCTGCCTCTGTCACGGACTTGTGTGCCCATTAACCTAGGTGATTGGCACCAGGATTTGAGTACCAAGCTTAGCCTATCATGAGTATGAGCATCCCCCCACCCACTAACATTAGAGTCCTTGCTGTTTCTTCCCTTTCCCGTGTGTGTCTGAGCGGCATAGCCTATGGTTCTTTGTGCTGAGGTGCTCTGGGATTCTTTCCCAGACAGTTGTTAATTGCCGGAGAACTTGTCTGCCCTTCCAGCAGAGCTGTGGGAGAGCAATGAAGTACTATTGGCATTCGACTGAATTTTTTTTTTTTTTTTTTTTTTTGCCAGCATCCTAATTCTAGCACAGTCTGGGTTTTGACCAATACTTTCAGCTGAGCCAGTTAGTCTAGGCGTAAAGCACCTCCAAACCCAGGTTAGAGACTTCTGTGTTGATCCTAGGTATTTATACATAAAACTCAAGTTATTTCCCAGGCTAATTGTGCAGTGAAGACATACCTTCTGTGGCCTTATCTCCATTTCCCCGTCTGTGAAACGGGGATAAAACCCTTCACCGCCCACCCCATTCATTTATCTTCTCTTTACAGATTACAAACCATTTGGAGGTGAGAGGCTGTCTCACTACATGTTTGTATATCACCAAACACAACTGTCCTTCATTCCTGATGGGGGCCTGTAGATGATACTGCAATAAATATAATAGAGCAGGCAAAACATCAAAATGTGGAAGGATTTTTTTCCCATTTGGCAGAATTAAAAATGAGACCATTTAAAAAATCGTTAAATACAGAGCATTTTTGAAAATGTAGCCTAAGCTAGGGATCCTAACTTTTTCCATGCCTGACACATTATATTGGTGCTGATGAAACTGTACTCCTGTTGCAATTTTCTTGTCATTATTAAGCACCTCATGCACTGCCATTTTCAGTCTGCTTTGCAATATAAAACTAATCTTCAGAGGATACTTGTCTTAAAAGAGATCAATGTAAAGCAAGAGGAACTATGTCATTCAATGAATTAATCATAAAACGATTCTTAATAGTCAGACACCAGTAGGCAATGTCCCATTTTGAACAACATTTCTGCAAGATTGTCAGATTTGTCAATGACTTTTTTTTCATTAAATATTGAAGTGTCTTAAAACAGAAGCTAAAGATCAAGGTCATGTCTAAATTCATCTTGTTCAAATTGCCACTGCTGTGTGAACTTTGTATGCACTATACTTTTACCAGAGTAATTTTTCTAGATTCTGAGTCCAATAAAGTATGAAGACAGGAGCCTAAAATGATATAAAGAGTGGATTAACTTCCTCTCTTCCCCCTCTATACTGGATTATCACATTTTAAAATTAAATTCTGCATGTTATAGGATAATCAGAACGTTTCTTAAAGAAAACTAACATAGTATATCAAATACTCTGAAATATGATTTCCCTCTCCCCATTCTAAGCAGTGATAGAGACAGGAACCACCAAATGATACTTACATTTGAGTTGCATTTTTAATTTTTTTAAAAAATGGCTGCAAGTGAATTGTTTACAAGTCACCAGATGAAGTGTATTAAACATGCTGCACTTTGAGGTTGAAAAAAGTGTGCCCAAATTAGAAGTGGAAGAATTATGTTTTTAAAACCAAAGCATCGTATCTCTCTGAATATTGATATCTGATCAAAAGCCCCTTATTTTTTTTATCATGTTAATGTACAGAAGCTGCATTTTCAAGTTATCCTGGAAAATGTTAACTTGAATCCCACAGCAGCACAGTGTAGTGGTTAGAGCACAAAGCTGGGAGTAAGCAAGCCAAGTTGTTGTTCTCACGTCTGTTACTGGCTCGGTGGGTGCCTCTAGTTAATTCTGTAAAGATGGGTGCAATTGTCTTTGTCGTGTGCATATCATTTGCTCTAAGATGCCATGTAAATCAAAAGTGCATGGTTACTTAGCTGTAATTTATCTAAATTTACATGTACCAACTGATCTCTCGCTAATGCCCCCCTTCTCCGTAATCCTTTTCTATCTATTCTTCAATTGGCCGAAGAACCATCTCTCTGCTACTCACTCATTGTTTCTGTTGCACCTGCTGAGGAACAAACCCGGACAAAGGTTGGGATGGAGCAGTATTGCTTTTCAGGTTGTTTATTGGTACAGATTCTTAAGAGTAAAGTGATACTCTCACACGCGCACACACATCACATTCATTCTGGCAGTTTGGAGGCAGGCTGCAAGTGCGGGGTAGATTACTTTTGATTTCACTGGTGGCTGGAGTGCTGGCCAAGCGTCGGCTTCTTGGAGACTCGACCATGATGTTCTTTGGGAGATTCCTTGGGATCTGCAGGAGGCTTTACTTTCCTGGGCTGGTCCCAGGTTTCTGCTGTGATGTTACATCTTGTCTGAGAGAGAGAGAGAGAGAGAGAGAGATTTTCTGGCCGCTTCAGTTAATTTATCTGCTTGCAGGGTCTTTGTCTGCCTTAAAAGGTCCCAGATCCTAAACTGCCTTTTTGGTTGGGTATTTCTCATTTGCACCCCTCGCACATTCCACAGGTTACATACATATTCATAAGCAATATGGTTTCTAAGCAAAGTGGGGCCTCATGGCCTTGAGTACAAGAAATTGCATGCTACTAAGGGAGGATAAAAAGCTTCACAAATTATAACTAAGAAAGTGAAGGTCAGGGAAGAAGGGAAAAGCAGAGGAGTATGTCTAGTCAGCTAGACACCAATGAAGGGGGGAGGGAGGAGGGTCACGTCCAACTGGTTACAGTTTCCTTCCTCTAATCACAAGCCCATGTCATGATTCCAATTAGCCCCACCTTATCTTCCAAAAAAGTTGGGACAAATTTTATTGGATTTTACTTGTCCCCTGAAAATTGACTTGCAGTGAGAGGACACTTAGAACCGGGAAGTATTATACTGATTTAGTGAGGCCTTGGAAAGGGGAGCAATAGAAACACAGTTTGCAAACTGTCCTTCTGTGGAGGAATAAAAGAGGGAGAGGGACAGTCCTTCTTTAGAAGAAGCAAACACTGGAATTGATGTATTCTGTTTTTCCCTCTGACACCTCCCACCCATAGTTTAAGGCCAAGCCTATGCTAGTCCTGGAAGGTCAGGTTAAGGTACGCAACTCCAGCTATGTATACTAAGTAGCTGGCATCGTCTTACCTTAAGTTGAGCTTGGCACCATCTTCACAAAGGTTGGCCAACAGGAGCAAATACTCCTGTCTGCTTCCCTTCTCTGGTGCAACTGCGAGGAGTACCGGCACCAACCAGAGCCATCCTCGGCATTCGATTTAGCGGGTCTTAACTAGACCCGCTAAATCAAATGCCAGAAGATCAATCTCCAGCACAGAGTGTGAAGACATGGCTTATACTTCTATCTACAGTTGAATAACATCATCTTTTTTTCCCAAAGGAACTTTATTTCTAGTAATTGGCTCTGACTGCTTTTCAAATAAAATGTATCTTCCCTCCTTCTTAGGTTTTTTAAAATGAAAATCTGTAGATTGTTTTAAATATATGAATAGCAACCCCCCAAAGATAGCCAGCCAAAGGAGGCACTAAGAAATTGAATATGTCTAGGCAGCTGGAATCTGCAAACATCTGTCAGAGCACTCAGCATGTCACTTCAATTGAAGTGGGAGAGAGACTAAGATTTTTCATCTGGCAGCAATTCCTCTTAAGGAACATTTAAGACTCTTTTTTAACTCTTGTCCCCTACAGGGAGGGACATTCACAAAGAACATATCCTGCCACCTCCATCTTCCAGGTGCTTATAGACACAAGTGGAATTGTTGATATTACAAGACAGCAGATTTTATGCTTGGAATATTATTCAAAGGTGTGTCTAAGGACTGGAAAATCAATTAATAATTATGAATGGGCCTGCTTCTCATTTACACTAACGCCCTTTGCCCCGATTTGGTAATAGTATTTGCCAAATGAACATTATGCTCTACTTGTACACTCACACCGGGAGAAATCTAGGAAGTTTTCTACTATTGTGCATTTGTGAGGCAAACTTGCTGAAATTTATTTAGGCATTCAAAATGTGCTTGCCTGAAGCAAGCCATGTATAAATTAATAGTCCTTTTTTCTCTGTGTTTTAAACTTCTAAATAAAATTCTTGGTCACTAGCTCATTTTTGCTGAGGGAGGAAATGCGTTTCCTAAAACCCAGATGCCCCAGCAGGGTTAACCAGTGGTTAGTTCATAGATTCTGAGGCTAAAGAGAATTATTGTGATCATCTAGTCTGGTGGCGTGGGTGTAAGACAGCCCATAGGACTTTGCCAAAATTTCCAGAGCATATATTTTAGGGGAAAAAAATCAATCTTGATTTAAAAATTGACCATGGTGGAGAATCCATCGTGACCTTTGTGGCACGTCTATACTTATCACGCTGGAGATTGATCATCTTGTGTTTGATTTAGTGGGTCTAGTAAGGACCTACTAAATTGAATGCTGAGGAGCAAGGAAAGTCGATATTTCCCATTGTGGAGATGGCACCAAATTCCGCTTAAGGTACAGCGATTCTAGCTGTGTTATTTACGTAGCTGGAGTTGCATACCTTAAGCCAACCTACTGGGTCTAGAGTAGATCTGGCCTTAGTAAATTGTTCTAATGCTTAATTATCCTCACTGAAAAAAGTGTACATCTTATTTCCAGGCTGAATTTTCTAGACTCCGCTTCTAGCTATTGGATTGTCTTAACCTTTTTCTGCTGGACAGAAAACCCCTTTGTTCCCCAAAGAGGCAGCTTTCAGTATAGTCACTCCTTACCTTTTTCTTTGTTCAGCTAACTGGGTTGAGCTCTCTGAGTCTCACTTTAAGGAAGAATCAAAGGATTAGAAAATGTTCTTGAGGATCTTTTCTGAACTCTCTCACATTCTGCAATATGTTTAATGTATGATGACCAGAACTTGACATGGTATTCCACCAGTGCTTATGCAAGTGCCAAGTACAGAAGTAAAATAATTTCTCTACTTCTACTCAAAATTTCCATTTGTCTTAGGCTTGCATCAGCTCCTTTGGCCAGCCTTCAAATAGAGCCAGAGAGCTCACATTCGCATATCAAATTTTTCTCAAGGTCACTGCTTCCCAGGATAATATTCCATCCTGTAAGTATAGCCTACATTCTTTGTTCATAGATAGACACACTTGCATTTAGTGATATGAAAACACACATTGTTTGCACTCAGTTTACCAAGAGATTTAGGTTGCTCTGAATCAGTTATCTGTCCTCTTAATTATTTACTATTCCCTTATTTCTTGTGTCATCTGCAAACTTTATCCTCTTAATTATTTACTATTCCCTTATTTCTTGTGTCATCTGCAAACTTTATTAGTGCTTTTTTCCAGATAATTAATTAAATATACGAAAATATCATGGACCAATCACATTCAGTACCCCATTATAAACACCTGCTTTATAATTCTGACAATTACATTTTGAGACCCTATCAGTTGGACAGCTTTAATCCTCTTAAAAGGTTTCATGCTAACTTCATAATGTTCTAGCTTTTTTAACCAAAAAATTATGTGGTACCAAGTCAAATTCCTTCCAGAATATAAAGGTTATCACAACACCACCATTACTTGTCAGCCAAATCTGTAATCTCATCTAAAAGATTTCAAGTTATTTTGACAGGTTCTGTTTTACATTAAACCTATATTGATTGGCATTCATCATATTGTCTTTCTTTAAATTTATCAATTGAGTCTCGCATCAGCTGCTCTGTTATTTTTCCTGGGATGAATGTCACACCAAACGTGTCATCTCATTTAACCTTTTTAGGTTTGAAATAACATTAGTTTTTGTCCAGTCTTCTGGAACGTTATACGAATAGGCTGTTTTGAGTATGAGGGAAATATGAGATTCCATTATAAGACATAAGAGATTCAGCCCTTGATGGGGTGCTGGGAGAGAGTGGTATTGCAATGTGACCCAATGTACTGAAAATATAACCTGTAATAAACATCTCTAGCATATAGGACATACCAAATATTGATAAGCTCATTTCGTTGCAGTCTTTACCCACAAGCAGAGATAGGAGATATATTAGTCATAGTTACCATTTCTGCTGATTTGCATCTTAAAACACTACTTTGGAAATTAATTGAAACTTTTCCAGATAACCTAATGTGCTTATACATCAATTTTAAAACATCAGCAAAGAGGCATCGCTCATTATTTACTCAATTTGCAATGCTGCACTGCTTACCTATGTCAGAAGATGCTCATGTATGTCAGAGCCAACACATCCTACACAGGAGCACTGAAAAGTGAACAGAAAAATACTGATAATGATTTGAAGTATCTCTGCCTTTATCATAGAATACTAGGACTGGAAGGGACCTCGAGAGGTCATTGAGTCCAGTCCTCTGTCCTCATGGCAGGACCCAGTACTGTCTAGACCATCTCTGATAGACATTTATCTAACCTACTCTTAAATATCTCCAGAGGTGGAGATTCCACAACCTCCCTAGGCAATTTATTCCAGTGTTTAACCACCCGAGCAGTTAGGAACTTTTTCCTAATATCCAACCTAAACCTCCCTTGCTGCAGTTTAAGCCCATTGCTTCTTGTTCTATCCTCAGAGGCCAGGAAGAACAAATTTTCTCCCTATGGAGTTCTGTGCGGCTTTTAAAAGTCAAAACACAACAGTTCTTCCTGCTTCATGGTTTCAAGCTTTTCCCACCCTCTTTTTCTGTTCAACTGCATCCCAGTACTAACACAGTTACTTTTACAGATGGATTCTCCCCAAGAAGTTGGGACAGTTTTATAGATGGAAATGGGATAGAACAAACAGTTTTATCTATCTCCTCTTGTACTCTTCCATAAAACTGATTTCTTTGTTAGACCTTTTACAAAACTATTTCTGTTTTGGTCCTAGAAGTATATTCTGTGCTTCACTCAATGTGGTGTTAATAAATACTGCTTAACGTCCTAGCATTTAGCAGTTTTGTTCCTCTTGTATATGTATCCGTGCAGCTTTGTGTATTTTGTATCTCTGGGTTTACTCCCCTTTTCTGCTTTTCCAAAGAACAGATTCTCTCTATCTTTTATAGCTTTTTTGAAAAACCAATATTCAGTCCCTGAGTGCTTATCAGTGCCATATGCTTCATTTTTTCCTTTGCAATATTAACCATTCCACAGTCAGATGTGCAGAACTGTGAACAGACTTCGAAATATGGCCTTACAAGCTTCTTGAGCTAAGAATTCCCAGATCTCATAGTTAGTAAGTTTTTATCTGCATCCCAGAATGCTGTTTGTTTAATTTTAACAGATGTTGCCTGGGTCTTACGCTTTTATCCAGCACTACTCCTAATACCTGCTTTGTAGTTTGTAGCATTTGGAAACAACATTGCGTATATGATGCAGCTTGGTAACATAATGAAAAGGCTGTACCGCTAGCAAAACGGATTGCATTCACATCTGGTAAAAACAAGGATGTGGAAATAGTTTCTAGTGCTAGTTGAAAAACTTTTGTGATAATTGAATATCTTTGTTTGCCATGAAAAGATTAAGAACTTACTCTATGGGAATGAGTCAGTAGCCTTTTTGTTCTAGCATTTTGTCAGCACATGAAAGAGAAGATGCACAGTATTTGTGAATCTAAGATGGCAAATATAAACTGAATGTTTAGGGCTTATCTAGGTGTGTGAAAGACTTAATCTCCATTATGCAAAATGTCAGATCTCCCTGTTGCTAAATGAAATTATTTTGATCCCCTCAGAACCCTGCATCTTTATCCTGGGCTCTTTGGACAGAGGACAGCTCTATTTCACATGGGAAAGGACTCCTAGAAGCAGAAGATCCCTGTTTGGGAGGGTGGGACAAGTGAAAGTCAGCTGGGGTTGCTATGAAGAGATAAACTTGATTGAAAGAGAAGTAAATGATCAAGTCAAGAATCTCTCTGTAGGAGAGAGGCTTAAATATAAGCCATCACCAATAGTGGTTCCATCATTCATGCAGACACCCACAGGCATGCATAGCGGCAACAAAGGAGTGCAAGAATGTGTCACTTGGGTTAACTGTCTGTGTTCAGATATGAAAGTGAATTGAATCAGCTAGCAGAGGTTTGATCATCTGGAGCCTGGACTCACTTAATGCACACATCTATCTCAGGCTTGGAGGAGTATCCCAGGTCAGTGGTGAGCCAAAAAAGGGAGACTTTCTGTATCAGAACCATGAGGGGCTGTGTTAATTATGTCTTCAGATAGAAGCATCTCTTTGTAGTTTGTAGTGACCCAAGCTAAGCTAAAAAAAAAACCACTTTAAAAATTAGGCTAATAGAGTAGGCTGTATGTGTCCAGTAATTAGCTTTTGATGTCATTTGGGCGTTGAATATAACGGCCCCAATTTCCATATGACACTATCTCTAATGGCTTGAACAAAGACATGAACTGGATGGGCCTTTGTATAAAACACCCAAATAACATCAAAAGTTAAGTATCAGGCACTTATAGCCCATTCTATTAGCCTCATTTAGCAGGGACACTTTAATTGACAGGTTTTTTTCCCCTCCATTTTCCCCCTGTTTTTCTTCTTTTTAGTTGAATCTCTGTGTTTCTTGCTCCATATTTGTCATCTGAAGAAGTGGGTTGTGCCCAGGAAAGCTCGTGATACTTTCTATTTATATTTTTGGTCAGTCTCTAAGGTGCTACAGGACCATTGTTGTTTTTAGTTGCAGACTAACACAGTCCCTCTGAGACTTTCAGGCTAAGCTGCTAGAAAAGCCCTGGGCATTTTTCTGTTTATTCCCTGCTGTGTTTGAATTGTGTGAAATATGGGAATTGAGTTTCCAGACATAATTTGATCTCCTTATAGAATATTTTCATACATGGCATAATAGGACTATTCAGGGCCTTTCACAATAGCTGGGTCTTTCTTGATCTGTCTGTTGTAACTTAGTTATTGTGTGTGTGTGGGGGGGGGGGTTGGCAAGCAATATATGATGATATACAGGTTGCTAACTTTTTTTGTTGAACAGATGAGCATGCCAGCATTCTGGAGTAAGAAAGTATGTCTTCTCTCAATCCACTGATTCATTTGTTGGTCAGGAAATTTCATTTTATATGAGCTGGTAATAAATTGTAATCAAAACTTTCATATTTGCTAAATATATCTGTAGACAAACTCTCTCAGATTTCCTTTTACCTTTTTATGGTTAGATACCTATAGGATTCTCAAGATGGCGCTATGCCACACTATTTGTACCTACCAGAATGCTACAAGGCCATGGGGCATGGTGGTCTAGTAGACAGCATATTGGACTAGATGCCAGGAGCCCTGGGTTCTGTTCCTAATCTTGCTACTGACCAGCTCTATAATCTTGAGGTAGCTTTTTCTTCTCTGTTAGTCGGGCTTGCTTGTCTGTGGGGTGTGGGGGAAGCATAGTCAAGCTGGAATAGTCCCCTTGTGGACATTCTTATTCTGCACGCTATGTAGTTTAGGCTAATCCATGTCCACTTAAATGTCAACAACAGCACAGAATAAGCATGTTTACAGGGGGAATTAAACATTACACCTTAATTCACACCTTAACTATTTTGCACTAACTTCCTGTGAATTCCCCTGCATACTTGAGCATTTAGACTATACGATGGTTGGGACAAAGACCTCTGAAGGCCTGGTAACCCATGCCTGTCTCAAATGTTAGGGTGCAACTTAATACAGAAGTCAATAAATAATATAAAGATGAGTTTGGGCATTCTCTGTCTAAGGGTATGTCTACATTTGCTCCCTAGTTCGAGCTAGGGATGCAAATGTGGCTGACTGAAATTCCTAATGAAGCGGGGTTTTAAATATCCCGCGCTTCATTCGCATAATCTCGCCCGCGCGCAATTCCGCTCAACAGCTGATTCGAACCAGGAAGTGCGCTCTGGGACACGTTCATTCGAATCAATAAAGGGATTGGAACTAACGTTACTCCTCTACCATGGTAGTGTAAGTCTTCCTTATTTGTGGAGGTTATGAGGAAATGGCCCTGAAACCCCACCTCAGCTGGTCATACAGACTCTAAAGCTTTTGTAAGGGCAGACTTGACCTCCAACTCATATCAGAAGCATCACCAGAGTACACTGCGCTATGGCTGTTCTCTGTTTCCAGAGCCATGGGAAGAAGAACATAGATTAAACCAGACTAGAAGTTTCTAAGTGAGCCCTGTGCAAGGGCAGACAAGACTGACTTAAAGCCATTCTCCAAGCACAGTAGCAGAGTTAACAGGCCCCAAGCTGACTACAAGGAGCTCAGCTACATTGTATACAGCCATGCTGCATTTGTGTTAGGATAGTAGGGCGAGATGACAGCAACAGATGGAGGATAATCAGTCTTCCCCATCAGCTCTGGATTGAGATATTATGACAATGACGAGCTGTTTCTGACATCCTAAAGTGAAACTTAATTGCACATATTTTTCATCATAATGTCCCTAAGGGAACACCTGCAGCATGAGCCGGCTCCAGATATAATAGAACCAGAGTGGAAGTGCAGTTCATCAACCATTAATCATTAAAATGATCATAAATCGTCTGTTCACTGATGATGGACCTATTCTGTTCATGCTTTCTTATTGGGATGCTGCTTCAATTAAAAAGGTGTCGTGAGTAGTTTGGTTTTCAGGGCTTTCATGAGCCGTCATGAGGCCCATTTATTTTAACAGAATATCTCTAAGAATGTGTGGAATCTGTTCACAAAATGCCATTAGAGCATCAATTAAAGTATCACGTGAAGTGACTGTGGGCTTTGGAGTATTTGTGACAACATTCAAATTGCATGTTTTTACTGCATGTATAATCCATATGTTGTCGCTGAAATATTCCAATACCTGCCTACGCCAGCTTCCCACTAAATGATGCATCAAAAGAATCACTGTGTGGGGTTTTAATTATTTTTTTACAGAATAGGCTTTTGTAGCTTAAATGTGAAAACTTCTTTTTTCTCAAGATTGCAGAGACTAGACAGTCGGAACCTGATTCATATTCCATTTAAGTCAGTGGGAGTCTTTTCATATGTTATTACAGCTCAGATATTTTAAAGGGAAAGCACAAATTCAGTATGTCAAACCAAAATGTAACCTGTTAGAATAAGACTTGGTGATACCTTTGGATAAAAATGTGGCAATGCTGAAACTGTCAGCTTCAGACCTTCAGGGGGTAGCCGAGTTAGTCTGTACAGGTAAACTGAAAAAACAACAAACAGTGTGGTAGCACACGTTTTGTTAGTCTGTAAAGTGCTACCAGACTATTTGTTATTTTTTCAGCTTCATATCTGTTTTGTGAGAGACAACAAAAAACATCTGTGAAATTTGTGGGGGGGAAGGGAGCATATTCAGAAAGGTAATTTTGCTTTCTGTGCAACTCTAGTTCAACAGCATTTTATAATGCTCTTTAATATCATTACATTCTGATAACAAATTGTGAGGACTTCCAAATAGTAAATGTGATTAGACAGAAGGAACCTAATGAGGTAGAAAGAAAAGAGTTCACTATTGTTAGGGAAGGGCAGGCTATGGGAGACTAAAAGGTCTACAGATAGTTGCATATGTAAAGAACAAGTGTGTAGCTACAAGCTGGTCTCCACTGCACCAAAGGTGGTCTTAAGGTATGCCATCTGGCTACGTAAATAACATAGCTGAAGTTGACATACCTTATGTGGAGCTGGGCACCATTTCCACAGCGTTTCTCCGATCGTCTTCCCTTACTCTTTGCTATCATAAGGAATACCAGTGCTGACGGTGTCATCCTCTGTTTGACTTAGAGGAATCAACCCCGTAAGATCAATTGCCAGAGTGTTGATCCTATAAGTGGAAACATGGCCTGGGAGAAGGGAATAATTTAGGGCAAAGAAAGGACTGAAATTAGAAGATACGGGATGATGGGATGATGTGAATAAAAGAAATAATTAATATCATACTGATTAATATGATCTAGTCACATGTAGAATTGCCTATCAAGGACAGTGATGGAACCTCCCATTGTTTGCATCATTTAAGGCCTAGACCAGACAAAATCCTTGTAAATTTAGAGACGGGAACAATGTTGCATTGACAGGGAAAGGGACTCAATCTAATAGGTCTCTAATTTCTGTGATTCTTTACACTTCAGGCAGGCTCATTCTAATTACTGAAACATTGTGAAGACACCCGGATTAACAGCTCTACTCGTACAAAAAGGACAGTGAGATCATTAATGGCCATAAGTTATCAAGATCTCCGTTCTGAGTGCCATTCTGGAGGTAGCATCTTTAGCAACATACCTGAGAACCTATTTCAGTAGAAACTGTGCCACCGATTGACTCACTACTGTGACTTCCTGAACCACTGGGTTTCCCTTGGGTGTGTCCTACCAAATATTGACTAGCCATGGTCTTGCTAAACTTATCAGATCTTCTGGATGAATGTTGCAATAATACTTGGTACACAGGATCACAGTGAGGTTGTATGGCCATATACGATGATAGTAGCAAGAATAGAAAATTCAGTATCACAAAAATAATCCAGATATTAGAATAAAATCTAAGGGGGGGAACCTAAATTTGCTTTTATTGCAGCATTTCTAAGTGTATTCTTCATGTTTCTCAGAAGCCCGTCAACCATAGCAAAAATATTGTGACTTCCAGTGACTGACTTTAAGCTATAAAGATGGTAGTTTTCTATTTTTATAGCCTCTCTGGTCAATGTTGCATATTTTCCAATTACTGTAAATTAATTAAGCAAACACTTTTGGTTTTAGTTCAAGAAATTAACCAGCAAAGAATGAGCTCTTTTCAAAATCCTTTTTAGACAGCACAAAAATTGAAGTGATAAAATGTGCAATGTGTAAATTGCGACACTACTCAAATATCATAGATTTGTTTACAAAATAAGCCATTGGTAAGGTCACATTTTCATCACCATCATCATACTTATTTGTGCTGGGGTAGTATATAAGAGTCCTAACTGTAAGCTTTGTGGTGCTAGACAGTGTACAATACTTAGCACTTAGATGATCATACAAAGGTTTTAAAACCTAATTATTTAAGTCACAGCACTCTTCAGAATGGAGATAGATAAGTATTTAGCTTTTACTTTGGCACTTAGACTATAAGTTATTTGAGCGGGGAACTGTCTTTCAGTTCTCTTCTTGGATAGCACAGAGCACAGAAGCATCTTGGTATTTGACTGTGACTGGTAAGGGAATGCTGCAATACAAATAATAATGAATAGGTATTTCTATGCTGAATGTGTCGAGACAAGACAGAAGTAAAGTAACTGGCCTGAAGTCATAAGTAAGGGTCAGAGCTGGAATTAGAACTTGGAAGTTCCTTGCTCCAGGAATCTGAATGTGAATTGGAGGCCAGTTAGGTTTAATCCTATGTTAAATGGTGGAAACATTGCCTTTTAGTCGGTTTCTTGTAATTCCCCTCTGTGTGTATGTAAAATAAATTCACTAGATGAAGAAAACACTTTGCAGAACATATACATTTTTCCTACCAGCACATAAAAGATGATCGGATAGCACCACTGGAAAAATTAAAACTGTGGATGGATAATAGATTTTTGTAAATATTGTAGTTTTACATCAATTGTTGGAAAAGAAAAATGAAAGATTTGTAAGTAAATGTCTGCTTCTCTGGAGCATCCTTCTTTGAAGTTGGTTTTAAATGTGGAAAGTTATGTATCCCAGACTTTCTCCTCAGAGCATATTTTATAGTATATGAATGCCTGGCTGTAGATAAGATTTCCGTGTGTGTGTGTGTGTGTGTGTGTGTGAGAGAGAGAGAGAGAGAATCTGTGGAACTGTGGAGGTTCATGCACTTCTTGTATAGGAAATAATGAGCTTTTGTGGATAAGATCCACTTCATCAGATTTGTTGGAGTGGAAATAACAAATATATATATATATATATCTATAATCAATCAACTATAGGACCTGTGTAAATGAGGCTAATTAAGTCAACTGGATGTGTCTTATTCATAGTTTATAATGTGGAAATGTGGATGTTAAAGGCAGAATAAACTGACTGTGTAATGTACCGACTAATTAGTGCCTTTGTTCAAATCAATGATAACAATGTCAAATTTGTAGATGAATTCCAGTTCTGCAGTCCCTCTGTAATTGGGTGATTAAATTCCTTTGTATAAGAATGGCTACTTTTAATTCCGTGATTGAATGACTATGCAGGTTAAAATGTTCCCCTGCAGGTTTCAGCATGTTGTATTTCTGATATCTGATTTGTGTCCATTTTTCCTTTATTGTAGAGCCTGTCCAGTTTGGCTAATATACCTGAGGGGCATGCTGGCACTTGAGGCATATATCACATTAGAGGATGTGCAGTTGTATGAAACCCTGGTGGTATGACTTATGTGGCTAGGTCCTGTGATGGTGTCATTTGTATAGATGTGAGGACAGAGTTGGCAATGGGATTTATTGCAGGGGCCAGTTCCTGGGCAATTCTCGTGCTACTGAGAGACTCTACATCTAAGCTGATGCTGTAGCTGAGTTCTTCTTCAAGTGGTTGCTCATGTCCATTCAAATAAGGTGTGCACGCTGTGTGCACAGTTTCTCCCGGAGCGTTTTCCCAAGCGGTACCCGTCGCGCCGGCAAGTCGCCCCCTGGAGTGGCGCCGCTATAGCAGAGCATAAGTAACCCTGCCGGTGCTCCCCCACCTCAGTTCCTTCTTACCGCCCGTGATGGTGGCAGGAGCATTGCTTTCTCAATCAGTTCAGTGGTCTACCCGTTCTGTAGTTATGCGTAAAGGGGACCCCCACGATAGCTGTGTAAAGTGCTTGGGGGAAGCCCACTTGGGAGATGCCTGCAAAATCTGCAGAGCCTTTAAGCCGCGCACCAAGAGGGAGCGGGATTCCTGCCTGAAGCTTCTCCTCATGGAGGCGGCCCTGCAACCAGCGCCGGTGGGGCAGCCCACGGTGTGCAGTGCACCAGCTTCGACACGGGATGCTCCAGTGCGCTCCAAGCCCTTGGCACCGAAGGCACCCCGGCACCAGTCCCACTCCCCGGCCCCAAAGAGACCGCAGATGTTCCAGGGCAGATCCCCGAGCAAGAAGTCCCGCACAGGCCTGCACCGGCGGCACGAGTCACCCACACGGGGCTCCCCGTGCGCCGCTACGTCAGCGGTACAGAAGAGGGCCGGTGCACCTCCAGCCAGTCCGGCACAGTTACCCGGGCACTGGCCATTGATGCCGGAGACGTTCAAGGTGGCGCAGGACCTCATCAACTTGAGTGCCTCCCCACGGTCCTTCTCTACTGTGGGAGGGTTAAGACTGCCCACTCCAGGGGCCACGTTGGCACCAGCTGCCTCCCCAGAGCAGATTTCCTGATCGTGCCCTGTATCGTCCGCAGCGATGCCGCAGGCATCAGGACCGCCACCGCTTGCAGGACCCTTGCCGTGACCTGGACCGCCTGACAGCAGGCATGTGTACAGCAGTCGCCAGGTGCAGGGGGCACCGGCGGGCACGGCCTGGGCTCAGCTCCTGGTTGGGGCCATGTGCCTGGCACCGCTGATCCCGGCTGCCTCTCTGGTACATTACTACCCACCGGCACCGTATCCCACAGTGGCACCGTCGGAGCAGCTACCGGCATACCAGGCAGCACCGGTAATGAGGGGAGAAGTGCTGTCAGCACCGGCCCTCATGGGCGCTCGTTCAGCGGCACCGAGCATCATGGCACCACTGGCACCTGCTGTGCGGGAATTGGCCGCTGTACTTACCATTCCAGTGTTGTCGTCTCAGCCGTCAGGGCCGGCTGCACCCTTTGACGTCGGGTCATCGCGGCAGATTCAGGGTACCGGGTTCTCAGTACTGGTTCTGGTGCGCCCCCCTCGCCAGATGCACACCGGTAAGCCGGAGTCCATGGGCAGGTTCAGGCCCACACCGGTGCTGGGGCAAGCAGGGACGACACCGCCTTGGTCCGCGTCCGATTATTCGTCGGACTCCGATGTGGAGTCACTTCAATCGGCGACGTCTAGAGCTTCGGCAGGATACTGGTCCCACTCTCGGCACTGACGCGAGTATCTGCAGCTGCAGCAGACCTGGCCGCCTCAACCTCAACCCCAGTGGCCTTTCTGGATGCCTTGGGCGTACCACCAGTGGCAGGGTCCGTTGCTATCCTCCAGGGTGTCCAGCGCCTCCAGGCACCACACCACTCCATCAGCGTCTCTCTCCAGACCTCCTCCAACTCCCAAGAAGGGTAATGCTTATGTCGAGGCAGCGGATCCACCAGCTATGGTGGCGGCACCACCCACAGCCCCCGCAGGAGTCGCCCACCGAGCCCCTCAACCCAGGGCACCACTGGAACCAGTATTGGCCCAAGAGTCATCCTCGTCCTCATCCCCGGACGAAGCCCTGGTGGACCCAGCCCCATCTATGCCAACAATGGACGCCAGGGCCCGCCATGAGCTTCTTCACTGCCTGGCTTCAAATCTAGGGGTCACAGTAGAGCCTGTGGTGGAGGAACTGGAACCTATGGTGGACATACTCTCGGAGGATGCTCCTGCCAGGCTGGCCTTACCCTTTAACAAGATGGTGGCAAAAATTATGAACACCCTCTGGCAAACGCCGGCTTCAATAACCCACCTTCAAAGGGGTTGAGAGACGCTATTATGTCCCGCAGTCGGGGCATCAGCACTTATACTCCCAGCGTCCCCCTGGCTCTCTGGTTGTCCAGGCTATGGCGCAGAAGGAGAGGCTTCCACAGCCGCGTCCATCCCCGAAGGCCAGAGAACCCAAGCGTATGGACTTGTTGGGGCGTAAGGTATATGCGACGGGGGGTGCAACTACGCATTGCGAATCAACAGGCGATGCTGAGCCGTTACGCCTATAATATCTGGCAGGCTATGGACAAGTTCAAGGACAAGTTCCCCCCGGATGCGAGAGAGGAGTTCACAATGGTGGCCACGGAGGGCTGGACCATCGCCTGCATGGCGTTGCAGGCCTCCCTGGATGCGGTGGATTCTGCGGCACGGACCATGGCGTCAGAGGTGGTCATGCACCGCAGCACATGGCTACAGGTCTCGGGCATACCATCTGATGTTCAGGTCACTATACAAGACTTGCCATTTGAAGGGAAGTCATTGTTCTCGGAGCTTACAGACTCCAGGCTACACCCTGAAAGACACTAGGTTGACTCTCCTCTCTTTTTAGGATTCATACGCCGGCCCCCCAGCGGTGTCTGCTCCCCAACAGACAGCAGGGGAGACCACAGTCCCAGTCCTTCCATGGGGACTACTGGAGGCGTCGCCCTCAGGGCCCCAGTGGGGGCGTGGGGGTGCCTGCGGCCGCTGCCCCTAGTCATACTAGGCGTCGCCACCCTCGAGGGGACAACCCCAGAGGAGTAGGACAGTCACCCTTCCAACAAGCCAAGCACCCATTTTGATGGGACCCTCGGGGGTCGTGTACTAGCCGCCCTCCCCTTCCCTCCCTTTGGGAACAGGTTGTCCCACTTCGCCGATGCCTGGGCCGAGATCACCTCAGACGCTTGGGTGCTCAGGCTGGTGAGAAATGGGTATTCTATCCTGTTCCTGGGTTCCCCCCCCTTTCTCCCCACCCTCCCCGTCCCTTTTCAGAGATCCCTCTCATGAAGGAGTCCTTCAGCAGGAAGTCTGTGTGCTCCTCGACAAGGGAGCTGTGGAAGAGGTCCCTGCACACCTACAGGGCAAAGGATTTTACTCCCGCTATTTCATTATCCCCAAGCCCAAAGGGGGGCTCCGCCCCATTCTGGACCTCAGGAACCTCAATAAGTTGGTGGTAAAATCAAAGTTCAGAATGGTAACCCTAGCCTTGGTCATCCCGGTCCTAGAGTTAGGAGATTGGTACGCGACCCTCGACCTCAAGGATGCATATTTTCACGTGGCAATAAGACCAAGCCACAGGAGATTTCTCTGTTTCATTGTTTCCCATTGCCATTTTCAGTTTACGGTGTTCCCCTTTGGGCTTTCAACGGCACCCAGGGTCTTCATGAAGTGCATGTCTGTAGTAGCAGCATTCCTCCGAAGGCAAGGGGTGCAGGTCTTCCCATATCTGGACGATTGGCTGATCCGCGGCCACTCCCACGACCGAGTAAAAGCACACGTGGCCCTCACAAGGACACTCTTTCAAAAATTGGCTGAACAAACAGAAATCATCTTTGACACCCCATCAGCACTTAGAGTTTGTGGGGGCCCTCCTGGACACCAGGATGGCAAGGGCTTTCCTCCCCAGGGACAGGTTTGTGACCATATTGGGCATGGTCACCAAGCTAACCAGTTTTCCCCGACCACCGCCCGCACGTGTTTGAGACTATTAGGGCACATGGCGGCATGTACGTGTGTCGTTCACCATGCCAGACTGAGGCTCAGGCCCTTGCAGGCCTGGCTAGCAAAAGCATTCAATCACTCCAGGGGCCAATGGGACATGATGCTGACAGTGCCCCGCGGCGTGCTCATTTCCCTACAATGGTGGACACAAGAGGACATGGTATGCTGTGGGGTGCCCTTTCAGATGGAGCCCTCCTCAGTGAAGTTAGACATGGATGCTTCCTACCTTGGCTGGGGGGTGCACCTGGATCACTGCGGAGGGCCCTACACATAAATGTGCGAGAGCTGAGGGCAATCAGGAAAGCTTGCGAGGCGTTGCTGGTATCGGTCTCACGCCAGTCAGTCCTCGTACGCCTGGACAACACCGTGGCCGTGTTTTACATAAACAAGCAAGGGAGGGCCCGATTGTCCCCTCTGTGTCAAAAGGCATTGCTATTATGGGATCTGTGCATAAACCACGAGATTCATATCCAGGCGGAATATCTGCTGGGGTGCAAGAACTTGCTGGCAGATGCCTTGAGCAGGTCCTTCGGAGCCCATGAGTGGACTCTGAAGGACGAGGTCCTAACTCAGATTTTCTGCATGTGGCGCTATCCCCTAGTGGACCTCTTTGCCACGGCACAGAACAGGAAGTGTCCTCGCTACTTCTCATTCCTGGGGCTGGGCACCCACTCCAGGGGGAATGCCATGACCACGTCCTGGCTGCAGGGTCTCCTCTATGCATTTCCCCCATTCCCTCTGGTCCCCAGGGTTCTGTCCAGGGTCAAAATGTTCAGGTCCATGGTCATTCTCATAGCCCCGAGTTGGCCCAGATAGTTTTGGTTCTCCGTTTTGGTGGAAATAACGTGCGTGGAACCCATGGGTCTCCCAATGTTTCCAGATCTCCTGACTCAACCCTGGGACGGGGGGAAGCTGGTTTTCCCGAATCTCACGTCTCTTCACCTGACAGCCTGGATTATCCGTGGCTAACGCAGCCAGAAAGGGAATGTTCTCAGGGATGTGCAAATGGTCGTCCTGGGCAGTAGGAAGCCATCCACCAGAAGGTCGTATGCAGCTAAGTGGAAGCACTTCACACGCTGGGTGACCCTACAGGGGCTGGACCCATCCCGGGCCTCTGTCCCGGCCATATTAGACTATCTGTTTGAACTGTGGTCTAATGGTCTTTCTACCTCCTCAGTCAAAGTGCACTTAACCTCCCTCTCTGCCTTCCATGTGGGTTCTGCGGGTGCATCCCTGTTTATGGACCCGGTGATCAAGAGATTTTTTTAAGGGTCTGGACAAACTGTTTCCCACGGTCAGGCCCCCAGTTCCTCAATGGGACCTCAACCTAGTGCTTTCAGGGCTGATGTCACCTCCTTTTGAACCGCTAGCCACCTTCTCTTTAAAGCATCTGTCCCTTAAGGTGGTCTTCATTGTAGCCATTACCTCGGCGCGCAGGGTCTCAGAGCTGCGGGCTCTGACGATTGACCCACCATACCTGGTTTTCTCAGCCAATAATGTCAGGCTCCGCCCTCACTCAGCCTTCCTTCCCAAGGTAGTGTCTCCCTTCCATATGACTCCCTGTGTTTTTTCCGAAGCCTCACAGCTCCCCTAAGGAGCAAGTACTGCACTGTCTGGCTGCTAAACGTGCGTTAGCTTTTTACATTGACAGGAAAAAGCCTTTTCGTAAATCTTTACAATTGTTTATTGCGTTTGCCGATAGGATGAAGGGGCTCCCTATTTCTACCCAGAGATTGTCCAGCTGGGTCTCTGAGTGTATTAGGGAGTGTTACAGCTTAGCTTGCAGGGACCCGCCGCGTGTTACGGCGCATCCCACCAGGGCACCCGTGTCCTCGGTGGCATTTGGGGCGCAGGTTCCGATTCTTGAAATCTGCAGGGCGGCCACATGGTCCTCTGTCCACACATTTACGTCACATTATGCGCTGGCACGACAGGCTAGAGGGGATGCTGAACTGGGTACTGCAGTCCTCAGGTCTGTGCTGTAACAGTAGCTGTCACAAATTGGTTATCTGTTGTTTGCCTGTTGTACGTTAGCTGAATAAAGTTTGCCTGCTAGTTGTTTCAACGCTTGTCTATGCATGTTCATCCGTGTGCTCCGACCCCTCCTCCTTGTGGGTCCAGCTTGGGAGTCACCTTATTCGAATGGACATGAGCAACCACTCGAAGAAGAAAAGAACGGTTACTTACCTGTAACTGTTGTTCTTCGAGATGTGTTGCTCATGTCCATTTGATTCCCGCCCTATCTCCCCTTTGTCGGAGCGTCTGGCAAGAAGGAACTGAGGTGGGGGAGCGCTGGCAGGGTTACTTATGCTCTGCTATAGCGTCACCACTCCAGGGGGCGACCTGCTGGCGCTACGGGTACCGCTTGGGAAAACGCTCTGGGAGAAACTGTGCACGCAGCGTGCACACCTTATTCGAATGGACATGAGCCACACATCTCGAAGAACAACAGTTGCAGGTAAGTAACCATTCTTTTCTCAAGTACAAGTACACGCAAACCTCCTAATTATCCTCCCGATAAGGAAGGATAGTTTGTCATGGTGCACAAATCTCTCTCTCTCTCTCTCTCTCTCTCTCTCTCATATAAAGCACCTGCCTGGCCAGACATGCACAGCTGTATATATATCATTGCTCATCCATCTCCAAAATGCACTATATGTTACTGGCTTTACTTCAGATACTACCAATGGGTGAGTGGAATCCCACAGCACACAGTGAGGATGTTTCTTCCCAATGATTTGTCTGTCTATCTTGTGATTGCAGTGAAGTTGACTATAAGTGGCTCCATTATTCTGCCAAGTGCACACATTGGTTTTCTTCCAGGCAAGTGCTTATCACTGTAGAATTAAATAATTGTAGCCTTCCCACATACTAGATAATTCAAGGTCTAGACAAGTTACATGACCTTACATGTACCAGTACCTTCTCCAAATAAGAATAATCAGACCTGTCATAATGATGGCCACTGTCATTTGTGTAATAGAGACAAACAAAGCGTTTCTTATCATGCTTGATTCCTAGCAGGAAAAGGGCTTAGCTCACCCAGTCATTCTCAGCAGAACACAGAAGTAGTCACTTGCCAGAACATCAACATTAGTTCATTGGACTCAAAACCTTAATAAAAAATTATTTGCTCCACCAAAAGAAACGGAAATGGATTCTAGTAGAAATGGAATCCAAGCCAAATATCTCTGACTTCACCACTAAATTAATGCTCTATTTGTGGACAATCATAAATTATATTTTTCCAGTGATTGCCAAATGTAGCACTTCCATGTGTGTTCTTTTTAAGCTGTTATATATCCAGGTTGGTTCTATAAGGCCTTGTCTATACTTACCTGGAGATTGATCTTCCAGGGTTAGATTTAGCTCATCTAGTAAGGACCCACTAAATTGACCATTAACGGTACCCCTATTGAATGGGATCACAAGGAATAAGGGAAGTCAACAAGATAGTTTCTCCCATCGATATCCTGCAATGGGACTGCCGTGGTCAATTGAGCTAAAGAACGTCGGCTCCAGCAATGCTATTCTCGTAGCTGGAGTTTCGTATCTTAGTTAGACTTTCTTGTGTAGTAAAGACATGGCCTTCTATGAGTAACTTTCCTTGCTCTTGACAACAGTGTGGTAGCTAACTCTAAAGAAATATCTGCAAGCTTTTTTGAGTTAAGTATCTCTCCAGTTCCACTGTAGACGTGCTTAACTTTGGACCATGGATTTGGATCTAGATGGATTAAAATGTTTTTCTTTTAAAAATCATTTTCCCAGTGCCTTTTCTTAATTTTAATAGCGTTCCTCAAAAAAGTTACTAATAATAAACTCTTTGGAATCTTTATCATTGGGAAGAGAAACAAATGATATAGAATACACACACATTCTTATTTGAAACAATAAGTACAGATGATTGACAGTTCTGAAAAGTATTTAAAAAGCCAATTTGCATTACACTGTCTCTGTGTCCTACTAGTACACTGAATGTTCAATCCAGCTTAATAAAACACTTAAAATTAATAGCAGGTGCAAGAAATGTTTTCTTATGTGCCTTGGTTATAGTATTTCCTCCTAAGTAAATATGGATAAAATCTCTTCATAAATGTAATGGCATATTTATTTTTATAAACCAAACCCATTTCTTTGTGTATCAAAAGTAAATATTCCTTAAATAATGTACCATCTTCTCCATGCACACTTCATTCCCTTATAGAATAGTAATAGAGATGTAGCCGTGTTAGTCTGGTGTAGCTGAAACAAAAGGCAGGATTATGCAGCACTTTAAAGACTAACAAGATGGTTTATTAGGTGATGAGCTTTCGTGGGCCAGACCCACTTCCTCAGATCAAATTGTGAAAGAAAATTGGCATGACCATATATACCAAAGGAATACAATAAAAAAAGTGAACACATATAAAAAGGACAAATCAAATTTCAGAACAGAGGGGGGTTGGGGGGGGAGGTTAATGTCTGTGAGCTAATGATATTATAGAGTGATTTTTACACCCTTATAGAGTGATTTTTACAACCACTGGAATTTTAAAGATTTAGGAGTTTTATCAATCTCATCCCATCTGCCAGTCTTTTGTCATTCTTTTTCCTCTAACAGGTGTTGTTCAAGATGTGTTGTTCATGCCCATTCAGTGACTCCCCGTCCCTTCCCAGTGTTGCAGTTTCTGGTAAGAAGGAACTGAGGGCGGGAGGAGCTGGTAATATTACTCTGCACCATGAGGAGACCACTCCAGAGGACCCTAGAGCCAGTCCCCTATGGATACGGCTGAGGGTAAAACTTCCAGTGCATGTAGCAAGCACACACTCCTAACATGAGCAACACATCTCGAAGAACCCCTGTTATGGAACCCTCCACTGGCTACAAGCCCGTTTTTATTGCCAGCTTGTCTAATACTTGACCTGTTTGGCTTTTATGAAGAATATTTGGAAAACATAGTTGCTTGGCTGTTTGAAGAAAAAACGACAGTTGTTTGCATCGTATCATTTAAAACCTTTCCCATCTAACCCAAAATCTTCTGCAATCACCACATTTTAATAGAATGAGCAAAGCAGGATATTATGTCTGAGAATCTCACTCCTGTGCAGTCTCTAATTCATGGTGCATGCACATGGACTTCAATGTACTCAGAGCCAGGAATCAAAACTTTACAATGTCACTTACATATTCAGCCGTCTTTCAAGATAAGTGCGAAACAAATCACTTGAGAAGAAATGTTTAAACTTTTGCTTTGAATCAAAAATTCCTGTTTAAAAATTGTTGGCTAAGTGCACTGAGTCATTAGTACATTTTAGGTTTCCTTTCTACACCGAGGCTAGAATGCGCAGACCTGCTGATGAGGAGGCACAAAAGGGGCAGCTCCCTAAGCCCTCAGGGCACTGAAGGGCTGGCTGTGGGAGGCTAGTTGCTGCCCCACCCCCTCCGGGGGCCCAAAGCTAGCCCCACCCCCGCCTGAACAAGGGTCTTAGCAAAGTCTGTCAGCCTCCCTGAGAATGTTTATAAGCCAAACTAATACGTCCGGAACAGTGTTGTTTAAACAGGCCCATTTTTATATCCCCAGGAGGCAATTATCATTAAGCCTGTACAATAGAATACATATCAATCAAATATGTTAGGAAAGTAATATATTTGCATGTTATGAGAAATGTTGCCTTGAAACCCACTTTATTAAACTAGATAGCAAGCGATTTAAATTGCTAGCAAATTAATTGCAGTTTGAAAACCATCAGTTTTGCTGTGATATATGGAAATTACTAATTTCCATCGAAACCGGTTAAATAAGAATTCCCTGAATTCGAAAGCTGCCTAGCAAATAGTATTTCTGGTATGACCAGGCCTGCTAGTGGCGGGGGCACAAAAGGGGCAATTGCCCAGGGCCTGGAGATTCAAGGGACCCAGATCATCTGGCTGCATCCAGATGGAGCCCCCCGGCCCCTTGGGATTGCTACCAGAGCATTAATCCTCACAGCATTGAAGGGTGGGAGGGGAAGGGAGGAGACACACACTTCAGTCATGGCAGCAGCAAGGGCTGACAAGCTTGGTCCTGTCCCTTGAAGGGGCATGCACCCGGGTCTCCTCCTACCTTGACCCGGGGGCAATCGTGGTTGTCAGCCCTGCTGGGCATGATGGAGTCAGTTTCTCCATCATATCAGAACTGGACCCGATCCTGTGGCAGGCAAAGCATCTCCTGCAGAGTGCTTAGCTCAGCACTTGGCAGGATTGCATCCCACGTGGTTGAGAGAGAGGTATTCTCATAATCCCGGCTGAACACTTCCCTTTCAGATACTATAAATGTGTGTAGCTGTGGGAAAAAAAACTTGAATCAAACGATAGAGCTAATATTGTGGCTAAGTCACTGGCCTGTGATTCAGCTACCTTGTGTTCTGTTCCCCCATCTTCCTGTGAACCCTGAAGTAAGTTATTTAAGGTAAAATTTTAAACTCATTGACTTTGTGTGACACAGGCTCCTTAGGGCTGAAGTTTCACATTTTTAAAGTTATGTAGGCACCTACAGATGATTTATGAGGTTTCAAAAACAGGTATGTGCCTAACATCAATTTGAAATGAGCTAGACCCTTTGCAATTCCCACAGCTGTTGAGAGTGCTTTCCTTGTCTGTTTAGTTTAAAATGGGGTGCATTTGATAATTATACAAGTGGAAGATCATTTTCTTGATGTTCGGATTCTAGGGCATATCTACTCTAGGACATTATTTCAAAATAACTACATTTAAAATAGTAGCTTCCGGAAATAACAAAATTGAAATAGTGTGTCCCCACCACAGGGAAGCCTCAAAATTCCTTCGAGGCCAGCTCCGTTATTGTGAACATGCTACCTTGTCTTAGAGCCCCAGGAAGCACTGGGGAGTAATTACTTCAAATTACTCTGGGGAGTCGTTATTTTGGAACAGTAGCAGCGGAGCATCCACATTAATGCTGTTTCAAAATAACAGTTTTGAAATAAGTGTTATTCCCTGAGGAAATCAGGAGTACAGATTTTGGAATAACTAGTCTTTACTGGTAGTGTGGATGCTCTGCTTATTTCAAAATAAGAGGGGTTATTTTGAAATAACTCCCTAGTGTAGACTTGGGCCTATGGTATTGTGTATATATAGGAGGGGAAAGGAGTATTAATGAGGGGGGAGAGAGTAAAAAAAGATTAATGCATTAGTGAAGAAATAGCTACTTATTACTAGTAGCGGTTTGAATTTCCAAAATATTTATTTTTTTCAAGAGCAATTTTTTAAAAAATAAGAAATTCTCACCATTTTCTAACTAGTTCCTCTCACACCTTCCATCTGTAGTCAGAAACGCTTTGGTAGAGATATGACTAAAGCAAAAGCATCCTTTGTAAAATCCAAAGGAACAGTCATACTTTTAGATTTAATAATGTCCATGCCTCTGTAGCCTGTAAAAAAACAAAAGTTGGTACAGAGCACCAACTTTCACAAGCTGCATAGAGTTCAGCTCCTGCTAAAAGCAATGACTTACAGTTGATATTTAACAATTTAATGAAGTGTTATAGAATCTCAGTCTGGCTAGACAAGTTTTATTTCTCAAGAAGTCAGGGTAATTACTTGATTCAGATCAACCTTGTTTCTATTTCTGTTCCTGTCAAACAAAACAGCTACCTCATAGCATTTTGACTGATCAGATTGTACCCCAGGATGCATGAAAATGGGAGCTAATGTATTTTTTTTTCTTGTCCTAGGATCGGTCCACATTGTGTGGTAAGAAACAATTTAGTTAGTTTCCAATGGAGCCCTGGGAAATAATCAGTATTTTAACAGCTGCCATTAAAAATTGTCCATGTGACTTTATGATAAAAACACATTCATGATATGTAGACAGAACTCAATAAAAGGATTGTCTCAAAAGAATAAATATGAAGTTTTATCTTATTTAGGAGGGGGAAAAATCCCTTCTGTGTATAACATTTTCCTGCGTTTGACAAGCTAATATAAGAAATCTTTTCCCAGTTGGCGCTCTCATTTCTAGGTTTGCCTGGGAGAGTTTAGGAAAACTGCATGACGCTTCAGATTGTTTTGAGGGCGTGAAAATGAAATAGCTTTGGAGTCCGCTTTGCTGAACTACCTGTTACAGTTCATTCACGTTGTGACATGACATGTGGATATAATGTGTGATTCAAAATTGTGTGTCAGCACCATTGTATGTCTGGTGTATAAGTTCAGGGAAAGTCTCAGCGGGGTAGATGTGTTAGCCTGTAACTGAAAAAAACTTAACAAAAACAAATGGTCCTGTAGCCCATTAGGGTATGTCTACACAGCAGGGCAAAGTCGAATTAAGATACGCAACTTCAGGTTCATCAATTGTGTAGCCGAAGTTGAAGTAGCTTAACTCAGCTTTTGGCAGTGTCTACACAGCAGGAAGTCGAAGGAAGAACACTCTTCTTTTGACTTCCCTTACTCCTCATAAAATTAGAGTTACAGGAGTACGAGTTAGAAGTCCTTGAGCTCGCCATTATTTTGAAATAATGGCTTGCTGTGTAGACATTTTGTTATTTTGAAATAAAGCTCTTTGTTATTTTGAAATAACATCAGTTATTCTGAAATAACGCTGCTGAGTAGACATGCCCTTAGAGACTAACAAAAATGTAGATATAGTAAAACTCCAATAGTCCGACATCCAATAGTCCGGCACTCCTGATAGTCCGGCATCAAAATGGCAAGAGCCTAGTGAGTGAGCTTCAGCAAAAAATGAGTCACAAAGTAACAGAGGCAGCAGCTGAACTGAGCAAAAAGGGTAAAAAAGGCTTAAAAAAACTCAAACATTACAGTATACTGTATACAGTATGTACAATAAAAAGGGTTAAGAACACTTTATATACAGTATATAATGTATACAGTATATATATAACCTGCTTATAGTACCTCCTGATAGTCCGGCATATTTGATAATCCGTCACCACCTAAGTCCCATAGGTTCCAGATTATCGGAAGTCTACTGTAGTATCATGAGATTTTGTGGGCATAACCCACTTCTTCAGATGAATGGAGCAAGGAGTCCAGAGGTACAAATTAGCTTCATTTAGCACGAACACTTCAGTTGACAAGAGATTTTCTGCTATTTATTTGTACCTCTGGATTCCTTGCTGTATTCATCTGAAGAAGTGGGTAGTGCCCTCAAAAGCTCATGATATCATCTGCATTTTTTCTGTTAATCTCTAAGGTGCTATAGCACCATTCCTTGTTTTTGTAGGTTCAGGGAAGTGAATATTTGTAAGGCAAGACTTCAGTTTATGCCTACATGGTGATGGCATGCACTACTGGAATACACACACACACAAAAAAAAGAGAGAGAGAGAGAGAGCTGGGAAAATTGACTGCTTGGACATTTTTAAAGATTTGGACTATATCTCTATAATCTCAATAAAATTATATACATTTTAATAAGGTTAGTATCTCCAGATTAATTTACCGTAAAAAACCCACATTTTCTCTGTCTGTTCATTTATAAGAACACATGTTCTTATTGAGCAGAAACCTCATCAACATGGACATATATAAGAACAGTTCACTCCTTCTGAGACAGCTGGCCTTTGTCACTGTCGGCAGACAGGGTACTGGGCTGGATGGACCTTTGGTCTGACCCAGTACGGCCGTTCTTATGAACACATACAATCCTATCTAGATGAAAGACATGCTTGTTTTCTATGGACTTATCTTCATGAAGATTTAATTTGCAGCTAGCTGAGATGAGAATCGACCCCACAGTAGCCTGCTGTGGGCTAGCTGTCCTTTGGGGATCTGCTGACACACTTCAACAATTCATTAATGTGTTTTGATCTCACCCTATTTCAGTACATGTCAGGAGGGTCCACAAAGACAATTTCTTCACTGCAGCATAGATTCAAACCCCAGCTTACTGTGAATTGTTTGTTTGTTGAAGGCAACCCCTATTTTCTGCATAAAACATTATTTACAAAAATGAGTAGGAATTGGGGGAGTCAGATGCAAGATCATGATGGTGTAGTTTTGGGACTATAACAAAAGTGGATTACGGTATCCTGGTTTGCTACATGTTAGTAGTAAAAACATCACTTTACCCGTTTTTACCATATACCTAGAAACACTCCATTTTGGACATTATTTGAGTATCATGTTCTTTATTACTGTCCTCTTTCCCAAACTTTGAGCCACTTTGTACATGCATAAGAAGATGTATTTCTGAGACATACCGGGTGGTGGTGGTAGTTATCCCTGTATGGAACCACAGTAGCTTTACAAAAAATAAGCTTTTGTTCTTTTCCTTGATATTGATGCAGATTGCTTACTGGTGTTATTCCTCAAACTAAAATGGTCTTTACTTCTGCACAAGTTCCCTTTACTGTTCCATTGGAAAAATACTGGAGTTGTACACCACATGATAAGGGTTGCAGCTATGGACCAAAGCAATAAACTCTGACTCTCAAAGGTATATCAGATGCATTCTGAACCAGCATAAATACCATGTAAAACCCTAAGGTTCAAATCGTGAAAGATGCACACAGCGTACTGAAGTTAAAGTTAAAGAAGAAAATCCTGGTATAATTGGATTCGATGACCAAACTCCCATTCACTTGAATGACATTAGGATTCACTGAAAGAGTGAAACACCTTTTGTCCTGAGAGGCTACAAGAAAACTAAGCAACTTTCTAAGTCCTGGCTAAATCCTGGTGACTTAAATAAGACATGGGCAACGAGGAGTCCTGTAGCACCTTATAGACTAACAGATTTATTGGAGCATAAGCTTTCGTGGGTAAAGACCCACTTCGTCAGATGCATGTCTAAATAAGACATGGGTGAATTTCACCCCGACAGTTACAGAACCTTGGGTTTGGGCTCCAACTTTCCATTTTATTCTGCATAAAATAGTTTGTAGTTTAATGCAGAACTCCTCAAAAGTTGATCTCACTTTTATTTCTTTTAAAATCAAAAGAGGGATAAAATTGGTGTCTGTCTCTGCAGACTTATGATTAATTGCTTTGTTATAAGGAAAATAAATTAGTGATTCCTCAGATTTCTTGGAAACAAAACCATAGATCACGCCAGTTCCGAACACAAAGATGAAAAAGTTTAATATTCATAGTTTGACTTTCAAAAGATGCATCTGCTATACTGCTCTGAAAGTGTCTCAGTATATTTCTGGCGTGATGAACAATAATGCTTTTTCAATAAGATCACCATCAGAAGACAAAATCAAAACATACCCTTGAAATATAATTCACAATGTACTCAAGGCCACAACTGCTTTTTGTCATGAGCTTGTTTTGCCTCTGCCTGGAATAGGTTTTAATAGTAGCAGAGGGGTGTGGCTTTCCAGTTACAGCACAATATAAAAGCATATGTAGCACACCAGGACAAGCATTTTGTCTGTCTTGAAAGTTGATTATTACTCTTGACAAGAAGGGGAAAATTGCTTCCCATCTCTGGCTGGCTACGCAACCACTCTCTGTTCTACCTTAGGCCTGGCACTTCCCACCTGTTTGGTCACCAACCTTCCTGCCCTGTTCCCAGCAGTCTGTCCCCCACAACTCCTGCTCCCATGCACCTGCAGTGTATGGTAACAAAGTTCCCACAGCCTAGCAAACAGTGGATTTAGAACTGTAGAGCTTACCATGCTTTGGCTTTTTGCTCAGTTTGAACAAAAAGGATGTGAAAGGAGACAAATGCTGTGTAATTTGCACCATCTCTAAGGCCCTATGGTATTGTCAGAGTAGCACAAAGGGGCTTGAGTGTAAATAAGAATTGAGTCCATTGTCACAACAGCAAATGGATAGTTAGAACCTTGGGAATGGGGTTTGAAGAGTAATTTCTTGGTTTGGTCAACCGCATTTTACACAGCGGGTGAAATCTTGGGCCCAAAGAAGTCAATGATAAAATTAGCATTGATCAGCTTGGATTTCACCCACCGATGAATGTCACCAATGAATAAAATATGAAGCTTGGTTTTCTTGAGTCCCAGTCCAGTGTACTACCCACTAGGCTACCACTGACTCCTTCATTGACAACAAAGATAGGCTAGTGTTGAGTGCTTTTGAAATGCCTATCCCACATTCCTTGGAGTAATCATTTGTTATGAAGTGATCTTTTAGCTACATTTAAAACA
>JANRFK010004149.1:112984539-112996978 GCA_030068395.1 Apalone spinifera | reverse complement strand
TGGGTTTTAAGTCAAGTACATGTGTCTGCCTATTGACTCAGTGTTTCTGTTTCAATAATAGACTTAGAGTTGATGTGAATCATTTTAGTTCATTGAAATTAATGGACCTAAATCAACAGACACCGTCTGAGGACTGACTTACCCTCTTCTTCATCCTTTGTCTGGGGTCTCACTGATAAATAGAATATTCTCTCCTTCCTGCGGACTATTCCTCAACTTTTGTGGCATGTAAATTACTTCAATGAGACTCTCTTATGTGCATAAAGTTAAGCAAATGCATAAATAGTTACAGGATTTGAGTCATAGGTTGCATGTACATCAGCCAAAAATAGGAACTAATCTAAAGCCCACAAATGTCAATGAAATTCTTGTTGTAGCTTAATTGTTTAATATTTGGTGAAAAATTGAGAGAATTGCAAATTGTTATTTATCTGTTCCAGTATCTTGTTTGCAAGAAGTAGCGCTGATACATTTTTTCCTTGAAATAATAAATCATGCCTTTTCTATTGACATGATATTTTTATGGAAAATGTTCATTTTGGTTGACTATAGTTTTTACTTATTTTTTTCTTACCCAAAAATCTTGGGGACAAATTAGCATTTGAAAACAATTTTGTCCCTGCATTTGTTTTCCTCACCTTCTCTTATTCCTCTTTTTCCTTTCTCTCTCCTTACTTTTGGTCTTGAATTTTTGAAAACGGCCAACAAAATTATTATATTTTTAGACCGAATATTTCACATGAAAAGAAAAATATAAGGGCTGTAGATTAAGTGCCATTATCTCACGAAATTTAATCGTGATTTTAAAAACTAATCACCATTGTTCCATTTTAATTTCACTGTTAAGCAACAGAATACCAATTGAAACTGATTACATGTTTTGTATGTTTTTCTATATTTTCAAAAATATTGACTCCAATTACAACAGAGTACAAAGTGTACAATGCTCACTTAATATTTATTTCAAATGTTTGCACTGTACAAGTGATAAATAAAACCAGTATTTTTCAGGTTGCATAATTATAAGTACTGTAGTGAAATCTCAGTAATAAATAATGTAGGATTTTTTTTTGGTTACATAACTGTACTTAAAACCAAAACACTGTAAAATTTCAGAACTTCCGAGTCTGCTCAGTCTTACTTCCTTTTCAGCCAATTAAGTAGACAAACAAGTCTGTTTACATAAACAGGAGATAATGCTATCTCCTTATTTGCAATGTGCCTTGAAAATGCAAACAGGTGTTCACATTGCCCTTTTGTAGCTGGCTTTGCCAGGTATTTATTTCCATGTATGTTAGACATTTGCATGCCTGATCATGCTTCTGCCATCATTCCAGAGGATGTGCTTCCTTTCTGCTGATGCTCATTAAAAAATATGTTAATTAAATTTGCAACTGAACTTGTTGAGAGAGAGAATTGTAAGTCTACTGCTCTGTTTTTATCAGCATTCTGCTATATATTCTGTGTTATGGCAGTCTCGGATAAAGACCCAGAACATATTGAGTTTAAAACCACTTTTCCTGCAGATTTGACAAAACACAAAGAAGATACCAATGTGAAATAGCAACTGATTTGGACACAAGATTTAAGAATCTGAAGTGCCTTCCAAAGTCTGAGTGGGATGAGTTATGGACTATGCCTTTAGAAGTTCTAAAAGAGCATCAGACAGTTGAAGATCCATCACAAGAAAGTCAACTTTCTGGTGGTGACATCAGATGCACATTTTCATCATCTGAATCCGTTTGTGCTGCTTTGGATCATTATTGAGCAGAACCCTCATCGACATGGACATATGGTCTCTGGAATAGTGGGAAAAGCATGAAGGGACATAAGAATCTTTACCACATCTGGCATGTAAATAACTTACAACACTAACTACAACAGTGCCCCATGAATGCCTGTTTTCACTTTAGAATGTCACCTGAAACATAAAGTAGGCTTCATTATCTCCCACAAATGTAAACAAAATTATTTGAGGGATTGGTTGAAGGCTCTAAAGTTTTACATTTATTTTTAGAGGGCAGTTGGGGTTTTTGTACATGATTCTACATTTATATACATTTCTACAAGGTCTAACAAAGGAATATTTATGCATCAGATGACAATGACACATGTTTATTAATAAAGTAATTATTTGCTGTTTCTTTCCCCATCTGTGTCTCTTCATTCTGTGTGGAATAATTTAGCTGTGAAGTGAACGGAAATATATGGGTTTTTTTTAAAATGTCTGCTTTGTAATGGTATCTTGTCATCTGATTAATCATGTAGGTTATATTACTAAATAACACCATATGTTACCCCTTGATTATCAGTGTAACAAAATGCAAGGGAAAAGTAGTGCATGATAAATGGATCTGGAACATTTTTGGCTGAAAGTATAAGAGGAAAATCATAATGTTGTCTTGAAAATCAACCAGGTCCTTGAATTGTTCCATAAAACAACTTCCAGAATATAAATCTTTCCTTGGAGATGTAAATAAATACATTTTCAGTTGCACTTTACAATGATGTTCACCCAGAGCACAGAACTAACAGTCTAATTTCAGATGGTGTAGGTAATCATAGCTTTGAAACAAGCTAAGGTTACATTATAAACTCAGGAGATTAAAAAAAGTCTTTGTGGTTTAAAAAAAATGTTTAGAACAAGCACTTAGCTTTTTGATACCCTTCAAAATTGAGTGATAATTAGGCTGAAACTACAATACGAATCAGTTCCATTTAATCTTTTAAAAAAAACCAGAAGATGTTTATCTGGTTAAAGCCTTATGTTAATTAGGCAACCATGTCCAAATTCAGCCCTGCTAAAACCACTTGCAAATTCTACTCTTATTCAAAAGCTTTGCCAGCTTTGCAGTGCTGGATTTCTTTTTCAGTCCCTTTTAATTTGCTCTCAAAAGACTCAATTTTTTTTTTAAGGATCTTGATCCAAAGCCTGTGGAAGTCAATGGATAGTTTCTCAATCCATTTGCATCAACCCCCAAGAAACTGCTCTCGATTTGGAAGGGGAAAATATTCCCTTACCAATGGCTACAGCTGTAACTGTGTGTGTGCTTTTAGTAGTTTTCTTATTGTTGGCTTATATAACAATCGCTCCCAAAGCTCCAATTAGGCAGCGGGGCTCCACTCTGGGTGACGCTTAACAAACATATTGATCTGACCTATTGAACTGTCTTAGCTTCCCAGGAACATAGCTTGCTCAATTCCGCATAGTATGAAAGTTCATGGAAAATGCACCCTGCAACCTCCAGTGCAGGTAGGCTTTGGATGGATTGGTAGGGGAAAGGGTCTGGGCCTCCTATAAGGGTTATCTTCCTCCTGAGCTTGGAAGAAGGACAGCTGGGAGGAGAGGAGCATCATCTTAATTGATTGGCTGGTCATTGCCTTTAACACACTTGGATGGGGACATATTTATAGGCCCTTTCCTTCCGGTGAGGGCACTATTAGAAACTCAGAACTGGAAACACATGTTCTGGATGACTAAAGAGATTTTAAAAAGTGACTGGTGATTTTTGGGAAGCCTGACTTGAAATACCTTAAAAGTGCCTGATATTCAGAAGGTAGATGCTTCAACACTTTTAGGGGATTTGAAATTGGACACCCTGAAATTGGGATATTGAAAATAATTAGTCACTTTCTATAGCAAGTCACATACTCAATGTGTTTGACCTCGATTTTCAAAAGTAACAATTAAGGACAGACATTCAAGTTTACAAGAGGTAAAAAAAATATGGTTTTTCAATAAAACCAAATGTAGAAACAATTTTCTGCAAGCAGTTTGACATCAAGGACTGACATGGGAGACAAATATTTAATAAGGAACTCTGAAAACTAGCTGCGAAAGGCACAAGATGTTACAGTGGATAGAAATTGAAGCAAGAGCAGTTCAGCCTGATAATAAGGTGTACATCTTTAACAGGGAGAATAAGTAAACATTGGAACAACTTACCAAGGGTTTTGGCAGATTCTCCCTCACTGAACATTTTGAAATCAAGATTCAATGGTTTCTAATAGAAGACCTGCTCCAGGAATTATTTTGGGAAAGTCTGGCCTGCCAACAATGAAGAGGGAGCAGCTGCCCAGGGGCCCAGTGATTATAAAAGGCTACAAAAGCAGAAGCCCCAAGTCCTTTTAATGTCCTGACAGACCTAGGCGGCTTGTGCTGGGCAGGGATGAAAGGCTGGCTGAGGCGGTGTGGGGAGGGGACGGGGACAGCAGAACTGGGTGCCAGCCTGAGACCCTCTCGTTCCAGGGGGCCTAAAGCTGCCCCCTCCCACACACCTTGGCCAGGACCTGTGAAAACTGTTAGCCTCCCTGAGGAAAATTCTATGGCCTGCACTAAATAGGAAGTCAGACTAAATGATCACAGTGTAGCCTTGGAATCTGTGAAAAGAACTTCCTGGTGCTGTGGGAGTTAAAGGCACTCATAAGGCTGAGCCCTAGATGGATCTAATTAAGTCTAATTTCATTTTAAAGTCTACACTCGCTTGCTTTAAAACATCTCACTCCATCATCAAAACTGAAATAAGGCCATTATCAAGTCACTCTGGGCAAGTCTACACTACAGTGGAAAGTCAACTTAAGATACGTAATGCCACCTACATTAATTACATAGCTGGAGTCATTATATCTTAAATTGGGAGGTTGACAAGAGAAAATGCTTCCATTGGCCTCTCTTACTCATTAGGAACAGGGCTATTGGCACCGACAGGGGTGTCCTTTCTGTTAGAATTCATGGGTCTTCACCAGACCCGCTAAATCAAATGCTAAAACATCGATCTCCAGAGAGTCAATCTTCTCCATAGTATAGACAAGCCACCTGTGAATGACATCCTCATTTTGTACATAGTAGGGCTTCATCTACACTGCCACTTTTTGTGGCAAAATGCTAATCCGGGACTCATTTGCTTGAGTCACAATCTCATTAGCGTATCTTCTGCCATTTGTTTTTGCGCTAGGGGTTTTTGCTCAAAAACAAGCAGTGTGGACTTTTTTGTGTGCAAAACCCCCACATCCTTATGCCTGGGAGAGGCATAAGGATCTTGCGCAAAACGGGGGTTTTGCGCAAAAAACCCCCAACCCATCCACACTGCTTGTTTTTGCGCAAAAACACCTAGCACAGAAACAAATGGCAGAAAATATGCTAATGAGATAATGACTCATGCAAATGAGTCCTGCATTAGCATAGTTTTTTGCCGCAAAAAGCGGCAGTGTAGACGAAGCCTAGCTGTCTCTGAAGTTCTGTGGACAGCCTTCTTCTGTCCTCTCCTTAAACAAAGTAGTTTGACATTAACTCTGTAACGATGTCAGTGTTTGTGAGTTCTTCACCAAAGGAAAGGCACTGCTCTAGAAAATAAAGGCAAATTGTAATATTAATAAATCGAAATAATTCATAATATTAATAAATTAGTAAAAATCTAAGGATGAAAGTGCAACCAGTGATGGTGATGATTGGAGTAATTCCAGGATATGTTGTGTATCCATGATTGTTTGCGTTGGACATTTACTATGTCATGAGGAAAGTAAGCACAGAAGACAACCAACAAATTTTATGCACAAAAGATGCAGCACATTTAAATGATCTGGTGTTTTCTGTTGACATTTTCCTGCATAACTCCATGCGTTGTTGAATGGAAGAACCCCCCCAGATTTTGGCAGATACAGCAAAAGAAGTTTGTTTGTTCATCAGTAAGGGGAAGATAAAATATATGGCTATGTCTACACAGCAGAGTTATTTTGGGATACCAGAGGAATTCCGAAATAACTAGCGTGCATTTCTCGAATTCATCCACTATTTCGAAATACAGTGGACACACTATTTCGCCATCCCTGTAAACCTCTTCTAGGAGGAGTAAGGGATGGCTCAAAATAGTGCTTTATTTAGAAATTTGGCACCAGGTAGACATCGCCAAATGACAAAATAAGCTATTTTGAAATAGACTTGAAATCAGCTACGCAATTTGCATAGTGCAAATTGCGTAGCTGATTTCAAGTTTTGGGTGCTGTGTAGACGCACCCTCAATGTCCCAAAAGTAACCCTTAGGCTATTTCTTCACTGCAGAGTTTTTGCACAAAACCAACCGGTTTTGGGCAAAAATTTGTGGAATGTCCACACTACAAGTGCGTTCTTGCGCAAGAAAAAGTACAGTAGATCATCAGAAGACAGGGCTAGATCGTCAGAAGACTGGGCTTTGTGTGCAAGAGTTATTCCTCTTTCGATGAGGAATAAGCTTTTTTGAGCAAGAGCTCCCCTATGGCTAAAATGGCCATCAGAGTTTTCTTGCGCAAGAAAACGTCCACACTGCCATGGACGCTCTTGTGCAAAAGCACATGGCAGTGTGGATGTACTCTTGTGCAAGAACTTTTTGTGTATGAACGCTTGCGCAAAAAGTTCTTGCGCAAGAAGCCCGCAGTGTAGACGTAGCCTGAGAGTGGATGAAGAAACAGTGAAAGAAATAAGTCATTTCCCCTGTTTAGGTAATGAGATATGCAGTGGTAGTGACAACATGCTGTATGACAAGCAACAAATATGAAAAACAGCTAACAACTTTCATGAATTTGAAAATAATTGGAAAAGTAGCACCATTGTCACACAAATATGAATTTTCAACACCAGCCTCGTGTCTGTCTTCCTTTATGGTGCTGAATCATGGAAAACTGCAATAGACATTATAATTGAAATGTATTTGATCCTTAGTCAGGAATGTGCATTTGTGATAGCCACCGCTATTCAGAACAGCTTGTGACTTTGACTTCTCTAATGCATGCATAGTGATTTTAATTAGAACCTGCAGCAAAAAGGATAGCTGTGGATATCAATTTGCTTTGCTAAAGCATAGCTGAAGGGGAATCTTCCGAGTTATGAGGCAGGTTTCCAGATTAATCAGCACCATTTAAATCTAGGGATAAACATTTGTGCTTAAATCCTTTTTTCACAGAAAGATAACTGTGTAGAATGTCTGTGAAAACAGAATAAGCCGTAAGCTTTTTTTCCCCCCTTGTACTGGTAATTAAATATGGTAAATTGACTGATTTTTACAATCAACAGCAAAAGTTAACCATCTACTGCCTGTGTTTCTACAGCTCCTAGCACAATGGAGGACATTCCTAGTTGGCCCTGATGCACAACTGAGATTTTCATAAGTGACTACAGGTTATACTTTCCTAAACAGGGACTCTCTTGTCTGGCAAGAACCATGGTCCAACAGACCATGGATATGCCTCAATCAGATTTCCCCAGGTCTCAGATCCCACAGTGTTTGGGCTGGCATCCAGCAGCCCTGGCCAGGGCCACAAAAGATCGATTCAATTGGGTTACAGCTATGGGTTGGGTTACAATTATGGAATGTCTGAATAGAGAGAAACCAGATTTTGAAACTGTGATTGGGACCAGATTGGGATTGACCTTCTTGCATCAGTGGGGCTAGGAAGGAAAAACAAGGGATAACTTGCTACCAGGATAAAGGGCTATATGATTCTGATAATTTATTAGAAAACAATAACTTGATCAGATTCATTCAGGACTTTCATTGTGCATCACTATACGCAACTTTCCGGTAAGAGAGTCTGGTTATTGCACTAGGTGTCCTTGAACTATTCCCATAACAAATAAAATTCTAATTCCATCAACAACCTTAGACTCCTTTGGGGGGTTTGTCTAATTAGAGATTTTGTACAAAATGGCATAAGGAGGTTGTACTGCTGATTTGCATTAGATTATAACTGGAGCAAGTCGTGCTGGTGCAACTCATCTGTGATGCGTAGGAGGAGTGCTGGCCAGCATTCGGTGACCAAAGGGTTAAACTCTGGTAGCTAGGGAGTGTTGGCAGGGAGCCAGGAGAACCAATGGGAGAGAATGTTCAAATTTGAATTGAAAGATATACCTGCCTGCTGTTTGTTTGTATTTTGTTTGTTTTGTGTGTGTGTGTGTGTGTGTGTGTGTGTGTGTGTGTGTGTGTGAATTTTGAGCTAGGAGCTTGGAAAACCAGATGTATTGAACCAGGCAAAACTACCATGCCTACAATGAATACTGGGCATAGAAATGGTCTGAACCTTGAAGCACAGGTTGTAAGTAGATAGGAAAATGTATATATAGTCGCAATCAGGTTATTTTCTTTGTTTTGTTGTTTGGTTAAATTTCTCAGTGCTAAGTCCATGTGCCCGCTCCCTCCCCCCCCACCATTGTATTTTTAAGATGTAGCCCAGAGATACCATTTATTTGTTTTATGTTCTTTTCTCAGTTGCTCTGCAACACCTCACAATCAATTATGCTTTACTAAGTATATCTTTTTATTTTGTTAATAAAATCACCTTTTTTGAGGATGGTAGGATTCTTGTGTCCTGGAAGGTAACAGGATGACTAAGACTGAGAGGTCTACTATCAGAGATTGCAGTTTTTCTTTTTTTCTTTTTCCTTCAAGCTCTCTCATGGTAAAAGAGCTTCGGGGTATCCCTCTTGCAAGAAGTTGGAGTACTTCTTTCTGGGCCCAAGAAGAAAGGATTTTTTACACTTAGTAGTGGCAACCTATTGGCCAAGGCCAAGTAATCTATGACCTTGGGGAGCTTTTAAGCAGAAGCCTGTGGAGAAATTGGAGAGGGTCCAGAGAAGAGCAACAAGAATGATTAAAGGTCTAGAGAACATGACCTATGAAGGAAGGCTGAAAGAATTGGGTTTGTTTAGTTTAGAAAAGAGAAGACTGAGGGGGGACATGATAGAAGTTTTCAGGTATCTAAAAGGGTGTCATAAGGAGGAGGGAGAAAACGTGTTCATCTTGGCCTCTGAGGATAAAACAAGAAGCAATGGGCTTAAACTGCAGCAAGGGAGGTTTAGGTTGGACATTAGGAAAAAGTTCCTGTCAGGGTAGTTAAACACTGCAATAAATTGCCCAGGGACGTTGTGGAATCCCCATCTGTGGAGATATTTAAGGGTAGGTTAGATAAATGTCTATCAGGGATGGTCTAGACAGTATTTGGTCCTGCCATGGGGGTAGAGGACTGGACTCGATGACCTCTTGAGGACACTTCCAGTCCTAGTATTCTATGATTCTAAGGTGTTTTTAAGGTCTCTTGTGGAGCCCCACCTTCTATACTTGGAGTGCCAGAGTGGGGAACAGCCTTGACAACATCTACACTGCGAGTTTGCATAAAAGTAGTTTACAGGGTGGGGGAAATCTTTCTTATATCTAGGTTCTTAAGCATTTGTCCTTTTCCTGCTTCCCTCCCTCCCCCCTCTTTTGGAGGTTTGTACAGCAAAAACAGATTCATAGAGGGATTGGAAAGAATTATTCCTGCCAGGGCTTTGCAACTGTCCACCCTCTTCAATAATATATTTGGTGGGACATCCCAACATGATCACAAGCAATTAATAATTAACTGTGCAATTTAATCCCTCCTTCAGCCACTTAAACATAAAATTGATCAGTGGAACACTGGACTTGAATGAGCTTTGCTGCTGCTTTCTTTCGCTGCTCCTCTTGCCAGACCCTGTTGTAGCAGTCAAGGAAAGGGAATCACGCTAATGAATGAGTATCTTGTAGTAGCTGACAGGTACAATTTGTGTAATGTCTTTGCACTTGCTGGCCCTTGCTAGTTTTTCTTCTTCCCACTCCGTAACACAGCCCCGCTAAAAAAGAAAGCTGCTTTTGCTGAACTAAAGGACCCTTCTTCTATCATGCAATTAGGTTCTCCAAGCATTTAAGTTCTGATTACTATGCACATTCACACAGCAATGTAATTAGAGTGTATACAGAGGTCAACCCAAGTTAAGATGAAGACCGTGTTTGATTCATTTACTGACGTGTTTTAGTAGGAAGAAGAAACTCAGTGAGATTCATTTCTCATTTCCAAGGTTGTCCTTGAGCAGACAGAGAACAGAGGATAATTCAAGGGTGGGCAAATTCCGGCCTGTGGGCTGGATCCAGTCCACAGGGTTAGTCCCTGAAGGGCTCCCACCTCCATGTTTATCTGTGCCTCCACAGGTATCAGGGGATCACAGCTCTGGTTGGCTGTGAATTGCTGTTTGTGGCCAATGCGAGTGGCGGTAAGCAGATTCCTGGTCCTGTGGTGTTCTCACCTGTAAATCCTTGGTTTGTCTACTGGCTCCGTGGTTGTCATGGAGAAAACTGGGATACTAGGCCTCTTGTTGTAATGTGCCTTTATCAAATCCCTCCCACACCTCTATCCCATCAAGTCAAACTTGAGGAGCCCAGCTCGGCAGAGTGTGTGTGATATTATTCTGAATGATATCATCCTGATGTCTCTGGTGGGCAGAACTGGATTGTTACTTCTTGGGAGAATATTTAATCTTCTCCTGCTGCCACACTTTCTACATGGACCAGAGACAGTCTCTTACTGTTTCTTAGCTCGTTGCGTCCCTTTTGTTCTCCTGTTTATTGCACAAATGCCTGTTTAAGTTGATATGCCCCCAAAAGCCCTAACTCGGTCTCCTTAGAGCAGTGGTGCGCAACCGGTGGGTCGCGATCCCCTTGGGATGTCTTCCTGGGGGGCCACCAGATCTAAGCGCTGCGCCGCACTTCTCAAATTATCTTGGGGGTTGCGACACAAGTATATGGAGGTCGTGGTTGAAAAAAGTTTGCGCCCCTCTGTCTTAGAGCACTGCACACTCCCTTGCAAAATACAGATACTCTTTCACATTCAAAGACTACGTAAAACAAGTCTAAACTGGAGCTATCATCTCTCTCTCTCTCCCTTTCCCTCTCCCTCTCCTCTTTATACCTATCTGGAATTTTGATCTGAAAGGAAAGCAAAAACAAAACTGGATATTAGGCAGTATTGTGCCAGAGATTATCCTACTTTTTGGAACTAGAGAGGTTTACCTCATGCCTCATCTATTCTTTTATGCTGTAGTCAGTAGGTAAATCAAGGAGTTCAGCGATGTGTATATTATCCACAAAATGGTTTTGGCTAACATATAACTGCAGGTGCACCTGAAATGGAGGTGTTTATGACCTGCCAACAATCCCAACCCCATCTCCTTTATAATTTTGAGTCAAAGCTTACTGTAGAAAGTACCTTTCTTTGTTGGTAGCTGGTATTTCTCATGAAGATGTGTGAAAGAGGCTAACATTTTCTGTTCAATAATTTCTATAGATAAGAGTCCTTTGGTAAGCCTGATGGATTTGGGCTTCAAGATATTAGCATTTAAGGAATTGACCAGATTGAGCGAAGTATCTAACACTTGCAACCCACTGCGTTATCCTAATTTAACACGGATACTATAATTGTCAGGGTTTTTTTTCTCCTTCTCCTCCTCTTCCTCCACCCTTTTTCTGCTTTAAATTTTGGGGTTTCTGGGCCCCTCTGTGCCTTTTGCCCCACTCATCTGAAGAAATGGGTTGCACCCACAAAAACATATATAAAAAATATAGTTGGTGAGATTAGAAGCAAAAATATTAGAGTTGATTTTCTGTAGTCTCCAGAGAGAGAGAGAGAGAGAGAGAGAGATTTTCTTTAAAGCTGAAGTCAACCATTAAAAATAGTATCAGAGGGGTAGCTCCAATAAATCTGTTAGTCTATAAGGACTCCTTGTTGCATTAAAAATAGAAGTGCAGTCAGACCTGAAGAAGTTACTTCTCAAACCCCACTGGGTTTTGGGAAGAAAGTTGCTGGGGCAGAGCCATTTTATTAAAAATCATAATTGAAAATCCAGGTGATAGAAATACAAAGTAGATAATTCCAGCACTCACATTTGGCTATGATTTCTTATGTATCTTGTGGGATCTCTGTGGAGTCATTGTATTCCATAAGAATTGTTGTATAACTCTCCTTGTTCTTGAGAAAGTTGAAGCAGGAAATTTAAGAGAAATTAATTTTGTATAAACTAATCTTGGCTATACGTTCATTTTAACAGCATCTACCTTTCCCAGTAAAGATTTTGGGAAGTAAATGCTATTTCTTCATCTGTTGTCACTTCTGAGTAAGACATCTATATGTGCTGTCTTTCATGAATCAGAGCATACCCGGAGGCCTATGTAGGTTATCTCTTTGCATGAATGGAAGGAGAATTATTATACTTGAAATGGATTTGGTCTATGAGAAATCTATCACTTGAGATTTCCTTCAGTTTATCTGAAATCCGTAGTAGCAGTGACTGCAATAAAATTTAAGAGTAAACAGAATATCATCTGTGTATAGACTCATTGTGTACTCTATTTCAGCTGGTAATTCCTGGTAATGGTATCAGTCTGAGAGATTCTGCTTGCCATTCCATGGCGATGTCAAACAATAGGGCTGTCTCTCATCATGTCTGACACATTCCTTAATTTGAATTTAAACGTGGAGGAGAAAACAGATTTTGTCAAAGAGAAACAAGGTGAGACTTGTAAAGAATATTAGTCCAGGTCAGAAATTTATGTCCAAATGCTAATTTTAATCATAGAATCATAGAACACTAGGACTGGAAGGAACCTCGAGAGGTCATCGA
>JANRFK010004149.1:112963798-112977659 GCA_030068395.1 Apalone spinifera | reverse complement strand
GGGCTGTCTACGCTGCCCCTTCTTGCGCAAGAAAAACCCTTTTGTGCAATGCCGTTATGCCAATTATTTTCACCAATGAAAATGGCCATGTTTACTTTGGCTGTTTCTACCACCATTTGGATTCAAAATAGTCAAGTTGCCTGATGATCCAAGTATAGTGCTCATTGACTAAAACAGATCATCATCTTGGGCTGAATGCATCTAAGTCCCAGACGCTCTCCAATGTGCTGAGTTGTGAGTGGGCCATTGCCCATCTGTCAGGCAAAATAGCTCAAGGTGACTTAATTTGCTTTCATGGAAATAGCCTGGTAGCTTACTGGGTGAGTCTTGTCTTTGGAGTGCCCCATCATGCATTCTGTTTCCAATAGCTTGTTTGACAACACTGTTGCAGTAGAACGAACCCCAACTTTCTTTCTTTCTTTGTGACCTCTTGGTCCCTACTAAATTCCTGTGTTGCATGGTTGTCTTCACTTTAGGCATTTTTCTCAAGCTTTTCTGGATTTTTTTTTTGACAGAGCCACACAGTTGTAGCTCTAATATAGCCAATTTGCAATTGTTCAGCTGAATGCAATAATTTGGCCAATATTTTTAGCAAGGCTTTCTCTGAAGATTTCCCTAACATAAAGAAACAGGGTTAAATCTGACAGCCTATGGACCTTTTCTTTTATTCACTTAGAATCACTTAGGGTTAGAAGAAATCACAAGGGTCAGCTGGTTTAATCCCTGCCAAGATGCAGGGTTTATTATGGCTCAGCCATCCAAGACAGATGTCTGAAAACCCCAAGTGAAGGAGCTTCCATGGTCTCCTGAGGTAGTCTGCTCCATTGCCTTACTGTTTGCACCATTAGGAAGTTTTCCCTGAGATTGAATCAAAACTGCTAGGTGCCTAAGCATATCCGGTACCTTCAGGCTTTGATCATGTGGCTTGCATTCCATCACTGTGGTCATTTTTGTCACTTGCCTCAGGATCCTTTCCCAGGTTCTCTGCAGCCTCTCTCTACATCACTCTCCATCGGAGGTCAAACTAGAGCTGAGGAGAGGGGTACTATCCCCTCCAGTGACTTGCATGCCGTGCCTCTGTGAATGCAACCCAAAATCACACTTGCTTTCCTTGCAACAGCATTGCATTGGGAATCAATGCTGCAATTCCCCCACAGCTCCCAGATGCTTCTCACCTGTGCTGCTATCCTTCATTTCTGCATTTGAGACTTTTTGCCCACTAAAAATACAATGGAAATGCTAGTGTCTCCTTGTATAAAATGGATAGTGTCATGATTTCCTATATAATATCTGACTGACCGTCACAGGTGAGTCATGGTAGCACCCAGGAAGTAAACCTCCCACCATGCCCCTGCTAAAATTGTAATGGCTAGCTGGGGTGCTCCCACATGCCCCATCCACGTCTCTCTGGGTGGCCATCCCTGCACCCTCTCTTCCCTCGCAGGTACCAGTCACCCCTGCTGACAGTAGCTCACTTAAACTCTGAGGCATCTTTACTGAAGAGACATACGAGTAAAGAAAGAGGGGGAAATCCTATACACAGAGTAGCACAGATCTAAGTAGGACCTTTGAACACTAAAAGGTAGGGGACTACCTCTAGCTAGTTTACAGAAATAATGGCTGACATGGAATAAAACTCTGGAACAGAACTACCTAGGTCACTGTGCCACATGGTAAAAATATAAGTCTGAAGAATGAACACTTTTTAAAATTCTGAATGAGTTAGTCTTAATGTTTCGCTGTAGCCATACGATTACAATAGGAGTAATAGTAGAGGCAGTCAGTACTGAGGACAATAAAGGCTTGGAATACACGTTGGAGTACTTTGTGGATGGTATGTAACACCAGAAACCTAAATGTCTCCGTTCCTAACCTGCATGTTCAAAAGGTATCCATGCACTAAATGACAGGCTGTATTCCTGACAGAGTTTTTGAAGTCTTTATTGGTTAGTTGTACTCAATTGTCTATTATCCGAGATCATCAAATGACATGTTCCAAGGCAGGACAAACTGTAACTAAACACAGGTTATTCACTGATGTCGATAGCAACTGGGAGGGGAGGGAGAAGAAAGAACCACCTAGGGTCTGGTTGTGATGGAGTTCATTTCTACACCAGCCTCACTGTACTATAGACCAACCTGGGGGCTAGTGCAATATGTTCCAGATGGCTCTGACTCCCAAGCCGCTGTGTGGTAGCTGACAATACTGAGTATGCAGAAGCACTGTGTTTTCACACTGACAATGGCCCAGTGCCAAGCACTACAGACAACGTAGCATGAAAGCAAATTATCTTGGCTATATTCCAGGTGGGAACTCCTGAGAGGTTTGAATGGGGATTCCCTTTTATTAGCACTGGTTGAAAAAAAAAATCTGTCTAAATTCTCTGTCAAAAACACTTTATTTTCAACTAAATTACTTTTTTGCAAAGTTTCCTGATTTCCATAAAAAACAAAACTGACGTTTGTTTTGTTTTGTTTTTCACGTAGTTGTTCTGAGATGCTTCTTGGGAGCTGTAGTTTGGCTTCCTCACAACCTTATTTTCCTCTGTGGGTCAGGCTGCCAGACTACATTTCCCATGATGTCCCTCTTGGCATTTTGGGAGTTCCTGGCCTCCTCATGAGATGAGACTATGCTGCATGATGGAAGATGTAGTGTGACCAGAGAGCCTAGCCTGACAGGAATAATCAGAGTATAAGGCAATGAAATTATAGCTCCCATGAAGTAGTATGGGCATTTTCAAATTGAAATATTTCATCTTTTATTTATTGCTGGATAATTTACAATTTTTCATACTTAAACCCTCACTTGCTAACCAGCTCTAGCTTTTACCTTTGCATCTACATTGAGGGTATGTCTAGACTGCAGGCTTGTTTTGAAAGAAGCTTTTTCGAAAGAGCTCTTTTTTGAAAGAGAGCATCCACACCTCAAAACCGGATCAAAAAAGCGATCTGCTTTTTCGAAAGAGAGAGTCCAGACTGCATGGATGCTCTCTCAAAAGAAAGCCCTGATTGCTATTCATAGAAAGGCCACCAGTGCACCTGTGCTTTTTTCGTTTGCCTCTTCTTTTGAAAAATTTCCCTGTTCTGCATCCACACACGCCTTTTTCGAAAGAACGCTTTTGAAAAAGGCGTTCGTCCTCGTAATTTGAGGTTTACCAATGTCAAGAAAACCCCTGTGTTCTTTCGATTTAATTTAGAAAGAACACGATTGCAGTGTGGATGCAGGTGCAGTTTTTTTGAAAAAACAATGTCGTCTAGACATACCCGAAGAGTCCAACATGAAATTCAATATAAATGCTTCATTGGACATTTAACCTAGTAAAAAGCCAGCACTATATTGGCTCTGTTTTGCTATTGCTCTCCTAGCTATATTTGTCTGTCATTCTTTTGAGTGGTGGCTTTTATTACCATTCCTCTGTCTTCAAATATTATTTGTGTGGGGTCTTACTTGTGAATATTGATCTAAAAAACATATATAGAGTAGATTTAAGGAATCATAATATTACTGAAAGGCTATGTCTGCACTACATGTTTTTGTGGCAGAAGATATGCTAATGAGGGATTCATTACCACAAGTCGCGACATCATTAGCATATTTTCTGCCATTTCTTTTTGCGCAAGGGGTTTTTGCGCAAGAAGAAGCAGTGTAGCCACTTCCATTTTGCACAACCCCCTTGTTTTGTGCAAGGTCCTTAAATCTCTCCAGATCAGTCCCTCATTAGCATATTTTCTGCTGCAAAAAGGTATAATGTAGACAAAGCCAAAGGGTTGTTAGGTAAAGGAGTTGATTACTATGGTGTCATTATATTATATTTACATTACAATGACAGAAAGAAACTCCAATAAGCATTGGATTTTCAATATGTTAAGTACAATATGACCACATAGCACAAAAATAGTCTCAGCCCTCTGAGGGCACATCTACCCTCAGAAATAACTGAGGTTATTTTGACATAGCAAAGTGCACGTCTAAACAGCAAGCCATTATTTTGAAATACATTTGAGATTGCAGACTTCTTTGACTTCTGTAACCCTCATTTCATAAGGAACGAGGGAAGTCAAAGGAAGAGTGTTTTTCCTTCGACTTTGACTCTGCAGACTGTGCCAAAAGCCAAATTAAGCTATTTTGACTTCAGCTACGCTCTAAGGTGCTTCATTTGCATAGATTCCATAAGCTGTGCTCCACCATGTTCTTGACATAACACCATCTGTGAAAGGGTAGGAAGGCAGTTGTTCAGGATCAGGAACCACCGGCTGAGAGGTCCTTCAGAGTAATCAAATTCTTTGAGCCATTTTGTATTGCCAGAGCACTGCAAAAGAGTGGAGAATGGAGCTCAGGAGGCTGGAAGTCAATTGAACACATGCCAGAAAGAATTCAGATGCTGGGCTGGCCTCTAGCCTAAATGCTAGGATCCAGATTGCTGACCAAAAACATCAGGGCTGAAATAGATTGTTCCACCAATTCATAGCAATAATGAGTGCTACCGTCTCAAGGAATTGAAAGGCAGGATAGGTTGTAAAGGTCTTGCTGCACATCTATGATGGGTTTTGCGCTTGGAAAAATGTCTTCTAGACAAATGTTATCTGCAACCATAATTGTTAATTGAAATCAAGCATATCAAATAAAATGCCATGCAATTCTGCTAGAAGTAGTCTGAGCTCAGCTGCCAATAATCACTTGACAAATCTTGTAAGGATACAAGGTAGAATTGTAAGTACAGAACAATATACTACAGAACCTTTATTCATTAACAAATTACTCTGATGGCAAGTTTGACCAAGAACAGAGCATTTTAAAAATCTTTTCAGTGTTCAAGCTTTAATGCATTTGGGAAATTAGTTTTCCCCTCTTGTTTGCTTGTTTTATTGCTGTACAGGGCCTGATCCTGAAAACTCTTAATGACATGAATAAGAATTAGGGCTTCTGAGCAATTTTAAACTTAATCACAATTAATTACAAAGTTAAATAATTATTAAGAACATAAGAATGGCCATACTGGGTCAGACCAAAGGTCCATCCAGCCCAGTATCCTGTCTGCTGACAATGGCCAATGCCAGAGGGAGTGAATCGAACAGGTAATGATCAAGTGATCTCTCTGCTGCCATCCATCTCCACCCTCTGACAAACAGAGGCTAGGGACACCATTCTTTACCCCATCCTGGTTAATAGCCATTTATGGACTTAACCTCCATTAATTTATCTAGTTCTCTTTTAAACCCTGTTATAGTCCTAGCCTTTACAACCTCCTTAGGCAAGGAGTTCCGCAGGTTGACTATGCGCTGTGTGAAGAAGAACTTCCTTTTATTTGTTTTAAACCTGCTGCCCAGTAGCTTCATTTGGTGGCCCCTAGTTCTTATATTATGGGAACAAGTAAATAACTTTTCCTTATTCACTTTCTCCACACCACTCATGATTTTATTATATACCTCTATCATAGCCCTCCTTAGTCTCCTCTTTTCCAAGCTGAAAAGTCTCAGTCTCTTTAATCTCTCCTCATATGGGACCTGTTCCAAACCCCTAATCATTTTAGTTGCCCTTCTCTGAACCTTTTCTAATGCCAGTATATCTTTTTTGAGATGAGGAGACCACATCTGTATGCAGTATTCAAGATGTGGGTGTATCATGGATTTATATAAGAGCAATAAGATCATCTCTGTCTTATTCTCTATCCCTTTTTTAATGATTCCTAACATCCTGTTTGCTTTTTTGACTGCTGCTGCACACTGCATGGAGTCTTCAGAGAGCTATCCACCATGACTCCAATATCTCTTTCCTGATTACAGATAGTTGTAGCTAAATTAGCCCCCATCATATTATATGTATAGTTGGGGTTATTTTTTCCAATGTGCATTACTTTACATTTATCCACATTAAATTTCATTTGCCATTTTGTTGCCCAGTAACTTAGTTTGGTGAGATCTTTTTGAAGTTCTTCACAATCTGCTTTGGTCTTAATTACCTTGAGCAGTTTAGTATCGTCGGCAAATTTTGCCACCTCATTGTTTACCTCTTTCTCCAGATCATTTATTAATATGTTAAATAGGATTGGTCCTAGGACTGACCCTTGGGGAACAGCACTAGTTACCCCTCTCCATTCTGAAACTTTACCATTTATTCCTACCCTTTGTTTCCTGTCTTTTAACCAGTTCTCAGTCCATGGCAACTTAATTTACATAAGAGCCTTTAGTGAGGGACCTTGTCAAAGGCTTTCTGGAAATCTAAGTACACTATATCTACTGGATCCCCCTTGTCCACATGTTTGTTGACCCCTTCAAAGAACTCTAAAATTTTCTTTTTCAATATTTTGGGTATTTTTTTACATTTCCAAATATAGTGTTTTTAGTTACTACAGTTCTCACTTTATATTTTTATTACACATCTGCACTGTAAAGAACAAAAACATATATTTTTCAATACAAGAACTGTATTGTAATATCTTTATCAGGAAAGTTGAACTTACAAATGTAGAATTATGTACGTAAAGCTCCTTGCATTCAAAAATAAAACAATGTCAAACTTTAAAGCTTGTAAGTCCACTCAGTCCTATGTCTTGTTCATCCAGTTATTCAGACAAACATATTTGATTAGTTTGCAGCAGACAATGCTGCCTGCTCCTTTCTTACAATGACACCTGAAGGCGAGAACAGGCGTTCACATGGTCCCATTGTAGCTGGTGTTGCAAGATATTTACATGCCAGATGTGCTAAAGTTGCATAGCTTCAACCTTCATGCTTCAACCACCATTCCAGAGCTTGATATATGTCTGATACACAACATTTAGATCTAGCTATTAGTGTGGGGGCAGCAGATCATCATTATCTTCAGTGATTCTATGACAAATCAGACCATCTGTAGTAGTCCATATTTTAGCCATTCTATCCTCAAGTTCTTTAGTGTTTGGACCAGCTCAGTATTGCTAATATATAACTACTATTCTCCATGTGAAAATATATTCCAGTTGCTATACATTTTATGGCTTTGTCTTTAATAATTGGAAACCATCTTTCACATTTGCACGTCAGTAACACTATTAATTTTAAATAACACCATTTTATAAGGGCTGCTCAATACACTGGCCCATATGAATAATTTTCATGAGCTATACTGTACTGTAGACAACCCACAGCTTGAGTTTTCAGCTAGGTGCTATTTGTTTTCTAAGAGGTGGTATAGAAATAGTTTTGATTTGATAGCTGATTATAGGAAATGCAGCCCTGATTTACCCTTTGACTTCAGATTTGGTTTCTGACTGCTGGCTCTAATCTTTGGCCTTGCTGCTGGACTTGCCCCTCCTGGATCCTACTCAAACTACAAAGTATGATCACCCACATTCTGGTTCCTGCAGAGGCAAAAAGTTGAGTAGAATTAAGATAGATTAGACATTTATATGTTCCCTGAGGGTACGTCTACACTGCACACTTATTTCAAAATAAGCTATTCCGTAAGAAATATTCTGAAATGGCGTATTTAGAAATAGCACATCTACACTGCAGGGAAGCCTCAAAATTAGTCGGAGGCAGGCTTCCCTAATGCGGATGTGCTACCTCAATTTAGAACCCCAGGAGGCACGGGGGAGTAATTACTCTGAATGGCCTGGGGGAGGAGCTACTTTGAAATAGCAGCAGTGGAGCGTCCACACTCCTGCTATTCTGAAATAACTATTTCGAAATAGGCGTTATTCCTCATGGAATGCGGTTTTCAGAAGTCGGAACAAGCCATTTGTTATTTTAAATTTATTTTGAAATAACAGAATTGCTGTGTAGACACTCACATTGTTATTTCAAAATAACTGTGCTGTGTAGACACACTCTTTATTCTTTAGGACACAAATCAACTATACCTGTAAAATGTGGATAATATCACTCACATCTACTGTGAAGTGCTTTCAGATCTACTGATGAAAAGTACTTTGAGTATGGTAATACCATTTCTATTATAAGTATTTACATCACCCCTAATAAGAGTACCTGAGCTTCATTCTCTTTCAAGTATTTATCTCCACTACAATCCCCTAATGAGGGCCTTAATGCTATTATTCCCCCTATACAGATGGAGAACTGAGGTCTTGTCTACACTGACTTCATACATTGGTATAGCTACATGTCTCAAGGAACATGAAAAATTCATATCTCTGAATGTCATAGCCATACTACACCAACTTAACCCCTGGAGTAGATCATACTAGGTTGAGAGAAGACTTCATTTGTTGACCTAGTTATCACCACCTGAATTTCCAACTAGCTCTCTTCCCCAGTAAATCTAAGCAGTCAGCTATTTGAAATTTACTGTCTTTGGCTACGTCTAGACTACAAGCCTCTTTCGAAAAAGAGCGTCTAGACTGCAACCACTTCTTTCAAAAAAGTGAGCCACTTTTTCAAAAGAGAGCACCCAGGCAGTCTGGATGCTCTCTTTCAAAAAAGCACTGTTTGCATTCAAGAACACCTTTTTTCTAAAGAGAACTTTCAAAAAAAAGGCATTCTTCCTCGTAAAATGAGGTTTACCACGGTCAAAAAACCCACCGCGTTCTTTCGATTTAATTTCAAAAGAACGCAGCGGCAGTCTAGACACAGGGGAAGTTTTTTTTAAAAAAAGCCACTCTTTTAAAAAAAAACCCTGTAGTCTAGACACACCCTGCGATTGTAAGCACAAGGACTTAACTTCTACTTCAGCCAAATGGATTTTCTGCACAGGGGTGAATTTCACCCTGTGAATTTTGGGCACTCAGGTAGAATTACCATCATCTCCATCTGCTGAGAAGTAGATATTTGAGTTCACAAGATAACAGATACTCTGGATAAAGATGGATGTGAAATGAACTGAGTCTCTTTATACAGGTATGGTAACAATGGCTTTTGAAAATAGAGGAACTTATGTGCTTAAGTCCCATTTTTTCCAAAAGTTACTTGAGTGTTTAGGTATCTGAATTACAGTGGGAGGCAGCAGAGAATGCTGGTTGGACAGGCTGCCTTCCCACTATCATACCATCCTGCTGTTGGCGTGGATCCGTAGACAGTCTACCTTTCTAGCTACCTACCTTTTCTGGACTCACCCAACTAGGCTCCAAGTTTCCACAGGTTGCTTAGCTCCCAAGGTGCAAGTTGAAAAAGTGTAGTGATTCTTCCCTAGACTTTGTATCTTGAGTTTTCACTGTGTATGTAAATCACTGCGCACAGTGAGGACTGCTAGGCACTACCTCAATAGAGCTAGTAACGAGTGGGATGTTGATTTACACCAGCTGAAGAGCTGGTGCTCAGATGTGATATGGAAGTGAACATTGCAAGCCTTATCCAAGGGAGGACTCACTTCCTGCAGATTAAGAAAAACATGAGGCAGATTAAATGTGCACTTTTGACATTGTCCTCTTCTTTGATTAGTTGTCTTGCATTAATATAAATCTTCACAGCCATCATTGGCCTTTGATGTTTATGTTTGGAGCATAAAACATGTAGCACTCGATATGCATCTCATGCAAATAAGGAAAGCAAAGGGGGGCAAAAAGCTGAAGACTCCGCTGCAAATGACAAGAGCATTTATTAGACTGAAGAAGCGACTCCTTTTTGTTTCCTTATGAAGTGCTTTCCGTCCATCAAAAATTGTCAGTGAACACCCCAAAATGGCCACCTGTTTCAAACAGAATTCAGCTGCATAAGCATACTCCTTTTGTCCTTTGTGAAATTTTAAAGACCAGCTCTAATTTTAACACCAACAGGAATGATATCTCATGCCTCATTTATAGTCTGCCCTTTTATGTGGGGTTTTGCTTTACACATGATAAGATTTCAATGCTCAGCTCTGACTTCTCATGGTCACAGTAATCCTCCCCAGGGAGGCTTTTACTTTTCCTTCCAAATTGATCACTGCTTATATTAGACAATTTGTATGTCTGTCTCTTGCCATTGACCTGTCTAATCCCATGAATCCCAATTGACCGAATAGAATGACAGAAGAGAGGGTCTCTACATTCATGTCTCAAAGAGCCACGTAAAGCTGATGAGTCCAGGGGGACAATGTTAGACTGATGGCCAGATTACAGAACAATGGAGGGATACATGATCTAAACCTCATTGGGAATATTGCCTACAGTGCAGCAAACCTCAGCAAAAGTTTGGAAAGGAGGAAGCCTTTGAAGAACTATCCTTTCATAAGAAGATGTTTTAGAGGCACTTAAATTCATTTTCCCCCAAAGAGTTGCCTGATTCTGGTATCCAGTTACAGACACTGAAACTCTTTTTCAGAAGTATTGAGCATACCTGTCTCAGGTATTGTAAACGGGATCTGGGAGTGCTTAGTGCATCAGAAAATCTGAAGATGGATTCTCAAACTCAATACAGAGCCCTTATGAGTGAAATAGCCTAGATGAGGATACAGGCTGCAATTGTCTTTATCGCAAATGCAATGGATTACTGACAAAACTAAATCACTGTTGCTTCTAAGTGGAATGTTCTTTCAAGTAAGCCATCACTCCTAACACAGTGAAGACAAAATAGTCAGCTCCCCATGTTGTGTCTGGTGAAAGAGCGATATGACAGCTGTCTCAAATGTTTAGTTTAAGAAATAGTGAGATGATGTGTGTGTGTGGGCGAATTCCAAGACTATTTGATAGGGAATTAGCTATGCTCATGCACATGCCAAAGCCTTTCGCTAAAGGCTAATTCCATTTGGGGTACCCTCCAGCCATTACCCAAAACGTGGAGGCTGAAGTAGTGTCCTTGAAGGTCTCTTATTTTTCCCACACCTTCAATATTTTGGAGCCAAGATTGCATCTTGTTACAGTGACCAATATTGTAAAAACTTCTATTTTAAGGGGGTGGAGGGACTTTCCAAATTGACTACAGATCGAGGTTACTAGCTTTGTTGAGAATTGGACCATGTTATGGAATCCAATGTAGCCAATCAACTTGATTTGTTTGGAAGACCTCTTGGGAAGTACTATAACATGGAGCAAGCTAGAATCATATCCCTAATGGGTCAAGGTGAATAAGGAAGACTATTCTTTTGGGCCAACAAGAAACGCAGACACCCTGCTTTCTGAGACAGAACCTGTGGAAAGAGGAGACCAACAACCACAAATCATGTCAGCCTTCCTTGTTAAGTGTCCATAGACCCTGCGAATGAAATGCTAAATGACCATAAGACCCTGCTTATGAAAGGTAGTTGGTAAGATGCCATTACTTGATTCCCCTTGACTGGACATCCGGCACTGACTTCTGAGTCTGAAGACCCCTTGCATCCTGAAGACCTTCATCTCTTCGTGCCTGTTTCTCTATCTTTCCCTCTTATTTTGATGAAGATTTTCCCATTTTTTTATGTATGATTTCAGGAATGAGTGTGATTGTCATTGTGCCTATGTAAGTGCTAGCAGAGGTGTATATGAGCGTCACTAAAAGCTCAGGGTGGGGAAGGTGATACGAATTAGTCCCTAACCCTAAAAACATTAAGGAAGTCCTGCCTTGTAAGGTAATTTGAGTTTCCTAAATGTTGATAAGTGTCAAAGAAACCAAGCTGAGAGCTAATAAGGACAGCAAGAGCCGACAATACCTCTTCTGTTTACGTGCTTGGGTTATGAGAAGAGAGCAGGATAGCCACTACAGATAAGGATTTCAAGATGGGTGTTTCAATTGACTTTGTAGGGTAAGAGGTAAATTAATTTGGATACAAAAACGTTTAGTTACTTTGGTTAAAGGATGTTGCCTGCAGCAGGGAAATTAATTCGCATTTAGAACTGAAGGACACCACCTCCTGAAATTCCTAAATTAGGATTTATAATAAATGACTTTCTGCTCTATAAACCTAATGATTTGATATAGGCTCTATTTGTTTGATTATTTGGCTAATGATTTAATTCAGTATCTTTTGTTAAATTCAATTTCAATTGTGAATTTGGTTTGTTAATGACACTTTTTAATTCTTAGTTTAGATTCTCTAATTTTAGCAATATTTTTAGTTTTTAGTCTTGCTTGTTACTTTTTGAGTCTAATTAGAAATTAAACATAGCTAGGTTTCCCCTCTGTTTAAACCTAAAAACTCAAGCTAGAGAGCTTAGGTAAATTAGCCAATTTACCCAAGAATTTATTTGGTACTATCTCTCAGTGAAGTCTTTTGTGTCTCAAATCATCCTCAGATCAGTGAACATTGTTGAAAATTTGCCTATTTTAGACCCCTACAAGCACAGCACTCTTTGGGGTTGGGAAATGCATTGGGAAGCAGATCCGACACTTCCTTTTCAGAGGTACAGCACATACTTCCTTGGAGTCAGGTCTTTCCAGTGAAGAAAAGGATGGAGCCGGATACAGCCTCAAAGTGGAGATGACTGTATAAGATGTGGGGTATGTAGTGGGCACAATTATGCCTTGCACAGCCCTTTTGTGCATGGCTTATTACATTGCCATAGCACCAGAGAGCCTTCCAATAATACAGCAAGCACTGTATCCTCACATCTCTATTTGTGGGGTATAACTGTCTAGAGCACTGTGAGAAGAGGCTCTAATTTCCTTGCAGAAGGAAACAGAATCTTGTTCTTTGTTTGGAGAGAGATGAAGCACTATTGGGAGGCCCCTTGATTCTTTTATTGCTATCTTAGTTAAATATTATCTTCCAAACAACAGCCTCCACTTACATTTAAACATGTTCCCGGCAGTATTAATGTGGCTATCCTAAGAAATAACTACTATAGAATGTTGTTGGTTTTAGTAGTAACAGTGTATTTTTCCATTTGCACATGGTAAAGCAGGGTATTAGGCCAGAATTTCTTTAATACAATATCATAATTACATCTGTAAACCATTAACTCTCAAATGGTTTAAAAATTAGAGGGAAAGAATATAGCTGCTGTACACACAGCAAGCTGCTGCATACACTTGACTTTCACTGAACTCAATGTGAGTTAAAGGTTCTCAGCTGAACGTAGAATTGAGCTCTTGTAGCAGAATGGTGCTTCCTGTAGTAGGATATTCTGCAAATGCTTTGAGGATAGACAGTATAGTTCAGTGGATAGCACGCGAGAGTGGGTAAAAAGAAATCTGGATTATATTCTCCTCTCTGCTGTTTACCTGGCATGTGACACTGGGCAAGTTACTCACTCCACTTTGGTATCTCCTTGTATATTTTATCTTGTCTATTGAGATTGCGTTCTATTTTCGGCAAGCGCACGCTGATACTGCACAAGAAAGCTGTAATCTTGCTAGTGTTGCTCTCTACGCTGCAGAGGAAGGTGTAACATCCCACCAGTGCATCTGATAACACTGTTAGCAAGTGGCCTTGTACATTTGTTTCTTAGCTTGCTAGTTACCATCAGCTGATAGTAAGAGCACATAAGAATTACGTAATTGTAATGTGTACTACCAGTTACAACAATATTCCCAATACAACTCAACTATCAATATCTTCAGAATCAGAATCAACTTTGCATTTCCTAATATTTTGGAGTCTGCCTGACCCAATGCATACACAAATATAAATAAAAAATATGCCAAATCTGTGCTTCTTTCTATACAAAGTATTCTTAAACTAGGATGAATTCAGTCTTTCCATGTTAGTTTTATCATCCTACGTGTAGTGGATTTTGTGTAGCAAAAAAGGTGCTAAAAAGCTAATGGGGTATGTGAGATTGTTTGTTAGTCAAAGGGCAAAATTACACTATTACATTTGCAAATTCTTTGGGAGTCTCTTGGCCCCCAAACATGTACAAAAATTTTAAATAAAACATGATGAACAAATCACTGCCTCTTCTTTCTTACCGTATTCTCAAATTATGATGAGGATGACCTATTAAAATTGGTTTTGTCTACATACCTGTTGTGGTGTTAAGTATCAGAGGGGTAGCCGTGTTAGTCTGAATCTGCAAAAACAGCGAGGAGTCCT
>JANRFK010004149.1:112936461-112962286 GCA_030068395.1 Apalone spinifera | reverse complement strand
AGGAGGCGGAGGGGAGCTGAGAGAGAGGGGGTAGGCAGTAGGAGGAGAGAGAGAGAGCGCTCATGAGAGAAGACCTGAAAATCCTGTCTTATGACGGGCTAATTGGCTAGTTTTAAAGAACAACAGTTATGAAAAATGAATAACACTTTTTATGAAAAGACAAATGTCTTTGATGCTAATCATCCAACTAGAGGAGTTGAGCATGAAAATAGTTAATACTAAATTCATGTACTTGGCAACAAAGTCTGATTGTGAATTAAAACTTGTCTGACAAGCATCGAGAGTTAATACTGATGCAGTCTACAGAGTAATTATTCTCATTCAATTATTCTCATTTTTTTTTCTTAAACTAGGAGCAATTTATTTTTCAAGACTTTTGATTTGATGGGAAGGCATCTTTTCTGCTGTCAGTTCTATCAACTACAGATTATCTTTCCATATAAGTTTGGACAAGCAATCTGCTTAAATGTTAGGTTTCCCTTTATTAGATTTGATATTGTGAGACTTTAGTGGCTCTGTTGGAGAGTTCTTCAAAAGATATGATTAACACAGTGCGATTTACATTTTGCTTTATGGTTAATATTACACTTACTCTTTAGAGTCTTGGGCTTTCAAAACAACCATTTTGCTATCTAGAATTAATTTACTGAAGCAGTCAAAATCCCTCCTATTTGATTTGAATTCTTTCCCCCATGTCAGATGGTGAACTTCTAAAAGCTCTGAAAACCAGTAGTGTTAAAAATGCCCTCAATGATATTAAGACTAGCACAGGTACATCGATGCCTCAAGGTGTGACAGATAACGTGTCTTCCCTGCCGTCTCTGATGGATGATAATGTGTCACATATGCTTCATTAAGTTTAACGGCTTATGGAGAAAGTATTAACCTTAAGCATTAATATAAATATGAGTTCCAGATATTAACTACCTGTTCATTTCCTAGGTCTTTAAAGCTGTGTTGTAAGGCATTAAGTTCACTCGTGTTCATTCAGTTCACCTTTCGCATTACTTTCTGTTTGTCCAAAATTGAGCGTGATGGTCATATACTGAAATAGTTTTTTTTTAATCTGTTTTAAACTTTTTAAGTATAACAAGTTAAATAGCCCGTTTTCTGTAGGAAGCTAAGAACAAAAGAAACACATCTACAAATTGGGTCAGGGAGCTCATAAGAACAATGCAATTCTAGTAATAGAGCATGGGCTGAGATTAAAGTTTTCATAGCCAAGATTGAGAATAGTATCCATTTAATATCCGACACACCCACTATATGCAGGGCTGTGTTCTGTTGACACTGGTATATAGATTCCATGAAGTAATAAGTCCTGTCCATCTCTAACTAGTATGATCCATGTTACAATGTGGGTTCCAGATGCCATAAAGTGTCAAGAGAGCTCTTCATATACGGATACGGTGTTTTTGGAATTCTGTAGACTGGGCACTGGAATTCTCAGTCTCCAATTTTAACTGAGAGAAATGCTGTGGCTGTTTTTTTTCAAAGGCTTAGATAGTTTTATGGCCATGAATATGGTTGGTAGCTCTGTAAATCAAATGTAATCAAATCTCAGCTATTGAGAGGAAAAGATAATCCCATGTTCTGCAATTATCTGCCAGTAGTTTAGTTATCACAAGATGTGAATTTACACCAGCTTGGGATGTTTTTAGTTACAGGCATTAGCATGTGTCTGACCACAAGAATGGCGTGTCAGACAAAGGAGGGTGGTTTCTGAAATCTAGGCCCAAGGAGAATGACTTCCCTGAATGTGTGTATGCAGTTTCAGTCCTTGTTTACATTCAATGCAAAGTTTTCTCCAGAGAAGCATGACTTGCCAAAACAGAGGCACTCTGGTATCCTCACTTCCCTTTTCTAGCTCATGGAGCTTATCTGGTGCTGGGGAAGTAAATGGTGCACTCTTTCAAAGGACAGTAGTATTCCAACTGTGGCATGTGCTCCCCTATGCCCCAGGAGGAATTCTCATTAACTTGGACAGCATTCCTCAAGGATCCCTCCTTTATGCTAAACTGAGCTGTGCCTTAAAGCTCAAACCTAGTCCTATTAGATCAGCTCAGTCATTGGAGGAAAAAATTGAAAAAGAACCTAAGGCACAATCTTCATCTCCACATACGCCAACTCCCTTGATTTCCTTAATGAATCACTCTCAACAGTAATTCACTTGATCCACAAGGAGGCTTTCATAGGATGGCAGAGAGGGGGCAGCAACATGGATTTTTGAAATCTCAAGAAACAAGCATGTCTCTTCCCTTTTTGGCTATTCTTTTGTCTTGTAAGTATCAGTCAGACTGATATTGGTACATTTGGAGTATACTAAAAAAATGGCTTCTCTTGTTATCCAATGCCTCACCCTCACTTTGAAGTTGAATCCCCTGCAAAAACAACTTCAAGGGGTAGCCGAGTTAGTCTCTTACAAAAAAAAACAACAAATGGTCTGGTAACATTTTAAAGACTAACGAAACATGTAGATGGGATCATGAACTTTTGTGGGCACAGCCCGCATCTTCAGATGACCAGAGTTATGAGTTGGGGATATGAAAACTCAAAATAAATAGGAGAGGGGAAGGGGAGAGAAAGAAAAAGGGAGGGGGTGGGAGACAGAGCATCATTAAGTATCTGGAGAATGGGTACTTAAACCTAAGCAGATAAAAATCAGTCAATAGATAGATTCCTAAAACAGGACCTTCAGTGGTTATTAAGTAGGTAGAGTCCCCACCAGCCCATATCACCACTGAGTCCATTAGCATGTGAATTGAATTTGTAGATGTATGGATAGACGTAAAGGGAATATGCCTGTTGGTGAGCACTTCAGCTTGCCTAACCACAGTCTGACAGACCTGCAAGTAGCTGTCTTGTCACCAGCTCTAGAAGCCAAATACGCAGAGAAGCCCTGGAATCCCAGTTCATCCACAAATTCAATTCACATGCTCTGTCTCCCACCCCCCTCCCTTTTTCTTTCTCTCCTCCCTCCCCTTCCCCTCTCCTCTCTTCAAGTTTTCATACCCCCAACTCATAACTCCAGTCATCTGAAGAAGTGGGCTGTGCCCACGAAAGCTCATGATACCATCTACATATTTTGTTAGTCTATAAAGTGCTACCAGACCATTGGTTGTTTTTTCCTGCAAAAACAAGCTACTTATTGACTCAAATCCTCCTCAGCCATAAACATCAGCTCCTAGCTATACAGTACATGAGATCTGAGATAAAGATGAGCCTCCAATTTTCTCTCCGACAGCCCTTAAATGTGTCCTACGTTACATTGGAGTGATGAATGCTCAGAAGCTGCTCTGTCTAAAAATCAGATTATGTGAACCATAAATTTTCCAAATATAAAGACATAAAATGGTGAAAAAAAGAGTGACAGGATCTTGAAAGCTTTCCAGAGAGGAGAATGGTGGAAATTTGTCAGAAGTTAATGCTGAAAGCTCTATATCATTGCACTTAAAAATGTATATGTAGCACAGTACAATATAAAAGGGCTCTGATTTGCAAGAAAAGGTATCACATACTTGCTAGATAGAGGGGCACGATCAAGTTACTTCAGCAAGTGAAAAGGCTGTCACGTTGCTGAGATGCACTTAATCTCATCTGACAAAATGTACCGTTTTATGATATTTTGTTTAGGTTAAAATGTAATTAAATCGGTCCAATATTTAGGTACAAAAAGAGAATCTGATAAAGCTCCTTGCAGTGGGAGTTCAACACCCCAGTTGTCTCATCCCTCGGCAGATTATTCTAGATCAGAGTCTTTTCAAAAGATACTAAGTGAACTAGGTGTACTAACCTGCCAGTGGATTCCAAATTCATAATTTGATAAGCTTTGTAATGATTCCTGAAAAGGCAGCAAATGTGGATCTCTTTCTCAAAGGAAATCCAGAGTTGAAGGCCCTTAACTGAGAGTTCCTTACCTCCACCTCCAGTGTGTAACTGTAAGGACTGATTGCTTAGGAGTGGTGCTGTCCAATTCTATCTTACACTTTTGAGGTTTCAGAGTTCATTTTTGCTCCATATTAGAACTGATTCCAAAACTCCCTGAAAGTTTTAATGGAAATGGAATTGTGTGGACATTTTCATTTTTTAATTTCTTGCATCATTTCCCTTTCCTCGTGAACCCATGCAGCGCTAAACTTTACATTTATTTGCTGACTTTCTTCTCATTCATGTGTACTGGTTGAACCTCTGTAAACTGGGACTCTCTGGTCTGGCGACATCTGTGTTCCTGAAGGACAACGGATGTTCCAAGAGCTGAATATCCTGGTGAGGGGCTGGCAGCTGGGTTTCCCAGTGGGGCTCCGAGCCCAGCACACTGGGAGCTAGGCTGCCTGGCTTATCAGGGAAGGGGAGAATTGGCAGGGCAGTGGGACTGGCAGCTGTGGGAAGCGGGGGGGAAGCCAGTGGGCAGGTGGTGGCTGGTCCAGGGTGGATGGCGGGACAGTAGCAGAAGGGCCAGATATGAACTCCTCTGGTCCAGCAAAATCCCTCATCTAGAGACAGGTCAGGTCCCAAGGGTTCTGCACCAAAGAGGTCTAACCTTTACATAACTCCTTGAATACATCAGGGAAGGTTCACTGAGATTTGTAGTGGGAGTAAGGCACAGAACTCACCTGAAAACCATGCAAAATATCAGTCGGCTTGCTACACATTCCTAGGCAAGAGATATGGGTACAGACAAACAACCCACTTGAACTCTATTTGTTCCAAGGATTTAACAGTGGAGCTTGGTGCGAAAAGTTTACCCATCCCGTGATAATTTTCAGACTTCAAACCTTTTCCTACTTGAATCGGAACAAAAGATGGCCATCTTAAATGATCACAAAGTCAAAAACTATTTTTTTAATTTGGTGTCAATTGAAACATTTTGATATGTTTAGATTTCGACTATCCTTTGTAAATCATTTTAGTCTAATTTAGTGTCAAACCGAAACTTTTTTGAACTCAACAGCTAGAACTTTTCATTAAGAAAATGTCTAAGCAGAACACTTTGATGACTTTCAGAACTTTTCTCTCCATATTTTTTGAAGCAGGAAATTCATCAAATTCAATTCTGTTTGACAAACAGATTGATTTGACTTGACACTATTGATTTTTTAAAAATTCCTGACCATTCTTTTAATATACTGTGTAAAAACACTACTTTATTTCTCCTGAAACATGGTTTGCTTCCCCCCCAACAATAAAATTACATTGTGTTGCAAAGTCACCCACTTTTGAGAGAGCCCTTGGTAACTCTTCACCGTCTGTTTTGGAATTCTCTGGAGTAATTTTGTCTCGTCTGCAAACTGTGCCACCTCAATTTTTTCCAGACTGTTTTGGAATATGTTGAACAGCATTGGATTCAGTACAGATCCCAGTGGCAAAATACACTGTTGATGTATTACCCTCTCTGTTCTGAAAACTAGCTATTTATTCCTGCCTTTTGTTTCCTGTCTTAATCAGTTCCCTATCCACGAGGGATCCCTGTTTTTCCCATGGCACCTTATTTAGCTTAAGAACCTTTGGCGAGGGACTTTGTCAAAGGCTTTCTGAAACTCCAAGGACAGTACAGCCAGTGCTTTTTTTTCCACACATAGTGCCACTCCTCCACCAACATGACCGATCACGTGTCTGTTGTTCTTACATATTGTATATCCTCGTCTTCTCGTGTCCCATTTATCCTCTTTCCATCAAGTTTCTGTGATTCCCTGTTATATCAATAGCCTCCATTTTAATACGAGGCACTCAAGTTTAGCCACCTTAGGATTTTGACTTCTACCGTTTGTCTACAAGCACTTGTTAAATCGAAGCTTAGCCTTGTTTCTGAGCAAGCAGCCATGCTGATTACCATCAGTTTATAAACAATATGTGGGGGTGCATTACACTGTTTACAAAATGAAGAAAAATCATAAGCCCCTCTCTCATTTAGTACCAATAAAATGCAGTTGCTGATGTTTTTCATAATGCCATTTGAAAGAAAATAAAAAAAGAAGGAAGGAAAACTACAAAAGGCCATACCATTTCCAGGAAAATGGCAAGTATGTGTCTGATGCCACTTGACCTTTCCCATCACACACTCTGGCTGTATGGTCCAGCACTTCAGGCTGCACGTTTGGCAGATAAAGGTTGATACTGACATTGCCAAAAGCTCTTCAAATCCAATCCGACTTGCTTGTCTTTGTGATGAAAAGGTTTCATACAAACGATTTGAGCCACTATGTGTATGTGTGTAATACCCACTGCAACCCAATGATACAAGCTTGTAGGAAGGGTGAATCTAGGTAGAATTGGATCCATGCTCTGCAGCATTGATTGATTGATCCAGCACAGTTACACTAGGCTGCGTCTTCATTTGTGCTATTGGATAGATTTTCATGTGTCTTTTTGGGAAAATGTGGACTGGTCAATATGTGTCCCCTGGGTGAAATTTTTAAAAGTGATTTAGGAGTTTAATTGCTATTGACTTTTACTGCACATAAAGAGCTTAGGTGTCTCTGAAAGCCCATTGGACTTGGGTTTGCGTGTGTCACTCAAGTGCTGTTGAAGATTTTACCCAACACTTTAAAATATATTTTAATGACGTCTAGAGAAAGCTAATATTCTGGTTTATAGAATGCATCAGAAATACACGTTCTCTTATCTGTCCACGTTATCTAACAAGAGAGCTCCTCCACAAAGCAGATTCTTTAAGTCTCTTTGGGCTTTGGGTTCTGTGGGCATGAAGGGATTCTCGGCCATGGTATCGGTGTTTCTTCTTCAGGAGACACCGCCACAGGTCCTACCTCTTCGGCTGGCTGTCCTAAATGAGCTGAGCTACTCCCTTTTATATCTGGTCCCCAGTTGGAGCATGCTCAGCAAGGCCATAGGGCCATGACCTCCTCATCCCAAAAAGCAGGATTAACCACCTCACCAGCAGGCAGTACTGAAGTGTTCCATCACACTGACCTAAATGTTACTCGGCACCTATCAGCTTTTCCCTTATTCCCAAATTTTAGAAACATTTCTCTCAAAACTTTGTCAATTTTCCAGACCAAAATTCATCTTTGTTACTCAAATCTTACATTTTCCCAATGGCATGTGTACCATTAAACCCCAAACCACACTTGGGGTTTGGGGTTTAAGCTTTCAATAGTGCTCTGAGAGAGGACCAAAGCCTCTAGAACTTCCTCCTTTCAGAAAGCTTCTAAGTTTAGTGAGAGCCTGTATGTGTGTGAGTAAGAGTTGTATATGCATATTTCTAAATACTTGGGGCACGGCTGTCCCCCCTATGTGTGGCCAAATTGTGAAATATCTCCAGAATGATGCAGAGCATGTGCTGCTTTATTATCTGCCTGTTACCAGTCAGTTGTGTCTAGTTTTGAATTACAAGTTGAACCTCTCTAGTCCGGCAATAATCCGGCACCCTTGATTATTATCCGTGGAAACATCCGTGGTCCAGCGTGATTTTAGTTAGCCGGATGTGGGTTTATCATGTGGCCAAGTTTCCTGTGGTCCCCCAAAGTTTGTTTAGAGCCACCCGTCCTGGCTCTCAGTGTTCTGTGCTGTTATTCAGCTCTAATTTACCCTTAAACGTCTTCTAAGAGCTCAGTAAGCAGTGGAAGCATTGGTAATATTGCTAGACAATATTGGCCTCCCATGGTATGGCTAATTCTCTGATTCTGCACCAGTCAGGTCCTGAGGGTGCTGGACTAGAGATATTCAACCTGTAATAGAAAACAAGGACACAGAAACACAACCAATTCTTTTTTTTTTCCCCCACTGGCAATTGACACTGAAATAGGACATGTTGCATCTGAAAACCTTATAATGCCAATAAGAGAGAGGATCCAGGCAACTTAGTGCAACAAACAAAAAGAGGAGAAAATGAAGACTGATTCGTTTTTCAAAAATAATAATTGCAATAAGTTAGTTAAAATAGTGACACAGCAACACATTCATGGAGATTACATCCTTTTTCATGTAGCTGGTATCTCACTGTTGTGTGATTTGAACCATTAGATTTTGAAGAGTAAACGCTATGCAGCTACTAATGTGAATGCAAACAGGCTGTGCAATAGTCCACTACAACTGGATATCTCAGAATGGCTGGTATTCTGCCTGTCAATGGGAGTATCCATCAAATTGTGTACTGTCTCATTAAATCCTAGAGTGAATGAAATCCTATCAGCTTATCTTCTCCTTTCCTACTCTCCTTTCCTTTTCTTTCTTTTCTCCTTTTCTCTTCCCTTTTTTTCTCTTTCTTTTTCTTTTTCTTTTTCGTTAGATCCTAGAGTGAATGAAATCCTATGAGCTTCTCTTCTCTCTTTCCTTCTCTTTCTCTTTTTTCTTTTTGGTTTTCTGTTTTGCTTTTGTGGGGTGTAATTACTGCTAATGCTCAAAGAGGCTAATGAGGACAATCGGTGCTTCACATCTGAAAGATGTGGGTGATTTATGACATTCACTTCAGTCTTTCTATCAAATGATACCTTTGCATTTAAATTATCCTTCTTTGCTCATCAATTAGCCTCTGCAAATAAGCCACCCAAAATGATCACTTTCCTAGTCTCAGAGAAAAAAAGGAAAATCTATTAAAAGAACCAGCTGGGATTTCCGGTCTTCATGTTGCTTTTCTCCCGTCAGCCTTCATTGTCAGCCCTTCTCACCAAGATAAAAAGGTAATTTAAACAAGTCTCCTGTCTTCTTCACTTGCATCACGTGGGAAACAAATGAAACTTTCTGTAGTGAAGGGTTACAGCTTTTCTCTGACAGCGACATATTCATGAAGTCTTCAATACCTTCAACTCCAGGCTCTGTTTAGAACTAGAGCAGAATGTTTGCTGTAAATTTGGATGTTGAATAATGGATCAAAGGCTGTGGCCAGAAACCCTTTTGTCCCTCTAGTATTCACCCTTAGAGCTCATTTCACTGTGAGTACCTCAGTTAGATGACTACACTACTGATTCGCATGCAAGACACATATACTCTCCACGTTTACTGCCCCTCTTCATTGCAATGGAGCTCATTTTTAAAGGCACAAATGGATATTAGACTCCCATTTCTCAGAGGTTTTCATTCCCCAATACCTAAGCACTGGCAATGACCAACCACAGTGACGCTCTAACTATAGCACAAATGAAGTAATTGCATGCACTGAATGCCTTTTTAGGTAACATGGGATGAGTTAAATACTTTAATGTGTCAATGGAGGAACCAGAGTTTTCTTTTCTGTCAGTACTTGTTTCCCCATTTGTAAAACTTGGAACGAAAGATACTCACTTTTTTGTGAAGTGTTTGGAGATCTACTCATCAGTGGTACATAAGTGCTAAAAATTTATATTATTCGTGTATTGCATGTAACAAAAGCAACAAACCTTTCTTATAAAATGTTTGTTAAATATTTTACATTTCAGGTTCTATTCATATACAATTTTATACTCTGCATAGGGTGTAGTTTCACAGGGAGACCATGAAGCATTATACACAGTTACCATTCATCACTGCATTAATGGTTTCCTCTGAAGGCAGCAGGATGCTTGGATGATATATTTGAGAAAGGAGATGAAGTATTAAAAAGAAAACGGCAGAGAATGAGTTGTTCTTCCCAATGCTTGTACTGGTGACGCTATAACCGCAGCTCAGATAACTGACAGCGGTTATTTGGAAAGTAAGAATAGAGCTGGACAAGGAATAGTTTTCTTTTCCTGGTTCTATTTTTTCTTCCTTCAATTTGGTCATTCAGTTCTTGAAGACTGATAACGGAAACTATTTCAGGTTCATCAAAACACATTGTTTCAATTTGTTTGTTCAGATATCAACTATTTTTTACTGTCCATTGGCTTAAATTAAAAAAAAGGTCATTTCAAACAAACATTTTTTTCATTAAGAAAATGTTGAAGTGGAATTTTTGGGGGAGTAGGCAAACAATTTTCAGCACAAATATATTGCATCTGAACTCTTTTCTGTGAACTGATTCAACAAACTCACATTTTCTGACACATGCTTTGATGGAAAAGTTTCTGACCAGTTCTAGTTAACAACTGTAACGCTTGGTAACACTTTTTAGCTGTGTTTGTGTGTGGGCACGCATGCATGTTCACATATGTATTCAACAAATATGGATTATGTATTTTACTTCCCATAGCTGCAAGGAATTTTAATCATCATCCACACAAACTGCAGGTATCTCTCTGACCTTTTCATTACTGAGACCCCAGCAATGGATATATGAAGTGTGACACTTTGAACATTCCAGCCAGCTCCCCTTATGCCTTCATAATAGCAGTTATTCCACACATTCATCACGTAGCTGGAAGTAACACCCATGTGATAATTTTCATTGGTTATGCACCTTTGCCTAGCCTGCCCATTGCTTCCTTCTTTCCCTGGGATTGATTCAAATATTCCAAATACTTGGAAATTGCAAACAGCTACTTTTTAAAACAAAATATAATATTTCAGGGAAATATTCTCCCCTTTGTCTCTTCTGCCAAGTGTCCAAGTAAACTGAAAAATGATCATATTTGCAGTATTTGACCAGATGTGCATCTGACCTATGTTATCACCACAGTATCACTGATAATAGAGGTAAATAACATGTGCTCAGGGATGGGTTGAATAGACTTCATTAATATCATAACTAATAATATACTGCTGGAGCATGAAGAGTTAAAAATGGAAGTCAATTGGGAGAGGGCATGAGGGAGCCAATCAGGGCCCGGTGGAGCTATATAAAAGAGATGCTTGCCTGAGGGAGCTCGGTCTCTCTCAAAGCTTGGAGAGAGAGGGGACTGAGGGCAAGATACTTGGGATACAGCAGTGCTGCAGAAGGTCAAGGGAGCCAAGAACCTTTGGCCTGAGCAACTCCCAGGCTGAGTACCTGATACAGAACTTCAAGGAGGTATTAGGGTTGCAGAGGAGCTGCCAAGGATAGGAAGGGGCAGTGGGCCCCCTCGCTTGCCAATGATGAGTGGCCATTTTCAGACTCTGGTTTGCCCCTGAGGGAAGGGGTTAGATGATGAACGTCAGTGAGTCACTACAGTGAGTAGTAGATTTAGGGATAATGGGGTTCCCTGGGAGGGGCGGAACCTGGACGCAGGCACTGCTAGAGGATAATAACCCAGGGCAGGGTGCCATGATCTAGAAGGGAGGGGGGACTTGGGATAGTGGAGATGTTGAAAGGGCAGGTAACAGCAGGCAAGTCATTACTGGAGAGAGCTCAAGTGCTGGAGAAGAGCTAATTCCCAGAGTGATCATCAGGAAACACCACTCTGGTGAGTCCAACCTGGTGCAACTGTAGACAATACAGGCCTCGTAAAAAATATGTAAAAAATAAGAATCAAATAAATCTAGACCAAAGGATTCAGAAATACTGAACAGGAGGATGTGACTTCCAAAGGCTGGCGACTGCATAAAATGTCTGTGGCTACAGATGGTTCCGTATTCTGATTTGCACTCTGCATTTACAGTTTTCAGATGCCTGGTGCAGATCCAAGTGATGAATGGGTGCCTAAAAGGAGGATGTTCTGTTCTGAAAAGCATCCGTAATGCTTCTAAATGCGTGTGTTTTTGACAGTTACCATTTTGGCTGATGCATGTGAACAGAATTTGTACCTCCCCAAATGAAAAACGTTAGCCGTTCACACGTAAGCTAAAGAGACAAAGCTTGCGTAAGAGACTGTAACAGAGCCACCTTCTCCGTGAATGAGGCACAGAGCAGAAAATGTGAGTTATGCTCAGCAGAGGGCTACATGTGCACCACATATGACCTTCATACCAATGCAGCTTTTGTAGGCGAGATAGACTTGGCGCCTAGGAGCCCTGAAAAGTTCACCACTCGTCCAACAGTCACTTGTTACCGGCAGCAGAAGAACAGGGAGCTGCTGATGTGCCATCCTGCAGCAACAGAGGCAGGCACACACAGCCCAAGGAGCGCAGGTCCTGTGTTGAGCAGCAGACTGGCAGTGAACAGAGAGCCAAAAGGGACAGAGAAACAATGCAAGGAGCTGGAGACTGGCAAAGCAGCACAGCCTGCAGCTGGGTGTGGTGAGCAGCTGGGACCAGCAAAGTCTCGGGGAGAGGCTCTGGGCAGGGAGACACCTCCAGCCAAGAAGCCCTGCAGGCCAGACTGGGAAAGGGGTCCTGCCACCTAGAGTCTGAGGCCATGTGGTCACTGCCAGAGCAGGCGTGTCCAGCCTGCAGCCCCCCTGCAGCACAGCCAGGATCTATAAGGGACCTATAAGGAACAGACTGTGAACTGTCCTTACACTCTGCAGACTGCTGTTTTGATGTCCCCAAGCTACAGAGCAGGACTGTGTGTGTTCTCATTTAACCATTCTCATTTTTTCTTAATCTTTTCTCTTTAATCAGTTGATGTTTAATAAATTGTATTTGCTTTGAACTTTATGAAATGATCACTAGGCCAAGAAAGCATGCAGTGTGAAGAGAGCACTCCGGAGTGGGGACACCCTATTCCCTGCCCCAAGTAACTACAAGGTTGGGGATTAAGCCCCAGGAAACCTGGGCCCAGCCTTGTTGGGGTTTTGAAGACTCTGCTACTCAGGAGAGAGGAAGGGGAGCCCTCAGGATCAGGGAGGCCGTGGGGTAAAGGAAGTGGGAGTGGGGACTCAGATCCTTTCGCTGGTCCATTTCACCGGGGTAGTATAGAAGCCAGGAAAGTTCTCCACAATAGTGGGACCATTCCCCCGCTTACATATGTCTCATTGCATTTTCAGACCATTTGGCTATAAACATCTTCTGATGCTTTTTTCAGGGTGCAATGCAATCTGCAAAACAGTGGTACTTCTGTGGTTTTGTTTTATATTCCTGTACTGATATGATCATTTTTGGTAGCTGCAGAGAGAGATTGTTTTCCCCCATTTTCAATCTGTTCTTATAACTATGGACAACACATCTAAAAATCAGAACAGCATGCCATTCAAAATCCCAGAGCACTGTTCTTACAATGGGGAACTGTTCTTTTTATTCTTCAAGTGGAGCAAATGTCTTCAAAATTAGGCTGAATATCCAATAAGAATGGCTATCCTGGGTCAGACCAATGGTCCAGGCTAGTCTCCTGTCTTCTGCCAGTGCCCTGTGCCACATGCTTCAGAGGAAGCGAACAGAACGGGCCGTTATCAAGTGATCCATCCCCTGTCATCCAGACCCAGATTCTGTCTTCCAGGAACAAAACATTTCATTTGTTTGTATCCTGGCATATGAACTTCCCCATGCCATGTAAAGAAATGGGTTTATTCCAAGATCATCTTATCCTTTGGCAACAGAGAATTACAAGTATGGCAGTGCCAGAAGCAAATCTAGTTTGTGATAAAGACATGTTCAGAAAAAGTCTGCTCTGGAAAATTAGGAAAGAAAAGAGGCAAATTTTGATCAGAAGTACAAAAAAGGGGACAAAATAAGATTGTCCATTGGTAGCAACTGGGTACCAGTGGCAGCTGTTCTCTAGTATAATTCCTAAGAAAATTACATGCCACCAGTGGAAGCTGCTCTGCCAGGCACTCCTCTTGAGAAGCCCAGGTGGAGAAGGCTTTGTGTTGTAGATAATGCAGCATTTGGTCATGTTACAATTTATTGGGGTGTTTCCCTTCTCCTGAAGGGAGAAGCATTGACTCTCTGGACTTGTGTTGAGGTCCCAGTGGAGTGATGGGTATGGGATCCCAGAACCATCAGGCACCCCTCCCTAAATGTGCTGCAAATGATTGATCAAAGGTTTGAGTGCTCCTCCACATATAGACCTCTGGGTGGATGGCACAAGCCTGAGTAGGGTTCAAACTATTGGATCTTGTATGAACACAAGGCTGGTTTGCTTAGATTCCCCTAATAGAGGATTGGCTGCTGCTGCCATTGGGCTGTTTTCTATCTTCTTCTGTGTTCAGGAATCTCAAAACAGGGTCTAGATATTCTACCAGCATTGTCTCTGATGTGGTGATGCCTCTCAGGGGGGTCCTTTAGCATTTGTCCATCCATCTGTTTTTCAATCCCTTGCACACTTTGCTGCAAAATAGCACCTTTACCTGTTCTACTGGCCTCTATCCATGGTGGATCATCTTACGTTTATTTGATTGCTGCTTCAAGCCATGAATGTGACAGCTTTTGTAACTGTGCTTTGTCCCTCCCTTCCAGATTGCACGGCCTCGCTTTACTGTACCCTGGTTACATGTTGACTTTTTAGAGAGTAACATTCTTAGGCTAGATTATCAAGTGTTTAGCACCTACGGTTGAGACCACATTTTCCAAAGAGCTCAGCTGTCCTGAGCTCATGAAATGTGGCCACATTTTTTTTCCTACATGCTCACTATCCAGAAGCTGCCATGATCAAGGCTGAGCCATAACATTTTGGCACCTGAGGCGGGAAGCTCAAATGACACCCCCATGCCTCCTCACTAGGGCCAAACCTTTGAAAAGTCTCAATTCTGCCGCCTTCCCGTTCCACTCCTCTCCTGGTACTGCTCAGCTACCTACATATGCACAGCAGCAGACACAATTTTCTACACTCTGGGTCCTAATGGCGTCCCACCGCCCCCACAGTCTGGCACCTGAGGCGGCTGCTTCAGTTCGCCTCATGGTAGGACCAGCCCTGGCCACGATATCACCATGATCCAATGTCCCTCTTGAAAATCTGCCCATTTGTTTTGATGTAAGCACCTTGCAAGTCGTCTCTGCATGAAGAAATGTCCCGTCACAAAAAGCAATTTTTCTGATTGACATTGACAAATGTCCTTTCCAAAATCATGATGTGAAATATCAGATTTTCAAGGCTAGATTTCCAAAAAAATTAATCTCCCAACAAAATGGAGGTGTTCAAAAATGCAGTGTTCCTTCTCTGGTGTGATAAGATATTTGTAAATTACTTTACATTCCCAATTGGAATGTAGAATCAAAATATTGAATATTTACAGAAAATGAAAAATTCAGATCGTGTTCAAATCAGAAAATATTTTTTTTTATTTTGAAACTACATTTTTCATTGTTCAGCGTCCTTTGAAAATGAGTGTCAGAAATCCAACTTGAATCTTTCCTTATTTTTTTTCGAATTTGCAGTAGAAAATATCAAAGTATCAAAAATGCACCACAAAAAGAAAATTCCTTTTTTACAAACAATATTATTTTGATGAGTAAGTAGACTGTGAGCTCTTTGAAAAAAAATCAGATTCCAGTTATGAATGTTAAGTACTTCTGAAAATGCAGGTCATTGGGTTTACTGTGTTTGTGTGTAATGGGATATGTTTGCTTGTTAGCCTCTGTGATATGTTGGTTTGGTTTTCTTTGTTTGTTTGGTGGTGTTGGTGGAGGGTGGGGAAGGTGGCAAAGGGATTCCATATTTCAGCAGAGAATTAGAGGGGAAGAATTCAAGACTAAAATGTTAAAGCGCCTTGTTTAATGGTTCTCCCTTCCCCAATTTTCACTGGCATCTAACTCACGAGCATGGAGTACCATCAGAGGACTCATGAAATTAAAAGCAAAGTTAACACCCACATCTCTCACTTTCTAAGCTTATTGCTCTATTAAACAACCTGGAAAAAAACCCGACACTCTGGGTGGGATAGGAATAAATATTTTAATTAAATTGCCTCTTTGGTTTTGCTGTGTGGGTAAGTTTTTATTCATTTACGATCACTGCCTAAACCCCAAGAAATCAATAGCAACTTTGAGAGCTGCTTTTTATTTATGTATTTAGTTAGTTTTCAGAAAGAGAAAATGTGTGTTAGTTTTCTAGTAGCATTGCCGGGGGGGGGAAGACAACCTGCAAAATGTCCAGGAGAGGTGTATAGAAGTCAGAATAGTATGTACAGAATAGCTTTCCTCATTATCAACTTGAGCTAAGTACATCTCACCAAAAGGAAGCATTCCTGTCTTTATAAGACATTTATTAAGAACTCCGCCCCCCCCCCATATATGATACATAATAGTTAAAGTTGACTCATGTGGTGGCGTGGGAACATTGGAGAAGAAACCTTCCTCAACAGTCTTTGGGAAAATTTCCATGAGGAGAATTGACCTATGATATTCAGGAGCCAGCAGATGGGGCCAGGAAAAAACACTCCTACTCTTCATTATCTACTGTTATCAATTTTTAATTATATGACGGTGAGCTAAATTCTATTCTGAACCATGCTGGAATGGTCAGGATAATGGAGGGTGTAATGTAATGCTGACAGACCCTGGTGTCCTGCAGGCAGAATTGAACCTGGTACCTCTGAAGCTTAGTACATGAGCCTTTACGGCAGGGGTGGGAACCCTAAGGCCTGGGGGGCTTTCCTAGATCTGGCCCCTGAGGCTTGGGTCTCCCCCCAGCACTGGGGAGCCCATGCTTTGGAGGGATGGTTTGGGGATTTTTGTTTCTCACTTGTGTGCAGCCCCTGACTGATCTTTCTGCGGGTCAGTGGCCCCTAACCCAAAAAGGGTTCCCTGCCTCTGCTTTATGACACAAGCGAAAAAGCCAGATGGCTATTCAATCTGTAGAGCAGACTCTTTATTCTCTCTGTAAGTGGTGTTGGTGCCACTATATGGAACGGTACATTACACCTAGGAAATGGATGGGCTATAAGGAGGGTGGTCATTAGTCTATTTCATTGTCCATTGTTTGCAGAATTTTCAATGTGAATGGCTACGTTTAGGCTCCTACCTCCAAATACAGGCATCTGGATGAAAGCAGCTGGCCCCTCCCCTCCTCTCCTCCCATAAATCCCCTTAATTTCAAGTTGCTGATGACGCTGCACTTCTGAAAATCAGACTCTTCATTTAGGTACCTTTTAAAAGAAGAACGTGGGCACAGACTTTCAAAAGTAATGTTGAAAAGCTTTTGGGGCCCATTTAGGCCCCTATAGCAGGTATCCAAATTTTCGAAAATACATCACAGCAAAGTCATTCTCTTTTCTCTCAGCAGGAGCTGACCACTTTTGGAAATTCTAGCTGCTGCCTTTTGGTACCCAAAGGGGCATTCTGGGGGGCCTGAGATATTTTGAAAGAAAAGGGGATTTTGAAAAGTTGCTCCTGATTTTGAGTGCCTCCGTTATTAGGTGACTTGCGATGGAAGAAGGATTGTTTTTCAGAGAGATGGTGTTCATCATAGTCAGCCTTTTCTATGTCTAGCACAATGGCTTTGTTTTACCAGTGTCATAGTATAGATTGGTCTTGTCGGTATTAGGACCTGATTGTGCCATTTAAAATGGGGGCATGCACACCTGGGTATGTACAGCTGTACCTGCAGCAGGCCCTCTTGAAGTCTGTCTACTTGTTGTAAGTAGCCGAATCCAACAGCTGATCTCTATTATGTGAATCAGCATTTCTCACTGAATTTGATAAAACCAGCTCAAAGGCAAGCTGCCAGTCTGAACTGATGTTTCCATCCTTTCCAGACATGCCGGGCTAGGTGTAATTAAAGTGCAGTCAGCCGCCAGACACGTTGCCCATCTTCCATGAACGTTTGTGGCATGGCAGTGGGCGGAAAACTGCATGTTGTCAATTTCAGCCAACTTGGAAGTTAATGAAGCTTAAAACTTACTTGGCAGGTGACAATGGAGATCAGTGCAGAACGAAACCAAATTGCTATTTTTCTAAGTGTCGAGTGTACTTTTTAGGACCAAGATTTATAAAAAGAGGGGCTTCAAATTAGGCTCCTAAATGAATAATTAGGTGCCTGAGTAAGTGGCCTATTTGGAAAAGTACTGAGTGCCCATCAACAACCACTGCTTTCTGTGGGAGAGGATAAGTGTTCTGCTCCTCTGAAAGTCTGGCCTTTTGAGTCAGGATAGGCACGACTTGGTCCAAAGACAAGTTTGGGGGCTCAGTGCAAGAGTAACTGGGTGACATTGCATTGCCTGGGATAGTCAAGAGGTAAGACTGGATGATTCAGTGGTCTCTGAGGGCCTTAAAAGCTAAGAACTTGAGCCCAAATTGAAGCCCCATGATTATAAATAACAGCTTAGATACATTATCATGACCATCATGCAATGGGTACTAATAATGTACTGGATTCTACTTGGCCTTTACATTGGGGAACAGTGATGAGGGGAAGGTATGGCATTTTCACTTCCCCTTGGGTAGCCTGCATCGCTGCCAGGCCGAATCTTACTTCATCGTCTCCATCGTTTCCCACAGAAGGTGGGAAGAAAGGCAGGTTGTAGACACATCTGCCCCCTCCCTCTTGGACAGGAAATGTAGCCTCCAAATGCTAGGGAATCCAGTTCTACTTTAATCACTTATGAAGTGTGGAGTCAACCAGCTGTACCAATAGGCAATGTCTACTCTACTGTTTCTTACATCTGTATGTTCAAGCAAATATTTTCCCAGAATAATGTAATGTTGTGTTCAATGTTATTTTATATAGACCCATAATCAAAATGTTTTATTCCTAGCTGCTCAGTTCCCCAGGGGGAATAATTCTACAGGATCTTTACAGAGCATTCATAAAACTGAAATACCCACCTGGGGAAGTGAAAAAAACAAATTGACAGAGCCAAAAAAGTACCCAGACATGAACTATCTCGATAGACCCAAAAGAGAAAATAACAAAATTCCGCTTGTTGTTACTTACAGTCCACAACTCAGACCCCTCCAACGCATTATACACAATCTACAACCCATCTTGGAAAATGATCCCTCACTCTCAGGGGCCTTAGGAGAAAAACCTATTCTTGCTTACAGACAACCCCTTAACCTGAAACGTATTATTTCTGATAACCATGCTAAACAACCACATGGTAAGCCTCCAGGAACCCAGCCCTGCAACCAGAAAAGATGCCAACTCTGCCCACATATCTACACTGACGAATTCATTACTGGAGCAAACAACATAAACCACAAAATCAAAGGGTCATTTGACTGCTCATCTAGTAATTTGATCTATGCCATCACATGCCAACAGTGCCCCTCTGCTATATATATTGGTCAAACTGGACGTTCTCTGAGGTAAAGAATCAGTGGACACAAATCGGATATACGTAAAGGGAATACTCAGAAGCCAGTGGCAGAACATTTCTGCTTACCTAACCATAATCTCACAGCTCTGCAGGTGGCGGTCTTGTCACAGGCCAGCTCCTCAAACCAAATCCACAGGGAAAGCTTGGAAGTACAATACATATACAAATTCAATTCACATGCTAATAGGCTCAATGGAGATACAGGATGGTGGAGTCTTTATCACTGAAGGTGCTAACAGCTTTCTGAATGGTATCCTTCCTACCTTAGCAATCTATCTACTGACTTTGATTTTTATCTGCTCAGGTTTAGCATCCTTTCTCCAGATACTTTAAGAAAAAAGGAGGGGGGAAGGAGGGTGGGAGACAGAGCATCTTGCTTCCCCCACCCCCTTTCTTCTATTTATTTTGAGTTTTCATTTCCCCTACTCATAACTCCGGGCATCTAAAGAAGTGGGCTGTGCCCACGAAAGCTCATGATCCCATCTACATGTTTTGTTAGTCTATAAAGTGCTACCAGACCATTGGTTGTCTTTTCAATAACTGACCTGACATTTTCTTTCCTTTGGCTTTGATCCTCTGCCTCTAGCAGAAGCACAATCTGAGCAGTTACAAGGACTTTGACTCACATAATTTGGCACAGTTTTTTAATCAGTTAATGGTCATTACTACTTTTAATAGTATCATAGCACCTATTAGCCCTAGTTATAGATTAGGAACCCACTTGGCTAGATTCTATGCAAATGTGGAACAAAAAGACAGTTCCTTCCCCAAAGAGTTTAGAGTCTGAATATCATAAGAGCTAATAGATGGATACAGACAGACCAACAAAGGAATACATGGAAACATGATACCAGCCATCTAAACCTTATCAAGTTGTTTGTAGATGTCATGGAGAGTTTGAAGGAGGATAATGATGTGGTTTTATGGGTATTTATGCTGAGCCGCCCTCCCACCCCCAAACATGAGGTGCAGCATGGAAGTTAGAATAAAGGTGCTTGTTTGGAAACTTGACAAGTTGGGATGGAGAATTGCATCCTGGGTTGAAGCTGTCTGAATTGGAGATCTTGTCTTTCATTCTTGTTCTCATTTACATGTTTGATCTTCTTTAGAGATCCCACCATCACAGTTTTAGATCTGTAACCGGAGACTGTGATTTTCTGCTAGATGCTATGGTGTGGAAGTCATTCCAAAGTTTAGATAAACAGGTAATTTCAGGTCTGGATTTGGATTGGAAACATACAGGGTTTATAAAGAAATGTGACTCTATGCCACTCTCTGGTCAGATATTTGTAGCAAATACCGAGGATTATATAAAAATAGGGAAATTCAACACTAACCAATTCTAAGGTTCTGACAAGAGGTTTTAAATAAATGATGAGCTGCTACTTTTTCAGACACCTGCCTCTGATAAAATCCTTATCCAAGTGGCCTGAAATTTAAAATAATGAAAAAGCTGGCTGTGGTTATAGAGCAGACATACTGATTTCAGGTCATCATTGAGTTGGTGAAAAGGGAAGTTGAATAATTTGGCTGAAAGCATTCTAAAATCTTGCTTAGAACATAATCATTGCAGCACTAACATAATTAATGGTTTAATCTAGCTTCTGACATCCAACCGGAACAACAGGCTAAAATCTGTAGTTTCATATTGATCATATTAATTTTTTCTTCTTAACTTTTCATAGAACCAATCAGGCAGTAAATTAAAAAATTGATTTATAGTGATAAATATAGTTTGATAAATGTTTTTAATGGTATTTGTCACAAAATATATATGGAGATGTGAACCAATAGTAATCTAGATTTTAAAAAATGGTTTAAAATGACAGTCTCTATGGAAATTTGAATAATCATTTAGATAAAATTTTCAATTTAGAAAAAATGAAACCAATTTGACTTTGTTAAAAATGAAAAATGTCAACAATTTTTAGTGCCAATTTAAAAAAAATTGGATCAGAAAAATGAAAAATATCAGCTAGTTTCTAATCGTCAGATTTCCTCAATGCCTCAGGTAAACCTTTTATACCACCCCTCCATACAACAGGCCAGGGGGATGTGGTCCATGTTACTTACCGCTGTGTTGACCAGAGCATTCACAAAATCCCAACCTACATATCTGCAACTAACATATGTAGCTACAATACTTTGGAATAAAGATTTGAAAAATGGTCAGGCAGGAACTCCTTCCTCTGAGGACTAGCCAGCAAGCCTTCGGGATTAATTAGTTCAGCTGGGTTGCAGGAGGACAGCCAAATTGGCATGTGACTGACAATCCCTTTAACAGTATACCCAAATTTGTCCAAGTTATAAATATGTGCTTGTTTCCTTTGTTAAAAAGTGGGGGGCATGGCTATCCCGCTTTGAAAAATGGAAGCTCCACCCTTGATTATTATCAGTGTCTAGGCCCCCTGCATATATATCTATATATCTATATCTATATCTATATCTATATATTTTTTTTAAGAAATTGGAAAGTGGGGTACTATTTGAAGGTACTGGGAAAGGTGAGTTGGAAGGTGTGAACTAAGAGGCAGGGGGTTTGAGAAAGAGAAAGAACAGCCTTAAGGGGAAGGTACTTGAATTCTGCATGAGTGAATGTTGTCTATCACTGCCTCCGCCACAGAGTTCCTAGGTGATATTGGTCATGTTACTTAAATGAAACTTTTCACAGTTGATCACTAAGTGCGTGTCCATTCTCTGCGAATCCAAAGGGAAAGCTAGGGTGTGATTTGTGGATATGCTGAGTGTTCACATCTGCAGTTCAAATCAATACGCTCTGAGTTTTGACTGTATTAGGTGCGAGATGATGTTAGGAGGAGGAAGGCCAATGAATTCATGAGAATGTTCTGCAATGACTGGTTTGACAGGGTGGACAATCAAGTGGTTGCCAAAAGCTTCAATGGTGTGATATGATCACTAATAATGGACGTTAAAGTCTGAGGTAGACATCAATCCAGACGGCACTAAATCTTCAAGGAAGCTACGCCCCTTTGGGATCAGCCAGGGTAGCTGTAGGTGTTAAGAATCTCAAATTGGGCACTCAAAATTAGTGGTTCCTTTTCACCTTAATCTCTCTTTGAATCCATTTGCCATCTGTAAAATAGGGATAACAACACCCCGCCATCTCACAAAGTATTGTGAAACACAGATACTGTAGTGAGTACAGCTATAGAAAAGCCCATAAGCAAATGAATAACTCTGTCTTCAGTGGGATTTGAATAATGTGCAGTCAGGGGGAGAAAAGAAATGTCGAGTAGGAGCTTAAGTGAATACCATCCATCTTGTGCACTGAATGAGACTTAATCTCTTAATACTGACACTTCCTCATTTTTGAATCCTTGACTTTGCATCTTTAGTAATGAGATGTTAATGATTTTTTTTTGCAAGTAATACAGAATATAACTTGGGGAAACTGAGAAGTTGTCCCTCCGAGGAGATACCACGGGGAGCAGAGGGTGAGTGCAACCTTTGGAAATCAAGCCATTTTCTTACGGGCAAAGGATGTATGTGACCGCCAAATTATACTATTCACTTTTTTAAAAGAAAGGCCTTTAATCAATAGTAATCCAGTGCCTGTATTAAGCTACAAACAATGGAGGTGCTTACATGATACTAGAGTGTCAAAGAGTCCCTCACACTCCTACTTGTGCAAGAGTAAGGGATCTTCCCAATAACAGCCCCAGCTGCTTCCCCGGGGTGGGGGAGGGGCAGAGGGCTAAGGGAGCAGGGAAAATCATGGTTCCTTTTCACCTTAATCTCTCTTTGAATCCATTTGCCATCTGTAAAATAGGGATAACAACACCCCGCCATCTCACAAAGTATTGTGAAACACAGATACTGTAGTGAGTACAGCTATAGAAAAGCCCATAAGCAAATGAATAACTCTGTCTTCAGTGGGATTTGAATAATGTGCAGTCAGGGGGAGACTGACTACGCTTCAGCCAGTTCAGCTGACTGGCCTTAAGGGATAGAGTTACCGACTGTCTAATGGCACAATCCCCAAGAGTTTTCCCCTGCCCCTACCTCATCCCTTCTCAGAGGCCCTGCCTCTCCCACTCACTCCTTTTCTCCATTCCTCTCTCACTTACCCTCACTCACTGTCCCCAGGCTGGGGAAGGGTGTTGGAGTGCCAAAGGGGGTGTGGGCTCTATGCTGGGAAGTGAGGTTGAAACTTTTGGAATGTGGGAGGGGCCTCTAAACTGAGCCTTGGGCAGGGGTGGGGTACAAAAGGGGGTGTGGTCTATAAGAGAGAGTTGTTGTGGGAGGGGCCTCAGGGCTGGGGCTGGAAGGGATTGAAGAGTGCATGCTCTGGGGGGCAGCGCTTACCTCAGGCAGGTCCTGGAAGCAACTGGCATGTCTGGATCCTAGGTTCAGCGGTGGCCTCATGCTTTGCACACTGCCACAGCCTGGAGGTGCCACCATAGCCTGTAGGCTCCATCCCCTCAGCTGCCACTGGTTGTGGTTTCCAGCCAATGGGAGCTCCAGAGTTGGTGTTTAGGGTGGTAGCTGCCTCTAAGCCTAGTTGTTTCTGGGAGCTGTACAGAGCCAAGGCAGTAGGGAGCCTGCCTTAGCTCCACTGTGCCATCGACTAGACTTTTAGCAGCCTATGAAAATCTTCTGGAGACTTCATGAGCCTCCCAGCCAATGTAGAAGGGTTAAATGTGAAATTATGCTGCTGGCCTTTGACAGCAACTGGATTGCCCTGGGAGACATAATGCCTTTTATTAGCATGTCTTGACTATGTTGTTAATCTGGGCTTTTCTCTGTTTTTTAGCCCACCATTCACTCGGGGGGGAGGGAAAACCCACTCATGGGGGTTTGGAAGTGTTTTGAGATCAGGCTAGCATACCTGGCTGGAAATGTGGGTGAAGGCCTAGATTCAGCTGTAACTTAGACTGGAACTCACCTACTTCGTAGTGAGGAAGTAGATCAGATCATCTGAGTTCTGATAGCCAAGGCCCTACCAAATTCACAGCCATGAAAAGTGCATTGTGGACCATGAACCCTGGTCTCCCCCGTGAAATCTGATTTTCTATTTGCTCTTATCTGTACTGTACACATTTCATGGGGGGAAATCAGCATTTCTCAAATTGGGAGGCCTGGCCCAAAAGGGAGTTGCAGGGTGGTCACAAGGTTACATTAGAGGGGTTGTGGTATTGCCACTCTTTCTTCTGCCCTGCCTTCCGATCTGAGCAGCCAGAGGGGGCAGCAGTTGGTTGAGCACTCAGCTCTGAAGGCAGCACCCGGCTAGCAGCAGTGCAGAAAGGTTGGCAGCACCATACTATGCCACCCTTACTCCTGCGCTGCTGCCTTCAGAAGTGGCCAGTTGTAGCGTGATGGCTGCTGATTGAGAGCCCTCCTCTGCAGGCAGCAGCACAGATATATGGGTGGCAATACCATACCAGGCCATCTTTACTCTGTGCTGCTGCTGGCAGCAGTTCTGCCTTCAGAGCTGGGCTTCTGGCAAGCAGCTGCCTTTCTCCAGCTGCTCAGCTTTGAAGGCTGCCAGCAGCAGCATAAAAGTAAGGGGAGCAGTACTACAATACTCTGTACAATAACCTTATGGAAGCCTCTTCTTCTCTCCCTCCCCCCCCCAATTTCTTTTTGGGCTAGGACCTTTCCAATTAGACCACTATGGAATTTCAGATTGAAATAGCTGAAATTATGATATTTTCAAATTCCCTTGAATGTGAAATTTGGGCAACATGAACTGTGAATTTAGTAAGGCCCTTCTAACAGTCTTCCAGAGCTTTCCCACAATCCTCCTCCCAAGAGCAGACACATTCTCCTTAAATTGACACCAAAGCAACATAGAAAATTAGAGAGTCTCAAAACAAAGAACTCTTCAGTGAATATTCCCTCAGATGCAAAAGACCTCCGTGCTGCTCTTAGGATATCTTGGCTTCCACCAAATTATTTATTTCTGAGCGATGCCTGTGCAGGCACTATAGCCCATAATGAGCAGCACACATGCAGCTGCAATTTAAACAACATTAAAAAGCAGATCATCTAAATGCTTCCTTCTTTATTTAGTGCCACGGCCCACAATGGGGGTGCCAAGTTAAAATCCATGCAACTAAGACAATAATTAACCAAGAGTGCTGACCTCTTTATTCTTTAAAAAATGAGAGAGACATTTTTTGCTAATTAATAGAAGTATATTGCAGTGAGATCCATTAAATTAGCATTGCTTACCTTGTTATTTATTAGTCATTGTGAGAAGAATTATTATTTTGTTAATAGACAGCATCTGGAACATTTAATATTCTAAGTCTTATATTCACTCTCCCAAAAGCTGAAAATGGAAATTCTCTAATTAATGTATCCCATGCCAGGCAAGTGAAGCAAGTCATATTGACTAAGCAGACATGGAAATCTGGCATTTATTGATCAGAGGACGGAAACAGATCCTGAAAGTACAGAGCAATTTAACACATCCTGCCTGGACTACAAAACTCTAGCAAATGAACATGTGTGTAGAAAAGCAATCAAGAAAAAAATTGCAAATATTGCACTGCCAACTGTTCAGTGGAGAGTTAAGAAAATGACAGGATGGATGTTGCCAAATCTAAAAAAAAAAAAAATCAGTATTGTCTACTCAGGAATATTTTTTTCTTTAAAAATAACTTTTTTCATATACATGCCACCTCACACAAACCCATCACTCAAGAGACACAAATACAAAACTGTAATGACTCCCAGATCTTCGTGGCAGACGCGGTCAGTTCTTTTGGGCTAGTCAATTTCCAAAATGGCGACCGCCCGGGAACATGCTAATGAAGCGCGGGATATTTAAATCCCGTGCTTCATTTGCAATTTCTGTCATCCTCATTATCCTCCCTAGTTCGAACTAGGGGGCTAGTGTAGACATACCCGAGGGCTACGTCTACATTGGCGCGCTTTTGCGCCAAAGCTATGCAAATGAG
>JANRFK010004149.1:112921334-112932697 GCA_030068395.1 Apalone spinifera | reverse complement strand
AAAAAAGGCATTATTCCTCATAAAATGAGGTTTTCCGTGGTTGAAAAAACTGCCTCGTTCTTTCGATTTAATTTCAAAAGAGTGCGGCAGCAATCTAGACACAGGTGAATTTTTTTTAAAAAAAGGCCACTTTTTTTGAAAAAAACCTGTAGTCTAGACACATCTTTGGAGACTAACATATATATCATGAGACTTTGTGGTGTTTACATTCAAAGTCACTGTGTTAGCATTCTGGGGAACTACAAAGCACTCTTATTTTAAAAAGATGAATATCACCTAGTTAGGTTTTGAATATGTAATCTGGTTAACAACATTTTTTAGGGGCACTACAGTCTATTGAAGTAAAATATACTTCGGGAGCTGTGCTCCTTTGACTTCTGGGAAGGTAGTCTTCACATACTTACTTAGGTAGATCTAAACACAGAATCTAGCCTAAAATGAACAAGTGAGAGCGTAGGTTGCTGCTTTTGTGTCCACTGAAATCAATGAGCCAGATTCTAAACTGCTGCAAGTAAGCATAGTTCCATGAATGCCAATTAATTGATTTACACAAGCTGAGTAATCTTGCCTATCAGCACAACACCTGTTAACTTCAGTGAACAGAGGGCTAAGCCTAGACAGAACACACTGCAGTGTGAGAGGAGGTGAAGCTGTACCAAGCCACTCCGTTTTGTGTATTTTTTTTAAAAGAGGTCTAGAGATGAGTTATTTGCTTCTGCATTCCCTTACACAGAGACTATGAAAAAACCCTCCAACTCCATTAAAATTTTAAATTGGAAGAAGCTGTTTATGATGATGGTGGTGCTAGCTGCACATCTGGAACCTGGTAAGTGGGGGGAAAAAATCTGTTTTGTAGATGTTTTCCTATGTCTTTCTAAGTGTGCTCTCTAACTACAAAGCTTACTTTAGCTTTAAATCTCCCACATAGTACTGGGATGCCACTGTAACAACCCTGCACTTATTTGTCTAGTGTCTTACAAAATGTGAAGGATCTTTTTGGAGAGAACTTTCTTGAATGAAAACTGGTGTGTGGAAACTAATTTATAGCTAAATCTGTATGTCTATTTTCCTTTTACTTGCACTTATTCATCCAGATAGTCCCATTGATGCCCACCCAGGCTGCTGAAAGTTGCCCCAAATCTGGTATCGTTGGTAGAACATAAGAAGGTGGGGTAGGCCATAGTAATTGTATTATGATCTGGAGAAAATACATTGGCCTGCATTAGCCAGGTTCATGCTCAGACAGAGCAAGTGTTGTCCAGTGCTGAGAGAGAGGCTCAAAAATCCAGATAGCTGGACACTCTTCTCAGCTTCATTCCTGTTTCAGTGGCTTTGTCGGTGGCTTAAAGTGTAGCGAGCTGCATTAGAACTGGGAGAGAGCTCTCCCACCAGTGCGTGGAAACCATCTCTGCGAGGGGAGTAACTAACAGAACTGGATGCACAGTTCCCAGCGCTGTAGCCTGGTTCATGTGAGTGCTTTACAGAGCTGTAATTGCTGTGCTAGGGGTGTGTATATGTGTGTTTTCACATCCCTGAGCCAGAAAGAGACAGCACTGTAAAGTACCAGTGTAGAATTGGCCTCTGTGTGCCCTTGTGTAAATCCCCTGGGGGCAATTCACTAAAGTGGGGGAATGCTTTGAAATCCTGTCCTATGCACTTTCAGTGCAAATCAAACTGATCCAAAATTGTGGTATTAACTTCTTAATATTTAATGACACATCTGTATTAAAATTGCAAGGGTTTTGGAGGGGAAGCAACAGACTTGGAAAGCAATGTGTATGACTATAAAAATTTTGTTCGGAGATATTTGTAGTCTGATATTTATGATGAATTTGAAGGCTTGTTTCCTAGAGACATTGTGTATTGCTATCAAATTATTTGATTATTTTTATTCCACACTTTTAACAGGCATTAATATTCTCTATTGTGAAGTGTATATATTGCAAACTGTCTAGATAGAGATTGTGTTGTAGTATATGTCTTGTACCACCCCAAGTAAATTGTGTTGGCACTTACTAAGGTTTATTATAATTGCAGAAATCTTTTTATTTGTTGCTATAAACAAAACATCAGTACCTTAATATATTTTCTAGCTGCCAGTGGATGTGATGCTAGTTTATCACAGTGCATTTTTCATTATGTAGTTGCATTTTGTTCTTCGTTATTCAGAACTGAAGTGGTAACTTTTTGGACACTTAGTAAAATTCTGGCTGAAATTTCAGGTGATTTTGAAATTAGCACTCCAGATTTTGTAGACGTCAGCTAATAAAGCTCTCAAGTATGATCATTTGTTGGATATCAAAACTTAGGGTCAGTTCTTCTTGTGCTCCTGAGCTGTATCTATTTTAGATTAAAAAGGTAACTTATTTCATCAAGGTGTGAACTTGTAACATAGGTGTTTCAGAGAAACTTTTCTGGAAACAACACGTAGCATCTGTTGTTCAGCAAAGACTTCAATTTAGCTTCAGATGTTTCCAAGAGTGAGGAAGTTGGGGTGGTGGTGGGGGCAGGGAGGGTTATCAGAACTGATGGTGTGTTTTGAATGAAAATGTATTTCAAGGAATGGTCTGACTCTTGGAGTTCTCTGCCAATAACTCTTCCTAATAACACCATTAAAACTGAGTTTGAAACAGGCAGTTTGATTAGACAACTATGTAAAGAGGCTGGTTTTGTTTCTACATCGTGGCTTGCTATCAATTTTGGCCATTTAAAAAAAATCCACAACTGATTTTTATGGCTCTGTATTTGGATATGCAAGTCAATAGTCTGGATATGCATCCTGCGGCTGTGATACTCTTATACTCATATTTCTTTGCATATATTAAGCACCCCTCTGTTAAATGGAAGTGAGAGTCAAGTCTACATGTCTGTCATAGTCCTTTACAGGCTAAAACTATTACTGAAATGTCAAATTGGAATAGGTCCCCTAGGAGCTAGACGATGATCACTGAATTTTCTACTTTTATAATAAGCTTATAAAAATAGAGTAGATCTATTTTTTTTATTAAGGTTGTTTTGGATCAAAACAAACACATGAAAAACTTGTTTGGGTAAAATGATTTTTTTTTAACCATAAACCTTACAGTCAAACATCTTAATTTTGAAAGAAAAGTAATGAGTTTCCCTGGTCTTTTTTACTCTCTCTCCCTTGCTTTTCCATTAGAAAAGTTTGGAGGTGGGTGCAAGGGGTATAGGATGGCAGAAATAATGATATTGAATTCAAAACATTTTGAACTGTTTTGATTTTGAAATTTTCTTCTGGGGGAAAGAGAGGAATCCTGTAATGCTCTTTTAATTTCAGTTTTAATCTTCAATTCTAACTAGCTCTAAAACACACAGTTGTCTTAACTCAAATGCAAGGGATCTTTCTTCTTGAAATGCCAAAATGTATTCTATTTCTCATTATGTATGAGGGTTCATTTGTGAATTACCACTGTTTCCATATGGTCTGGTTTATCCATGTCTATTCTGTGCCACTAGAAGTGCTTATGGAATTACATTTTAGTTCTTTTCTCTTATGAAGGAACACTGTGGCAAATTGCAATTTGCATACTTTTTCTGCTTCTTTTTTCGAAAGAGGCTTTTCCAACATTTGGCCTGTCTACACTGGGCCAAATGTCAGAAAAAAAACCAACCCTTTTTTGAAACATCCCTTCTTCCTCGTAAAAACGAGATTTACAGGGATGCTGAAAAAATGCATCTGCTCTTTCAAAAAAAAGTTGGAAGAGCAGACACATTCCCTGAATCCTGGAAAAACTCTGTATTGTAGATAGCCTGAGTCTGACTGATGCCCTAAAGGCTCATCATGAACTCAAGTGGTAGGGAATGCCGCAAAAATAAATTTCATTCTAGACTCTGTGTAAACTATATCTACATTACTTAGAGTGTGTACACAGCACCCTAAACTTAAAAAAAAAAGATGCGCAATTTGCGCTACACAAACTTCTTATCTTCTTTTGATTCTATTTTGAAATAGGTTATTTTGACATTTGGCACATCTACAGAGCACAAATTTCAAAATAACGCACTATTTTGAAACATCCCTTAACCCTCGGAACGAGGGTTACAGGGATGCCGAAATAGCATGTCCATTATTTTGAAAAATATTTTGAAATAACGGGCAGATTAAGACGCAGGGTAGCTGTTTCAGGATACCTCTGGTATCCCAAAACAGCCACGCTATGTAGACGTTCCCTAAGTGACTTCAGAATCACTGTGGAAATAGGTGATCTGGATACAAATCCAACTATTTCAACTCTTATTATATACATTTTTCTCAAATCGGTGAAGGCAACATTTTCTTTATGTATATTTTAGAAATGCATAGACAATGTAGTTATGGGATCATTACTGATTTATTCAATGGTGCAAACAAGAAGTTTCAGTTTCCAAGTGACCATGTTGTAATCAAGCATTATATTTTGCGAAGGAGAAAGCAAAGCAAGTGCCTGCCACTTCTTCCTTGGTATACTGCTCCAGAGAAATGCATCTATATCTTCAAGATCATTTATCTGATGTAGGAAAAAATGTCAGGTAGGGGAGGGGCATGAAATGGAAGGTAAAGCAATTCTAAGTCCATGGACTCATAGATTATAAAACCAGAGGGGAACATTGTGATCATGTAGTCTGAACTATCATATAACACATGACATTGGACTTGAATGAATTTCTGTTTGAATTAGATCGTATCTTAAACAATCCAGTCTTGAGTTAAAAACTGCCTCTGAGGTTGCTTAATACTCCCTATGTTAAGAACTTTCAGTAACACTGACACCTTGTATTAAATAGAACAATTAGTTGAATGGGAGCTTTCTTTTTCCCTCTTCTCCTACTAGGCTATTATCAATGCTGAGCATAGCTTTCTACAACTATTATGTGACTCCAAAGGGGAAGGAGGATGTTTACACCATTGTAGAACATTAACAAGAAAACAGAATTAGCATCTATTAAACAAGAAAAAGCACCTTATTGTACATGGTTCTGTGGCCCTAGTGTTCATGTTAGCTATGTGTTGGCCAGGGCAGGAAAATGGTTTCAAGTTCTGGCGGAGTTTTGTTATGCCTTGCAAGAAATCTATCACTTTGCTATGCTTCTTTGAAATCTACTGGTGTGATGCAGCAGAAAAGGAAATGTGGTCTGAGACCAGATTAGGGCATCGTGCCGCCATCCCAACTGGACAAAACGAAGGGTGTAAGTTAAAGCTTCTTATCTAGTTTGTGTGACTGTCTTCTGTCTTGTGTGTGCACATGTTTATATTGGTCTCTTGTTTGTTTCTACTCCCATGTGTCAACTAGTCACTATTGGTAAGTCATTTCTCCCATTTCACCTTAGTATTTGTTACAGGAACCATATAAATACTTAAAGATCTTTGAGTGGAACAGAGGTTCACTGTTCAGTGGAGGTATTAAGCTTGAAGGACCTTGCCTACTAAAACTAACTAGCTAGGTATAGAAGCTTCAGCGGGTTGCCCAGTGTCTGTTACAGGGAAAAAAAACAACAAATGGTGTGGTAGCACTTTATAGATTAACAAAACGTGTAGGTAATCTCATGATACCATCTACATGTTTTGTTAGTCTTTAAAGTGCTACCAGACCATTTGCTGTGTTTTTAGCTAAGTATAGTAAAAATCCACCTTCAAAACATTAGGACACATAAGAAAAGCTTCTATAAAAAGAGAGAGCTCTCTCATTTAGTCAAAAATGCTGCAAATGTCTCTAATAAAATGAGATGATTAAACTATTTTGGAAAAAAAACCCTATTTTCCTAGGAGGGTGGTGAAGCACTGGAATGGTTACATAGGGAGGTGATGGAATCTCCATCCCTAGAGGTTTTTAAGTCCCAGCTCGACAAAGCCCTGGCTGGGTTAATATAGTTGGGGTTGGTCCTGCTTTGGTCAGGGGGTTGGACTCGGTGACCTCCTGAGGTCTTTCAGCCCTAGGATTCTATGAAATCCTGAGGCAGAAAATACGTCCTGCTGAATCTTCCAGTTAACCAGACAATCGGTAACTGTGTTTTGCAGTATGAAGTGGAGGCTTTTCCTCCACTCTGAAAAAAGATGGATACAGTTGCTGTTTTGCTAGTTGTTACTTACATTAAAGAACCTGAATTACCAATTTGGCAGCTGACTGAGAGAGACATTTTTTTCTTTTGTCAACAAACTGTCACTCTGTCTTGTTGTTTCAATGGAATGGACCAATAGTTCTGAGGCGATGATCTTGCAACACATGTTTAAATACCCTCTCAAAAAAGAGAAGTGCATTTCCATGCATCAAGACAAATGGATGTCTGCAACAAATGTAGACAGCTGTTAAATGTGAAGAATCCTTCACTGTCAGGTAGCAAAATGAGGGCCATTCAACACGGAATGGAATTCAGTTAATTTTAAACGCAACACTTGCAAAGGTAGTTAGAGTCCAAGTAGGGTACGAACAGATGGTAACCTGGGCATCAAACATCATTATCTAAATGTGGCAAAGGTATTTGTGACCTTCTCTTATCGGGTACCATCTGGAGAATGTTACCGTTCCAATAAAAATGCCATTTTTTTTGCTTCCATCTGAAGTCTATTAAAAAAAGCAACCAGAGTTGTCAGTTCCTACTGAAGATTTATAAAGCACTGTAAGTGGGAGTGATGTTTTACCAACAGATAAGGTGGCTAAATCCCTAGCTGCTTTCAATAAAAGACTTCCGATTGATGCGGGAAGAGGCTGCAACACGGGACCGCTGCCATATGTTTATAGCTTTGGTATTAAGGACATACTCTGCTTCCCATTGAAGCCAACAGGAGTGTTGCTGTTGATGACAATCAAAGTTGGATCAAGCTCAAAGTTAGGTTAGTTTTCATGATATTTAAACAGGATGGCCTGTTTCAATTTGTACGTGTGGCTTACCTCTTTTTTTCTTTCTTTGCTTGTTTGATGTATTCTCCAAAACCTAGGGAGCCTGTAGAGTGATTTGTTTTCCAAGGATAAGAATGAGAGTGTTACTTTTTTTTTTTTTTTTTAAAGCTGTCACTACAGTTTCACCTCGTTGTCTCTAGCCTGATTCTGGCCTGCATATTTATACCTGCCTCTGGAATTTTCCACTACATGCATCTGACGAAGTGGGTCTTTGCCCACGAGAGCTTATGCTCCAACACTTCTGTTAGTCTATAAGGTACCACAGGACTCCTCGCTGCTACTCCAGTTGAACAATACATAGACATTGTTATCTAGGTCATAACAATACTAGGGTCATAGCTGGGCCTGGAATTAGATTGGCGTGAAAGGGGAGTATGAGTGGCACAAGGAGAGAAACCAACGATAGATCATTGCTATAGTCTCAGAAAGATGCCTCACTTTTGTTGACATTTATTTCTATCCGATGCCTATAAATGCTTGTCCTTCCTCTCAAATTAAGGAGAGAACATAGAATTAGTAAGTGACAAACTTCGCTGCGTGGTCGCCAACTAATCCAACATTTTTGACATTCAGAATTGCAATGAAGCTTTTCATTCCAATTTCTGGGGTGAAGTGACAATATTCATGAAAATGTTAAACCCCCCTTTTTTTTGAAAGCTGCTGTAGTTCAAATACTCTGTTTTGAATATGCCTCATTCCCCTACCAGTGCTGGACATAGAATAGACCAGGCCATGTATCTGAGTACCTCGCACTGTATTTATCGTCCCAGGGAAAGATGGTTTGTGCCCTATTTTATAAATGGGGAAACTGAGGCACAAAGAAACCAGGACAAATGCTGAAAAGTATTAGATGGGAGGCAGATACCTGTAAGCCCTAAGTTTCTGTTACTCATTCGTAAAATAGGGAGCCAAGCAATCCCCTCCCGTCATTTTGGTATTGTGGGAGGATAAATATATTAGTGAAACGTTTAAGTATTACAGGGGTGGGGACTGTGTAAATGCTTAAAATAGTGTCATCTAAAGGCCAGGTTTTAACTTATTTAAGCACCTAATTCACACTGAATACCTTAAAATCTGAGTGACTTCCCCAAGACCCAATAGGAAGTTAATGGTAGAGCAGGCCTCCCAATCTGGAGGCTAGTGCTGAACTTCGAAATATCTTTTACATCGTCATAACTTCTTCAACGCAGGACTTTCCTTCCATATCTGAGTGCTAGTGCTGTATAGGCATTGGATAATAAAGCAACAATAGTATATTATACACTATAACACAGTATATTGCTTCATTTTTTTTTTCTTTTCAGTTTTGCCTTGGAGGTTACCTGCATTTGTCCCTTTATTTTAGTTCAAAATCCATTTTTATGCATGTTCTTAAGTTTACTTGGCATCTCTTAAAGAAAAGTAGATTAGGTACTGATGATGATGGATGAAAGAGAAATAATTTTGCAGGTGTTTGAAAAGTACATCACTGTTTGTACTGTTCTCACAGTCACCGGATTGTATTGCCATGCCTGAATACAATTAACAAAAAACTAAAAAGCTATACTCCTACTACAGGAAAGAGAAATTGAAAGAAAGAGAACAAACCATACATCAATGTAGAAACTAATGAAAATAAAGTTTTATAGTCCCAGAGTGTTAATAGGCATACAATCATTGTACTTGTTAGATTGCATTGTAAGGAAATTCCAAAGTTTTAATTAGCAATTCAGTGATTGACCAACCCTAAATAGAGTGTTAGTATGCAACAGTGTTTGTTTTCTCCCATTTTAATGATATGGAATATCTAAATGGGATTTTTTTGTGTGTTTAATAGCATTTTATATGCTATATTTAATAGTGGCTAAAATGACTATTTTCTGCTGGTTTTTGGTGTGTGTGTGTGTGTGTGTGTGTGTGTGTGTGTGTGTGTGTATAATGCTGCATATGTAATAGACTTTGAGGGCTTGTGATGTTTGTACAACTGTTTCACAGTTGATGAGGCAATTTTTCTCCATGCTCGTAACCACTCAAGATGAATTCATCAGATCACACACAGAACTGAATGTACAATACTGTAGAGCCAGCTTGGTTCAGTAGGAACAAAACTGGATATTTTTCCTCACTAAAGTGCGGTGGTGGTGGTGGTGGTGTTTTTACTGTAATGTAGAATATTGTATGTGTGTGTGCCACTGCTCATCAACTTTCATTGAATCTTTAATTACTGCTGTTTGCATTACATTTGCATGTAAAAGGGTGAGCTGAATTCTAGGCTCCATGTAACATGGGAGAGAGCCCTGGCCCCAAAGAACTTGTTATAAATGGACAAGTCAGGCAAAAGGTGGGATATGTAGAGAAGCTACTTGGCTCAAGGTCCTGTAGCAGGTTAGTTGCACAGTCAGGAACATAACCCTGTCACTTAAACTAAAAATTATATTTATATACACATTTCATTTACTGAAAGATAATTTTGTAGATATGCCTTTTAGGTGTAGAACATAACTCTTTGCCAAGTCATAATGCAAAATGCTATAAGTTTGTAGGAAAATATGTCTTTGTGAAATGACTCATCTAGTATTCACCTCAGGTTGAACCTCTCCAGTCCGGCACTTTCTGGTCCAGCATGATTTTACTTAGCCGGATGTCCACTTATCGTGTGTGGCCAAGTTTTTGCACAGTCCCATAATGTGTTTACAGCCACTAGTCCTGGGTCTCCACGTTCTGTGTTGTTGTTTAGCTCTAATATCCCCCTACATGTCTTCTAAGAGCTCAGTAAGCAGTGGAAGTGTTGGGAATGTGGCTAGACAATATTGCCCCCTTGTAGTTTGGCAAATTCTCTGGTTTGGCTCCAGTCAGGTCCAAAGGGTGTTGAACTAGAGAGGTGCAATCTGTACTGCACATTCCATTTAAGATGGGCTCTGAACTCACAGGGTCGAATGTCATCCTGGGTCTATGATGCATTGTTTCACTGACCTCAGCTGCTTTAAGATCAAACCTGAAGTTGTGGCCTTCAGCTATAAAATAAAGACCTTAATGAAAACTTGCATTCAGCACCTGTAACTCCTGAATGAAATGGTGGTAACAGTGAGTTCTTCATTGGCATTTTCTGGTGGTAGATCTCAAAACATGTTACCAAGAAGTCCAATATCATAATCCTCACTTCATGGAACAGGATTCTGCGGTCGGAGAGGTGAAACTGTCTCCTACATCTGTGTCCACCAAACAACACGGTCGTGCCTATACAGGAACTCCTGTGAGATCCACGCCCAGCCCTGTACTTGCATATGAATTATGCTTGTGGAAGGGACAGCTCTAGAAAAAAGACTTTTCCGTATCCATCAGAGAAATAGTCAGTGGCAATGGAAACTGCATAGCAACGCATCAACACAAGCATACTTCCAACAGACCTACACCAACATCCAGTAGTAACCGCTACAATTGGACCAATGTTGGGGCTCATTTTGATGAACCGTCTGCACATTTTACAGGGCATTTCAGTACAGCCATTTTCACTCTCCTTCTCTTTTTACTCTGAATGTTGATGAGTGAATATTTGTGAGAAATTAGTTTTGGGACTTGAAGTGTCTACCACACACAAAGTCTGAAGGGTTTAGCATCACTAGGTGACTTTTGTGTTGTAGCACTTAGAATCAAAATGAAATTAATTTCAAAAGTGGAGTTTTTGAAACAAAATCACTAAATGTTCCAAAAAACTTCAAAATGGAAGGTTTTGACCTCATCAAAACACTTTATAAATAAAAATGTTGTTGAAATCCACACACTTCTGCGAAACATTTCTGCTTTTCACAAATTGGCATTTTCCCACAGAAAACTGTTCTGCTAGAAAATTCCCAACCAACTCTACCAATTATCTTGTTAACTTTGGCCATGGTATAATTTCTACCTCTGATTTTCATGAATCTAATGTTGTCATTCAGCAAGAATTGATGTGCATGGAGTCTCAGAAGGAGCTGAAGTTGTGCTGTAGTGCAGACACTAGGTTCAGAAGTGGTGAGGAGTCCTGTGTCACCTTATAGACTAACAGAAGTGTTGGAGCATAAGCTTTCGTGGGCAAAGACCCACTTCGTCAGATGCATGTAGTGGAAATTTCCAGAGGCAGGTATGTTTTGGAGGCAGGCCAGTCCTAGCCCACAGACAACCCGCCAACCTGAAGCATATTCTCACCAGCAACTATACACCATACTATATAAACTCTAACTCAGGCACCAATCCCTGCAACAAACCTCGGTGCCAACTCTGCCCACATATATACACATCAACAACACCATCACAGGACCTAACCAGATCAGCCATACCATCACTGGTTCATTCTCCTGCACCTCTACTAACGTAATATACGCCATCATGTGCCAACAATGCCCTTCTGCTATATACATCAACCAGACTGGACAGTCCCTATGTAAAAGAATAAATGGACAAATCAGATATTAGGAATGGCAACATACAAAAACCTGTAGGGGAACA
>JANRFK010004149.1:112831112-112879694 GCA_030068395.1 Apalone spinifera | reverse complement strand
TCATCATAGAAGCTAATCAGATTGGTCAGGCATGACTTTCCCTTTGTGAATGCATGCTGACTATTCCTAATCACTTTCTTCTCTTCCAAGTGACTCAAAATGGATTCCTTAAGGATCCCTTCCATGATTTTTCCAGGAACCAAGGTAAGACTGACCAGCCTATAGTTCCCTGGTTATTGTCAGGTGTGAGTTTTTATTTAGTGTAGATTGTTAACAATTGGAAAATACAGAAAGTCTTGATGGAAATGAAAAAAAATGTTTATCTATGCCTTAACATGGAAAAATTGTGACAAAAAATTATGGAAGGATAGATTTAGTGGTAGGGCCCACCAGGGACTAACCCTGGTAGCTCAGTTCTGGCCCATGGACTGGTATTTAGAACAGTGGTGAGCAAAAAGCTTTAATAAATTTAAAATTTTAATTCTGATGGATTTATATCAGGATTGGGCGCTCCGCTTATCTGCTTTAACTCTCCTGCAAAGTCTTGCTTTTCAGTAAGGTTTTTCTCGTTGTACGAGTCTCCAACTTCATCTGCAATATCATGGGTCTGACTTTAACCTATCTGAAGATGAATTAAATAAACAGGAGGATGGCAGGTGGGTGGGTGAATCAAGACCCAAAAATATCCTGAGAAGATTTTAGAGGCTGCATGTTTCAATCTGCATTTTCCTAGCTCAGCATCCTTTACAGAAATAAAATACATAATTAATTGGAACACACCTTCAAACACCATAGGAAAGGCTTTTAAGTCAGCCCCTGCACCTTCAATCTTTTTTGGAAGTTGCATTTATAGCAGAATTGCATTTAAAAAAAAACCCCAAAGCTTTTACTGTCCAGTGATTAAAAGGGAACATAAAGGCCCAGATCCTGCAAAGATTGACTGACATGCCTAACTTAATTCACGTTGAAGTACTACTGATTTCTAAGGGACTACTCATGAGTAAAGCTGGGGAACATGCTCAGAAGATGGCAACTTTTGGAATTGATTATATAAGACTCCTGGGCTGCATCTACACTGTGGCAAGATTTTGCGCAAATACTTCTAACGGAAAAGTTTTTCCGTTAAAAGTATTTGCACAAGAGAGCGTCTACACTGGCATGTGGTTTTGCACAAGAGATGTGCTTTTGCGCAAAAGCATCCGTGCCAGTGTGGACGCTCTCTTGCACAAGAAAGCTCCGATGGCCATTTTAGCCATCGGGCTTTCTTGCGCAAGAAATTAACGTTGCCTATCTATATTGGCCTCTTGCGCAAGAATACTTGCGCAAGAGGGCTTATCCCTGAGCTGGAGCCTCAGAGTGCATGAACCACTGATTTTGTACATTACAACGTCAGTGTTCTTGTGCAAATACTCGCGGCAAGATTTTGCGCAACATCTTGCCAGCGTAGACACAGCCCTAGTGATCTTTTAACAGAAGAATTACATTTCTGGTCCTATGGCTGCAGGGGGTGGGGGGAGGGAAACCTTAAAAACATGAACCCTGAAGCTCAAAAGCTAGAAGACAAATGGGGAAAAAATATAACCCAAAGAGTGTTTTATAATTTTGGTGCCTTGGCTCCATGGTTTTTTTGTTGTTGTTTGTTTGTTTGTTTTTTTATACGGAGATTGGCAATGCTACAACTCCATTGAATTTCAGTGGTATTTGTCTAACTTTTTTTGGCTGTTTTAAGAAATCCTAGCCTTAGATAATAAAAATATTAACAGGCTTTATAAAAAGAGATTTTTGCGCCCACTTAATCTATGCCATCTCTTTGGAATTTGAGTGGGGAGAAAAAAATCTTGAGTAGTTTGGTTGACATTGCTCCAAGATTTTAAACATTTTGTTTGTTATTAAATTTTCCATTTAGAAGTCAGACCAACACAAACAAAACGTGTTTGTATTTGCCCCGGCCTTTGTCTGCAATTGAAATGAACGCAAGGTGCAATTATGGCCCAGATCTTCAGCTGGTTGGATGGCATAGCTTCACAGACTTGAGTAGAACGGTTGTGTATAACGGTACTGTCATAACAATGAGTTTTGTTTGTCTTTTTTTTTTCTGATGTCCTACTCAGTGGCTCTGATGTCTTAACTAGCAGTTACTGTACTGCTCATTGTTTTTAAAGTTACAGACTAACAGGGCTACCCCTCTGGGACTGTAGGATGCTTTGTGTTTGCAGTAGCTTTTACACTGCTCCCATTGGGGCTTAAGATCTGATCCATTTACCTAGTTCCCCCTTCTAAAAATCTGGGGGTTAAGATAAATAGGATAGGGAAGTAAGATACTCTGTTTTTCTGTTTGCAAAGTGAATCGCCTGCTGATGAAATTTCACAGCTCCACTTTGCTCTCTTCTGATGAAGATACATACATTAAAAACTTCTTACCTACCTATTTGTTTTTTCCAGTTTAGTTAAAAAAAATATTTAACTTTTACAGAAATTCTGAAATTCTTTTTGAAAAGTTGCTTTCAATCAATGCTGGTGATTTAATTATAAAGTTACATTTTTACAATAATTAGATGTTAAGAATTGAACATGTGCTCTCATTTATTTTACATCAACACCTGAAAACACTAACATGAGTGTTAATTTCAATGCTGTGATGCTTGGAATTAATATCACATTGGATCCAGCAGTACACGCTTAATCAAAGGGCTTTTTATATTAGCAAGAATAATCCATATTGTGAGGTACACAAGGGATTTATTCTGCCTGGGTTTTTTTTTTTTAAGCACAAAACTATTGTGAAATATGGTAGAAGGAAAAAAAGTACAAGAAACTTTGTGAAAACGTTTGTCATCCACTATAAATAAAGCTGGGCAGAACATTAGAATTATTTGATCTTGGGCAGTGCACTAATTGCTCCTGCTTTCTGCATGTTATAGCACCAAGAAGTTGTAACTCATATCAGCACCCTAGTGTACTAGGAGCTGTACAGACAACATAATATATCCCATCTCTAAATACCTTAGGGCGGATCTAGACTACGCAGAACAGTCGAAAGAGGATATGCAAATTCCACAGCAATTTGCATATCCTCTTTCGACCTTTCCACATAGTCTAGATGAGCCCTCCCAATCTAAATAGGCAAGGTAGAGCAAGAGGGGAAATAAAGAGATGAAGTGATTTCCACTACTGTTCATTGCCCAAGTTGGAAAAAGAGAGCCTGTGTTCCTGTCCAGTGTTCTAATCCAATTGAACTTTCTGCCCCATAGTCACAGTGGTAGGTAATAAATATGAGTCGAATGACAGGATGGCCCTATATCAACACATCAGTGCTTTTTTTCCCCCACGGTAGGCCCTGCTTCTTCCCTACTGGCCTACAAATTAAACTGGTCAGATTTTAAAGATGAATCGTACTTTCCCCAACAAAGACTAAAAGAGTACTTGTTTTCATTTAACTATTTTTTATATAAATGTTTAGGTGGTTGACAGAATTGGGATATAGCTACTTGTGACACAGCTATTCTCTCTCGCCCATTATCCATGCTGCCGTAGCTTCGTTCGTTCCCACGCTAGGCCTGCAGTTTTAATTCAGCTGGGAACGGTTTGGTATGATGTGGCAATACAGAGAGGACCATGAGGAGGAGTTTACTGGTGGGATCGTTAGATCAAGACTATGAGCATGCTGAACCTTTGTGTGTAACGGTGTTTCTATAATAGTGAGTTTTGACTTTTTTTTTTTTCTGATGTCTTACCCAGTGGTTCTGATGTCTTAACTAGCAGTTACGGTATAAAATGTTGTGTGTTTGCAGGAACTTCTACACTGCTCCCACTAGGGTTTTCCCCAACATTGCATCTGTGTATCTGATCACTCTATTCTTTACCAGCGCTTAACCCATTAACCTGCTACTGAAGTTAAGCTTACCTGGATTGCCTCTGGAACCTTTTTAAAAGCTGGTGTCAATTAGCTACTCTCCAGTTATGTGGTACAGAGGTTGATTTTAAGCAATGGATTTATACAACTGTTAGTTATTCTACAATTTCATATTTCAGGACTCCTGGATGAATCCCATCTGGTCCCGGTGATGCTTTAGTTTTACCAATGTGTTCCAAAGACAATGACTATTAACACCTTACTCTGGGACAGTTCCTCAGATTTGTCACCTAAAGCAAATGTCTCAGGTTTGGGGATCTCCCTTGTTCTCTGCAGCGAAGGTGAATGTGAAGAAATCACTTACATTTTTTTCCACAGTGACCTTCTCTTTCTTGTGTTGTCCTTTTAGCACCTCAGTCATCCAGTGGCCCTACGAGGGTATGGAGGGGAGGAGGAGAGGAGAGGAGAGCAAAGGCTGCAGATGTCCCAGGGTGATTCAAAGTACATTAGCGGCATTTGAAGCCTTGATCCTTATATAGTCACTGGAGTGTGTGCCATCTGCTCCGTGCAGCTCTGAGGGCCGGGGGAGGTGTCTCCTGCACTCTGAGTGGTGCAGAGGGTTGGCTTCTCCTGGCCCCGCCCCTACCAGCTGAGGCCACACCCCTTTTGGGAGCACGGCCCCCCCACACATACTATGCAGACTGTCATATTTCCTGTTTCTGATTTCATTGTTTTTGTTTTTTTATGAATAGCTGGTGACTCTTCAGGTTCTCTTTTAGCCTAATTATAATTTTACAGTTGACTTGCCAGAGTTTTTTCTTTCAAGTTTGGAAATGTCCCTTCTTGCCTCTGTTACTCTGCTGGTTAGCCATGGTGGCCTATTTTTGGTCATCTTGCTTTGTTTGTACTATATATTTAGACTGAGTTTCTAGTATGAAGTTTTAAGCAGGTTCCATGCAATTTGCAGGTATTTCAACCTTGTGAGTGTTCCCTTTGATTTCCATTTAATTGGCTTTTTCTCATTTTGTGTAGTTCCCTTTTCACAAGTTAAATGCTGCTGTTTTGGGGGCTTCATTGTCATTTTTCCTCCAATGAGGGAGTTAAATTTAATTACAATATGGTTAATATTACTGAGTGACTCTGCAATATTCATCTTGTGTACCAGAAGCTAAGTTCTGAAGAACTTTTAAGACTAAGGAAAGAATTTCCTTTCCCCTTGTGGATTCCAGGACAAGCTAGCATCTAGAACATTATCTCTCAATCTCTTCCTCAGGTGACATGGTTCCAGTCATATGAAGATAGTAGAAATCCCTCATTTTTACTGCATTTTTTTTGCCTTTGTAGTTTTTTCCATTCTCACTGAACACTATCCCCGTTAAGTGGTTGGTAGTGTGTTTATATATACACAGTTACATTCTTATGATTTTAGCATGGAGTTTCTATCCATAGATATTCTATGGTACAGTTTGATTTGCTGAAGAATTCCATTTTGAAGCTTTATTTTACATATGGTGCCACTCTTCCATCAGCTCAATTTAATCTGTCATTACTATTTATTTTGTGCCTTGGTATTACTGCTTCCTACTTATTCTCATTTCACCACATGTCTGTGGTGTCTGTTCTATCAGTATCCTCTTTTATGCCAGACACTTGAGTTCACTAATTTTAGTGTATAAACCGCTAGTGTTTGTATATGAGCATTTGTTAACTTTATCCATATTCATTGCTTGCCTTTATGAGTTATATTTTATTTAAATGGAATTCTTATTTGTTAATTCCTACCACTTTATCAACTTCTTTCCAATCTGCTTTATTAGGATATAGATGTTCCCTTTTTAAGATATTCAGCCACAATAAGAACATAAGAACAGCCATACTGTGTCTGATCAAAGGCCTATCTAGCCCACTATGCTGTTAGCCCACAGTGACCAATACTAGTTGCCCCAGAGGAAGGGAACACATCAGGTAATCCTCATATGATTCCTCTCCTGTCAGCCATTTCCAGACATACAAAGGCTAGGGACACCATTCCTATCGATCCTGGCTAATAACCATTGATGGACCTAACCTCCATTAATCTATCTAGCTCTTTTTTGAACCGTGTTAAAGTCCTAGCCTTTACCACATCCTCTGGCAAGGAGTTCCACAGGTTGACCATGTACCGAGTGAAGGAAAAAAAGAGGATGTTTTCTCCTAGACTGTGTGCTCCTCTGTACCTGACAGCTTTCCCATAGCTCTTAATTTATAAAAAATCCTTTACAAATATATTTAATTTTACATACCAGTAGTTTAATTCCATTTTGGATTAAGCAGAGCCCATTCTACCTGTATAGACTCTTCATTCCCAAAAGGTTCTCCTGTTAAATCTAAAAATCTCACCCCAATATTATCATTTCGTTAGCACAGTGACACACTGCAGTGCTACTTATCTTCCTGTCTCTGTGTGTGGAACTGGAAGCATTTCAGAGAATATTACCATGGAGGTTCAGGACTTGGGCTAAATGTGGTCTCCAGGACATCTCTCCTATTTCTCTATATGTCATGAGCACCTATATGTACCACAACCACTGGCTCGTCCTCAGAAATCCACATACATTTGTCTAGATGTCCTATGATGCCCACAGCTTTTGCATCAAGCCGTTAATTTACCACATTGTTCTCCTGATCTTCAAAGCCCCCAGATGTTTGTATTTTTAATGTTTAATACACAGGATGAGGTTGCAGCATCAAATGCATTGAGATCCATATTGCATATTCCTCAATCAAGAAACGTTATTTAAATTCATGTTTGTAATGGTGGCACCTTCATGATCTTTCAGATTTTAGCCAATAAATATAATAGGCTGATCTTCCACATCCACAACAGCAAACTACTTTGCCTAAAACCCTAGCAAGCTGAAGAGATGACTGGCGGTGAGGCAGATGTGATTTTAATAGTTTGTAAATGATTGGTCTATAATTCCATTGGTGGATGAAACCAGTACGATTTATAGCCGTGTATGTCAGACTATTGGTTTTTCTCCTGGTACCTTGAGTTCCATTTACTGTTCCAATATATGTTACAAAGATTAGGACCGGAGTATATAGTTAATTTTCCCAGCAATTTACTCATGTTTCCCTGGCTAAATCAACAAAATAGTCATCCTTTCAAAATATGAATCTTTTATTACAGCTTAAAACATGTAATGTAAAAGAGCTTGTCAGATGAAAGCCCATATGTCAGCTCTTAAAATTGCCATAGAAGCTTACTTTTATCAGCCAGGAACGTGTTTTGATAAACAGGGACAGCTGGGTATTAAAGAATGAGTGTTTTCTGCTTGCTATTAAATATTGGCTATAAAGGCACCAGTTACTCAAAACAATTAATCTCAATCTTATTCTAGGTTAAAGTGTTCTATTCACACATGTTTAAAGGTGTTTGCAACGGGTTCGGTCACAGAGATTCACTTGGTGTACTGAAATACTACTGAGCCCAAATACCTGCCCCCTGAGGTGTCTCACCACCATCAACCATCTCCTCCAACACGGGCACAGAGTTAGGGTTACAGCCAAAAGCAGAGCAACAGAGACACTGAAATCAGCTCAGCTCTGGGAAGAATTTCTATAGAATTTGGTCTGAACGTGTTTAACTCGGGGAAGGACTGACACCCTCCCCACCTTCTGTACCTCGATGCACATCCCTAATGGGTCCAGGATCCCAGATAAATTTGTCCTATTCTGTATAAAGTTTATATGGGGTAAGTTCATAAAATGTTTGCCCCTTCTATCAACGAAAGAGAGAAATGCACTACTGATTCCCACCTCCCAGGTCACAATTATTTACACTGGGTTTATTAATAAACAAGAGGGATTTTATTAAGCATAAAAAGTAGGATTTAAGTGGTCATGAGAGGTAGCAGACAGAACAATGTAGGTTAATAAACAAAATAAGATTAAATACACAAACTAAGCTTTGTACACTGAGGGCATGTCTACACCAGGAAATAATTTCAAAATAACTTATTTTAAAATACTAACTCCCCAAATTACTATTTTGAAATTGTGTGCCCACACTATGGTGAAGCCTTGAAATTAGTCCAAGGAAAGCTCCCTTAATGTGGACATGCTACCTCAATTTAGAGCCCCAGGAAGCACTGGGGAGTAATTACTTTGACTCTGGGGAGTAGTTATTTTGAAATAGCAGCAGCGCAATGTCCACACGACCACTATTTCAAAATAAGCCTTATTCCTTATGGAAAGCAGGAATTATTCAAAAATAACCAGCCCCTTATTTTGAAGTAACAGGCTTGGTAGTGTGGCCACTCTGCTTGTTATTTCCAAATAAGGGGAGTTCTTTTGAAATAACTCCCTAGTGTAGACCAGGGCTAAGAGAAATTATTGCAAATCATAATTTTTCACTCCCAGTTCTTATTTCAGTTGAAGTCCTTCTCGGGACTTCTGAACCACACTGTAACATGAAGAGTTAAGGTTGCCCAATCAGGGCGAAAGGCAGAGATTAGTCTACCGCCTCTCCACCCCCAATGAAATATTAATCTGAAGGAGAAAAGAGATTCAGCAGTACATTGTACCAGGGTATGATCTACTGGCCTGAGCCCTCAAATGCTCCTAAATGTTCTAAGGGAATGTGTCCTTTTGACCAGCTGTAGAACTTGGTTTAGACATCATTAACTTTTCTACTTTTGTGAAAAGTTGTTGTTGGTCTTTAATCACCTCAGAGTTTTGTCTTGTCTGAAAGATGAATTCCCACCCCCAAAAAAGCCATACTGTGGCATTGGTTTATACTAACTGAGGGAAGATGTTTATAATGAATCTCTAGCATTATTCCCTACAGCAGCATTTCTCAAAAGGTGCGTCTAGACTGGCAAGATTTTGCGCAAAAGCGGCCGCTTTTGCACAAAAACTTGCCAACTGTCTACACTGGCCGCTTGAATTTGCGCAAGAGCACTGACTTTGTAATATACAAAATCAGTGCTTCTTGCGCAAATACTTTGATGCTCCCGCTCGGGGAAAAAGCCCTTTTGCACAAGTGTTCTTGCACAAGAGGGCCAGTGTAGACAGGGAAGGAATTTTTTGCGTAAGAAAGCCTCGATGGCGAAAATGGCCGCCAGAGCTTTCTTGCGCAAAATTGCATCTATACTGGCCACGGATGCTTTTGCGCAAAACTTTTCCGTTAAAAGTATTTCCACAAAATCATGCCAGTCTAGATGCAGCCAAAGTGTTTTGCGGGCTTGCTTTGGGAAAGCTGCTAGTAGGCCGCTTTGTTTACCAAAAGGGTCCATAGCCACAGAGCCTCACGACTCCCATTGGCTCCAGTTCAGTGGAGAGGGAATAGCAATGACTCGCTAGCATTTGCAGTGCCTTCAGCTAACTGGCAGTTGTTCACCCCCTGGAGTCTACAGCCACTCTTACATTAAACTGCCATTAGGCAATTTGCCGGTTCTTCCATTTTTCTGCTCTTTGCTTGCATAGTAAATGAGCCCAGAGTGAGAATCCAGAGGAACGGAGGGAAAGTAGCTGAAAGGAGAAGTAGAGGATACAAGGCTTTATGCAAGAAATGGATGCCTCTGCCTGTAGCTAGATGGCTGGGACTTATGGAAATAAATACACTTACTGCAGGGTATTTCCTAGAGGCCTGTTCTACTATAGGAAATTGGGTTGGTATAATGACATTGCTTTGATGTGAAAAATTCACACCCATGAGTGACACAGATATACTGACTTAACTCCATGCTAGACAGCTACTGCCTCTGGGGAAGGTGGACTATGCTTATGGGAAGACTTCTTCACTGATGTGCCACAGCCATGCCACTGCAGTGTTTTAAGTGTAGCCATACCTCTAGAATGATAAATAGCAATTCAATATTTTTTTCCCCCTGTTCTAGCACTGTAAGGATATTAGTCCTGCCAAAGCCTACATATGGAAGCAGGAATTGAACATTCAAGACCTATTTGGTCAGGAAGTATTAACCAGTGACTGGAAGGGTATAGCCCCCACACTTGAGGGAACCGGACATCTGTATAAAGGAGAGCTGGGTTATGGAATGCTGCCCTGAGTGCGCAAGGAAAGCAATGGTAGCTTAAGCACATTGCAAAAACAGGCACAAATATCGTCAAGAGGGAATAATTTAAAGCCAGGTTCTGATAACGTTAGTAAAATTGCATAGTTCCTTATTCCTCAGGTAGTCCCACTGAATTAAGTGGGAGGACTCTCAAAGCAAGGTGTCTTGAGATTGAGTTTCATAAGGTGGCCCGTACAGGAGTGGTCTGAGGCCGGCTGTGGCAGCTGGCGCCCCAGACGGGCGGTGCAATTGGCGCCCCGCATGGTCATCAATGGCCATGCCGTTGTCATTGGTTGCCCGGGCCAGCGGCTCTCTAGGCAGTTGCCTAGTTCACCTAGGCTCACGGGCCACCCCTGGGCCCATAGATGGGTAGAGCCCGTAGAGCGGTGGGAATGACTCTAGCTGGGTTTTGTAGCAGGACATTGTTTTTCTTGATTTACACAAAGCTGCTATTTCTCTGCCTCAAATTAGGCAGTCTATTTAGAGCTACATAGTGGAACTGTTTGTTTGCATCTCTGTCTACAAAGGTGACTCAGGCCTCATCTTCACGCTGCAGAAGATTGACCACTTTAGATCGATCTTCTGGAGCTTGATTTAGCGAGTCTAGTTAAGACTTGCTAAATTGAACTCAGAAGGCACCCCCACCGGTGTTCAATACTCCTACTCTTATGAGGAGTAAGGGAAGCCAACAGGAGCAAACCCTCCCCTCAGCCTCCCACTGTGGGGATGCCACCAAGTTTGGCTTAAGGTAAACCAATTCCAGCTACATATTCTACATAGCTGCAGTACCTTAAGCCGAGCTGTTGGGTCTAGCATAGATCTGGCTTCCAAGAACAAATTCAGGCTCTGCCTTGCTATTCAGATTGTATCTCAAGCGTCATCACTAGGCACCCTAATACTTAAACCCCATGGCCATTGGGGTTGGAAGTGTGAGGAGCCCCCCTCCCCTTCCCCCCCCTGCATTCACTCACCAGCTGGATTAGCTGACCAGGTACACAGAAGGAAGTGAGCTTCTCCATAAAAAGGGTGGAAATGCCTTACTCCTTGGCCAGAGCAAGAGGGCAGAAGAGAAGAAATATTGCAGGCAGCTCTGCTCTATAGACCATGCGTCTACAAGTTAGCCTGATGTGATGCTAGGAAGATGTGATGCTGGTTGTTGCTGTTACATCGTTGAACTGCCTCGAACTACACACGCATGAAGTGCCTGGTTCTCCTGTCACTTCTGCTGGGATAAATCAGGAACAACCCCTTTGAAGTCAGTGAGCAATGATGGTTTAAAATAAGTGTCACGTGGAGGAGAACCAGGTCAAGGAAGACCGACCTCAGCGGTGAGCTGAGGAAATGGCATCCCTGAGCTTCCACGTTCTTTCTGGAAATGATAATGGAGCTGTGGAGACCTGTAAGGGGACAAAAGACCTCAGCCTAGGCTTTTCCTTTTCAATGGCTTTCTTCTCTTGTCCATGAGGGCAATTGTCCTTTCCATGTCTTGTGAGAAGGCTATTTTCTAAGAGGTATTGGGGGAAGTGGAGGAAACCTTAGCAGGTGGGTATTCATGAGACTTTGCTTCCATTTTAAAAGACCTTCATCCAAAGAGAGTTTAGCCACACTTTCTTTCTTTCTTTAAAAAAAAAAAAAAAGAGAGAGAGAGAGAGAAAACGAGCCCTGGTGATGCAGAGATGGGATGATACTGCGATTGCCAAAAAAAACCTGGAAATTGTTCAGGTATGGGACTCAATTCTTGCTAGCACTAATCCCCTTTATGGAGCTCTGGCAGCAGAAAGGGATGTTAAAATGGGTATAAACTACACTATAAGACTGACATAAAAGAGTTTTGATGTAAACTAAAATGAAGCTCTTTATGGTCAAGTGGCTTTCCATCTGTTTAAAAAAAAAAGAGAGAGAACCCCCCACATATTTGCTTATATTAATTTTTGCAACATCAGGTTAAGTAACTCAGAAATCCCACTGTCCTTTTTTGACACAGCAAGGTATTTTGTTCTGAAATTTCACATCCGTTTCACCAACGATTTGGTTGGATACTAAAGTTGTTGTGTTTTTAATTTCCTGGTAGTCCACAGAGTTCACTATCACTTTATTCATCTTTTGCTTGTGTTCTAAGTCCATTCTCTTCAGACTGAGAAGTATTTTTCGTGAGCACAGTGGATTTTGATTTCTTTTTAAATAACACATTTGTTTAAATAGATTTTTTTTAAAAAACTACATTCACACGGTGCATGCTTTGTACAAACAGGCAGGTGTCAGTACAGTTGCATGGAAATGAATCCACAAACATTGCACTACAGGTTAAAGCAATAATTAAACAAAATGCCTGCTGCGGTATTCAGCTGGGAAATTTCATCTCAGAAAGGTGTCTTTTTTTTTAAAGCCCTCTGCTATCCTTATCTGTGCAGTCATCTGGATCATTTTAACTGCTCTTTCAGTGAACTTAAAATAATCTCTGACTATACCCTCTTTCAGTTCGATAGTTGATTACACTGATATGGGCTTTCAGACCATAGTACGCCCCAAGAGTTAGGATCATTTCACACCAAAGTAATTTCACAGAAATTAGAGGGCTGAATCCCTGGTTAGTATAAATCGATGTGGCCCCAGTTATTGATCCTACAAACATCTATAGTGCATGTTACATTATTGGGTAATTTGTCTATTTTTGATTACATAGAATTTTAAGCTATCATTTGTTTTCAAATAACATATGATGAAACTATGTACTTCCTTCCTTTGGATTCGTGATTTTTGTCCATTGTTGTTGTTTGTTTATGCCCCAAACCCTTAGCTGTTGCGATTTCATTCTTCCATTTCAGAATCATAACCTCATGATTACTAATCCTTTGTGCGATGCTATGCAACCAAAATGTACTCCCTGCAAAGAGAGAGAACAATAGCTGTGCATCTGCCAAGTCAATGTAAATCCTCCATAAAAATTAGAGACAAATGGATATAAAATTAGATATTCTGCAGGTGACAGGCCTTTGGCAGAAGGGTGAGTTCCACCTTTGCTGAATAAGTAGCCAGGATTATTCACCCGTTGCAATTGTTTACATATTGTGAATGCACCCACCTATAGTAGGGGACTTTTTTAAAGCAAAAACAAGCCTTGTTATAAAAAACACATCATTTGTATTTTTGTTTTTTCCCCCGAACTATTAGCTTAAAGGCTTCCCTGTAGGAAACAATTCCTCTTGCAAGTGACTTATCATTCACCATTCCTGCACAACAAAAAGAGAAACTCTGCCCACCTCAATGACCTTCTCCCAGAAGATTACTTAGACCCACAAGCTATCCATTGACAATGCCATCCTAACAATTAAAAGGCTTGTTTGAGGCCCCTTAGCTATTGCCTGTGATATTTAAAGTGGAGTCTGTTGTCCATCTTAACGACAATGACTCAGTGTCAAATATAAAGGACTTTATTCCTGCCTGCTAGTCTTGGGTTTGTGTGTATAAAGAGTCTGAAAATGCAACTATCTTCCTTTTGGCTGAATCCTTTCCCAGTCTAGGAGTCATGAAGAAACAATGGGAAGAGCAATCCAAGCATGCTGCTGAGTTCCTCTGTTCGGGTCAGTTCACCTGAGCATGGTTAAGCACCGGAACACTTGTTTTCTTTTTTGCTCAAGGGGAATATCCACAGCTGTTCTTTCCATCTTTTCTTGGTTGGCAGATGACTCCTAGTGAGGTGCCAGGTGTTGACAGAAACGCTTCTGCATCAAATCCTTGCCCTCATCTTGACCTCAGAATTGCTTCTCTGTGTGTGTCTCTGTGTGTCTATCAAAATGACGGAAGGAGGAGCATTTTTTGCCTACCATACTGTCTATGCATAATGAGACACTGTGACCATTCCAGTAGAAAGACCTCTCCAAAAGTGGTGTGTGGGAAAAGTAAATACTTGGCAAGAGTCTCTGAACAAAATGGAAGCTACTCCTTGGGTGAAGCACATTGGTTCTCTTTACATGCTGAGCCTGCTCTGGGAACATATATGAAGGGTGTGTGAGCTACCTTCCTCCTCAGGAGAGAAGTTTTCAAGTATCTGTAAGGGTGTTAAAGGAGGAGGGAGAAAAATTGTTCTCCTTGAGCTCTGAGGATAGGACAAGAAGCAATGGGCTTAAATTGCAGCAAGGGAGGTTTAGTTGAACATTAAGAAAAACTTCCTATTTGTCAGGATGGTTAAACACTGGAATAAATTGCGTAGGGAGGTTATGGCATCTCCATCACTAGAGATATTTAAAAGCAGGTTGGATAGACACCTATCAGGGATGATCTAGATGGTTCTTGGTCCTGCTTTGGGGGCAGGGGATTGGACTTGGTAACTTCTCAAGGTCCCCTCCAGTTTTAATATTCTACGACTTTTCACTGATACTGAAGGAGGTAGCAGGAGCAATACAGAAGGACTTCAGAGTCTCATGGCATACCCATCACCATATCACCTGTGTGTGTTTGTGTTTGGATTTTGTTTTTGTGTTTGGATTTTTTTTTCACTGTGGGATGCAGTTATGCAGCCACCCAACAGTGCCCCCAAAAAACTCTTCTTTGTGTGACTTACATTGTTCCCCAATCTATTGTCCTTTGCAATGACGGCAAGTCACTGAACTCAACAGCTGTTCACACACATCCAATTACTATGCCAGAATATCACACCACATTCTGACTATTTGCATCATCAGCTATGATGATGCTAATGATCCCTAAATAAAACTCTGGCTTCATTGAATTCAGAGAGGCACCAAAACACATTTCTGTAATGAATTATGACACCAAGAAATGTTAATTGCTAATTTGTATGATTATCCTATTAAAGTTGCCCATAGAAGAAAAGTCGAGTGAGGTCACATTTATTAGACAGAAACTAAAGATTGTAGCGTGAGGTGCAAAAGTGCATGACTGCTGATCGGTGCCATGTGAGTGGATTAAATATCCTTAGACCGAGGTTCTTAATCCTGAGCTATGTGAAATAATGCATGTCGCTGTGCTCCTGCAGTTAACAAATGATGGCAGAGTGGTGTGTGTATAGTTAAAGAGATATGCATGAAGTGCTTTTTGGTGGCTTCTTGTCAGCTATCGTGATAAGTGTAGAACTCCACTAACCTAATACTATCAGGCTGATCTGAATTGGACAGATGATCAAAGTCATGCTACCCTTCTGCCCATAGCTGGTGGAAACCAGGAAGTTGCAGCACGGGGCTGGGAAGTGGAGCTTTGAATCTACAAAGTGTTTAAGTCCATCTTCCTTCAAGCAAAATTGATAGGACTTCAGCACATGGTTAAGTGTTTTGCTACATGGGGAAGGACTGCTGAGTTGGAGCCTAGCAAAGTCCGATATCCAAGTGCATGGTGATTTCACTCATGCATTGTGTGACTTACTGTATGTTGTGTAATTGTTGGGTGTTCCTGTTTTGGGTGTAAAATATCCAACCCCCGTAATGTATGTGTGTGTGTGTGTGTGTGTGTATTTTTTGTTTTTGTTTTTTTGTTCAGCAGCCATTTCATGCTATAGGGCCAAATTCTCTGCTCATGGAACTCCACTGACTGCCTCCAGCGTCATTCTTGCAGGACGTAGAATCCTACATCAATAACAGTGCCCCTACTACAATCTTCAAAATAATAGAATAATGTGCATTGTATACTGTGTAATGACTTTGGAGAAGCCTTTACTTTTCCTTTTGTGCTATTGTACATCCTCTTTCATGTGCTAAAATACTTTTGTTATAATTGCAAAGATTTATCAAGTTATCCTTAAGTTCTAATGACTGCCGGAGAGGGAGGGGCAAAGTAAGGTCTAGCAAATACCTTAGCTTGGTCCTTCCTTGCATCAAAACTGATTTTGTCTAAGTTTTACATTGATTAAAAAAGAAAGCAGGTGCATGCAAAACAACGTGTTTTAAAGAGTTTGAACTGTACTATAGAAGTGCACTGCAGTCACAGGTGGAAACATGAATAACAATTGACAAGTACCTAATGGACAAATCTAAACTGAGATGAATTAAATCCCCCAAAACTCTAAGACTAAAATTACACTGCTTCTACCATGTTTCACTGAGTGTTAAATAAATCTTTCCTAGGTTTTATGCGAAGTCTTGAAGGCAAGATTTGGAAGACAAGGCGACTCTCTCATGATACATTCACCACATGGACACCTGCTCCAATCCAGTCAAGGTCAGTAGTGATCAGAATTCACCTTTACATATCTGAAAAGAGATTAAATCAGGCAGTCAGGTCTGGAAGCTGCAAGTGAATGCCAGTAAGTTGTTTTTCTGCCTGTCAAAATACTCTTCTGAGCAGAAAAGATATCTGACAAACTTAGGTTCTAGATTTTAAAATCTGCATGTGGAAGGGGAGGGGAAGATGCAAGAAGATGAAAAGTTGGAAATCTGTGTTTGCAGCCAGCCTTTCAGATTTTTCTCTTCATATAAAAATGGCTCAGATTTGCATACTTTCCTTGCAAGTCACTGCCAATGCAGATAAACTGACGTCGGAGGAAGAAATGGTATATCTCATTTCTAGACTGTCTGCACTAGTTATTGTAGAGGGGAGGTAAGGCACATGTTAATTTGAGAATGGAAATGGAAGGATATGATTTTATTTTCTTGCCATGCCTTTGTCTCCAATTCTCCATTACAGTTTCCAGTAGTACCAGTCTTTTTTCATTTTATGCATTTAGGATTAAATTTATTTCTGTAAAGAGAGACATCACAAGATCAACGCACAGCTTAAATCCTTCCTACACCCAAAAAACTTTTCTTTTGGTTCACATTTTCCTATGTGAATATATTATTTTGAATTGTAGCAACAAAGTTGAATACTTGTTCATTCAGCAACCTGACAAAATGCAAATCAAGAATTTTTTTTAAGAAAAGATTTAATCAAAATTGACACATTGCCATAATATGCTTTTGGTGTTTTCTGATGGAGAAAACAACCCAATCAGTTCTAGTAATTATTACTTTGCAATTGAAGATTCTCATCTTTATGCCAAGTTTTTACTGGCAGTCTTTCAGGTACTTTTGAAACTGAGGTGTATGCCAGTCTAATTATTCTCTACAATAAGAATTTTTTTTTAACTTGGAGCTTAGTGAGTCATTCATTGATGATTGATCAATGCATGATTAGCCAGGGGTAATGAGACTCACAGTATTATGACAATCCCTGGTGGAAATAAGATGAGGTAGTTTGCTACCAGTTGTAGGTAGAGCATGTTGTGTGTGAAGCTGTCACTATTTACATTTGATTGGAAAATAGCATCAACTGAGAAATCAGTATTGTTGGTAAGGTGATGAATTTATCTACAGCTATAAGGACACTGGGTAAAGTTCTCACAAAGCACCTTGGTTCCATTAAATGTCAGTGATTTAAAAGCATAGGGGTGTGTTTGAATATTTTATTCTATTTTGACTTGGAAAAGACATTTTGAAAAGTCATGTTTACAAAAATTCAAAGTGGTATCCAATTTCTACAGTTAGACTCTAGGGACAAAATACAGGTTGATTAAGGCCACATTTAAACCAATATGCACCAGAAACCAAAGAAAGAGAGGCCTCCATCCTGCAAAGCACACGACCATCCGTATTGGCCAAACTGGATAGTCTCTAAGACAACGGATTAATGGACGCAAGTCAGATATCAGAAATAGTAACACACAGAAATCTGTAAGGGAACATTTTAACCTGCCTGGGCACTCGTTAATGGATTTAAAAGTAGCCCTTTTTCTTCAAAGGAATTTCAAAAGCCAACTACAGAGAGAGAGTGCAAAGTTTACCTTCAAAATCGACACAATCTCTCATGGCTTGAACAAAGACCTGAAGTGGACGGCCCATTATAAAACCTGCTTTCTTTACATCCAACACCCAGTTGTCTCGTATTTAGCTTTTGATGTCACTTCCAGCCCATTCAGTTAGGCTCATTAGCAACTGTACTACAATTGAAAGGTATTTCCTCCCTTCTTTTTCTGTTATAAATTGTGATGGTCCCCCCCGTTTTCTGCCCTCTGTTCATCTGAGAGAGCTCATGATACTATATAAATGTTTGTTAATCTTGTAGGGGATGTCTACACTGAATGGCTATTTCGGGATACCGGAGGAACCCCAATAGCTACCCGAAATAGCTACCCCACGTCTACACAAGCCGTCTGTTATTTTGAAATATTTTTTTTAATAACAGGCATACTATCTTGTTGCACAAGGGATAAGGGATGGCTCGAAATAGCACATTATATCGAAATTTGGCACTGTGCAGACATGCTAAATTTCAAAATAAGCTATTTCGAAATAGCTTATTGCGTAGCGCAAATTGCGCATCTTATTTGGAGTGTAGGGTGCTGTGTAGACACACCCTACGGTGCTACAGGATTACTCATTGTTTATAAGCATGTTTAACTTTAAGCATGTGTTTAATCACACTGAAGTCAGTGCATGTGCTTAAGTGCTTTGCTGGATTTGAACCAGATCTCAAAACACCTGTCAGGATTGAGCATATGTTTGTAAATACACTACAGGTTGAAGCTCTCAGACCATGGATGTTGCTTGTCAAGAGAACCCCTGGACCAGAGAGCCCTGGGCAACCAGCGGCCAGAATGGAACCAGGACATACTGAGTTTGTACTAGTTAGTTATTCTGTTTTATGTTATGAAGCTCTTATAGATAAGAACCAGTTTCTCGCCACCCTGTGAAGAAAAAATCTGAACTAGCCTAAAATCTGATTGTATTAATTTAAAAATGGAGTCAGATCTAATATTCATTTGGGTCCTATCCAGCTCCTATTACCATTGATGGAAAGGGCCCCATTGGTTACAGTGGTAGTTGGACTGATCTTTAATTTGTTTTTGTACCACTAGCTGTTGCTTTCACTCCTGCAGACCCCCCAGTCCTCTGAATATGGGGGAAAAAAAGGACATGACTGTTTCTGGTGTTTTCTGGACACCATTAACTAATAGTCTATGTGTCTTCCTGCTGCTTAAGTGTGAAAGGTAATTCTGACATATTGCGTGACTTGGAATTGGGACTTGCCATTGCAGCTACAGGTTGGACCGCCCTGGTCCAGCTCCCTTGGGACCTGTCTGGTGCCAGACAAGGGAGTTTGCTGAACCAGGAGGTGACTGGAATGGGGAGGGGGCACCAGTCTCTCCACTGGGCTCCTCTCCCCAGCTACCTGGCACTCCTGCCCTCGGCCCCCTGACTATGGCAGCCCTGCTGACTCTGTGGCCGCATGAGCTCCAGAGGTCCTGCTAGCCCTCGGGGCTCCAACGATAAGCCTGCCAGCTGTGGGTTCTGCTGCCCTCCCCCATCCCATGGGCTCTCGCCCCGCTGGCTTCCATAGATGTTGCTGGATAGACCACAGAGGTTTAACCTCGTCATAGTGATACTTTTTTCAGTCTGACTTTCTCACACAGCCACGAGACAGAGGAGACTTGATATTACAAAACAGAATGATTATTGATCATCAGAAGGACTGCAATCTATGTTGCTTCAGGCCTTTCAGCTGAATAATAATAACTAATAAAAAGATCCCATCTCTCTCTCTCTGCTATTAATTACTCTGTCCACATCCAGAGCAAGAATCTATTGAACAGTTATTGACAGCAGTCGACAGCTTCATTACTGGGATGTGCCAAGCAGGAGAAGCTGTATTATCAAGTACATTTTAATCCAAATATGAATGCACAAGCTACTCCTGCTTGTGTGTTCTGTTTGATCCTGTGAGATGCTCAACGCACACAACTACCACTGTCGTAGTTCACAGGACTGTGAACTTTTAAAAGGCGCTGACCTGATCTACAGATCATTGAAATCAATATGTGCCTTTGCATTGATCACAGTAGGCTTGCTCGAAGCCAGTGTGTGCTACCATGCTTAGAAGCAACCTGGCTGCATTCAGAGTAGCTAAACTAATCACTTTATCATTGTCCCCTTGTTGTCTTTATGTTTACAGTGTGACTCTAGCCTAAAAGACTTGTGAGCTGCATTAATATGTTTTGCTAGGCCCCCAAACCATCATCTGGGAACCTATCTCTTTAGAATGTCATTTTAGTTGGAGTGGTGATACTACAGCGACTGTTGACTATATCCTCGCACTCTATTTTCAGTGACCAACTGCACTGAAATTCAAGTCTGGTGACCTGAGAATCATTTTGTGGGCTGTGCCCACGAAAGCTCATGATACCATCTACAGGTTTTGTTAGTTTATGAAGTGCTACCAGACTATTTGTTGTTTTTTCCGTTTTTATTATTAGCGTTTCTTGCCTGCTTGATTCTGGATGGGTGGGGAGAAAAGGGAAAGAAAGGTGGTAACATGAAAACATAAGTCCTGAATTTGTATACAGCAATGTAGATCTGGTAGAATACAAGTTATAGATTCACTGAACTGGTAGAAAAATATAGGGATAATTTACTCTGGCTGTTTTATCCTGATCCAAGGATGCAAAGCAACCATAAACCCAGTTTAACTGGGATTTCCCAGGCCTGTTCCCTTCTGTATAGGCTGACCATTGAAGACAGATGCTAGTGGCACTGTAAACTGCGTCTCCCAATAGTAGGTGTAAGGGCCTTTCCTCCTCATGTTTCCAACAGTTGTTTGCTGTATCTGGTATTTTACTCCTTCTTACCCTTCTTGTCACAATATGGCTACAAAACCCCCCACAACATCCCCATATAGCATTAAGCGGAGCAGCAAAACAATGGATTTTATCAAGTGAGTCTAAAGATTATCTCAATCAATTTCTCCATGCTGTTGTTGTATGGTACAGTGAGATGGATAATGGTGAGCCATGAAGAGAAGTGATATTGGTTAGATACTATAGAGCAATAGTCGGCAACTTAGGCTAATGATTGGGCCACACGAATGGCTCTCCTTCAGCTCAGCGGGCCACAAGATAGTTGTAACCAAGAATGTCTCCCGGGATAGGGTGGTTTTGTTAAATGGGCTTGCACACCTACAATTTGCGGGGGGACCTATGTTTATGGAGGACAACTCCCATGTCTCTGGAGGTAGGTCTACATTGACTATTCCAATGGGGGAGGAAGGATTACGTAATGGCCATCACTGGCCATTAACTGAAGGATGGACTTCACTTCTCTAGCCCCTTTGCATTCATACTGCATTTAAATACATTTCTTGGGCTTTATGTGGATGGAGTGAATTTTATTCTTACTGACATTTTTCTGCTCTGGCTTGCTTGCTGTTCACATATGGATGCTTGATTTCCCCAGATATGAGTGGCTTGCTCATCATGTCGGATATTTTAGGGTTTTTATTCCATTTCTGTTTAGGAATTGCCCTTTAAGCATTTACCTGGTTTGAATACACCAGATGTGTTCATTGACTAGTGCAAGGTGTTGTCGTTCGTAGAAATAAGAACCTGTGTGAAGTGTTCTCTCTGGAAAGAACACCAGAATACAGAACACAATTATCCCCAAGGGATATTTAGAGATAAATTACTGTCTCCTAAAACAAATTAGAGATCACCAAGGTATTCAAAAGCTTCATTTTTAGGCCCCAATTCCTCATGCAGCTGACCTCCTCAAAAGAGATTGAATACCCACTTCTTGCATTGATTTCAGTGGGAACAGAGGGCACTCGGTATCTCTCAGGGTATGTCTACACTTGCACCTTAGTTCTTACTAGGGATGCAAATGCAGGCATTCAAAATAGTCAATGAAGCAGGGATTTAAATATCCTGTGCTTCATTAACATGATCTCGCCGGCGCGTAACTCTGAATGTCAGCTGTTTCAAAAGTGAAAGTGCGCGCCAGGACACGTTAGTTCATACCAAACCCCGTGGTTCGAACTAACGTTACTCCTCATCTTTTAAGGATGAAAATGCAGGATACTCATTTTTTTTGAAGAGTAACGTTAGTCCGAACCAAGGGTTTTGGTTTGAACTAACGCATCCCGGTCACACTTTCACTTTTGAAACAGCTAGCATTCGGAGTAACGCGCCGGCGAGATCATGCTAATGAAGCGTGGGATATTTAAATCCCTGCTTCACTGACTGTTTGAATGCCTGCATTTGCATCTCTAGTTTGAACTAGAGTGCAAGGGTAGACATACCCTCAGTAACTGAGCCTCATGATCTAAAGTTTCTGCAAAGCATTGAAAACACGTTTAATGATATGCAATCCCATATTCTTAAGTACATTGCTGGATTTGGGCCTCTGGCTGGAGGATTTCTGTCCATCACGTTTCCCAGATGCTACAAAACAACTCCCCTTTCTCCTCCTCCCCCAGTTTCTATTTATATTCTGTGTAGAGCAGCAATTTCATGTAAGGTTTCATGTAGGTTCAGGGGGCTCCTGGTCTCCAAGACCCCTGATCTGTGGCATTCACAATGGTGGTCACCGTGGGCCATTGTGAGACAACTGTTGGAGAACAGGGTTAACATAACTAGCACAGTGCCTATTCATAGGTCAATGCAGTATGAGTGTATTGACCTTTGCTCTACAGCACTTTGGAAAGCCTTGTTACTAAGTTGTCATAATGAAGCACTTATGGCAGTGGGAGACACATGTAAGTGTAGACCCAGACACAACTAAGCTGCCTTGCATGGACTTAAGGCCTGATCTATGCTATAAAGTTAAGTGCTTGCTAGAGATTTAATGGAAAATTAATTCTTGAAGTCTCTACTTGCCAGCAAACTCATGAAAAAATTTACTACTCTCGTTAAACAAAGCTTCATTTTTTGATATTCTATAAATATAACCATTAAGTGGGGTGTGTGGGGGAGGGGAGGAAGAGATGGTTTATTGCTATATTGCAAACATAATCTCCTTGTATTTGAGATCATCTTACTTATATAAAACATTGCTACAGAAATGTTAGGTGTATCATATAACCTACAGCAGCAGCAACTGTATAATAAAAATGTTTAATTTTCTTTGAAACACCGTGAGTTCCATATTTAAGAGCTGTCCATAAAATTTTAAAAAAAATAGGCAGTGTAAAAGAGGATTCAGTAATTATCCAGGATTAAACCACAATAGGATATGCATTGGTAAGGTTATCGGTGCATCATGAGGAACAAAGCCAAATGCTTTCATTGCCTGAAAAATGGGCTAGTAACACTACTAAAATAAATCATGGTATGGTTGAGTGCTATTAGAATACAGCTTTTTAAATTTGAATTATAATTTCTAAACAGGGCCTTTCATTCTCCAAGAACGGCTGCTATGCAACACAGGCAGTGGGGCTGATAAATGAATTAAAAATCTGAACTGGAAGAGGTGTGAGTTTCCAGTTAAGCTTAGTAATAAAGAACAAAAATAGACCCATTTAGCCCTAGTAGATGCTAACAGCCTAAACTCTGGGCAAGTTGTAGTCCAGAACTGAATGTTGCAGCTTGACTCTAAGGCCAGGTCTACTCTAAAGGGGAAGGTCTAATCAAGATACACAGCTTCAGCTATGTTACACAGCTGGAGTTCATGTAACTTGTTTTGAGTTTCCCCAAATGCTCCCATTGGCTTCTCTTATTCTTTGCAGAAGCATGAATACCAACTACCAATGTGAGCATACTCTGAGTTCCATTTAGCGTGTCTTAACTAGACCCACTAAATCGAACTCCAGCAAATTGATCATGGAAGTTTGACCTAAGGATCTGAGGTCATGTCTACATTGTTCAGGAGCATTTCTTAAGTTTATGTAAGGATAATGTAAACCACTGTGGGATAAAGCTATAAAAAATGTAGAAGAAATCATCCAAAGCACAGGACTTGGTGTTGATGGGGAGGCTTCCCCTACACAGACATCTATTGGGAAAACAACACAACACAGCACAGCACAGATTATCTAACAAGTTTTTAGACTGGATTTGAGACTTTGTTATTTCAGAAGGTGGCAAAAGTTACTAGGGGGAAGCTGTTCTAGATTTGGTTTTCCACTGATTAGAGAGGAAGTGGCTGAGAATTTGAAAATGGAAGGCAGCTTGGGTGAAAGTGATCATAAAATGGTACAGTTCACGATTCTAAGGAATGGTAGGAGAGAGAACAGCAAAATAAAGACAGTGGATTTCAAGAAGGCAGACTTTATCAAATTCAGGGAGTTGACAGATCCAATAGGAAGCAAGTGTAAGTGGGAAAATAATTGAAGGCAGTTGTCAGTTTTTCAGAGACATTACGAAGGGCACAAGAACAAACGTTTTCACTGCATAGGAAAGAGGCAGTTTGGCAAGAGACAGCTTTGGTTTTACCAGGAGTTCGTGAATGAAATAATTAAAAAAAAAAAAAGTCCTAGAAATGTAGAAAGCAGGTCAATTACACAGGACAAATATAAACATAAGAATGTATGGGCAAAATTAGAAAGGCCAAGGCACAAAAAGGGCTCAAACTAGTTAGCGACATACAGGGTAACAAGAAAGTATTCCACCAGTACATTACAAGCAAGATGAAGACTGAGGACAGGGTCACTCAATGAAGAGAAATAAACAATAACTGAAAATGTGGAAATGGCAGAGGCACTAAATGACTTCTGTTTTGCTTTTCATCAGGAAGGTTAGTACTGATTGGCTACCTAACAAAGTGAAATACCAGTGAAAATAGGGTAGGTGCCGAAGGTAAAGAACAAGTTAAAAATTACTCCGACAAGTTAGATATCTTCAAGTCACCAGGGGCTGCTTAAATATAACCCAGAATACTTAGCTAAGGGGATATCTGAGCTATTAGCGATTATCTTTGAAAAGTCATGGAAAACACGAGAGAGTCCAGAAGATTAGAAAAGGGAGAAAATAGTGCTAATCTATAATTAAAAAAAAAAAAAAAAAAAAGGGAAATAAGGACAACCCAGAGAATTGCAGACCAATCAGCTTAATTTCTGTAACAGCAAAGGTAATGGAGCAAATAATGAAGGTATCGCTGGGAAACGTCTAGACAATAAGGTGATAAGTAGTAGTCAGCATGGATTTGTCAAGAACAGTTTATAATTTGTCAGAAAGTTGCTTTGAATACAGAGCCATCCCTTCCCCAGGATGATTCGGGGCAGCTACCCTAGGCCCCGTGGTTTGGGGGCACCATGGCAGCCACATCAACCACCCTATGGATAAAAGGGCCCCAGGGGATTACAGGAGCCTGGTATGGCATGGCAGCAGGGATCCCCTCTCCTGCTGTCCTATGCTCACTGCGGCATCAGGATTGGGAGTAGCCAGTCAGCCTGCTCCACTCCACCTCTGCCGTCTGGCTGCGCCCCACTACACCACAGCAGCAGGAAACAGAGCTCTGTGGCCTCAAGGCACTCTGCTTCCCGCCACAGAGGAGAAGTGGAGCGCAGTGGCCCATGAAAGAATGGCAGGCCGGGGGTGGGCGGGGGAGGAGGGAGGAACTGTGGCAGAGCGAGGCTGCCCAGCTGCTTTGTCTCGTGTGTGTAAGTGTAAGGATAGCTCTGCTGGTCCCTGCGCCAGGCCACCATAATCTCCCTGCTTGGGGGAGAGGGCTTGGGCAAGGGGTGGAGCAGATGCAGGCTAGAGCAGATATGGGGGGGGGGAGGAACTTTCCCCAAGCCCTATGTCCCCCTCTCTTTATCTCACATACACAGGGAGCATTCCTCAGAGAGAGGAGGAAGGTATAAAATATGAGAAGGTGACCTACATGTTGTAGCGCCTTCCTTATGGCAGCAAGATTGTTTGAAAGATAAAGAACCATTATGAACTCGGGCAGTGGCCCTAAATAGCCAGCTTTCCAGTTTGGGGTGAAAGAAATTATTTTGTCTTGCTGAAGTTTTAGGGACCAAACAGAGTCTGACTTCATGCCTTCACCAATTTTAATCACTTAAAATATGTCTTTCTTTAGTTAATAAACTTGTTTAGTTCTTTTATGTAAAGGGGTTGGTTTGGATTGAAGTGTTTGCGGAATCTCTACGCCGTTGAGCAAAGGCTGGGGCATATACTTAAGGTTTTTTCAATCATATAAAGAAAACAAAATATCTGATAGTTCTTGGTAAGAACTAATTCAGATTTTTAGCAATTCTCACTTTGGTCCTGCATGTCTCCAAGTGCCACAATGTAGCTTTATTTTCTATCAGCCCCTTTTCCCATTCTCTATAGGCTCTCTGCTTACTCCTAATAATGCTTTTGAGATAATTATTAATCCATCTCGCCTGAAGCTTTTTCTTACAAGCTTCCCCCCCCCCCCTTGCAATGCAAATTGCAGATAGCTTTGGTACAGCTGATTTGATGAAATTGTACATACTCCCCACATTGAAGTAGATGAGGTCTTCATTCCAGTTGATTTATTGAACTTTTCCATTCGTTTCCCAAAGCCTACCCTTTTTGAAATTAAAAAACAAATCATAATTCATAACTTAGTTTTTATTGTCCTTCCATTTTCATTTCTATTGAATCGGGTTGTGATGACTTGATCCAAGGTTATTTTCTATGGCCAGTGGTTTTCTGATGGAATTTTAGACCTGGGCGTGGTAAGGAGTGAAGACATCAGCTCTTGTTGGTGCAGTGACAATTTGATGAAGACTGTCACACCCAGGAATACATGGGCCCTGTCTGTATCAGTAGCATTTATTCTCTAATCTCTATCCTGGGAGAGGAGAAAGGGTCGCAATCCAAAAAAAGGGGAAAGGAGGTTTGACACCTTCACATAACGTGCTAGATGGAGTCAGAATCAGAAGATAAGAAGGATCCCAGATGAGGTAAAATGAGTTCCCTATGAGAAGACTCCAGCAGGAACCATTCCTCTGTTGAGGAGTCATTGGTTAAGGATGTAACTATGACTGTTTGTAAGTTGTTGTCAAGGCTGTTCCCTACTCTGGTACGATTAATGCAGAACTGGGGGCTTGCAAAAGCACCCCAAAACCTGATCTCTACAGGCTTTGGTACAAAAACTTCCCCCAAAATCCTAATACCAGATTTTGGAGAATAAAAACCACTGCCACCACCCACGTATTCCAAAGAAACCAGGGAAGAGATCACTTGGGAAACCTCCTCCCTAAAACCTATGGGGTACCTCAAGCTCTTTTCCCCAAAGAGCTTGAAGGAAAAAAAAAAGAGAAAATGCAAGGTGCAGTCTGTGGTAGCTGCTCCCTAGTCAGATACCCACAGACAGATTTTCCAGGATACAGAAATGAACCTATACCAGGTTCATTAGAAAAAGAAAACAAACTCTTATTATCAAAACAATACCATAGTTGCAAGCATAATAATGTGGCTAGATGAAAAGAGCCACCAATTAATCTAGATACTCTGGGGAATCCCCTGGGCTCAGGACTTAGTTACAAAAGATAGGAAAACACTTTTAACAGCACAGACCTCATTTCCACATTACCAGACCAAGAAAACAATAAAGCCTGACAGATTAACTAACTTTACTCTACTTACATATTGTGAAGAGACTTGTCTTGGAGAGCGAGAGAGAGAGATGGCCTCTCATCTCTCTATTACCTGGAAGAAAACTGCTCTGACTCAAAGTAGGGAAAAGTTAAAAATTCCTTTGTCCCCGTTTGAAATCCCTACCTGCACTACCGTTGGCTGACCAGATACCTGGCTAGGTACAGGGGACATAGTTAACCCTTTAGTCCCTAGGTGCTGGCTAACCCACATGGTTATGACAGTTGTGCACAGGTTTTTCTAGGATTGCTGTATGCTTGGGTAATCATAACCTTAACTGTAACTTTCATAAAACTTGTAAAACAGACCTTGTGCTTTGTAAATGTATGGGTGGCCACTCTCCCTGGTTGTCTTGTGTTGCTAGAGACCCTAAATCTGGAGCAAGTAGCAGAGGTGACTCACGCTGAGCTTGAAACTGTAGCAACCAGAGCTAAACCCAAACATTAAAAGTCAAAAGTATAGATTGCAATGCCCAGCTGAAGTTAATCTCCCAGGGATGCACCATACCCAGTGAATTACATGATACATCACTTCCCCTTTCCAAGTGAGGGAACTAGTGAATTAAAGGCAGAGTCGGCCCAAGTTACGGACCAGCTGGGCTACTGCCTGGGGCGTCCCATTGTAGGGGGCACCACACGGGGCTGCCGGGCCGGGCGGGGGAGGCACCATGCATGCTCCGCACTCCCAGGGCGGCGCCGCGCATGCTCTGGGCTCCCATAGTGGGGCAGTGCGTGCACCGGGTGCCTAAGGGCAGGGCCGCGCATGCGTCGCACTTCTGAGGGCGGCACCGCGCTTCCAGGGCCCGGGGCGCGTGAAAGGCTCGGGTCGGCCCTGATTAAAGGGGATGTAACTGCAGTCTGGACTCTGGTCTACAGAGGATAAGAGCAGCTTGGGGCACCCAAATGAGAACTCCCATATGACACCCTGACAGTATTTCCATATAAAAAATAGGTTTTCAGTTAAAATATTTCAGTATTTGAATTTCTTCTAATAGAAATATTCCATGGACATGTTAGCTATAAACATCCCCCCATGCCCTCGTATTCATCAAAACTGTGTGTGAGAAAACAATTTTGTGAGAGGATAATTTTTCCCATTTCCTCTATAAGCATGCATCTACACTGCACCGTTAGCTCAAAATAAGCTATGCAGTTTGAGCTATGCAAATCGTGTTGCTTATTTTGAGTGTATTTGGAAATAGCTAATTTGGCGATGTCTACACAGCGCCACATATCAAAATAAACTGCTATTCCGAAATGTCTCTTAATCCTCATGGGATGAAGTTTACAGGGATGTCGGAATAACATGCCCGTTATTTCAAAAGATATTTCAAAATAATGGGTGCGCTGTCAAGACACGGAATAGCTATTTTGGGAACCAGAAGTATCTCAAAATAGCGCTGCAGCATAGATGTACCCTAAGTGACAACCATCTTCACGCTTCTGGACATTGGCCAGTTACTGGTGAGGAAGAAATTGCTTCTGGAGCATGTCAGTACATAATTGCCCATTGTGAGGGTTCTATCAATTCCGCCTATAGCACCTGGCACTGGCCACTTCTGGAGATAGGTTACTGGATTAAATAATTCATTGATTTGATTCTGTATGGCCATTCTTTTGTCCATCTGTCACTTCTGCATTTCTTGCTTCTCTGTTTTTGTGATCTAGGAGATGGGTAGTTAGTCAACACTGTTCCATTTACAAACTATATATGCTGATTCATCCTGGAAATGAAGTGAAAGATCTGTAAGGCAGCTTCTCTTTGAGTCTGATTTTTCTCCTCAAATACAAGCTGGTGTGAAAGAAAAACAGTAATAGAAGTTGATAGAGGAGACTTATTACTACTCCCGCACTTATTAACAAGGTGATGGGGTAAATTAAAAAAAAGTGCAGAGAAAAACAGCATGCCAGACATAAGAGTAAACACAAAGGGGCTAATTAGCACATTAAAATTAAACAGTACATGTTAATTTCTCAGCAACATGCCCTCCAAGATCAAAACCACTGCAACTCTTTTGTTGGTATAATGTAAAAACTTAAAAAACAACAAATAGTCTAGTAGCACTTTAAAGACTAACAAAACGTAGAAAATATCGTGCGCTTTTGTGGACAAAACCCACTTTTTCAGATGTCACTCTTAAGTTCAGGGTTGATCTTTTCATGGAGTACTGGTACTCAAGAGGAGCCAATAGCTCCACACCTCACTTTCAACTTCCTAGCTACCAAAAAGAAGCCATTTTTTTGGCTCAGAAAGGGCCGAGGGACATACGCTTGCAGCAGATGACGCGCTGCCAGAAACCAAGAGATTAAACAAAGCACTCTGTGAATTTGAAACAGTTCTCTGTGTCCTCTCTTTGTGTACGTTTGGTTTCAAGAACTTTGCTCCTGCAGAATCTTCTATGAGGAGGACCCCTGACTCTTAAGCAACTGGCTGTTGTGAAGTTGATTGATTGCCATTGCAGTTACCACACAAATGTGAACTCATCTGATGCATGCTTGCGAAAGTCTTCATCAAGTTCATTTGTGCCTGCGGGCCAGATCAGAGGCTAGGCTTGCACAACTTTTAATTAAGCCGGATAGAAGGTGAATCAGTGGAGCTAAAGCATAGTTCGAAGCAGAGTGATTCTGAACTAGAGAGGAAAGGGCTGCATCTTAAATCCAGAGCACAATTTAAATCAAGAGCTGCTAATCTGGGACCCAGCGACGGTCTTCATCCCCAGCTAATGGAGATGCTATGCACGTTCAAGGCTACAATAGTCTGGCTGAGCTACTTACACATGCTCTTCCATGGTGGAGAGTAGAGCTACCTATGTGGAGGGAGGAGCACAGATTGCAGTAGGGAAGGATTTGGAGGAGGCCTGAGGAAGTAAGTCTGTGTGCACATGACTGGAATGTTAGTTGCAGCACTTCTGCAACGAGGGGTACGTCTACACACAGTGTTACTTTGGAATAACTAGTGTTATTCCGAAATAACATATTCCATGTCTACACTACAAGCAGTTATTTTCACATAATGTCAAAATAATGTCGAGCTGGAGGACTTCTTACTCTGACTCCCATAACCCTTATTTCACGAGGAGTAAGGGAAGTCGAAGGAAAAGTGTTCTTTCTTTGACTTCCTGCACCAAAAGTCGAAATAAGCTATTTCAGCTTACGCTATGCAATTGATGTAGCTTAAGTTGCGTAGTTTATTTTGGCTTTAGCCCTGCTGTGTAGACTTCAAGAGTCGATTTCATTTTAGGAACATGGAGTTCTTTTGCATCCAACACGCAGTACGTTAACTAGGGAGTGTATAATTGGTGGTAATTGATCACTGTGGCTCAGCTGGTCCTGGCCCCACTCCTTCATCGTGTACACTGCTCCCCAGATCCTCTTCTGGAGAGCTGTTCATAATTTATAGGGTAAGAACCCATGTGATGACCCAACATATCCTGTTTCTTCCTCTACATGATAAAACTGCATGGGTTCTGCTGCAGTCAGGGCCTCTCTGCCCATGGTGTAGGAGTAGGGAATTCAATAGGATTTGCCCCAGTGGGAACAAACTTAGCTGAAATAGGAAAGCTATTGCAACACAATGGGGTCCGATTCAGATCCCCTCTATCTGAGAAGTGCCTTGCTCCATGTAAAGTCTCAGTGAAGAAATTAGGATTATTTTTGGAGTTAAGGAAACCCTGATACCTTATGTTGAATGCGTTGCTACATTTTAATTAATTACAGGAGCCCTCCAGGGCTATAAAATTTATATCCACATCCACACAAATGATCTGTGGATATCCACAGATGTGGATATAAAGTGGATATCTGTACATTTTCAAGGATCTAGATACAAAATTTATCCAAATATGCAAAAATGAACCACGGATCTCCATATTCACATCTGAGGATGGAGATGCCCATAGATTAAATCAGATATCTGTGGATTTGTAGGATTCTGTTGATTACAATGTTATTTCATAGCAAAAGTTATGATTTGTCTTTGCTTTATGGAACTGCCCTGTTTATTCCACATACATTCCAGGATCATCACAATGTAAATGTTAACATTTGTTTAGTGTTTGATTGCAGTCTGAAAACTACATTACTGGCAGAATTCCTCTACTTCAAGAAACCTGTCACTTTTGAATCTCTAGTGGGCACCAGCATGTTTCATTTTTTTTTATTTGGGGGGTGGGGAATTCTCATATCAGTATTCAAAAGTTGTCATTTGGGCTGAATGTTGCTGAAGGTGTTGATCAATATAACTTGGGGCATATTAGTCTACACAATGATGCCTACTGCTGCTTGACATTCAAAATACAGGGTTTCCAGAAGCCTGACGGAAGAAAGACTTGTCACCTGAAAAGATTAGATGTGGAAATAATTGAAAAGCAGAAAACCCTTTGCAATGCTATTTGCTGAGTGATGATTTGGAGCAGAGCAGCATTTATACAGATGATCAATGAGTCACAGGTGATTGTAAAAGTTTCTACTGATTTGGTGGCATTTTACATCCACCTCGCACAGAAGTACATGCACGCACAAGATACAAAGGTAGTTGAAAATGAGTCCCTTTAAGTCTTAATATAAGGACTCAGTACACAATACTGCTGTTTAATCTTGTGTGAGGCATAGGGAAAAACTGCTGCTTCTGTGAACAAATTGTGGGTCACATGGACTAATAAAGTGAATATTGATAATATTATGCCATATTTCTTTTGCAACTATTTTGGGGGAAGGTTTATGAGCTATGAGCATTTGCAGTTCTATTGTGTTCCATGGCAGAAGACGAAGTTTAAGACCCTGCAGGTGTTTGGGGAGCTCATGAAATAAATAGCATTCCATACTCGTATTCAAAAGATAATGGATTGAGCTCTGCTCACGTATATTGTAAATCATCCTAATGTCCTCCCTGAGATTCCCCAAGGACAGAATGAAGTGATTACAGATCTACTGGAAGCCATCTGTTCATTTCATAAGCGTAACACTTTATAATTGTTCTAACCCGGCTCTCGCAGAGGACTGATTAATGTTTCTTTGATCAAAGAACATATGAGGGATGCACATTATGTGCGAGCAGATCTTGCCAATGAGAAGTGAGCAAAGTAACTGAACTACTCAGGCTGTCATCTGGTGCTCTCTGGCAAGTCTTGACGCATAAAAAGATACAAAGAGCGGGTAGCAGAACCAGACCGCCAGAGGAAATATTTATAGTGAATCTTGACAGATGGCAGAATGAGGAGCAATGGTCCCAAGATGCAGCGGGGGCATTCTTGGATGGATATTAAGAAAAATCTATTTCCTTGGGGGGGGGGGGGGGGGTGTAGTACTGGAATAGGTTCCCTAGGGAGGTGGTGGAATCTCCATCCCTAGAGGTTTTGAAGTCTCGGCTTGACAAAGCCCTGGCTGGGATGAGTTAGTTGTGATTGGTCCTGCCTTGGGCAGAGGGCTGGATTCAATGCCTTACTGAAGTCTCTTCCAGCCCTAGGATTCCATGATTGCTGATGCGCATCTACAGGCAGGATTGTCTTTAACATTTTTGATCCCCTAAAAGTAATTGGGTGGTGTGAGCCAGATCCCACCCCTTCTGATGGTAAGGTGGTAATTGGATGGGTTCCCCAGGTGGTCCTGCAGCTAGGGAAGGAGTTTGTTCTGTGTTCTGCTTGCTTCTCAATCCTCTAGTTTCACTGTTGGCAGAGAGGGCGCTATATACACACTCAATGGATCTTTCTGCTCCTTGAACAAGAGAAAAAAATGCCCCTCTGGAACCTTGCATTATATTGCAATCAACAAGGAGTCCTGTGGCACCTTAAAGACAGGATTTTTGCCCATGAAAGCTTATGCCCAAATAAATCGGTTAGTATTTTAGGTGCCATAAGACTCCTCAGTATTTTGTGGATACAGACTACCAGGGCTGCTACTCTTGGCATGTCTACACTAGGAAATTATTTCAAAATAACTAAATTTGAAATAATAACTTCCGAAAGCACAAAATCAAAAAGAGCATGTCCCTACAACTGGGGAGCCTTAAAATTAGTCTGAGGCAGGCTCCATTATCGTGGATATGCTACCTTGACTTAGAGCCCCAGGAAGCACTGGGGAGTAAGTACTTCAAATTACTCTGGGGAGTCGTTATTTTGAAACAGCAATAGCAGAGCGTCGACACTACTGCTATTTTGAAATAACTATTTCTAAATAAATGAAGGAAAGCAGGAGTACGGATTTCAAAATAACCAGCCCGTTATTTCGAAATAATGGGCATGGTAGTGTGGCCATGCCACTTATTTCAAAATAGGGAGTTATTTTGAAATAACTCCCTAATTTAGACCAAGGCTCTGAAACTAACCTATATTTAATTACAGTAATACAAGGAGTAGGTGGAAGACATTCTTGTGATTAAGGCACACTGGGCTGGAATTTAGACTAATTGTTTGACCTTAGGCAAATTATGTGATATCTCAGTCCCCTATATGTAAAATAGGGATAATACTACTCAGTTCCCACCACTTATCTTTTGTCTTTGTATCTCTTCAGGGCAAGGGTTGCCATGAATTATTTGTATGTACAGTGGTTAGAACAACTAGTCCCCAATCTCAGGGCATGTCTAGACTGCCCATGGCTTTCAAAAGAAGATATGCAAATTCGGCACGAATCTGCAGATCTTTTTCCGATCCTGTTTTCAAAAGAGTTTTTTCAAGAAAAAGCAGTCTAGACATGGTTCTTTCAAAAAAAAAAAACCACACCCAAAAAAAACCCACCACCTCCCTTTTTCAAAAGAAGCCTGTATACCTCATTTTTTTAGGAAGAGGGATTCTTTCGAAAAAAGTGGGGGTTTTTTTGAAAAACATCTAGACTGCTTTTTTTTTCGAAAAAAAACTCTTCTGAAAATGGGATCGGAAGAAGATATGCAGATTGGTGCTGAATTTGCATATCTTCTTTTGAAAGCCACAGGCAGTCTAGACGTGGCTCAGTAATAGATATTAAGCGATGTAGGAAGTAGACAAAATATTTCAGGAAAGTTCCATATGTTTATACATATTAGTTGTTACAAGTTCTTGAACTGTGTGTGCTTGTGCAATTTTTCCCCTGTTTATTACAACCTTAAGAAGTCATATGATAGACAGTGCTGGAAATCATGGTATTATATGATGGATAGTTTTAATTGAACATCCTGTCCTGGGAGGAAAGGAAAACACCGTTATTCTCACATTTTAATAGCATTGATTCAATTTGATGGAATTTTGTAGAGACCATCCATGAGTATTTAGCAGATGACCTGCTGTGGTGAAGATGCAGAGAAGAAGCAAACAGTAATTCACAATGATGTTTTTTTAAATCAGTGTTAAAAAAAAAAACCCACTATGGAAGACAGGAAAAGACATGTGATAGAGACTGTTGGGTAAACCTAAAATGATGATAAAATGTTGAATATTTGTTTGACTTAGAGTTTATATTGATGTCAAATGTAACAATGTTTAGAAGCAATGCTGATGTTGGTAGGTCTGAAGCTTCCTGGATAAGTAATAGAGGTGCCAGCCCTCCAATGTTATCCTGGAATCTCCAATAATTAAGGCTTAATCTTTAATTAAAGATGATGGCTTATGTTGAAAACGCCAACAGAATACAACCAACCAAAACTGGAAACCCTTATTAGTGTAATGGGCTTATTTTTCATTTTTTGTAGGAAAATCTAGGTTAAGCAATTGGGGAGGAAAGGGGTCAGTCTAAGACACTGTAAATGCTCAGCATTTTCTGAAAATAATGTTTTTGAAGTTGTCTCAAAATGTGATCACTTTGGTTGGCTGCAATAGATGTTTCAAATAATCAAGTTTTACATGGATTAAAAAAGTGCAGTTAAAATAAGACTCTGAAGTTTCCAGTTTTGAACAAGTTTTTTGTTCTCTCCTTTTTAAAATAATGCAAACTTCAGCACCTGGGTAAATTAACCGGCAAACAAACAAGTTTAAAAATAGCATTTCAGGAGGAATCAAGAGGTAACCTTTGGAAGAATCAAAGGACCTTGAAAATGCCCTGTGGCATGAAAAACAAAATAACAGATTGGTGTATTTGCAGAGGGAAGGGAATCACAAAGAACTAAGTCCTGTTTTTGTGATAGTCTGCCACACCACACTCAGGATTTCTGAATGTATGGGGTTGGGCATACTGAGTCAAACCCGGTCCCACCGCCCCCCAAAATCAAGGGGTTAGGTTAATGATCATGTAATAGCGATTAAAAATGGATTTGGGATTTTTCTCATTTCTCTTTTTGAGTCTGAGCCTTTACAGTTTTCATTTTTTAGATTTTCTTCACAACCTTGGGCCCAAGATACAAACTCTTTAAAAATGAAAGCCGATATTTTCACTTAATAGGGGCTTTGAGAAAAACACCACAAACCTTGAGAGTTGGCAACATTGGTCATATCAAAATCAATGGTAGAGTCATCTGAAGAAGTGGGCTATGCCCACAAAAGCTCATGATACCGTCTATAAAGTGCTACCAGACCATTTGTTGTTTTTTCCTGTACAGACTAACACGGTTTCCCCCTGAAGCTTCTAATCCTAAGAAGTGGTTTAATCTGGCCCGCCATCATCTCATGGAAATGTATTCCCTATGTGTAAGACAGGTGTATCAGGAAAGACTCAGCACAGAAATAAAGCCAGAATTACTGATGCCAATACTACCAAACCATGTAAACAGTTCACAGCAAGCTGAGGTGCAGATCTGCCCAGCATTAGCCCACTTTGTACTGCGCTTTCCTATGCCCTGTCTTGACACAGGCATACATTAAAATACACAAAGGAACTTTCCGTGCTCAGCTGTAAGACCCAGAGACACTTGTGCATCAGGTCCGTGTGGGCAGAATTACACCCCAACTGCCGGACTACAGAGGTTCAACCTGTAGTTGGTGGCCTCAGATGAAATTAGGGCCCTCTTGCACTGTGTGTACACACACACGCACAAGTTGTCAAATAGGCATGGCAGCATGTTATTCCCATTTCAATAAGAGACGGTGGTTACTCAAGGTTGTGGCAGCAATCTGTGGCGCAGATCTCAAGAGTCCTATTTCCAGTTCTTAACCATAACCCTGGTGTTCTTCCCCAGGCGTTCTGTTGATTTCACAGAGCTCCCATAGATCAGTCAGCAAAGAGTTTTCAAGACCTCAGGGCCATGATTCTATTCTACAAGAAGTGATTGAGAATCTAACCGCTTGGGCCTGGGGGGGGGGTAACCCATCAGCGTGCGACTTGTTGATGTGATTGTGTGTGGCAGAGTGAGAGCAGAACCCACATCCGGATGGATTGGCTTTCCTGTACTTGAGCAGATTTTGTTCCTTATGCATATGGAGGAGGCAGAGGGCTGGTGTTTGTCTTGCCGGGACAGTGATGGAGTAATAGTCCCGAAGCCTTTGTAGATACAAGACTTTTCTGCTGACTTGGACAGAATTTGATTTTAATATCTTGAGCCTACAACAGCAACACAGCCGTAGCTCACATACTATAAATATTTATAGCATGCAATGTTTGTGTTATATTCTTTTGAGTTCACTTTAATGTAGCCTTCCGGGGTGAAAATAACTTACATTTCTTACAGGTGCTGTTGTATTGAGCAGGGGGCTTTGACATGACTGTGCCTTTAAGAAATGTAAGTATGGGGTGGAGGGCAGGAGGCTGAGGTAACGGTGTGGGGGGTGCAGGACTCAGGGTTGCGGATATGAGGTGGGGCTCAGGGCACGGTGTTGGAGTGTAGGGAGGAGTATGGAAAGGGGGAGCAAAGATGCCCTTTAGGGAGGGCTGGGAGTTGAAGCCTTCCCTCCCCAAATCTTACCAGCTGCTTGTTGTTCCCCTTCTGGAACTGTCTGGGAGTGAATGGGAGGACTTAGCATGGATCATTCACGCCCCTGAGCCCTGTCCACACCAACCAGAGGGAGAGAAATGCAGAGATGCAACAAGCAGCATCAGTAGGAATGGCTTTAGCGCCCCCCCCCTTAATAAAAGGTACCTGGTGGGGTTGGGGTAGCTGAGGGCTGGGGTAGTCCTGGACCAGTGTGAGGGATTTGCCCCCAGCCAGCCCCTTTCACCTGCTTGCTGTTTAATGTGGCTGCCTGCAGGAGAGTCCAGGGAGAGTCCAGGGTGCAGTGGCTTACTTTCACCTCTGCAAATGCAAAATGTTAACAGGAAAATACAACGCACCTATTTTGAGACTTTTATTTTTAGTGCGGGAAACACCCACACAAGCCCCCAACCAAGGACTGGATCACTTTTTACAATCTGTGGCTTTGCCTTTTATCTGTTTACAGTCTGTGGGGCAAGAGGGGGGCAATGCCAGAGGGCTGCAAGGTGGCAGTATAAGGAAACAATATCCTTCTTGGCTCTGTTTTATTGATTCTATATAGGGAATGTTGTGCAGTGCCAACAGCTAGGCTGAATCCCCCGCTGGATTGCGTCAGCACAGACAGTCAAAATCAGCACGCCTTTAGAAAAAGAGCTAGGATGGGTGTTAATTTGTGTGAGGGAGGTAGATTCTCTTCCTCCACATGCTGGGTTTGCGCCACAGGTCGTATTAGCAGCCTGTTTGGTCTCTGGAACACTTGTTTCCAAAGGATTATCAGATTAAAGTTTCTCCTACTTTAGACACACCAATTCCTCCTGGTTATAGCAAAACAGAGACTTTGTAATCCTCATTGCTGTTATCCATGTAGGATGCCAGAATTTACTCAGATAACTGAATCTCTCTGATGATTCAAAATGCCAGACCCAGCTTTCTTCGTATTTTAAGTATGTTACACCCACCAAAGGATGTTTCTGACACTATGTAATAAGTGTTTCTGTTCAAATTGGCTCAGTCCACTTTCAAAGGCCAGGTCTACACTAAAGGGGGAAATCGACTTAAGATACACAACTCCAGCTATGTTAATTACGCAGCAAGACTTGAAGTATCTTAAATAGCATGTTGGCGCCATCCACGCAGCGGAAGGTTGACGGGTGCACACGCTACCACACATGCTCTTAATGAGAAATAATTCTGCATGTAGGGTATGTCTACACTGCAGGGTTTTTTCGAAAAACCGGTAGTTTTTCCAAAAAACCTTCACTTATGCCCACACTGCAATTGCATTCTTTCGGAAAAAAAAATCTAAAGAACAGAGGGGTTTTTCCGACATTGGTAATACTCTTTCTACGAGGAAGAAGCCACTTTCCGAAAGAGGTCTTTAGGGAAAAGACGTGTGTGGATGGGGAAGAGAGAGTTCCTTTGAAAGAAGAGGAAAGAGGGGAAAGCACAGGTGCCCTGGTGGCCACTCTGTCCATAGTAATCACAGCTGAAATGTGAGATAGCGTCCATTCAGTGTGGACTCTATCTTTCCAAAAAAACCAGATCTCTTTTTCAATGCGCTTTGGCAGTGTGGATGCTCTCTTTTGGAAGAAGGTTTTTTTGGAAGAGCTCTTCTGGAAAAGCTTCTTCCAAAAGTAGCCGGCAGTCTAGACATAGCTGTAGGCATGCAATAAGGGAAGCAACCACTTGAAAAAGTAGGGAAGATTTGCTCTCTGTGTAAGAAATCCTTTTCTCTTGTCCCTTTTATGGGTTTATTTGCTTACCGTTATTCAAAATGCAAAATCAAAATGTATAGTTCCCTACTTCTACTGAGAATATGTTCTCAGTTTGTATCTCCCATTTTCCTTCTAATTTTACTTGACTGTTCCCATCTCAGCTTTCAGTCAAAATGCAAAGAAGAAGGAGACCTCGCTGAATTGTAAGCACTTTGAAATCTTCTTCACAAACATATGGTCTTTCTCAAATAATTCCGTATTAATGCCAATTAAACATTTTAACAGCCTTCTTGTTCAGTAAAGGTTACAGAGAGATGACAAGTATTGCAAGGGCGCTTTTTTTTAAGCTTATGCCCACAGGGAAAATAACAGAATACTTTGAGTGATTAAAATCTTCTTGAAGCAAATCCCGCTGTGGACTGCCTGGTGATGTGTTCAGAGAGTTGAATCAGCATGAGAAATTGTAATAAGCAGAAGTGTCTGTAGAATGCCTGTCTGGGGAGCTAAACAAAAGAAGTGGAGATAGAATGTTTTATTATAGGTTGAACCTCTGTAAACTGGGCCTCTCTGGACTGGCAACAGCTGATGGACCATGGATGGTCCAGGACCAGAGAGGAGGGCAGTAGAGTATTGGGCTGCAGGGCCGGGACCCTGGCTCTCCTTAGCTGGGATACCTGGCATGCCCCAGCAGGGCTGCTTGGTGGGGCCAGGAGCTCTGCGCTCTGGGAGCTTGGCATGCTAGATCTGGGCTGGAACTGGACTGCCCTGTGTGGCAGGCAAGGAAGGGGTTGGGGAGAGCCGGCCAGAGTCCAGGACACAGAAGGGAGGCATATATGGCCCACCAAAATACCTCATCTGGAACCAGTCAGGTTTCAAGGTGCCAGACCAGGGAGGTCCAACCTATATAATCTCAAATTTAGAGCAGGTCTATCTTCCTGAATACGTGGCCCCAAAACTCTAGTATCTGAGCACCTATTTTAATGCTGTTCTCCTCACAGTGCTCCTGGAGAGCTGAGGCACTGAGCAAACAGCCCTCTTGCCCAAAGTGAATATAGCAAGTGTGAAGCTGAGCAAGGACTTAAGCCCCAGTCTCTCAAGCGAGCATTCTCACCACCGTCCCATTTTCCCTCTTGGATCCTTGGCTGTGCCGAGCTGTTCTTGACACAGCTGAGTGTGTTGGGCTGCAAGGGAGGATTTAAACCAGTGGTTCTGAGGCCTTCTAGTCACTGCCTGGTCCTCAAAACTATTGCAATGCCTCCTTTCCCCAGCTGGTGGCCTAGAATGATGCTGTGTAGGATCCATTACCATGCCAACCGAGGACTCTGAGCAGAAGGAATTTTTTGTTGCCTCTGTGAGCTGATGGATTTGTGTCAGCTGTCTGAGAATTGGGACCAATTGAATTTGATCCTCCTCAGGTATTATATCCAGCACAGCTGAGAAAGTGAATGGCATTTTGTAATGTACCGCACTGGAGTTTAACTCCAATGATATTTAGGCTTGATCCTGCCATCTTAAGTCCTGTTGGGCAAGCCTGGCAGAATCGCGATGACTAGTAGAGAAGGTAGAGTGTGACAGCATCAGGTCCTTCATTAGCAAATTCACCTCCAATGTCAGATGAAACTAGAAAAGGGGAGGAAAGTGCTTAGCTGGATACATATTCTGTATGTTGAAGTAAATAAAACTGACACCAGGGTAGAGGGCGGTCAAAACAATGGTAGGACTCCCAAGAATGTATCCATTTCCACTAACATTAATTAGCTTGAAAGCAAGAGAGGGGTAAATATACCGGTATTTGGCATGTAGCCCTTTTCAAGGCACTAACCAGTAGGCTAATTTATGTAAGTGTAATTGAGTAACTCATTTACAGGGAATAATACAACTGTAGAGATGTTTTCTTATTGGTAAGTACAGTGTGTTTTCCCTTGGTGAGACATATGATAAAGACAGTCCTTCATTAACTGGGTACTTAAGAACAGTTAGTACCTTCTCTATCAGCTTCATGCAGCATGGACAATCTAATTGAGTATTTCTTTTCCCTTTTTTTCTTTCTTTTCCATCTTTTTCCTTCTCCCTCCCGTCACCCCCTATTTATTTAGAAACTGGACCTTTAATAACTCCATTCATCTGAAGAAGTGGGATGTGCCCACAAGAGTTCATGAAACCAGTACATATTTTGTTAGACTGTAACTGGAAAAACTTAAACAACAAATAGTCTTGCAGCACCTTTGAGACTAACTCGGCTACCCCTCTGAAGCTTTTGTCTTGTTCTACATCTTATAGTCTTGTAGGTTTGAAAATAGCCATGTTTCCTATGAGAACAGTGATTAGGGAAATATATACACACACACCAAAGTTCTTCATCAGGCACACAAACTTTGTAACACCAAAGGTTGCACTGGTGACTTGACGAAAGGTTGCATTGTGTTTGCACAATTCTTTTATCATAGGTAGCCACGTTATTGTCTGACTATACGTGAAGAAGGAAAGGAGACATTTCATATGAGTTTAATCAGCCTGCAACTTTATTATCTGCTGGGTAGTCCCAGACATCTAACCATAATGTACAGTGCAGGTAACCTCATGTATATTCCATAATTACTGGGGGGAGCTCTTTTTCCCTCCAGGTCCCTCCAGCAAATCCATGGCTTTGACCTTACTATCCTCCCCGCCCCCATTGTAGGAGGCATAAGTTGGGCTATAAGAATGGGGCATTGGCTCCATGCTGTGCCACTTATAGGAGTCCCCAACACTCTCCTCTCCCCAATTGATTCATTTAATGAACAACTCTTTTTAAGTCCTTTTTCAAGCCATTAATCTGGTCACTATATTCTTTTCCCATGGAGTACCTGCACTGGACATCCACCCAAGGAGGTACCAGCAACTAGCTTGGGGCTGCCACCTTTCCATACTCAGAAAGGTTCCCACCCATCTCCTACTGCTGTGTCTTTTAGTTAAACTATCCCAGGAGTGAGATGGAGGGAGGGCTTTCTCCCGTTTCCTCTTACGGCTCGCCGCTCTGCTTCCATGTGGAGCAGAGCAGAACTGATTGTTGGAGCCCTCCTGCTTTAGCCTTGGTCCGTGTAAAAAGGAGGGCTCAAGGCACAGCTGCCCCCTTTTAAACTCTGAATTCCCAGAGGATGAGTCAGCAACAAAGCTGCCCCTTTTATTTCAGCAATTTTGATCCCCTCAAGCCATAAAGTACTGTTCACTGGGCTAGCTAGCAAACCCCAACCCCCCCGCCCACCACCACGCTTAAAAGTACAGGGCACTCATTCTCCTGCACGTTTTATCTTCCTTAACCGAGTAATTGAAATTGGGTATGGAAAAGAGCACTTTATTTCATCTGTTCCCAACTGTCTCTCTCTAATGGTAGATGGACTTTGGTAACCCTTGGTAACTGTGGACTGATGGAATATTTTCAGCTTTGACAAACACTGTTGCGCTCTGTTTTGATGGGAAGAGGTTGTCTCTTAAAGGTTTCCCTTAACCAAACTGATTTTTGATCATTCAAAAATCTCTAGATAACACTATGACGGGGGAACGGACAGCCTCCATAGGCCCCTGGGCAAGGTGGGTGGGGCCTTTGTGCTTCCAGAAGGGGGCGGGGCTTTGGGTAGAATGGGCGGAGACTGAAGCAGAAAGGGCAGGGCTGGGAGAACCAGCCCACCACACCACCCGGAGCTCTGGACTCTGGCTGCTGCAGTGTCCCAGCACCCACAGTAGTGGCAGTCAGGAGTTCCAGGCCTCTTTGAATCCCCAGACCTCTTTGGGAAACTGCCCCTTTGGCCCTTTCCGTTGGTGGGCCTGTCTTGTAACACGCAAGGAGGTGGTGAAATCCAGGCTCCTTTGAAGTTAATGGCAAAGGTCATCTCGATGTGAATGTTTCGAACTTGTTCACATTTTGTTGCTCAGATATATTGTTAGAGCCAATCAAAAATTTTCTGACAGAACATTTCTCTCGGAATCCCGTAGAAAATTTTGATTTTGATGAAATGACAATATGTTGATTTTTGATCAAATATTATTTAGGAAAAATATTGAGATGAACCATTGGTGAGGTTTTTTTAAATGTTATTTTTCCCCATTTGGGGAATGAATCACTTCATCTTTTTACCTTAAAATAGCTTGTTTAGAAATGTTTTATATTGTGAAAATGTTTTGTCACAGTCACAAGAAACTTTTTGATTTTTACCTAATGAAACATTTGATGGATCCGAAAGAAAATTTTTTTGAAAATAAAAGGAAAGTTTTGTGGGAAACTTCCAGATTTCATTCAGATTGGGAATAAAAACAAATTTCAAAATTGCAGATTAACCTTTACAACGCTATGTGTTAGGGCGATGCTCTGCTTGGAAGTTGCAAGTGGTGAGAAATATGAAAATTACAAATAGAAAATTCAGCATGAGATTCCAACAATAAACTCTAGGGGAGTTAAGTTCTAGGTACAAATCTTGCTTCTCAGACTCACTGCTAAATACAATAGATCACAAGAAGATATGTACAACAAATATAGTACTATAGTAATACTGCATGGGGGCAAAGAGTGCTGTCTATGGGTAAGACAATGGAATTCAAAGTGAAGAGGACTCAATTCTATTTCAAGAGCTACCAGCTTAGGTTTGAGTGGGATACAATACTTCACCTTCATGTGATTTGGTTTTCCTGTCTGCATAATCATTATGACAATACTTCTCTAGCTCACAAGTTTGTGGGGAGATGTAATACATTTCAAATAGATGTCAGTCTGCATTGACAGGGTCACCACTAAAATAATAAACCTTTACTAAACTACAGACTTTGCCTTTACCATCAATTTCTTATACTTAATTTATTGTAATACGTATTGAGAATTATAATGATAGCACTTACGTGCAGCCAAAGTTAAATCTGTTTTCCTAGCAGCATGTATATTTGTCCAGTGCTGATGGCAGTATTTTGGAATTCATTCCCGGCCTATATTCTCAAAAAACATTTTTAAAAAGTCATAGTTTGTTTCCACTAGATCAGCAATCCCTATCATTTTACTTTCTATTCAACCTCCTGTAACTCAATAATAATAAATGATAATTTCAGAACAGAACGTTTTCTACAATGACCAGACATTACCTAAAAGAGAGAACAGTAATGTTTTGTGCTTTCAAGGACATATGAGAAGGAGAAAAAGATATACACAATCTGAATGAAATTTGGAAGTTTCCCACAAAACTTTCCTTTTATTTTCAAGGGAGGAGGAATTCTAAAAGAAGAACACTAAGGCCAGGCCCGCTGGAGGGGGAGGAGTGGAGGCCAAAGTGGTCAGTTGCCTTGGGGCTCAGCAATTCAGAGAAGCTTGGGGCTCCTGGCCGCCTCCACTGCTACTACATCACTACAGGTTGAACCTGTCTAGTCCAACATCTCTGGCCAGCAACGTCTATGGACCAGCATGATTTTTAGTTCGCCAGGCGTCCACTTATCATGGGTGTGGCCAAGTTTTCTGGGGTTCTATAAAGTTTGTTTATAGCCACCAGTCCTGGCCTTCAGTGTTCTGTACTGTTGTTTAGCTCTAAGTTACCCCTAAATGTCTTTTAAGAGCCCAGTAAGCCATGGAAGTGCCGGTAATGCTGCTAGACACTATTGACCTCCTGTGGTCCAGCAAATTCTGGACAGGTCTCAAAGGTGCCAGACTAGAGAAATTCAGCCTGTACCCAAGCACCATGTCACATGCTCCATGCAGCTTTGAAGAATGGGGGAGGCGCACTGTGCTCCAGTTAGCTTTGAGGGCTGGATCAGGTGGCGCGTCATGTTGTGGGTGGCCCATTGGGCTGTCTGCTCCAGCGCCAACCCTTCCACCCAAGGCTCCACTCCCTTGAGGAGAACACAGAGCCGGTTTCCCCACATGCTTCTTTCCCTGGGTTCTGGGGAGGCTGCCAGCTCCTCCAACTAAGGCTAAAAATGCTTGAAGCCAGAGTGTGCAACTATTGGCTGAGATGTTGATTAGGGCAGTATATTTACTGTCAGATTTTCATGGCGGCACGCTGATTTCATACTTGCTATGATCTCTCTCTGATGCTGGTAGTTTTAGAAGAGCTGACAGTGCAGAAAAATCACACACCATAACTAAAACTGCTTCAGAGGGGGGTTTTCCCCCTGAGGCTCTCAGTTCATCTTTGAATTCTTCTTCCAGTCTGAGTCAAGATAATGAAATTCTGCCTAAATTGTATGATAAGCTGTTCAGAATAAGGATAGTATGAAGACTGAATCATGTGAATATAAAACTTGTTTTAATACAAATTGGGCTTGGCTTGCATCAAGATGCAGCTAGCTTTTAAGATATCAAAGAACACTAATAAATGAAAATATTGTAACGCCAGCATTTAGGGTATCAGAAAATGAGAAATTGTTAGTAGAGATGGACTGAAGTGAGGCAGTAGAAAATGTGAACGGCTTGCTAGCACTTCCTAAATGCTTACTGCTCTAGATGATTACCTTGGGATTAGTTTCATTTACCTTGGCCAGATCAGTTTAGTAGAATGATAACTTGGGGCTACTGCTTGCTTATGCGGAAGTAAGTGAATAAACTTATCCTGGGGTGAATAAACCCTGAGAGTGAAAGCCTCTGTGTTTATTGGCTTGGGAGATAGTTATTTGCATATTAACGGAAAGCACCCTCCAGCCATTGTACTGAAATGTTTAATTAACTATTCTTATTTTGAATTCAAGATGAGAAACTACCACCAAAAGGCCATGGAACTGTTGAAGGGTGAATTGTTTTCTACATTTTCTGTTTAATATCTTTCTGGCCCATCCCTCTGCCATCCCCAGGCCCCCATCTCCTATCAGTTTTTAGAGGGCATTAAAGTCAATGGAAGCTATTAAATGCTCTGTATTTGGGGAGAATGGAAGAGTGACACCCTTTCATCTGTGAAATAATATGCTTTAGTTCACTGTTTTTCAATGGCCAGGCTCCACTCCCTGAGATCTTTCTGAGGTAGTTTAGGATGGCACCAAGACAATTTCTGGTGGGAGGTGTGTGTGTGTGTGTGTGTGTGTGTGTGTGTGTGTGTAAAGATTGAAAAACACTGCTCTAGCTATTCTAAAGTCCATAATTTTAGCACTATTAATCTATCATTTATTTTCCCCCCTTACGCCCCTCTGGGGAAGAGGAACAAGAAGAGAGCTCATTTTCTTGATCCTGTTAATGTGGAAAAGAGCTTGCTTCAATGGGATCAAGCTTGGAGGGAAATTAATAAACATATCCTGTGAGAGGGGGCATGATTTGATGAATATGGCTCTAGATCCAGAGCTAGGAGACCTGGCTTCTGCGGCTCAGACACAGACTTGCTATGTGACCATGGGAATGTCACTTTGCTTCCCTTGTCTTCATCGTTTAGATCCGCGTTTCTCAAACCGTGGGTCCCGACCCTCGCGGGGGGTCACGAGCAACTTAGAGGGGGGTCACAGCTGGATTTGGTTTTTCTCTTGCAAAAATGTGTGTGTCTCTGGCATTTCAACTGGCAATCCATTGAGACTGATCATGTGATTACCAATAGTCGGGCTCAGCTTCTCTCACAAATGTTCACATGTCTCGGATGTCTCCACTGACCATCTAAACGCCGATCCCGTGATCTCAGATGGTCGGGTTTGGCTTCTTTGATAAATATTCGTGTGTCTTCAGTGTTTCTGCTGACGTGGCATAGTGTTTACTAGTACAATGTCTTTAGTAATCCTTGGAGTGTGTGTGAAATTCCATTCTTTTATCAATTATTATACATTTTAAAAACTTTTATCTGTTTTTACATTTTCAGCCTTACAACATGGAAAGGTTTTTGTTGGGTGGTAAGCGAAAAGCTGATGACAAATCTACCGATATTGCTGATTAAAATAGGCCTAAATCAAGAAAGTATGATGAAAATTACGTATCTTTTGGTTTCACGAGTGTTTTTGTTACTGGAATAGAACAGCCTCAATGTGTAAATTTAGTTATCAAAAGTTATTAGCATAATTATTTCTTGTCCAATCCTAATCCCAATACAATGATTAGCTTTACGTGTGGTGCAGTGAGGGTGGGGTCACACAAATTCATTTAACATTTTAGCTTGTTGCAGTTTCACAAAGTTTGAGAACCCTTGGTTTAGATTTTCAACTACATGTGTTTGTATGTGGCCTAGCACAATGGATCGCTAATCTTAGCTGGGACCTCTAGGTACTACACACACACAAAGCCATCTGAAACTTTTTAAAAGAACTCTCCTAGAGCAGTTTCATATTTTCCATTTTTTTCTGCCTCTTTGTTACCCCTACCACCTCTTTTCACTGAATTAGTGCAGAGTTCTGTTTCACTAGCTTGTATCCTTACTCCCTGCTGCAGAATTTGTTAAATGGCTTCAAAATTCTGAAAATAAAAACCAGCTAGAGTAAAAAGGCTTGCATAGTCTCAGCATGATCATTGAGATATAACCATGCAGTTGTTATGTCAATCCCTGCTCTATGATTAGCCATAATTCACTTCCTTCTAATTGGTAACTCGACTTTAAAACAGACCAGCAGGTATACTGAGCTATTGATGAGGGCTGCATGGAAAATGCTTTTCCTCTCCAGTAAAATTCAACACTGAAAATTTTTCATTCCAAATTGGAATGAAAGGTTGAATCTCAAATTTCTACCAGCTGAAACTTTGTTTTGCGGTCAGTCCAAATAGCAAATCTAGGTTAAGCCAGTTAAAAACAAGAAAAAAGGGTGAAACCAAAATGATCTCGCCTTGTTTGTTTGTTTGTTTGTTTGTTTGTTTGTTTGTTTGTTTTTAACTGGCTTACCCTACATTTAGTAAACTTTTGAAATGAAAAGTTGTTTTGACTTGGAAAAACTGAAACCTTATTTTCCAGAAATGTTGAGAGTAGAGAGATTTGTTGAAAATGAATCAGTTTCATGACTAATTAGGTTTTGACTAGTCCATTTATTTCAGTGATAAAACAGTTTATTGAAAAATTCATGACCAGCTCTGCTACTGATTCCTGGGGGTGAGATGTCTTTCAGTGGGTATCTAGAAAGAACTTTTGACAAATTCTACTGGCATTTCCAATAGAAAATGGTATTTCTTATGATCAAAATTAGCAGAGTCACGTCTCCCAAATATAACTTGTTTTCTTCTGTAAGCAAGCAGTAGGTTGATTCTGCACGGTAGAAATGGTTACATCTTTGAAGTATTTGTACAGCAAAGGCAGAAAAGGGGAATTGTCAGAAACCGCCCTGAGTTTTCTCCTAGGGTATGTCTACACTAGCCCTTTAGTTCAAACTAGGGCGGCTAATGTAGGCATTCGAAGTTGCAAATGAAGCCCGGGATTTAAATATCCCGGGCTTAGAGATCCTAATTCAAACTACCTACTCCGTGCCACGTGTAGCCGCGGGCACGGAGTTCGGACTAAGGGGGATTTAAAAATGGCGGCGCCCGGAAAGATGCAAATGAAGCCCGGGATATTTAAATCTCGGGCTTCATTTGCAACTTCGAATGCCTACATTAGCCTCCCTTGTTTGAACTAAAGGGCTAGTGTAGACATACCCCAACTATTAGCAATTTACTTTCAGAAACACACAACTAGAAGGCCTCAGAAACTGTTGAAAGTAGTGACAGTATGAACTGCATTGCACTCCTTCCTCACTTAAATATGGAATGGACATGGACTAGAGAATATTCCAGGCTTAGACTGATTCTAGAGAAGGAAAACAAACATTGAGAAGGGAAAAAAATGAGTGCTACAAAGAGGGACTGATTGCAGAACAGTGAGATGTCTCTTTTAGTACCAATACATTTCTTGTCTATTGTTCTGCTTTTCAGTGCTGGTCACAGGGAGATGTCGTTGCAATAAATAAATACATTACACTGCTCTACAGCCAAAATGCTTCTGA
>JANRFK010004149.1:112793095-112826056 GCA_030068395.1 Apalone spinifera | reverse complement strand
GGAGTTGAGGAAACGTTGTTCTAGGTTCTAGGTTGTTCTAGCAGACCCTTTCACTGCTTCACGAATGAGATCACTATCCTTTATAATGGCGCTGATAGTGGATTTTGATAGCCCTAACTTACGTGATATGAAGGACACTGTTTGACCCCCTTCATATTTTCTCACTATCGCTATTTTCTGTACCAAATCAATAGTTTTTCTCTTTCTTTTCTCACCACCCTTATCACTAGCCCTTTTTCTTTTACTTGACATGATGACCACAAGCAAACACCGAAAACACTGTGAGGGAATGAAACGTAAAGATGCTGCCTGACCGCAGACACGCAAACACAACGTGCTGCCACAAGGTTGGTCGTAAGTGCAGATGGTTGTAAGTCGAGGTGGTCATAAGTCAGAGAACGCCTGTATAAGAAGATTTTTTTTCATTCTCCTTTGAAGAGCCATAGGCAACTTTTTTCCACTACTTTAGCATTATTTAGTGAAGCTCTACTAATTGATTTTTCATTTAAATTTTTCCATGAAACATTCATCCTGTCTAAACATTGATTTTTTTTTCACAAAACGTCCCAAAAATGTTTTCTTGTAATTTTTTCCACCGCTGTTTGTTTGTTATAAAATACCAGAGATGTCTCAAGTTTGTAAAGACAGGCTTTACGGTGATCTTCAATTCTGAGTTTTCCCAACATTCAGGGTTACGTTCCAATTCAAAGGTTCATCTAGCCCATTTCACAGGTTAATCTTGTTGAATTAAATTGCAGCTGGCTGAGAATAACTGTCCTACGCACTTTAGAGATGTCAGGGTAGTAATATTTACCCACAAGAGGGCAACATGCTTACCTGCCTCCACATGGCAGTAAGATGGTTATTTTCATGCATAACTACATTGTAAAAACGTTGCAGGCGGAGTTTATGCCTGCGTTGTTCCTGCCCACAACTAATTATGAAAACTTGTATCGGTACTAAATGGCTAACTCACTTGTATACTTGAAAACCAGAGAGTTAGCTATCCCCATCATGATCACAATCCGTTTGGAGCCCAGACAAATTTTTGCAGGACTTAATGTTACCTGCAAAAAGAGTAGCCGAAATCTTGGCTCTATTACCACAAGAAGGCTTTAGTGTAATATTTTTATTTTTTTTTTAATCTTGCATTCTTCATGACTGTGAGTTGCATGCTGCCTTACTATAAAGGTGTATGCCACAGACCTAGTCCTATCATAAACTTCTCCTCTGCTAGCTATTTTATTCATTACAGTTGGATGAGTGCATAATAGACATTAAAGGAGTTGTAAATCCTAATGCAGGAGAACAGCCATCCTTGAGCCAAAAGAATATGTTAGTATTTTAGCCTCGATCTAGTAAATTTAAGAAATGCTTTCCATTAGGATGCTACAATAATCTGACCTTAACTAGAATTTGTGTTTGTGAAGAAATATTTCAGGCTATCAGCTTGGAGTTATATGCAATAGCATGTACTTACTCACCTGAATATATTGCATTCTGTCATACAAGTTAAAGACTAATGTATTCACGGCTTCATAGTTCTTTACTATCAATAAATGTGTTGCCAGTTTATTAGATGGTGGAGAGATAATAAGAGTTTATGCCCTCTTGCTTGGTATTCTTTTTTTTTTTTATTGTTCTTTACCTGCTCCTCCATGGACTGAATACTCTTTTTGATGTATATGAATGAATAAGCTTCAAGCTTTGTGAAGATCTGTATCTGTTGAAAGAGGACTTACTAAGGGTGTTTATTTGTCACCACTTTTGCTTCACTGCTGAATCAAGATATGTACTATTCCTTTTAGATCCTTCACTTTCTATCTAGGACAATTCCTCTCTTGTCTCCCACTTCATTTTCTTCAGCTCAAGATTAGTGAAACTTTCTCCCATTTGTTTCATGTTGACAAGCTGCTCCTGATACTTTTTAGATTTTCTGTACTCACCATCCATTACCAACTTAGTTAAGGTTTATTCCTTCTGTTAGTAACTGGCAAACTACCACCAATCTAAAAATGGGCTAAGGTAGCGTCCTTGCTGAAAGATGGGAAGTAAAATAAAGCTAAATCATTCATAGAATCCTAGGGCAGAAAGAGACCTCAAGAGGTCATCAAGTCCAACCTCCTACCCAAAGCAGGATCAATCCCAACTAAATCATCCCAGCCAAGGCTTTGTCAAAGCAGGACTCAAAAATCTCTAGGGATGGAGATTCCACCACCTCCCTGTGTAACCTATTCCAGTGCTTCACCACCCTCCTAATAAAATATTTTTTCCTAATATCCAACCTAGACCCCCCCCACACACACTGCAACTTGAGACCATTGCTCCTCATTCTGTCATCTGTCACCACTGAGAACAGCCTGGCTTCATCCCCTTTGAAGCCCCCCACTCCCTTCAGATAATTAAAGGCTGCTATGAGATCTTCCTTCACTCCTCTCTTCTGTAGTCTAAATAAGCCAAAATCCGTCAGGCTCTCTTCATAAGTCACGTGCTCCAGTCCCCTGGTAATTTTTGTTGCCCTCCGCTGAACTTCCTCCAATGCATCCACATCCTTTCTATATTTCGGGGATGAGGGAGGCAGAATTGGACACACTATTCCAGATGTGGCCTCACCAGTGCCAAATAAAGGGGAAATAATCACTTCTCTGTGCTCCTCCTAATGCACCCTAATATGCTATTAGCCTTCTTGGCTACAAGGGCACACTGTTGACTCATATATCCAGCTTCTCATCTACTGGAATCCCCAGGTCCTTTCCTGATGAACTGCTGCGTTGCCAGTTGGTGCCCAGCCTATAACAATGCTTGGGATTCTTCCATCCCAAGTGCCGGACTCTGCACTTGTCCTTCTTATCCAGTTTCGTTTTGTCTAGTTCATAGAATCATAGAATCCTAGGACTGGAAGAGTCCTGACGAGGTCAAGTCCAGCCTCCTGCCCAAGGCAGCACCAACCCCAACTAAATCATCCTGGCCAGGGCTTTGTCAAGCCGAGACTTAAAAAACTTCTAGGGATGGAGATTCCACCACCTCCTAGGTAACCCATTCCAGCACTTCACCACCCTCCTAGTGAAATCATTTTTCCTAATATCCAACCTAGACCTCCCCCACTGTAATTTAAGACCATTGCTCCTTGTTCTGCCATCCATCACTACTGTGAACAGCCTCTCTCCATCCTCTTTGGAACCTCCCTTCAGGAAGTTGAAGGCTGCTGTCAATCCCTCCCCCCGGCCGCACACACATACACTCTTCTCTTATGCAATCTAAACAAACCCAAATCCCTCAGCCTCTCCTCATAGGTCATGCACTCCAGCCCCCTAATCATTTTGGTCACTCTCCACTGGACCCTCTCCAATGCGTCCACATCCTTTATATAATGGGGGACCCAGAACTGGACACAATACTCCATCTATGGATTAGGATCTAAATGCACGCTTCTAAGTTTCCTGGCTTGTTGGAAAGCTAGCATACCATATTAGCCAGATGTCTGGCTTATGTTCGGTTATCTCTCCCATTCTTCTAAACATTGTTAAAAAAATATATCCAGATTAAGGAACAGATGTTGCTATTTGATGATTTTCATGTTCTTTCCTAAGACTTTTATCCTGGCTGGTCATTTTCTTGAGTGGGGAAGGCCCAGATTTTGGAGTCCAAAGATTTGGGCCACGATTTAAAATATGCATGTCCAACATGAGGCACCTAAATTCATCCTGATGCACCAATTATCAAATGCCCAGCAGCTTCCTTTGAAATAAGTGGGCATTGCTGGGTGCTCAACACTTCTGAAAATCAGGATGTGTATTTAAGCTTCTAATTGACCTTGTCTATTGGGGAAAGTGATACTGGTGTAAACTAAGCAATAGATTTAAACAGACATTTATACACCTGTATAACCCTCTATACAAATCCTCTTTTTCTGGTATAAATTACTTTTTGGTTTAGCTTATGTCTCTTGGGAATGGGTTAAAGCAGAACTGAAAGGTCAATTTCTGCCCTGTACTGCATCTGTGCAACCACATTATCTTCAGACTACACATTGGATTTAAGAGGATAGCCCAGGTATAATCAAAGGCAGATATTATGCCTCTGTGAAAATATTGACAATGTACATGACAAAGTAGACCCCAGCATAATTTGCCATAGCTAACCCTTGAAGAAGTAGGGAGGGAAGAATGTAAGCCAATAAAGCAAACTGAGAAGAGTGTGAATGGAAACTGAACAGAGAATGGTTTTCCTGGCCTGTACACATTTTTGAGATGTTAATACTTTTTCCATCCTGGATTAGGTTAAAACTTTAAGATCTCAAACACTTTTGACTGAAAATCCAGAAAAAAAAAACAACAACAACAAATGACTTGGTTCTGGTCAATTTGAAATGGGCTAATAGTTTTAAACATTTCAAAATGTTTATTAGAATAATTAGCTTAAATATTGAAAGAAAAATAATTGCAAACTAGAAAACCAGCGTTTTTCATGTTTACAATGCCAATATGAAATGTTGTAATAATTTCAAAACTTTTTTTTTCAGAGGGTAATAAAACTCATCCAAACTGACCTATTCCCATGTAAAGTTTTGGTTTCAACACATTAGCATTTTCTGAAGGGGGGGGATTTTAAAATTCCTGACTAGCTGCACTGTGAATATACAGAGAGGCAGTCTGATGAGTAAATAGATCTCACTTTTCAATATTCTTTCTAAAGGGCAGGATGGTGCTTTAATTGAATTCAGCAGCCCTTCGAATGTATGAGTATTCTCTCCACAATTGGTCATACAAAGGCTAGACTGTTCACACTCAAACTGATGAGTAATTTTTGACATGAGAAATTCTAGTGACTTCAGTGGGCCCGCACTACAGTGAGAGAGAGCTTGTACGCATGGCGAGGTATCATGTTGTTCATGATGAATTGGTGGGTGTAGACTTTTCCAGTGTGCACTGAAATTTCCCTAGTGCTTTCAAACCATGCTATATTAAAGCACGCCAGCTGGATGTATCTAGATCAGTGAATGCATTTGGGATAATAAACTTTAGAAATCATACCTTATAAGAATGTGTTACCCCACTGCAGGGACGAGCCCTAAGGCTTGGTCAAACTAAGGAAGGGATGCACGATCCCATTGTGAATGCATTGAGGAGAGTGCACCAGATTGGTTTCCAAATAACTTTTAAAAGTTGATGCGTTGGACCTGGTTTTCAATTACAGGAAGGCTCTTTTATGCTAGTAGAGTGGTGTAAAGAGGCCTTAGTATGAGCGAGGCCACTCCTTTCATATCAGGCCTCCAAAGGTTAAAAAGAACTGGAAACTTTGTGACCCAGTTAGCTCCAGGTGCCTGGAATAATTTTACAATTAAGTTTCATTGCTAAAGTGAAGGGTGTTTAATAAGCATTAACTACAGCTATAACTGTCTTAAATATTTTTATTCATTTCTTTCAACTTATACCTGTAGATGAGTACTAGCATACTATCAGCCCATGAGAGAATGCAACTCCTGGGGTTTTCATAGTGACATTTTACTAAATTTACTAGAAGATTTACTTAGCATAGCTCGGATCCTTACCTCAGTTTTTGTTTTTTCTGGGAAAACAAACTGAAAATGTATGTGCTTCATTTAAATCATTGCTCTAAGATGGGGTTGAGGAGGACAGGTGCAGTGTGCAGGCTTCCATGAGAAGAGAGGATTACTCTAGCCCTCACTCACTGCAGCAGCTTGGGGCCAGGTAAGAAGTGCCTCTCCATGGATGCTGTAGCTCCAGTGGGCACAGCTGAGGGAGGAGTATCTTCCCCCTGCGCTCTCAAGCCAGAGTGAGGAATGCAGCAACCTGTGCACTTTCCCCTTACTCCCTGACAAAGGAGAACAACCAGCCATATCCCCATACAAATTGGAGTGGAGCTTCAGCCCCCTGTCCTCTCTAAAGGGCACTTGGGGGGGAGAGGGTGAGAGGGGAGGTTGAACAGCTTAAGGATGGGGCAGTCCCTGAGGTAGGGAGGTGCACCTCCCCAGCAAGCCCCTTTCACCTGCCTGGTGATTCTGTCTCTTTTTTTCTGTATGGTTTTATGAGAAACAATCCCATTCCAGGTACAGTAAAACTCCAATAGTCCGGCACTCCTGATAGTCCGGCATCAAAATAGCAAGAGCCTAGTGAGCGAGCTTCAGCAAAAAATGAGTCACAAGGTAACAGCGGCAGCAGCTGAACTGAGCAAAAAGGGTAAAAAAGGCTTACAAAAACGGAAACATTACAGTATACTGTATACAAGATGTACAATAAAAAGGGTTAAGAACACTTTATATACAGTATATAATGTATACAGTATATATATAACCTGCTTATAGTACCTCCTGATAGTCCGGCATATCTGATATTCCGGCACCACCTAAGTCCCATAGGTTCCAGATTATCGGAAGTCTACTGTACATCCCATTCTCCTGGCACAGCCAAACCCTGCCCTTGCTTTAAGTTATGATAAGAAGAAGCTGTCTTCTAAATTTCGTGGTCCTAGCTCTTACTGTTTAGGAGGAGATCTTGAACACACAGATAGATCTTGAACACACCTGCTCAGGTCCTTAACTCAAATGGTTTTTCTTCATTTAAATCATTGCTCAGTGGTGAGGCTGAAGAGGAGGGGTTCAGTGTGCAGGCTGCCCCAGGGAGAGAGGACAACTCCAGCCCTACTGACCACAGCAGCTTGGGACCAGGTGAGAAGCGCCTCTCCATGACTGCCGAGGCTGCAGCGGGCACAGCCTGGGAAAGGATGCACTACCCCAAGACAGACAAACTCTCAAATATACAGCAGACAGCTGTTGTGCAAAGCACCATTATTATTAGAACTGACTAGGGAGACAATTCCTTTTTGTTGCGACTGTGACGGTTTAGACATTTGTTTTGCTCACCATTGGAACAAAACCAAAATGTTTTCCATGAAAGTACATTTCTGTTGGTGTCACGCACTATGACTCTGTCTGTGATTTCCAGCTTGCATTGATGTAGCCATGCTAGCTCCGTGCACTACAAATAGCAGCGTACCTAGCCTAGGACAATGGCAGCTTGGGCTGTTCTCCTGAGTAAATCCACCCAAATCCTATGCAGACATAGTGAGGTAACTTACCCAAGTTGCTCACCATGCTACTCCAGCCACACTGCTATTTGGAGTGGGCTAGCTCAAGTAGATAGCACAGGTGTGTCCCTGGGAGCTGGGAATAGCATCTCCCATGCTAGGTCAAATGTAGACGTACCTATACTACAATCCTAACCCTTTGACTTAGCTACACTGAGGTGAAAACTGGAGTGGCACTCCGGGGGTAGAAATCTTAGCTAGCTACTTCGAGAGGGAAACTTTCATATCTTGCCTCTGCTAGGATTTTACATTGTTAGCAATCTGAAGTTAGCTATATTGATATTAACATACACTGCTTTTGTTGCTGCAATGATAACAGAGCCTAAAAGAGTATGTCTGCACAACATTTTGGAGCTTGGGGGAGCAACCCTCACAGCCCAGACTGACACATTATAGCCAGAAGGATATCTAAAAGTAGCTGTGTTGACAGTGCTTTGAAGTTGCGGCTCATTAGCATGCATCCCACTCAATTAAATCTGTCAAATAATGCTGGAACGCTTGCTCCTTCTCGTTCCAAAATATTGGATAGAGAGACCTACAGAAGCAGGTATTTCTTCTATCAGGGATGATCTATATGGTGGTAGGTCCTGCAGTGAGGGCAGGGGACTGGACTTGATGATCTCTCGAGGTCTCTTCCAGTTCTAGTGTTCTATGATTCTCTGATTCTATAGGGTTTGAGTGATTTGTTTTTTCTAAGAATTGTATGTAATTCCCTTGTTAGAAATGCAACTTGGATTAAGAGAATAATTCCAGAGCAGTCTGACAAGTCTTTTAGATCTTGTGCAATTTTCTTCAGCTTTGCTGGAGGGCATTTGGGCTATTCTGGACTGATTTCACATGTCAAAATAGCTGAATTGGGAAGCAGGGAAGAAAGAGCACTGACACATAATAGACAACATCTATAAAATATATCTATGGAGAAAAGTCAGCCATTTGAATGTGTCATTGTCATTCATTGATGCATGTGGCATTTACAGCTGTTAAATTAGCCACAGGAGGTAGTTTGGATTCTTCTGTGCTCATAGTAAAGAGCTGTAAAGCCAAAAGCCCTGACTTGTACAATCACCTCCCTTAAGGAAGAAGGAAAGATGAGCCTTATTACCAATGGGAAAAGCTGCTCTATATAAGCAAAGGGCATATTAATCAAGTGGGAAAGCAATGGATTTTTACTTTAAAGTGCATGACAGTTTAATAGGGTTTGGGTGAAATCTGATATTGCTTGAGACTTATCCGCTGGAAATGTACTTTACTCGCTGTCAGCATCCCTTGGAGACTATTAAGGGCGTTAGAAATGCACTGGGCCAAGCTCTGCTGTGTATGAACCGTTGCTCGGAGAGGAGGTGGCAGACTCAGCGAGTACGAGGGGGGGAAACCTCAGAACGCCAATGAGTGGAGCTGCCAGAGTAGTAGAGTCTACATGTCTTCGTGTTCTTGTTGAGCGTTCCTTTCTCGTTGCAGGGCGGGGTCTCTAGAGGCAACGGCTGTTGTTGAACTATTCCTCTCAGTGATCTGACTCAGAGCAACAGCGCTGGGAATTTATCCTATTGCAATGCAACTTCTGTCCTGGGCGAGCAGGCAGGCTATTAAATACCAGTTTGGGTGGGAGGAAAACATTTTAGGACCCAATCTGGAAGGCTGGTGGAGGGCCAATGTGGAAGCTAAAATCTCACAGCGGGGGAAGCTCTAGTCCACACCCACCTTCAGCACATCAGTGCAATGGCTGGCGCTGTGCTGGCTGGCTGGCTGAAACACCTGGTTGGGGGGGGAGAGAAGGATTCTTTCCTGAGCCCTGCTGCATTTTAGCACTTTCTTTTTTCCAAACTGATTAGCTGGTGCACAGTGATCCGGGTTTAGCTCTGGGAAGCCATTCACTTGTGGGAAGAACTCCCAGCCCCCTGAAGGTCGTGGGAGTTTAGCCATAGGCTTCCATAGGGCCTGGATTTCACTGCCGGTCTCAGATCAAGACAGATGTATTTAGGGACTTGTTTCCAAGACTGGCAAGTTCTAGGTGCAAAGTTACCCATTTACGGGGACGGCAGCTATGAAAGGCGGGGGGAGGCAATGCCTTTCCAAACTGCCTCGCGTGGCTCCGCCCACTTTCCACCACCCAGCACACCGTGCCCAGGAGCTGTGCCGAAGCACTCGGTGATCTGGGGCCAGAGTGTTGTTGTCCCTGGACATCAGCCATACGGAGGCTGGGGCAGTATGCCCTTCCAGGCCAGGGAGGCTGGGGATGTGCCAGCCCTCTCTCTGGTGCTGGGGAGGCTCCTGTGGGGGAGGCTGGAGATTTACCCCTCTGGCGTTGGGGGCTTGGCTTCCATGAGGGGTGTGACCTCAGGCAGAGGAGGCAGGGCTGTTTACCCACCACCCATGCCCATCTATCTTTGTGCCCTCCAGTGTCCAGGGATCTACTACTGTTCAAGCACATCCGAGAGAGTAGTAATGCAAGGTAGATGGGTAAAATGGATGAAGGAATGGCTTGTGTATTGCATCTGCCTGAGGCTTATTTTTCAACTCCTGCACTAACCACTCAAGTTTTGACACAGTGAGTCCAGCTCTGCTTTCTGCAAACCTCCACTGCAGAACAGGGCCATTCCCCATCCCTGCGGAGTCACGCACATCTGGGCCAGAAGGAATCCTGACGATCATCTCATGCAGATCCAGCCACTCCTGTAATAGTCCCCTAATCTCTGCCTGAGTTACTGAAGTCCTCAAATCCCACTTTATAGCCTTCAAGGTGCAGAATCTGCCATTTATACTAATTTTAACCAGAAAGTTGCCTCTTCCCCCTATTCCAGAGAGAGGTGAAAAACCCCGTGGTCCCTGCCAATCTGAACTGGGGAAATTATTTTTCAACCCCAAACAAGGCCATCAGTAGGTCCCTGAGCATGTCAGCAAGACCCACCAGCCAGGCATCTGGGTAAGAATTTTCTGTAACGACTCAGAGCCCTCCCCATGTTGTGCCTCATCTCTGGCCATTGGGGATACTGGCTGCTAGAAGTCACAGATGAGCCACCTGCCACTGTCTCCAATGTCAGGAGATTGAACATCATTCACACTCCTCAGCAACATCCTTATTCCAATGCGAGTCTGGTTTGTAGATCTGCCCTAGATTTCAGCCCGTTTCTGTCACTCTAGTTTTCAAGTTTCCATATCTTCCTATGTGATAGTCCAGTCCTCTTCCATATTGGCAATACCGCCCACCTTGGGGTCATATGCACATTTTATTAGCACACTGCCACTTTTGGGGGGAAATGGTAAATATGACGGGTCCCAAAACTGATTCCTGAAGAATGCCACTAGTGACCTCCCTTCATCCTGACAGTTCATCTTGCCGTAGCATCTTCTTTCACCAGTTCCTTATCCACTTTCTATTTTCCTATTTACCCAGGTTGTCTCCAGTTTAACGATTTCCCATGTGGAACTGTGTCAAATACCTTGATTAGCTTTACAGTGATTGATTTGGCCCTGTCTGGGTAGCTCTAATAGTCCTCGGGCTCAGAGCTGCCATATTTTAGCTATGTGTATCTCAGTGCAGATACAGCATATTCTTCTTTGCAGCAGTGCTTCTCACTATCCCATGCTGAGCAGTGTCCTTCCAGCACCCCGGGTCCCCCAGCAGTAGAACACCTAACTGGGCCACACATCTAAAAGTTGCAGTTATTCTGCAGATGTTATTCTGTATGTCTAGTTTATTTTTAAACTAGATAATTTACCCAGCAATGCTCGGGTCCTTAACACAATCATTTTTTGTTTTTTTATTTAAATCATTGCTCTGGGATAGAGTGGGGGAGGAGTGGTTCAGTAGGCCGGTTGCCCAGGGGAGAGAGGGTCACCCCAGCCCTCTCTCACCACAGCAGCTTGGGGCCACGTGAAAAGCACCTCTAGCGGGCACAGGTGGAGGAAGGGTGCATGTCCCTTGGCTGGGGCAGGTCCAGGTTCATCTCTGCCCTGTGCTCCCCAGCCCAAATGAAACATGCAGCAAACTGTCAGGGAGCGAGGGGAAAGTGCACAAAGGGGAACAGCAATGTTCCGGTATGAATCCGGTGGGGTGGGGAGTTCAACCCCCCACATGCACACACAGTCTCCCTAAAGGGTGCCTGGGAGGTTGGAGGCTCGGGACTGGGACAGTCCCAGATGGGACCTTAAGTTTTGTTAAGTGACTTTGCTTTAAGTTATGATAAGTGGAAGCTGTGCACTTAATTTGGTGGTCCTAGATCTGGGGTAGGCAAGATATGGCCCACAGGCCAGATCTAGCCCGCCAAGCCATTTCTTCTGACCTGCAGCAACCCTGCTGAGCACCCGCCCCCAAGCCAATCGGGGTCTGGAGCGGGGGAGAGCATCAAGTCTCCTCCCATGCCAGGGGTGCTCAGCATCAGAGGAAACCGCCAGCTGTTCAAAATGGCTGGTGATTCCCTCTAAGCACTGCTCACCCCTGCAGGTGTGAGAGGGGGTGGGGCAGATGTGAGAGACCTTGCATGCTCCCCCATCCCACAGGGGAGGGCCAAAGTCTCCTCCCCACCCCAGCAGGGGCACACGGTGCCTAGAGGGAACCTCCTCTTCCTTCCAAACTCCCGCCCCTTCTACCTAAAGCCCTACGCCTTACAGGGTGAGCCTGCCACCACTACCAAAATTGTGCCACTCCTCCCCCCCCCTACAAAAATTATTAAGATCTAGGACAAGGGTGGGCAATAAATGTTTAGGAGGAGTTCTCAGACATAGAAGCGTGCTCAGATATATAGTCGGTTGACAACGGCTTAGATTCTGACATCCATACATGTTCTGGGGAATATTTTACTCCGTGGGGCTCCGCATGGAGTAAGGGAACATTCATTATATTTAAGTGTGTCAAAATCTATTCTTAAAAAAATGTAAAAAACAACAAATAGTCTTGCTGCACCTGAGAGACTAACGAAAAATGGAGCTTGTATCATGAGCTTTCCTGGGCACAACCCGCTTCTTCAGACGAATGGAGCAACGGGTCCAGAGGTAAAATAAATAGCAGAAAAAGAGACTGGAAAAAAAAACCCATGTCAATTAGAGTGTACATGCTAAATGAGGCTATTTTAATCAAGGTCTGAACAAAGATGTGAACTGGAGGTGCCGCTATATTCAATACTTCAATGACATCAAAAGCTAAGTATCATGAACTTTTAGCCCATTGCTGATAGATACCAAGGTTTGTATAGGAACCTATAAAGAACAGAATAGATTTTTAAAAGTCTCAGAGGAGTAGCTGTGTTAGTCTGCAAAATGAGGCTAATAGAGCGGGCTGTGTAACATGATGAACATCTTTTATGGGTGATTTGTACTTTTTTTCTCAACTGCACAGGGTGAATTGTGAAGACAACGTAATGATGTTTGGGTAGGTTTGTATTGGAGAAAGCAAGTTTTGTAAGCGGATATAGGACCTAATCTCATAAAGCTTGGATTTGTGGCATCTTGGGGGCTGACGGTGTATTCTGCACAGCATTTCTGTGTACATGGAAGCACATGTCTACACTACAAATTTATATCAGCATGGCCGTGTCTACTGAAGTCGCTCTAAGCCAATAGGAGGTAACTCTCTGATCAGCTTAGCTACCTCCTCTCCCAGAGATGGCATTATGTCAGCAGGAGAAGTGTTGTCCTTGGGTAGAGGGGAGGGACTAATTATGCTCTTCAAACAGCAAAAGCAGATAAAAACAGAAGAAATAAAATGGACTAGAATCCTTTTCAAAAGCACTACGGATGGTTCAGCACTACATACTTTGGTATAAAAGAATTATGTACCATTGTTTTCTGTTTTGATCCCCTTTTTTTTTTTTTTTTTTTGCTGTTGGGAGAGCACAATTAAAGAAGAACCCTTACTTCAAGGAAAACCTTGACAAATATTTTCTTTAGAAACAGTCATGTCTTGTAGTTTTTTGCATTTAATCATACAAAGAACTTTTGAGAATGTGAAGGTTGGGGGAGACTGATTCTCTATTAATCTTGCAATGTCAGATGAGTGAATGCTTAGTAAAAAGGCAACCAATCATATTGTATTTTGCATCCACTTTCCATTTACTTTGTCCCTGCAAGGAAAGTATTTTGCATCTACTTTCCATTTACTTTGTCCCTGTAAGGAAAGACTGAGGGGGGAGGTCTGATTATAGAATTTGATTAAAGAATTTTCTAGTACATGAAATCTTATGGTGTGTTTCTGGAGTATGGGAGACATTCCCTGTGTGACATGCAAAAGTTCAGAAATTCAGTTTTATAATGTCTCATTCAAAAAAACATACCTCATTCTTCAATGAGGAACGCCATCCCATCCCACCCAAACAATTATTGGAGAAGACAATGGCAAAATTCCCATTGACACCAATAGAAGCACAACTAGCCTTACAGTACTGTAAAAGAAGCAAGTGTAACTGAGCTTGAAAGGAAACTTCAGATCTCAGTGACTGAAAAAAGTATGAGTTTAAAGAGGATTTGCAATGTTATTTCTTAGCTCAAAAGAGGCAGTGCAGTAGAAAACCTGTTTTGAACTCCTCTAAGCCACAGAAAAGATCTATAAATATTGAATGCAATCATCTTTGTCATCAGAACCTCATAAGAAAATAATTTCATTTTTCACTCTGGAAAATATTCAGGATTCTCTGTGTATTTAAGACAACTAAGGTGGTCTAAAACACAGTGCGACTGCATGATGTTGTGTTTTGTCAAGCCAGACAAGTACATGCAAAACCTAAATTATTCCTGAAAATGACAATCCTTAGACACAACACGGAAGTTGTTTCTGTGTGGAGGAGACGTGTGTATGTCTAATTAAAAAAAAAAAAAGTTGTAGGAGAGGGCAGTAGTAGTAGTAGGAGAGGGCATAAATGGTTAAATGCCAAGGATATAAAAGGTTGTTTGAGCCAAATATGTATCTTTCTGATAAATGGAAATACAGCATTACTGAGGCCAATGAAAAGGAGCATAAATACTAGTAAGAGATGGAAGAATGGGACATTGGTATCTAAGAGGCGTTTTGAATAACGGCTTGCCAAAGATTAGAGTTGACGGAACCTTTCAATTGAAATATTTTCATGACTAAAAATAGCTGTTGACTGAAATGGAAATGTTGGTAAAAATAGGATTTTCACTGAATCTTTTGGGTTTTCACCAAAAGCTCATATTTGAAGTAAGTTTCCATTTTCATCTTTCTTTTTTTTTAATTTTTGCTGGAATTTCTTTCAGGATAAAAGGATCCTTTACTGATCAGTCATGCAAAAGGCCTAATCTTCCCTTTCTGATTGTTTTCACCTGTGTTGAAAAAAAGCTTATTCAAGCTGTGAAGAAATGGACATTGCCAATTTATAATGGATGAATGGGAGTCCCTTTGACTAACTCCCTGTCCTTCATTTCAAATCTTCTTTCATCACCTAATGCATCTCGGCCCAGCCAGCAATGCTTCTGACATTCTTCAAAGTTCTATTAGCCTCAGTCCTCCAAAAAAGCATTTCTGGTACTTGCAAGATGTAGCTTAGTGTCTTCAGCTATGAAAATCTTTACGGGTAGTGACAAATAATAGATTCAATAGGGGTTGCCGTGTGGATTTCAGTCATGAAAACTTTTGAATATGGCCTCAGTCGAATGGTATACTGCTTCCTCCCTCCCCACCATCAAATAAATGGGGTAATTCTGAGTCAACAGTAGCCTTGCTTTCTTTTTCCAACCTCTTTAAAGAGATTCTTTCTGTATACCAACTATTTCCAGTGAGAGAGAATGATTTACAGCGTTCTTTATTACCACAGCCTTCAGAATAACCTAAAACACTCTGTGTGGGCTGGTTATGACTACAAATCCTTTTGCATTAAAACCAGTCATCTGCTGCTAAGTTCAATTTTATTATGCAGCACCAGGTAGGATGCAGGCTCCTTTTTCGTCTATGTTGATGGCATTTTAGTCACTTTTAAAATTTTGGGGATGGAGATCTGTATCTACTCAGAGCCCCATTGAATTGCATGGAGCTGTGTAGATTCTGTTGCAGAATCAGAGTAGGATTGCTTATGACCTATCTTTTAAGAGTCAATGATATTATTCATGAATGTGATATCTCTCTCTCTCTCTTTCTCTCTCTTTCTCTGCCAATAGCTTCTCAGTAAAACCTAGTAAAAGGAAGCACCTGTTGCTAACTTGATGTGTTGAGCTTGAGTCAAGTTTGTTCCTTTGCCGGCTGTTTTGTACTCTCTGCTGTTTAACTTGTGGCCTACCGTATCCTAAAGAAGCACAAGAAATGGTGAGGTCCCACAGAGCCTCTCGGACTTTCTTAATGAGATGTAGCGTCACAGTGTGGGGGTAACCAGAGAGTATTGAAAACAACCACCACCACAGGGCCATCTTTAGGATTTGTGGGGCCCTATACAGTATTCTTTAACTGGTGTCCCTCTAGCCCACTAGTCTTTCTTCTGACAGTGCCCAGTGCCAGACCCTTCAGAAGAAATGAACCAGAACAGGGCAATTATCAAGTCACATACCCCTTGCCATCCAGTCCCAGCTACTGGAAGCCAGCTTAGGGACCCCTAGAGCATGGGGGTGCATCCCTGACTAGCTTGGCTAATAGATAGACTACTGAGACTAGTTCCATCAATGGCTACATCTTTTTTTTTTTAACCCAGGTGCACTTTCCATCTTTACCACATCCCTTGATGTGATACTGCCTTGGCACTGTATGAGGAAATACTCCCCTTTGTTTGTTTTAAACATGCTGCCCTTTAATTTAATTGGGTGATCCATAGGTCTTGTGTGGAGTGAAGAGATAGTTAACTTGCAGTTTTTAAAGAATGCCTTTGTTGCCTCTAATTACTGCTTTTACTCTGTTGTTTAGTTGTTAGGTGGTGTGTGTTCGCTTACCGTTCATTTTTTATTTGGAGCACACATTTGAGTTACACTTCGTTTATGGGTTTGGTTGGTTGGTTTCCATGCAGCTTGCATGCATTTCACTCTTGTGATCATTCCTTTTCATTTCCATTTCACTCACTTCCTCGTTTTTTGTGGAGTTCTTTCTGAAATAAAAAAGTCCACCACAGTCGTATTTAAATATCCCACACTCAAGGTTACAAAAATAATGATATCATGTCTATTATTAGTGAGCAGTTCAACTATATACACCTTTTGGACCAGATGTTGTGCTCCACTTAAAAATAATTCAAGATTTGCTTCTTCCCTCATGGGTTTCAGGCCTACCTACTCCAAGAAGCAGTCATTAATGGTGTCTGGAAACTTTATTTCTGCATCTACAATCCATCTTGATGGAGTCTTTTAAATTATGGCAGATAAATCACTGCATCGGGGAACAATTTCTCCCTGTGTCTGAAACGTGAGAGAAACACAGAGCAGATGCTTGCGGAGGTGAGTTAAGACCTGGGTATACAGAAGCTAAGAACTAAATAATTTCTATCTTAGTTTGTATGACACATTTGAGAGTTACATGCTCATACATTTGTAATTAGAGGGCAGAACAGATGGGGAAGGCTTAGTTAAAAAAGAAAATATTTATTTTCAAAAGTAGTGCTGCCAAGAGATTATTTACTATATCAGATGATTATCTCCCCCTCCCCTCCAAATGTAGTAGAGGTTTTTCTTTGTTGAAATAACAAAAGTCAAGCTTCATTCTAAATTAATGATTGCAAAAAGGGTTTCCATTGGAACTCAGTACAACTGGAATGTAAGGATTTGCCTGCACTTAAATTGCTATGGCGCACTACACTGGTGCAGTTCCAGCGGTGTGGTTGTCCATCAGTGTAGACACTTACTACAAAAAGGGTTCTCCTGTCTGAGAGGAATTTAAAAGGCATGGCAGTTGGACCAGCTCCCTGTCCCCTCCCCCCCCTTCCTCCAGCACTGGCTCCTGCTCCCCCCACCTTGCTGCCTCTGGTACAGAGGCAGCAAGGGGTGGAATGACTAGTTGAGTAGTGACTCAACTAACCGATAAACCTATGCTTACCAGGTAGTCTACTAGTTGCCTACATCCCTAATCTGGTGCCTGATTTATTGAGAGCAAGTCAATGAAGCTATATCAATTTACACCCCCTGGGGAGCTGTCCTCTTCTCTCTATTTCTCTAGTTTGCTATAGGGTTGCCCATTACTGTATCTGCACGTCTGCTGCTTACCTGGGTATCGCTGCTGTTGTGTATCAGTGCTGACAGAAAAGTGTGAGGGTAGTTAGCCTCTATGCTCAGTCAGCCCTCTCTGCTGAGGTACCGACAAGCCAACACATCATGGCGATGGCTTGCCAACTACAGAGCGGACTGAAAAGAAGAAAGCAGCTGACAAAATGAATTGATATAATTCTATTGACTTAAGGCAGGCCAAACGTATCTGGGATGGAATTATGTGTAGCCCTATGCAGTAGTAATCCAAATTGACTTCATATTGCAGTGCATTGATATAGAATCTCTTGGCTCCATAGAGCTATGGATCTGATAAACTCCAGCCATACTTAGGGATGAGTGGAACTGACATAACTTGAATCTAAACAGCTACCCGTTTCACTGGTGCAATCAGAGAGGCTCAAGTGAACATGGAAAATATCCCTTCCCCTCAATGGCTAAGAATGAGGGGAGACACACTCATGGATAGAACTCCCATGTCTCTGGTTGTGTGGAGAGAAGTGACAGAGAGAGCGAGAGAGCACACAGTGGTCCAGATCCCCAGTGGTTGTAAATGAGCATCTCTCTGCTTGGATCCACTTTGTTTATTGAAAAGCTTCACTTTGGAACTAGCGTATGGTTTGGAACAGTCTGTGTTTCCTTCTGTCGCAGACAGAAGGGTACATCTGCTGAGACTTGAAAGTTGGGCAGACAAATAAAGCTACTCTAACATTTCTCCTTACATTTCAAAACAGAGCATTTCATAGACAGAGAGCCAGTTCCTCGCTGGATTAAGGTTGTTTAGCGCCCGTTCTACATGACACAAAGCACCCTTAAATTCCTTTTAAGAGATTGCCTAGAGAGTCTGCTGGCCTGATATAAGGTATACCCTAGAAGATGGTGTAGACTGTAGACACATTATAGACATCTTGTCCCAGTTCACTGCAGTAGCTGTCATGGTGTAGATTTGCTCCAGCAATCCTCAGCAGCCAGAATGGCTTCTCAAGGAGCCATTGCTTTTGGCATAACTGAAAGTCCAATGTTTGCTTTGTTATTCCCCAGGTCCAGCCCAGTTCCCAGTGATATATAGACCAGGAAGCCACTAAGATGGTACCCACCCCCTGCAGCATGCTGGGCCTCTCTGATCCTGGAATATCCATGGTCCTGCAAGACCATGGGTATTGCCAGATCACATAGTCCCGGTTTATAGAGATGCAACCTTTGCTGGCTCTTGGCAGCAGTTGGAGAAATCCAACTTGTACACTCAGCAAATTTGTTCAAGGAGTCCCTAAGCAACAATGAACTTGAAAGTCCATACTGTATTTTTTGCAAGCACTTTAACGCTACATGGTGGATTTTATTTTTCAAGTGGCTCCCTACTGGTTATCCCCAGCATTAATTTTTTGAAGACAGGCTATATGATTAAATATGGCATCTTGATCTCTGCCATTTTAAGAATCCGACTTAAGCATTCGTCAGCTTTTTTTAATGTGGTTAGAGGGGCGATGTTTGTTATTCAGCAACCATGATCTTTTACCTTTTTATTACTATGTGTTGCTTTGATGAAAATGGTTCCTTTTGGCTTTTCAATTTTTAGATTATTTCCCCATGAATTTAAACTCTGTTGGGAGAGAAAATAATCTTCCACATCATTTCTACAACAGATTTAATTTATCCAACTTCTGAATTTCATTGTTACTGTAAATTGTTATTGATGTAATCCATAACACTAAACCCACTTAAAGTTTGAAAGTTAGGGTGGTGGTAGTGCAAAAAAGATGAGAATTATGCACTTGCTCTTGCATTCCTTATGTCCCTCTACATCACAACCGTCTTTAGATTTTTTGACTGTGCAAGAAATTCAGAATTGGCACATAACTATGTAGATTTTGAGTTGTAATTTAACGTCTGCTTATGCTGCCCCTTCATTCTCACCCTCCCACTACAAAAAAAAAAATCTGTGTTTTTAAACACCCTGACCTTCATCATTGTTAGATCAAAAAGGCTGTATCCATAATATGATATATTTGGTGAATTATATTCCTACTTCATGCTTGATAGAGTCTGTCGGTTCTAGCTCTTACTATTTAAGAGGAGTGCTTGAACAATCAATTTTAGTATGCAGGTTCCTCTTATCATAACATAAAGCAAGATAAGGGTTGAGTTGTGCCAGGAAAATGGGATGTGTCTGGAATGGGACTTTCTCAGAAAACCATACAGAAAAGAGACAGGCTTACCAGGTTGGTAAAATGGGCTGGCTGGGGCACACCTGCCCCTCACCTCAGGGTCTGTCCCAACCCTAAGCCTCTCACCCCCAAGGCACTGGGGGGGACTGAAGCTCCCCCCTGAATTCATATAGGGCCATTGCTGGCTGTTCCACTTTGTCAGGGAGCCAGGGGAAAGTACATAGTTTGCTGCATTCCTCATTCTGGCTGGAGAGTGCAGGGTGCAGATGAACCTCTATCTGCCCCAGCTAGGGGACAAGCACCGCATGCCGGGCTGTGCCCACTGGAGCTGCAGCAGCCATGGAGAGATGCTTCTCACCTGGCCCCAAGCTGCTACTTTTGTGAGAGAGGGTTGAGGTTGTTCGCTCTCCCTGGGGCAACTTGCATCCTGAATCCCTCCTCTCCTGCCCCATCCCAGAGTAATGATTTAAATAAAGCAGTGACATTTTATTTTCAAAAACCCCAATATGACTCTATTTAATGATCCAAGCAATTCCGGGTACATCTGTTTCTGTGCCTTCATGAAAAGGAAGGATGGTCGTGGATTGAAAGAACTGAAACCCAGGTTCTGTTTTTGCCTCTGCTGTAGACTCTTCTTGGGCAAATGACTTTATCCTCCTTGCCTCAGTTTTCTATCTGTAAAAGGGGAATAACAGTACTTTATTTCTTTCGTTCATGTCTTGCCTATTATACAGAAATAAGTGCATTTCAGGTATTCTCATACTACAAATAATGTAATAGTTATTGCTCATGAATATTTCATGAGATGAGGAGCAGCAGGTTAATGGAAGAAAGCTATTCCTGAATTGCTCATGGGACTGGTCATATTTGGGAGACATGCACAAGAAAGATAAAAGGAAGCAAGCATTTCTCATTTGAAAATAAATGCATAAAAGCAGACCCAGTCCCCTAATGAAACACTTTCCTGGCAGAAGTCCTCTGTCTGCCACTGATCAGTAGTTTAATTTTCAACTGGGCATTTATTTTTTTTATTTTCACGGCAGGGATTATTGTTTTTGGTCATTTCTTTGGTAACATATCTATATATAATCTATATCTTTTATCATGAGGACCACAATACAAGGAAATAGAACTCTCTGCATTTTTCAGTAAAAATAAGTAGGCTACAACGACATAGATTCCCTCTTGTGATTACTCTTCCAAGACTCAAAGTTGTTATTTCAAATGAGTGAACCCATCAAAGATGAGCAACAAAAATACCAGCAACCCTCCAAAAGCCAAAGGTTCATTTCTATGACATTAACATTCTTGTTTTGCTCTTTAGGATTTATTTTTAATAAACCAAGACCCATTTTGAATGTGCAGAAAGATGCTTAGTTTAAGAATAATTCACATGCACAATCTGAAAAAAAAGATTTAAACCACAGGCTTGAGAGCTACATTGTGACTAGTTCCCACACTGGCCCGCAAGAGAGTAAAGGGTGGATCCTGCAATTTTCAGGTCAGTGGGAGTTTTTCCATTGATTTGACCAAACTCTGAGTTCCTCTTCCACAGTCTGACCTTAAGGCCATGACTTCACTCAATGGAAGAGTGCTGCAATCGATCTTCCGGAGTTTGATTTAGTGGATCTTGGTGACTCACTATATCAAACTCAGAGGGTGCCCCTGCTGGTGGCCGATACGCCTGCTTCCGTGAGGAGTAAGGGAAGCCAGCTGGAGCATCTCGTCACATTGGCCTACCAATGTGGGGCTGGTGGAGAAACTTGAATCAAGGTTCATCAACGCCAGCTATGTAATTAGCGTAACTGGAGTTGCATATCTTGATTTGATATTTCCATTGGCTACGTGTAGACTACATCCCTTTTTCGTAAAAGGGATGTAAATTAGACATATCGTAATTGCTAATGAAGCGGGGATTTAAATCTCCCCTGCTTCATTAGCATAAAAATGGCTGCCGCTTTTTTTCCACATGGAACTTTGCCAGAGAAAAGCGCCAGTCTAGACGATGATCTTGCAGAAAATAAAGCTTTTTTCCAAAAGATCCCTTATCCCTCTTTGAAATAAGGGATAAGGGATCTCTTTGAAGTAAGGATTACCACCTGGGGGATTACCATATCTCTACTCCAGCTGTTTCCTCCAAGGAGTAAATTAGTGCAGATAGGTGAGAAGTGGCTGGACTCATCTCTCTTCATCCTGTGCCTGGCAGCAGAGCTGGCTTAGTGAAATAGAGAAGTAGGAAGAAACCTCTAAAGAACGTTACTACATTGCTTCCCACCCCTCCAGAAAAAAAGGTAGAGTAATGGGGAAATGTCTGTTGTCATAGCCACAATTTCTCTGAGAATGCATAGCTGTTCTATTCATATTTAAACTGTGCTGATCAGCACAGTATGAGCACGTCCGCACTGCAGGGCAAAAGTCAAATTAAGATAAATAACTTAAGCTACATCAATTGCGCACCTGAAGTCGAAATCACGTAATTCGGATTTTGGCGCGGTGTATGTAGCAGGAAGTTGAAAGGAAGAACACTCTTTCTTTGACTCCTGTAAGGGAAGTCCTTACTCTGACTGCCCTTATTCCTCGTGAATAAGTCCTCAATCTTGAAATTATTTCAAAATAATGGCTTGCTGTGTAGATGCACACTGTTATTCCAAAATAATGCTGCAAGTGTAGACGTGCCCTGTGGGAACACCTGTGTATCACAGCTTCCAAGGGTAAAGAAAAAAAAAGCATAGTCCAACCCAAACAAAAATATCTATGCAAACTGAACATGGGATATTTCAGACTTCAGTGATCCTTTCCAGCGTATCTGCCAATCTACTGATTATGGACCTTTCCCCTGGAAGCAGCGATATACTTACAATAAGTGTTTAAAAGAGCGCTAGCAAACTAATATAGGAATTCTGAATGATATAAGTAAATCCTGAAGCATATCTGTTACTGTAGTGTGCACCAAGCAGCTGGGGTTTTATGTCCCAATATTTCAATGGTATTGTGAGATTTAATCAGAGTTCAGGATTGCCCCATGAATTCAGTGAGATATTCCAAAATTGCTATTCATAGTTCTATCAGGGATAGCTAAAGAAGGATTTTGCCAAAAATAAATTCTATTTTTACACCTGGCCATACATTCATATAAGCCAGTAACCATTGTCCATTGATTTAACAATAGCCACTCACCTTGGAGATGAATTAGTTACAACTCACCTGTTTAAGTAAATTTTCCATTTGCTCCTATAATAAGGGTATGTCTACAGAGCAAAATGTATTTTCCTCATCACTTATTCTCAATTAAATTGGGAGATTTTATTTTTTCCAAGTGTGGAGTGAATGAGACAGAGGGAAAATATATTTTTTTTAAATTGACAAAATGCAATTGCTGTAACTTCCTTAGGAAATTATTAGCATGTAATGGAATTTTGACAGCCTCGTAGGACTCAGAAAAAACCTGCAAGTTGTTGCTTTAGGCCACTGCATTATGTTCTGTGACAGTGTGGGGAATTCTTTTGAAATAATGAATGCTCGCTAGGCCTCTTTATAAGCCTCCAGATTCCATTTTGGATGTTTGGGGTTTTTTTTCCTGTTGCCCTTTTATCTCCAAGCTGGGCTGAAATTCCAAGTGAGTCGTGACACAGGGCTACCACAGGTCTTTAAATCCTGATGGGCCTCTAAACAAACAGAAACATCCCAAGCAATAGGCTGGAGAACTGTTTAATTTGGGGAGAGGTAACCCACCAGTAAATTCACATGGTCGTAGGTATATTGATGCTGATCAAGAGCTCTCCTGCCAAAGGGGGCTCGAGGTTATAAAAGAGGGTCTCTAGGCAGCCAGAAGCGAGTAATACCAGCAATTCCATGTTTTGGCTGAGACATCATGTGCAGGAAAGCAGGAGAAATATTATGATTTCATGGAAGATTCTAGTCTCAGAGCTTTCCAGAGTGGTAAGAAGACAGAGGCAGGACAAGTATGTGGTATTATGGTGTCTAGATGTGTTTCTCTCTCTTTCTTGTGAAGGAATAAGTTGTGTTTAGAGTCCTATGCAAAGTCTGTATGTCTGTTTACTCTCTGTGTGCATCCCTTACTCTGTCAGATGGTTCACCCCTTCCGTGGCGTGCTGGGACATGCACAAGAACAGCTGGGGAGGTTTGGGAAAGCCAGCAGTAGTTTGAGAGTCAAAGCATTCAGATGGTAGGGTCCCCACTGCCAAGAATGTCAGACAGGGGACTGTGTGCCAGAGCAAATTCCTAAACTCTACACAGACTTTGCTTTGAGGCATTCAAAAGACTGAATTCCCCATACCCTTTACTTGGTGTCTGGCAACCATCCAGCAGAGGGAAGTGTACAACCCTGAGATTGACCTGCTAAACTGTTGGACCAGATCTGTGGCACAGAGAAATCCAGAACTATGCTGATGGAAAAAAGAATGTCAAGAAATTGTTTGCCGTTTCTAAAGGCATGCAAAGTGTTCTCAAAGAACTGCTAACCTACCTTCATTTCCTATGTTGTGACAAAACTCTACCAAAGTACTTCCATGTTCAAAACAAAAAGCCCATTTTTGAGGAACAAATTTCACCCACTGTTTTGAGCAAACATAACTTACAATTAAAAATATTCAGACTGGGGAAGAGTTGCATGATGTCAAGACAATACAGTGATGGAGGAGGGCTGAAAACCCCAAGGCCTGAAAAACCAGGCCTGCTGATCTATTGAGTGCCCACCTTTAAAATAACTGAACCTCCCAAAATCCCAGTCACTTCTGTAAATGTAGACCAATGTTTATAAAGAACCACTAATGGGAGCCACTCACAGCTTTTCAGGAGCTGGGAGACACCAAGGCAGGAGACAAGCTGTTCGGTAGCATTGTTAAAATGAAAGATTCCTTAACTAGAAAGATGACGACTTAAACGAGACCACATTGAGGTGGGGGAGTTAAAACATAGCTTGATAGTAGCATCTACAGTCCCCACCCTTCTAGTACTAATGGCAGGGCTGTGCTGTCTTACTCTTTATGTTTTGAGGCTATGTGGTTGTGAAGCTTACCATCAACTCATCTCTAGCATCTGCCTTCCGCAATAGCCAGTCCCTGATACAGGGGTTGCTTTTGTATTGATTTCTGAAGTAACACACTCCCATTTAATACTCCAGCACTGTACCTGGGAGTGGGACTCCAGGAACTCATCCTAACCCTCCTCCCCAACATCTGGTGCTTTTGATTACATTGTATTTACCTGAATAACTACAAAAGTTGGATCAACTTTTGAAAGCCTTATGCTTTTTTTTTTTTTTGCCTGAGTATGAATCAGTTAAACTCTCACACACCATTTTCAGTTCACAAGCACACACACCTTTTCTTCTGCACAAGGGGAGGGTTTACATGACAGCAGCTGAAGTGCTAAGCCCTTGTCCACACCAGTTTCAAACTGAGGTCACTCCGCTACATTGCAGTTCTCTATGGCACTCTATAGAAAACTATCAAAACTCATTCTAAACTTTGTTCCTGCATTGTATGGATTAGCATGTAGGCATTCTGTAATGACTGAGATCCTCTGTCCTGGAGTAGGCCCCCTCACTGTGTAGTTTTTGTTCTGTGATTGTGTCATTCCTAGCACAATCACAAAACAATCCCTAAGAGCTTTCAGGTGCTTCGTGTTCCTAACTTTTTTCAGCTAAGGATTCAAAAGTGATCCGTGATTTTTGAGGGGCCATCGTTTTTCGGTGCAACCTTTGAGACACCTGCCAGTAGCCAGACTTTCGGAAGCTAGAAGAGAAGCAAAGCAAGGTAGAAAAGAAGAGACCAAACCCAGGTAGGTCCCATTTTTTAATCCCACCTTCAGTCTTTTATTCTATTTGGCTGTAGGGGAAAAAAACAAAGTTCAAACACCAAACTACTTCTACTCCCAGGGATAAAGATATAATTCTCTCTCCTTAGTGCTTCTTATCTTTTGATCCAAGAACCCTTATTTGCCTTCCTGTACTGCTGCTAAGAGAAAGTTGTAGATGACCTGTGGGAACCAATCGAAATTCTGCCTCATTCAGGGGAGTATTCTCCTGCTAAGAGAGCATGTCTTTACCACAGTTTTTAGTATTGGTAACACAATTGTTTCATGGATAGTAGCAACAGTGGGAAAGTCTAGCAAATTCAGAAAAGTCTTCTGAAATGCACCCTGAGGGTGAAAATCACAACTCTTTAAATGGTGTAAGGCTTAGTAGAAAAATGAAATGCTGGAGGTAAGTGGGCTGTGCTAACACAGGGTATAACTAGAACTGCCTTGTCCATATTAGCATTTTATCATGTACTAGCACTTTTTTTTTTATAGCCCAACTGAGGTACATGCAGCAGGAACAGAAAAAAAATAGATCTACACAACTGGTGTAAATCACAGTGTTGTGGGTTTCAGCAGAATAACTCTTTAACAAGTTACACCCCCATATAACTCTTCAGAGTCTTCTAGTTATTACTAGGACATTGGGGGGGGGGGGGTAAACAAAAGAAAAATATAAGAAATTTAGAAATAATTCTGCTCACACATTTCTGTTTCCGTTTTTTCCCATGAGGCATCTTGAATAAATATTCTAGCCTCTCTCAGCCATGGATTTCAGTATGCAAAGCCTCCGATTACTGTTTTATTGGCTAATTTCTTAACCCCCTAACGTGTGCACTCAATGAAATGCAGCAAAAGACAGATTTGTCAGCTTGCAGAAATCCATCACCAGCTTGTAAAACATGTCCATTTTGCTGGAGATTGATGGACTACGACTTGTTGTTTACAGAAAAGCAAAGCAGGCAGTCCTGTCAGGGCAAAAGGGACCAAGTCACAAAGGTATAAATCAAAGTTAAAGCATCATCGCTGCTGAAAGCTGTACTCCAGTTCTCCACTGCTGCTATTCCTTTATGGTTACTCATGTATTATTTTATGACCTACTTTAATGCACATATATCCTTGTTCCATATTTTGGAATATGTAAATTGAAAAGGAAACAACAAAGGAATTTTAAAAAGGATACATAGATTTTTAAAAGCCTTTCCTTTCTCCTCTCGCTGTATAACTTGCTAATGCTTTTCTCATAAATCTGAGCTATTTTCCAGTTGTTACATTGCTGTTGCTGCTATTGAATAATATGATTAACCTTTCAAACTGAGATGTGCTACAGGTTGAGCCTCTCTAGTCCAACACCCTTGGGACCTGCCCAGTGCCAAACAAGAGACTGCCGAATCGCAGGAGGTCAATATTGTCTAGCCACATTTCCAACACTCCCACTGCTTACTGGGCTCTTAGAGGACATGTAGGGATAAATTAGAGCTAAATAGCACAGAACACTGAGAACCAGGACTTGTTGCTATAAACAAATGTTATGGGACCATGGAAAACTTGCCCTGACATGATTTTAGTTATCACGGATGTTGCTGGACCAGAGAGGTCTAACCTATAGTAAAATTATTACAGATCCCTAAAAATGTAACAGTCCCTGTGTAAAATATCTTCCCACTGCAGTTTCCTCCTTCCATATCTGTTCATTCTCGACGTTTCCCTTCCCTGCAAAATGGATGCTTCCACTCCTACCCCATCTACGTCCCTCTCAACCCACTGCAAATACCCCCACAATGTAAATGTTATGACACTTAATCTTCACGAGATTTTTTCAGTTTAGACAAAATAATAATTATAAACAATATATTCAATTCATTTTCCTGGTTGCAAGGTGCTCGTTAGCTTCAGTAGGACCATGTGTGGAGTGAGGTAATCTTTAGCATGAGTAGCAGTAGCAGAGATGGGCCCTGTAAAGCTTCTGAAATAGCACTGGAGGGTGCAAAGATAGTGGGATACTATTTTAATTAGCTGGTTAGATGATTTCTCTGACTAAAAAAGATCATGAATTTGGAATTGAATGCTTGAGTATTATGCTTGAAATGTGGCTCATCACGGGTTAGTTATACAATTTGACATTCATCTTGCACAATTCTTTATTCACCGTAGTAAATTTTGCACACATGACAAGGAAAGTACAGAAAAAGGGTGTGAACATAGTCTCTAAAGTACTACAAGACTGTTCGTAGTTGATTAAATGAACACATTTATTCAGTCATGGCTAAAACCCACTTCCCATGAAAGCTCATGATCTAATACATTTGTTAGTCTCTAAACTGTGAACAGTCCTGGGGTACCTTAATCAAATTCAGTTAAAACAAATCATCACTATGCTATGGCATAGTATGCTAGTATTCAGCTGACTAGAATCTGAGCTGAAACGCTTGCCTGTTAACTATGTGAGCAGTTCCATTGACTTCAAGCACCTTCAAAGTGCTGAGCAATTCTACCGAATCAGCACCTTCGTTAGGACCAAGTAAGCATAGCGGCCAAAGTGAATTTCATTTATTGCATAGGTGGCATATGCTTTAATAACAGATTCACATTTAATTTTGTTACTTAACACTGAGACATTAGTCGGAAGTGCTGGCAAGCTGAAAACACACGGTTATTCCTTTCACTGTCAAGCTCTTGGGGCCGTCATGTTCTTTCTTTTTAATGCAATAAGTTCACTACAGCCCAGCAAGGAGAAATTGCTTCCCAGGCACTTAATGTCTGATCAGGAAAAAGTGATCAACAGCAACTGCCTGCATTCTCAAGCAGTTAAAAATTTAATTTTAAATGTATTTCCCTAGAGCAGTAGCTTCTTTTAAATGTAAGAAATGTTCTAAAATACTGTCCGGCATTTCCCGATTTTGTAGAATCACTATCAAAGGACATCTACAAAATACCTAGGGGCAAATGACGTGCTATAAATCAAAATTCAGTCTGGACCAGTGGCATTGGAATGATTGTTATAGTGTGTGTGCTGAAAGGCATTGAACAAAATGGTAAATTATGTATATGTAGGGAAACCATGTCTAACACCCCACAATTCCTAATTCCAGCCTCCCGGCCAGGATGAAAAAAGGTTTTTGAAGCAATAGAAATCAAATTGGTTTTATTTTTCCTCAGACTGTGTTTAAGTAGATTTTGTTCATATTGAGCCATACAAATGATTGCTTTGGTCAGATACCACCAGGGCTGCCTTAAGAGAAAATGGCACCTTGGGTGAGCTTGCATTTTGGTGCCCCAGCCCCCTACGGTCATAATGCTCCCCACTCTGTCTTGGCCCCAAAAGTCTGCTCCCCCTCCCTAAGTGGTGTTCTTAGTATAGAAAAGGAAGACTGATTCATGGCACAGGAGCAGACTAAGTGGAGAAAGATCCCACACCTCAACAATCCCAACGCTCCCCCCCCCAAAACAAAGCAGTGATACTATAAGCAATTCACCAGTGTGTATATCAATCGCCATTTAAACAGATTTTGACAAAGACTTAATTGTCACATTGACTACATTGCTGGTGATGGTATTAGAGCGAGAACAACCCCCCTCCCACTTTATTCTCCTGACCAGACAACCCACAGCTTTGGTTCAGATAGGCAGCAGTAAACAAGAGATGGAGGCCTTGTATCCCTCCGCATCCTTACATCTGTTGATAGTAGGAATGGGTGGAGCCAAGGGGCTTCCAATATGGCAACCCATTCAGAAGAGCAAGCTACGAAGGTAGCAATTTGTTCATGGGATGGACCAGTGAAGTCAGCAAGGAATTAGACTTCTCTGCAGTCTGATTCCTCCCCTGTGCCATTTATTGTGTGGTGCAACTATGCACTGCCCCAACTGTGTAAGAAAGGAGGCGCTGGAAAACTGTTATCAGTGACTTTATTTTACCTCTTTCATACAGGATGCTGTCAGTGCCAGCAATGTTATTTTCATTGCCACAATCCAACTCTGTCAAAGTTGATGGACCTGGGCCCAGAAGTGGTTACAGTATGTTAGTAAGGATTTAATGATGATGGTTATAGAAGAGCTAAGTATCCTGTGATCTCTATGGTCTTGCATAAGGAACATCTGAAAGCATTGCCTTTCTCTCTGTTGTTCTCACATTCTCTCTCTCGTTCTTTCATGCTCTCTCATTCTTTCATTCTCTTTTGTTCTCGCTCTTGTTCTCTTTCTTACATTCTTGTTCTCTCATTCTCTCGTTATTTCTGTCTTTTGTGCTCTCTCCCATTTTTCTCGTTTGCTCTCTTGTTCTCTTTCTTTCTCTCACTCGCTGTTCTTTATCTTGTTCTCAAGTTCTCTCTCTTGTGCTCGTTTTCTTTCTCACTTTCTCATTCTCTCATTCATTCTCTTTCTGTCATTCTTTAGTTCTTTCTTTTGTTCTCACTTTCTCTCTTTCTCTCTCACGTTCTTTTTCTCTCATTCTCGTTCTATTTTGTTCTCTCGTTCTTCCATTCTCTTTTTAGATCTCACGTTCTCCAATTCTCTCTTTCATGCTCTTTCTTTCTTTCCTTGTCTTGTTCGCTTTCATTTTTTTCATTCTCTTGTGCTCTCTTTCTCTTCTGTTCTTTCTTTTCCTAATTCTCATGTTCTCTCATTCTCTTTTCTCCCCTTCCCCTTTTGGTTCTTTCTTTCATTCTCTCTTTTTTCTCTCTCTCTTTGGTTCTTTCTTTTTCTCTCACTCATTTATTTGTTCTATGTTGTCTCATTCTTTCCTTTTTTTGTTTTCTTGTTCTGTAGTTCTCTTTCATTCTCTTTCTCTCATTCTCACTCTCTTTTTCATTTTTTTCTTTACTGTCATTTTCTTTCTTTCACGTTTGTTCTCTTTCTTTCTCTGATTTTCTCTTTTCTCTCCTCTTTTTCATTCTTTTCGTCTTTGGTACTCTTTTTCCTTTCATTCTCTCATCTTCTCTTTTTTTCCTTGTTCTTTTCTTCTTTCATTCTCTCTTTGCCTCATTCTATTTCTTTTTGGTTATTTCATTGTCTCGCTCATTCTCTCATTCTTTTGTTCTATCTTTCTCTTTGTTCTATCGTTCTCTCATTCTCTAAGTTTCATTCACTCTTTCTCTCATTCTTTTGTTGCTTTGTTCTGTGGTTCTTTCCTTCTCTTTTTCTCTCGTTCTTACGTCTCGTTCTGCCTTTCATTGTGTCATTCTCTCTCTCTCTGTCATTCTCTCATTCTGCCTTTTATTCTCTTTCACTTTCGTTCTCACATTTTTTCTCTCGTTCCTTCTTTGTCTCATTCTCTTTTTCCCCCCTCACATTCTCTCTCTCGTTCCTTCTTTGTCTCATTCTCTTTTTCCCCCCTCACATTCTCTCTTTCTTTCTTTCTTTCGTTCTGCTTCTATGTTCTCATGTTCTTTCTCGTTTCTCTCGTTCTCTCTTTTTCTCTTTTGTTCTTTCTCTTTATTTGTTCTATCTATTGTTGTCTCTTTCTTTCTGTCTTTCATTCCCTCTTTCTCTCGTTCTTTCTTTTGTTCTCTCTTGTTCTCTAGTTTTCTCTCATTTTCTCTCATTCCTTTGTTCTTTCTTTTTGTTTGTTTCTCTCTTGCTTGCATGCTTTTGTTCTCATTCTCTTTCATTCTCGTGGTTTTTTTCCTGCATTCTTTCCTTCTTTTTGTTCTCTCTCTCTCTCATTCTTTCTCTTTCGTTCTCTCGTCTCATTCGTTCATTCTTCCTCTTTTTAGTTCTCTCTCTCTCTTACTTTTGTTCCCTTTTCTCTCCTCTCTAGCGTTCTTTCTCTTTCTCTCTTTGATTCTCTCTCTTTTATTCTATCATTTTCTCTCTTTCTTCTCTTGTTCTTTTGTTTTTCTCTTTCCCTTGTTCTATCATTCATTGTCTGTTTTATTGTCTCTTTCATTCTTTTTTTCTCTTTAGTTCTGTATCTCTAGTTCTTCTTCGAGTGATGTCCCCATGGGTGCTCCACTATAGGAGTTGGGCTCATCCCGGCACCGCAATCCGGAGAGTTTTTGCCAGCAGTAGCTTCCTCCAGAGGACCGCGCATGCGCCTCGCGCCATTCGCGCCTTTTCTGTGTTGAGCGGTCCGACAAGCCAGTTCCTCCTAACCATCCATGGTTGCAGATGGAGTTGGAACACGCTCCTCCTTTTCTGAGGAGAATTGAGCTTAATACCAGTTACTGTTCCTTCCCAGTTAGCCCCTTCCTTATAGTATTAGTCAGTTTTTTCTGGTTGGTTGGTTAGTTTAAAAAAAAAAAAAGTTAAAGTTACTGTTGTTCAGAGGCCGCTACGACTGGCCTCTCAAGTGCCTTCCTTCCCCGAAGACTGCCGGATTAATCATGCCCGGCTCCCCGGGCTTCAAGAAATACGCCTCGTGCGCCAACCCTATGCTGGCCTTGGATGGCCACTCCCGCTGCATTCGCTGCCTGGGAGAAGACCACATCCCCCAAAAATGCGGTCACTGTTCAAAGTTGACCGCTTGGGCAAGGCGGGACAGAGACATGCGCCTGAAGATGTTGCTCTTCAACAAGGCGCTCTAACCCCTGTCAGCTGAGCAACAGGAGGCTTCAGTCCCACGTAAGTCTTGGGATGGAAAAAGCTCCGCTCCGTCTGGGAGCATAAGTGCAGGAGAGGCACGGAGCTCATCGGGCTTCCCTCCCAGACAGACAGGGAGCGGATAAGACAGCTAAAGCCTGCAGCACATCGGCGCCTAGTCCTGCGCTCTCCGTCGCACCGACAGTGCGTCCAGAGTCAGCACCTTCATTTACGGCACTGAAACTCCATGCAGCACCGTCTGCGGCACAGACCTCAGCCGGCACCATTGAAGGAGCTGACGGTCGGTGCTGCACCGAGACACGAGCTGGTGCCGAGAGATCAGGAGGTGCCGAGGGCCGAGTCGGCACCGAGACCACCTCGGTCCCATTCAAGATGCGGGGAGTTACGTAGATACCATGGTGAAGAGCCAGCATCAACACACCAAGACAGCACTCTCGCTTCAATTCGACGCTTCAGGAGAGGACACAGCACCTCCATCCCCAACCTCAGTGCCCAGGTCACCACGCCTATCAAGGGATGTATCCGACTCTGCCTCTGTCATCTCGGTTCAGGGCAGCCCAGTCTCAATGGCTCCCCCATCCAAGAGAATACCAACTAAGGCACAAAGGAAAACACACCATGACCGCACACCTTCCTCCAGCCCGGGCAGAGCAGTCTTCTCTCCTGAGCTGTCACTCTCACCTCATCAAAAGGGGCAGCATTACTATGGCCATTCTCCCACTCGACGCTACTGGCGATCCCCGGGACGATCTATTACACCACCACGTTACCGTTGCACATACTACTCGAGGTCTCCATCTCGCTATTCCTGTCACTCATGATCCCCAAGATCACCCTCTCATTCGCATTATCATCATCACAGGAGTGCCACCTCATATTCACCGGCATACTCGCACCATGATTACCATCGCTGACAAGACACCTCGCACTATCGTGACCATTCACGCTCTTCTACAAGGCTTTCACCACCCTTGTCCCCAGATCATCATCAATCATATTCACTACAACCAAGGACCCAAGAGCCCATCCCACTGGTGCAGCATCCTCCAACACCTACCGGCGACTTCCCTCAGTCCCCGGTGACAGACAAACAACCCACAGGTTCCCCGACGGACCTCTCCTCTTCCTCCCCAGATGATGCGGTTTTTAATGATGAGCCCCTAGGACCGGTTTTGTTCAATATCTTTATTAATGACCTGGATGAGGGGAT
>JANRFK010004149.1:112760574-112776028 GCA_030068395.1 Apalone spinifera | reverse complement strand
GGGAAGCAGTGATCATGAGATGGTAGATTTCAGGATCCTGACCAAAGGAAGATACTAACATGAAGGGTAAAGGAGTCCAGGAGAGCTGGCAGTATTTTAAAGTAGCCTTATTGAAGGCACAAGAAGAAACCATCCTGACACACAGCAAGAGAAGCAAATATGGTAGGAGACTGGATTGGCTTACCAGGAACATCCTTGGTGAAATTAAGCACAAAAAGGAAGCTTACAAGAAGTGGAAACTTGGACAGATGACTAGGGAGGAGTATAAATATATTTTTCGAGAATGCAGGGGAGTTATCAGGAAGGCGAAAGCGCAATCGGAATTGCAACTAGCAAAGGATGTAAAGGGTAACAAGAAAGGTTTCTACAAGCATGTTAACAAGAAGAGGGTGATCAGAGAGGGTGTGGGACCCTTACTGGATGAGGGAGGTAACCTAGTGACAGACGATATGGGAGAAAGCCAAAGCACTCAATGCTTTCTTTGCCTCTTTCTTTACGGACAAGGTCAGCTCCCTGACAAATGCACTAGATGACACAATATGAGAAGAAGGTGGACAGCCCTTGGTGGGGAAAGAACAGGTTAGGAACTATTTACAAAAGTTAACACACACAAATCCATGGGTCCAGATTTAATGCATCTGAGAGTACTGAGAGAGTTGGCAAATGTCATTGAGGAGCCTTTGGCCATTGTCTTTGAAAAGTCATGGAGATCAGGAGAGATCCCAGATGGTTGGAAAAAGGCAAATGTAGTGCCCATATTTAAAAAAGGGAAGAAGGATGATCCAGGGAACTATAGACTGGTCAGTCTTACCTCAGTCTGTGGAAAAATCATGGAGGAGTTCCTCAAGGAATCCATTTTGAAGTACTTGGAAGAGGGGAAAGTGATCAGGAATAGTCAACATGGATTCACGAAGGAAAAGTCGTGCCTGACCAACCTGATTAGCTTCTATGATGAGGTAACTGGCTCTGTGGACGTGGGAAAGTCAGTGGATGTGATATACCTTGACTTTAGCAAAGCTTTTGATTCGGTCTCCCACAATATTCTTGCCAGCAAGTTAAGGGAATGTGGATTAGATAAATGGACTATAAAATGGATAGAAAGCTGGCTAGAAGGTTGGGCCCAGCAGGTAGTGAACAACAGCTCGATGTCAGGTTGGCAGTCGGTTTCTAGCGGAGTGCCCCAAGGATTGGTTCTAGAACCAGCTTTGTTCAACATCTTTAATAATGACCTGGATGAGGGGATGGACTGCACTCTCAGCAAGTTTATAGATGATACCAGTCTAGGGGGAGAGGTAGATACGCTGGAAGGCAGGAATAGGGTCCAGAGGGACCTAGAAAAATTGTATTTTTTATTAGAACTAAAGAACAAATGTCACTGAGTTGCTAGCAACTCTTAACCGATACCTCTGAAAATAGTGTGCTATATACTGGCCTGTTAGTACTTTCCTACCTCTACCTCTCTTGGCCTCCAGGTTTCTGCAAATTACTGCATTCTGGCACCAACTTCTAGTAGTGTGCGCTCCAAGATTTTCACTGAGGGATCAGCAAAGGGCCCTTTCCTCCGCAACCTGAGAGTCTGAGCTTTGCACTTAGTTTTCTGTCTTTAGAATGGCTCAACATTAGGCCATGAACCAAAATTATCTTAATTATTAGTAGACAGAATAGTGGGCAGAGACTCAGGAGGCCTGGTTTTATATCTGGCTCTGCCACTGATCTACTTTATGATCTCGGGCAAGTCACTTTGACTCTCTTCTCTCCCCTGTCCTGTTTATTTAATATTAGCTGATGCCATCACAATACCAAAAAAAAAATATTTGAACATAATGAATCTTACTGAGACTAGGAGTGACAAAAAGTCTAGCTTGCCAGGATAATATCTAGGGCTTAGCAAACATATCCAGGAAAGTCAATTTGCACAGCTCTTTATGGAGCTCTCTGAAAGAGACGCATTCCAAAGTCCTTGCTTCTGCTACCCAAAATTGCCCACAGCATTCAAGTTCTTGCAGGGCTATGCATTATACTCCTGTTCACCATTGTTTGTGCAGGGATGGCTGTCACAAAACAACGGCCTGCAATGCACAGGGGAGTTCCTGCAATGCACTGCATTCTTCTGCTCAATCTTCCCACACATTCCCAGAAAGAATCTGGTTCTACTGCCTGTCTGGGGCAGTTTGAGCACTGCAAGAGTTGGCCCATTCTTGCCGCCCATTAGAAACACAAACCTTTGCACAGAAAAATGATTATAAAAATGATGGACCACTTAGCTCTGTGTCTCATGGTCTCACCTATCAAAAAATCACACACTCTGTATGAATATAGAAGCAGAATAATTATAAGCCTCTCTGAGAACTGCATTTCAGATGCCTTGGGAATCTGTCTGGGTTCATTGATTTTAATTTAATATCTGTAACCTTTCAGGTCACTCTGGAGATAAAAGAGGTGCACACTCCATTTCTAACAGTGAAGAACAAGGATCATTATCAATTTTGCCCAAATGGCTTAGCTCTGAATCAGTATCCTACATAGGAATTATTTTTGAATAACTTATGTTTGGAGGGGTGGGGGAAAACTTTGACTCTAGTTTTTCTTCCTTTCTCCAATTTTTTAATAAAGGACGGGGTAATCATGGTGGAAATAACTGAGCCGTTAACTAATGTTATAGGTTAATAATAGCCTCAAAGCCTCATAATAATTATTTCCAGTGTTTTTCACCAGTGCATCTCAAAGCACTTTACAAAGTAGGTCATCATCATTCACAGGTAGGGAAACTGAGGGATGAAGAAACAAGGTGAGGGGCCCAAGGCCACACAGCAGGGGACCCAGGATTTGAACCCAATGTCTTTTAAGTCCCAAGCCGGTGTGTTCGCCACTAGGAAACTCTGCCATCCTAAAATAGCAGGCTCCTTTCAGATCATCTTTGAATGGAGGATCAATGCTAATGCTGGACACATGAGTTCCCTTTAAAATAAGGCCCGGCTTGCAGCATGGAGGTCTCCAGAAATTTTTTAAGCTATTAAAAAAACCCCAAGGCCCCTTCTTGGGGCCAAAGTCTGATTCCTTCCCCATTCAAACGTCCTCACAGCCATCAGGTGGGACTAGCTGAAGTTAATCCGGGTTCCTATGCACAACCTCATAGGCAGGAGCGGCCCGAGGCCAGCTGCGGCAGCTGGTGCCCCAGGAGGAACACGCGATCAGCTCCCCCACCTGCACGGCCATCAATGGGTGACGTCACCATCGGGCGCCATTGAAGGCGGCACCCCAGGCAACGGCCGAGTCGGCCTATAGTCACAGGCCGCCCCTGCTCATAGGAGGCCCCTTCATCCTCACCCTACAGAGCACTCGTCTCATTGCATCCCTGCCCCTGTTGCCTCCCCATATTTAGTGCGGTGGTTTGCCGGAGTGGACTATGAAAAGCCCAGCCTCTCTTTGGATAAGGGGGCCTACCAGAGCCTTTTGTCGGGGATGGTGGCAATGGTCTCCTGGAGATTGTGACTGAGGGATTTGGGGATCAGCCCCATACCAGAGATTTCTGTTTAGGTGAGGGCACGTCCTGCTGAGTCCTTTGTTCAGGTGGCAGATATGGTTGCTAGGGGTCTGGTTTTCAACTGGAAAGTCTGGTAGGAAAGGGGAACCTGTCACTGTCCAGTCAGTGCAACTGAGCAGACATCCAATGCCTAGGTGCTGTGGGCAGGGGAGCCACCAGGTCATCACCTGTGCCAAACTTGCATAAGCCTAGACCACCTCCGAGCTGCATCAGGGGGCTACAGCTCCCAGATCCACAGTTGACTCTGCAGGGAGGGGGAGGGGGTAGACAAGGAGGGCAAGAGGCAGGGCAAATACAGGGCCTCAGAAGAGGTTCCGGCACTCCTGCTGTAGTGTTTGGGTTTTTTAAATATTAAAGTTGGCAACAGGCCCAGCGTCCTTCTATCTACTGAGGTGCAGGTTGGAGGGGTCCATGTAGGCCTCCCTTGTTTCCCCTAGCACAGTGGTTCCCAACCTTTTTGATCTATTAAAATTTACGGACCCCCCCCCCCAACAATATAGCTGTTTTCAAACAATAGAGCGGCCCTGCCTTTCTTCATTCTGGGTCAAGGAGAGCAGCGGGAAGTGGCTAACAGCATGTCCCTTGGCCCGTGCTGCTTCCTCAGCTCCCACCCTCTGGCCCCTGCCCATCCATGGAGGATAGAGTGAGGAGGCTCTCGCGGCCAAAGGCAGCTCCTGCCCCAGCACTTCGCCCTTGGCCAGGCATGGAGCCCTGGGGGAGAAAAAAAAGAAAAGAAAAGAAAAGTAAGGCTCGAGCCCACCATAGGACTGGGAGCGGGAAGGGAGCTGGAGAATCGCCTGGCAGAAAGTCCCAGTCATGCGGCGGGCCCAATCCTTACTTTTAAACTTTCTGTGGACTCCTATGGTACCGTCACAGACCACTAGGGATCCACGGACCACAGATTGGGAACTAGGGTTGCCAGATACTTTTACAAAAAATACAGAACATGGCGGGAAAAAATTTGGTTGAGCAAAAGGACCAAAGTTGTTGAGCAAAAAAAATTAACCAAACTGCACTTTCAAATCTTCCCACTACTCCTCCCTCTCCAGATGTGACAGGGATACAATGTCCCAAGCAGCCTTCTGTCCAAGAAAAACAGAAAAAAAAAATCGGTTTTTTTGAGTGGACAGAGGCCACAAATACCCGACTGTCCTAGCCAATACTGGACACCTGGCAACCCTTTTGGGAACCTCTGCTGTAGTGTAACTCAAGGAGAAAGGCTAGAGGAAGCCACTGAGTTAGTGGTAGAGTACGAAAACTCTCGCGCCCATAATCTGTTTCTTACAGCATTGAGGAAGCCACAGAGATGTCATTATATTCACATGTGAGTCCTCAAATCAGGCATGAGCCTGTATACTGAAGACTTGCAGGGAAGAAGGCTTCACTGGCTAACAAGACCATATTAGAGGACAACACACCACCTTCCAGTCTCTGCCCTTGCTTGATCCCTTTCATCCTCCATCCTTAAATGCATGCAGGCTTGCTGCCTCTCTCACATCATCACAGAAGCCCAGGCAGATGTGGACGGGGGATTCTCCAGGCAGAAAGAGTCTCGTTTTACCTCAACGTTGATTCATCACCATTGACGTAAGAGAGATGTTGACAGAAGAGGACTAACAGTTTTCAGAACCCCGAGAAATCAATTTACTCGTCAATAGATGCATAATTTTTGTGATCTAGAATATCAATAGGTGTGGGTGTGGCCGTAGCTCCAGCTATATAGAATGAAACAAATCCCTAGCAGGCGTGCTTGATTTTTTTGGCAGCAAAAGGATTCCTGGTTATTTCCTTCATTGCAAAGAATAACTTGGAGAAATGTGAAAGTGAGGAGGCAGCCAGTGTGATTTTTATCTCTCTCTCGGTTTCATAAAGCTGACACTATAAAAATGTTAATCATAATGTTCTCCAGTCATGGATACCGTGATTTTTTTGCCCCAGCAGCCCAGCATACCTATAAAAAATTAAGTAATCATTCCACACATGCAGAAGCCAATACTCCTATACAAGAAAAAATAAGCCTACTAATGGTTGGGTTTTGTGAGGAGGCTGGGTTTTGTGTTCTCTCGGGTAGTTAGAAATATTGATAGTTTATGGATAGCAAAATGGCTGCGCTGAAAAACAAACCACCAAACGTTGTTCATGAAAACTATGTACTTTTGATAGGCATTTTTAACAGCCAAAATAAAGGAGTTTAGAAAAGCCTAATACGTTTCAGGTATAAAAATACTCAGACGTTGATCTTCCAGCTGTCATAAAAATAGGCTTACTTCATAAAGCAGATTCTGTCTTCCCTCATCCATCCCATATCATCTGCCCATTACTGCTCAGATCTCCTGATCTGAAAACTAAGATCCTCCAGACTAATGGTGGCTCAAAGCCACAGTTTAAGAGCCAGTGACTTACAGGACTCTGTGTTTTTAGTAACTGCCCCATTATGCTAGGGGCTGTACACAACGAATCATCCTTATTACTCGGTGCAATGCTCAGGTAGCTGGGTGACTGTTGTCTGTGCTATGCAGGCTGTTAAACTAGATGAGCTAATGGCACTTTCTGGGTTTTTTTTAAAACAACTATGTATGTTGAGAGAGAGCCCCTACCATAAGACTACAGTCTGAAGCAGACAATTGTACAACTACAGAACAAATGTTGATCCTACTCATTACAAAAAAATCAAAAAAAAAGTCAGCCTCTTCCTCCAAAAAAACCTATGCATTTTTTAAAAAAGCTAATGGAGTCTTTGCAGTTGCCTTGTGGGTTTTGAGCCTAGTGTCCACAGTTTTTCAAGCTTTTCTCTGCAACCATGAGTGCTAGAAACCTTTTTTCTAAATGAAATTTGAAATTCTTGAGTATTATTTGTCTCCAGGAGTTAGGGCTTTATATAAAAGGCCAAATATTGCACGGGTCAGTACAAATACAAGAGAGTTGCCAACCTTAGACAACACAATCCAAGAGACAGACTCTACCTCAGATGTCCTGAGTCCTAGCTCAGTGCTTTAATCATATTCCCAGCCCCTTTTGCCTCTTGTATACAGTAAACATTATTGCTGCCTCCCAATGAAAATGGCAGTAGAGTAAAAGATTGATAGCTCTGGATATGGCTACTTCAGATCACCCCCTATCCCGTCCTGCAGCACAGAAGTCATTCTAAAGAGGTGTTGGTCCTGACAGATTCAAGGCCCTTGGAGATGGAAGAACAGAATTCTAAACTGGACCCATGTTGCAAGTCATGTTTACTGAATGCAACAGGAATCAGTGGGAAATTGTTTAGTCAAAAGTGGAGCGTATGAATGAGGAAAGAATCCCCTCCACTCATGCTATTTTTCCCTCACTCGGCTTCTTGCAAATTGCTAGGAACATTTGTCTACTTTCAATTGGGTAATATTTCCAGACAGCCAGATTATGGGCCCAAGGAAAACTAGTGGAAGAAATACACAAAGGTAGTCCTGACTTCTACCAAGATTCTTATTTTCATGCAATACCAGTGTATCTTATTCTCTAAGAAATAAAATTCAAGTCTCAGAAGAGTCAGCCAAATCCTTCACTCAAGCCACTTATTGTTCATTCCCCATGACAGATGGGTTTTTCATTTCTCTCCCTCACACACAGACAGTATTGTAATGTAAATCCATAAGCACAAATTCTGCACTGGATTAAACGCTGTCCAATTTCACTGCAGGCAATGGGATTGCACAAGGTGTATACAACAGTACATCTTGGCAAAGCATGTTTTGAAAGCCCTCTCATTGCAGTTGTTAGAACAGTAAATGCCTGCTGGATGACACAATCCTGAATTCCTAATGGGAAGTTTTATGTGTCTGGAATGAACGGATACAAAATAAAGCAAGATAAAAAAACAAACATGGTGGGAAACTTGAGAGTCTCTATTAATGATATAACTAAAAAGGACCCCCAAAATATACAATATGCTATTGGTAATTATATGTCTAAATGTGTAAGAATTTGCCAAAAAGCTGAAAGAAATCATCTTGTGTGTACAGTGACAGAGTCAAGAGAGAATCTTTGTTTGTCAAATGTCAGCAAATTCCATAAGACTCAGCAGAAATTCATACCCTCAGTGGCTGTAAACTGGCATAAACTAGAGTATACTAGCTGAGAAACTGGCTAAGATAATTTAAAGAGATCTGCCTTTACTAGATATTTCATTCTTCCCTTTGTTTCCTGGGAATAATCACCAAGCATATTCTTTGTTTAAAATACACAGTACTATATAAATTTGAGTCTTTTATAATCTAAATTTCCTGAACAGTTGGGTGTGGGTCGGATCCAAAATCAATGGTAGGTCCTTTCATTCACTTCCGTAGGCCTTGGATGAGGCCTTATCTACTGTATATTTGAGACTGTGTGTGTGTGTGTGTCCTTCTGTCCACATGTGAGTCTGTTTATTCAACTCCCTCTAAATGGTAAGAGTTAGGATCACCATAAGCAGCTTCCTCCTATCATAACTGAAAGCAAGGGCAGGGTTTGGTTGTGCCAGAACAATGGGATGTGCCTGGAATACTATTGTTTCTCATAATGTGAGCAAGGAGGGGTCTGCTAGTAGGTGCAGTTATACTGTAGAATGACCACGGGGAGGTGGGTGCATTGGTAAGAGACTGGTAAGCTGAGGGTAGGGCTCTGGAGGGTGCCAGCCATCGTACATGAGTAAGTCGCTGGCTGGGCAGCAGCATCCTCCTTGCCCTAGCCAGCCCCCAAGGTGCTGGCAGTTGGACAGCACGACGCCAGCTGCGCCAGCCAGATCCAGGGAGCCTGAGGCCAGACATTGCAGCCCTGGTCAGCTGGTGGCCAGGCAACATGGACCCCACCACTCCAGCCAGCCCCGTGAATCAGCCAACCTTTTGCAATCCCCACCCCCTGCCTTGAGCCACAACACACCTTCCAACTCTCTTTTCTGACTCCTACACTCGTCCTGACTCCTGCACCCCAAACTCTGCCCTGAGCTTCCAACCTCTGACTCCTACACCTCCCACATCCCCAACCTGCTGTGTTGAGCCCTTCCTCATCCCCAATCATGAGTCCATCACTCCCAAACTCTCCAGCCACCTGCCCTGAGCCACCCACATCTATAAGTTCCTGCCCTGACTCCTGCCCACCCACCTGCCCTGAGCCCAGCACCCTCCGCTCTTACTCCTGCATCTCCACCCCTGCCCTGAGCCTCCAATCTCTGACTTCTGCACCTCCCACCCCAGCCCCCTGCCCTGAGCCTCTCTTCAGCCCCCCACCCTGGCTCCTGAATCTCCCACATCCCCAGCCCCCTATGCTAAGTCCCTCCTCATCCCCAATCCTGAGTCCTGCATCTTCCAATCACCCCCATTTCCTGCCCTGAGCCCCTCACATTCCGAGGCCCCTGCCCTGACTCCTACATCCCCCAAACCCTCTGCCCTGAGCCCCGCCTTGATTACTTGAGCAATGCCAGGTAAATGTGCTAGTGAACTTATACTCATCTGAAAGCAGCTGAAAAGTTCATGAGGCCTTTATGTATGGCATAAGAACAGTAGTCACTTTAGCCAGGAGCACCCCCTACCTCCTCTTTATTGAAAACAAAGCAGTCACTCAGCAAGCAAATCAGCAACACCACAAAGCCCAGATCCCATTGTTGCAAATTGCTACTTTTAATGTTCCAAAGGAGTGATGCTGGCCTTAGTTCCCAGAACTTAATCCAATTTCTCTCTGGTACACATAACTCGATTTAAATCTCTTTTTACAGTGTGTTCTAGCTGCACTAGCCCAAGATCATAAATAAAGCTGCAAGTAGAACATACATCCTTAGCAAGAATGGCAATAAAAAGGTATTGTAGCCAGACTATGGCCCCATACAGAATGTGTAACAGGAACAGCGGGGCTATTAATTTCATTCAGCTGGGAAAATGGAGAGACCTGTTCCATCGGTCATCCCAATTCCTTTGCCAATGAAAACATAATCTCCAGTCTGAGCAGAATTAAGCAAATAATTGGCAACAGATAATTTAGGGAACAAATTTAGCCTCATTTCTGGCCACAAAGTATCCAATAGCAGAGGACAGGCATTCAAGTGATAAAGACTTGGAATTATACTCTTGGTCTCATAACTTTCTCTTTTTCCTTTGCTATGTGAGGCTTTCCTAACCTGGGAGCCTGACTGTTCATTGTGGTGTATTTTGTGTAGCCATTTATTGCAGTGCCACGTGAGTTGAGAAAATGCCTGAAAAAAACATGACCATTATTGTTGTGGCAATGGTGCATGATTAGGGTCTTGGTGTTTAGAGTAGAAAAGACCTGGAGGTACTGTCAACTGCCACAGGAACATAAGAAGGGCCATACTGGGTGAGACCAAAGGTCCATCTAGCCCAGTATCCTGTCTGCCAACAGTGGCCAATGCCAGATGCCCCAGGGGAAGTGGACAAAACAGGAAATCATCAAATGATCCCTCTTCTATCACCCATTCCCAGCCTCTGATAAACAGAGGCTAGGAATACCATCCCTACCCATCCCATTGATGGGCCTATCCGCCATGAATTTATCTAGTTCTTTTTTCAACCCTGTTCAAATCCTGTTCTTCACCACATCCTCTGGCAAGGAGTTCCACAGATTGACTGTGTGCTACATGAAGAAAAAACTTCCTTTTGTTTTATTATCTAGCCATGAAAGGGAACACTGGGATGTATCAGTGCAATTTGGACTTATATGATGCAAACAATGCTTGGTCTTTCTTTTCATCCAAACAGATTTCTGCAACTATTCACTATTTCAAATTCAATATGTTCATTAGTTTGAAATGTACATTTAAGGTCAGATTCCCCAGAGAGTGTAATGGAGTACGACTATGGAAATTGGTGGAATTATGCTGACTTAGACCAGCTAGGGTCTGCCCCGGCAAGTCATCCATTATTGTTTCTTTGACCAAATCAGATGAATACACTCTAGAATCAGAATTCTGCTGGCAAGACCTATGCATAAAAGTTCAAAATTCATTTTCTGCAAATAGTCCCCCAGTCAATTAACACACACACACACACACACACACACACACACACACACACGTAAATATTTACTAGAATAGGCTTGAAAAAGGAAACACAAAAGGGTTTCAATCACCTGTGAAGTGTCCATCCAGTTAAATATTTGCAGTTTGTTGTTGTGCATTAATTTTGGTATCATTATTTCCCCCCCCCCCCCCCATCTCTGATTCTCAATTAAAATGTGAGATTTTGATTTTTCGAAATATAGTATGAATGGCAATCTTCTGACAGATGAAAGACATGGAGAAAAAATATCAGCAAAAATGCAGTTGCCATAATATCTCACTCTCCAAAGTTCGTTTAAAAAAACCCTAATCAATTAAAAAAATTCAGTTGGTGCTACAATGGTAATTTTTAACTGACACTTTTGCAATTAGTGACAGTATAAAAGACAATGCTTGTCATATTTTAAACATGTGCTGGGATTAAGGAGCCCATGGGTATTCAGAAAAATATACAACCCTTAGTATTAATCCACTTTTACTAATTAGTACTTGAAACACTATGTTAATTGAACTCACCAGCAGAAAATCAGAATCATTGCTTGGAGGGGAGGCTTAGTCATGGAAGAGATAATTAGGGGTAGATTTTCAAAATGAAATGAATCATTTGGTAATCTCTTTTAAACTAGATTTTCCTGACATGGTTTTGAAATCCCTGCTAGTAATGAACCATTTTTGGATGGCACATTTATTAATTAGTCTGATCTAGGCATAGACAATTAGTAACGATATTGTTAAAATTACCATTTCACTCGTGGTTCTTATTCTCACTGTTCATGTTTTTGCAGGACCAGAGGAACTATTAATCCATCTATCCCAGTGATCAATGACATATGTTCCTCTGGGCACATAAAAGAGATTGCTTTCCATATTCTTCCCTCACAGGCACATATCAAGTTCACTGTTTTGATTCCCCCCCCCCAAAAAAATCACCTTTTAAAATTGTATCTATTTCAATGTCAATAAGAGTAATAAGACAACATCTCTTCAAAGCTAATACAATTAGTATTACAAGAGATCCCCAGTAGCATTAAAAAGATAATTCTACTAGGATTTTAAATTGGAAGCTCTCTGAAGTTAGTTATTTTGATGTTCAAAAAAACCTCACAAAAACAACTTTTCCTTGTTTGTTGCAGTGAAGACAAAGTGACCCACTTAACTTTTGGCCAAAAGTTTCCACTTATTTTCCGTTGTTCTAAACCTTACTCCAAAATAAATCTCCCCACTCTGCTTTATATTTCATAATATAGCTCCGGAGTGGAATCATAGGTCATGCCCATTCACTTTTAAAGCAATACCAAACTTGGGCTGAAAATTAAACATCATTCTATACTTATACAAATTTAACCTGCTCATATATCAATCTCCAATCTTCCCCTTTGTAATCTGCATTTAATTCTGCTTTCCACCTTGCCACTGACCTCCTAAAACATCCCTCGTGACTACCAGCCAACACAATGTAAATTAAAATGTCTTTTAGATACAATTGGAGTGGTAACCATTAGTTTCCAAAACATGCTAATGGATGCTCATCTCCCATAATGACGTTCAAATAATAAGACAGCAAAATGACTCTCTCAGGTATTATGCAATTTTATCATTCAACTATAGTAATAGTCACCTATCAAAGACATCCATCATCATAATTATGGCCATGAACCAGCAAAGAATACTTGACTATGTGCTTGACTATTAACATGCTATTACAGTCAATAGCATTACTTACATGCTTAATGGTAGGCATATGCTTTGGTGCTTTGCCACTGTAGCAGGGTGGTCACCCTGTTCCAGGCATTTAAAAAAAAAAAAAAAAAAGACACCAGCCCCGGGAGAGGGCTGTAGCTAGAGACCAATCACAAGAGGCCTTGTGGCAGCCAATCAGAGCCCAGGAGGGCTGTATAACAGAGATGATTGGCCAGGCTAAGCAAACTTTCACTCAAGCCCTGGGGGGAGAAGAGCTTAGCTGCCTGCTAGCCAGGGTACCAAGGACAGAGCAGTGCTGGGGAAAGGGAGGGTGAGCCAGAGGTACTCCAGACAGTAGGGATTCTAGAGCTGCAGGGAGGCAGCAGGGGCAGAAGGCGGCAACAGATCCAGGCCCCCTTGCCTATGATAAGTGGCCATGTGATGTAAGGGGCTAGATGATGACTAGCAGTAGGGTCACTGAGGCAAGGGGGGGCCATAGGAAGTTGGAGGTCCCTGAGGGGGAGGATCCAAGAGTGTGGGGACACTGCAGCAGGGTAGTACCCAGAGGGGAGAGCACTACAGTCTGGGGGAATGTGGATCCTAACGCGAGGCAGCAGAGCCAATTCACAGGGAACAGCAGGCGTGACACCGGCTGGAAGGGGCTGAATTGAGCTAATTCCTTTCCAGGGCTGAATTGAGCTAAATCCTGAGTGACCAGCATGAGGTGCCATTCCAGTGAGTCGCACCCTGCTACTGCCACCTTCCTTAACAATGTAAATATAATCCAAGTGTTTGATAATGGCCCTAGGGAAATAGATTTTTTTTTTGATGCTCATGATCAAAATTCTGGGTAAACACTTTTCCCCAGCTCTAGCCCTTATGTTTGTCTCTCTTCAGGGTGAGACGTGCTACGGATCCAGGGGTGAGAGAGCAAAGAATGCAGCTGAGCAGATAATTAGAATTGCTTTATCAGATGTTGCTTTCCATTTGCTGGAGACTTGGATGAAATCAATATTGCCAGAGCGGGAGCTAAGAGATTTTGTTTAACTAGAACTTCAGTACTTTGGCTCATTCACTGGGGTTTTGTCAGTGCTTGTGTTGACTTTGCAAATTTCACTGGGGCATGGGAGGATTGCGTATCCCAATTAAAGGGCTGAGTGTGCTGTTGTGTAGTGTAGAGTCTTCATAAAGCATCAGTTTTCGACATTTACAGCTGTATGCCCCAGTAGTTATAAACTTACTACCACTATTCTTTTTCTTGCAGTCTCGTGAGACTCATGCCAATGTGATGGTTTGTCCCAAATACCAACTATGAGACTGCAATAAACATTAAAAAGTAACCACTTCCCTGTTCACACAGGTAGATCTGAGCTTTATGGGTTTTCCAAGGTGACCACTGAAACACACCAGCTATCTTCCTGGCAACATGGAGTTGACTGTTCCAGACATAATTCATTTCATAACATGTATTTGTCAACAGATATGATCAGAATGATTAGTGGCACAGAAAAAGCATTTCCTGCCCTGCTGTCTGTATGCCCCGATTACAGGACTAATTGAAGGGACCTATGAATAATCTCAGTAACACATTGCCCTTCTGTTATGTATAAATTTCTATCCAGAATTGGTAGTTTACAAGTCTGTTCTTTTTCTTTGCTTAATCTGCTTCAAGACTTTTTCATTAGTTCTCTCAGTTAACTCACAAATCTCCTTGAGGGGTTAATAGATATTTGAATTTATTACTATTCTTTCACCTACATTTTGCTTTCTGCAAGCAACTGACATTTTATTAAGTCCTATATATTCAGTGATGAAAAGAAATCGATGCTTCTAGCATGTGGTTTGCAAAAGAATTTAAAGCTCTTTAAGCCTATTTGTCCATGTGTTTTTCTTCCTTTTATGAAAAATGGTACTCCTGGTTCTACCAAACTCATGCTAATTTAACATGTTTTAAACTTCAAAAACATAATATTTTAATGATCTAAAACATGTTCAACAACTGTTAGTATGATTATATTCAAATGAATCCAAGTCGATATAATGTAATTTTCCAGAACTATAAACAAAGTTTCCTACATTATCTATCTGAAGTTTGAAAATCATGGGCAGTGATAAACAATAAGGAGACTGGTATAGAACTATGGGAATCATTTGATACGCTACCAATATATGATTGAATACTGCCAAATGTAAAGTCATACACCTCTGAGAGCAAAGAAGGTAGGCCATGCTTAGAGGATGGGGAACTCTATCCTGGGAAGCAGTGATTCTGAAAAGGACCTAAAGGTTATGGTGGATAATCAGCAGATACCCTGGCCACAAATAGCAAATACAATCTTCAGATGTAAAAAGGGAAATGTAAGTCAGTAGGTTATTTTACCTCTGCCTTTGGCACTGGTGTAACTACTGCTGGAATACTGCACCCTGTCCCGGTGTCCACTATTAGAAAGGATATTAATAAATTGGAGGGGTTTCAGAGAAGAGCCACAGGAATCAAGGCTCAGGAGACAGGATTTCTAGTGGAAAAACTCAAGGAGCTAAGTCGGTTTCGCTTCACAAAGAGCAAGACAAGGAGTGACTTGATCATAGCCTAGTTACACCTACACAGGCAACAGAAATTCAGTAACAAAGGGCTGTTCAATCTAGCAGACCAGACAAAAGCCTATTAAGATCCAATGACTGGAAGTTGAACTCAGACTGGACTCATTTTTAACAGAGAGGATAATTCATTGTAGGGACAACTTACAAAAAGTGTGGCAGCGGATTCTCCACCACTGATCATTTTAAAATCAGGAGTGGAGGTGTTTTCTAAAAGATACATTCAATTTCAAATAAAAATTGAGACAAGGAAGCCCTATGGTCTAAGGGTGGGTTGTTTTTTTTTGGGGGGGGGGAAGGGAAGAGGAGGAATCAGACTGAATGATCATAATAATCCCATCTGGCCTTATCCCTGAATCTAGCTCAGAGAGCGGTGTCAGCCAGCCTGTGGGAGGTGGTACAGAGATGCTGTCCCAAACATAGTACTTTTGCAAGTTTCTTTACCTACAACACAACCAAATCCAAGATACTAGAATTTTACTTCATGACAGGGGATGGATCACTAGGTTCTGAAGCACCTGGCATTGGCCACTGTCAGACAGGCTACTGGGCTAGATGGAACACTGATCAGATCTAGTATGGATGAAGGCCTGTTGATGGGGGGGGGGGGG
>JANRFK010004149.1:112716245-112744603 GCA_030068395.1 Apalone spinifera | reverse complement strand
TGGAGGAGAGACCTGAAAATCCCGTCTTATGACGGGCTAATTGGCTAGTACATTAAATAAAAGCTATGCACATTTCACCAGGAAGATTAGAAATATATTAACAGAAGGGGATAACCATGGTTACAAAACAGTGTTAGGGTAAAAATTTACTTTCACATTTCTAATAATGAACAGAATGACACATTTATGTGTGTCAACAATTTCAGTGCTGTAATTTTTCATGGTGTGTTCTCATCTACTGAGTGAATGTAGTCAACATGAAAATGAGAGACCAGTAAATAGAGTTATGTTAATTTTGTCTTTTTTTCCCCCAGGATGGAGAGATGGGTGGGTTTGAAGATTTGGTGACACCAGATTGTTTTAGTGAATTTCAGGTCAATGTTTCAGAATTGTTTCTGAAAAATGATAAAAATGATTTGCTTTGACTTTTTTTTTTTTGTTAAAAGAAATGTTTCAAGGTTTTGTTCCATTCAGAATGATTTTTCATTTAATAATTTCCTTTTATTTTATTATTTTAAAATTAAAAATAGGCTAGAACTCAAAATACAATAGTCTGTTCACCTTGAAACTTTGTTGTATCACTTGCTGAAGTTTCAAAAGTTTTGGGTTTTGGTTTGACCCAAATCAATTTCCACAAATTGATAACAAACCAACAAAAAAAAATCTGATATTAGTACATATGTACTAATAAGATTAGCAGGAATGCTGTGAGTTTCCTGAGAAAGTTTTGCCAATGATCACCAATCCTAACCCATAACATGGTAGTCGAGGCCTGGGCTGACATTTTTCTCTACTTATCTCCCCTCCCTCCCACCTCAACATGGAGCCGTGAGTTAGGCTTAAGAAATCAAGACTTGTTGGGATCCAGGGCTACAGCTGAACCCTTGCCTTCACCACCACCCATGGCAGTGGGGTTCAGGTTCCAACTGCCTCCACAGGGGTCATGCATTAACTTTGTCAGAAGGGGGAAAGTGAGTCATAGGGCAATGAAGTTTGAGAAATCCATGTTCCACATAGACAAAGGGGGACCAGATATGGTCAATAACAAACAACTCTGAAATAAGGAAAGGAGAAATTATTGATTTTCTGGCCCATGGACCTGGCTATAGAAATCAAGCATGCCTTTGCAACAAGTGAAGAGTTAGTATCAATTAATGATAGTACTTATGGTGTAGACTAAGTTACCGTATGCAAGGGGAGGAGGAGTGGAATCCTGTGTCTCTCCAAAAGCAATAGGAAACTTTCTACCAACTTCTATAGCGGCAGGCTGGGTTGGATGAAAGGATGAAAACCACTTTTCCAACTCTGTGCATAAGGCAAATATAGTCATTGACTTGAATGGAGTTAGAGAGATTTATTCTGACATAAATGAGCGCACAAATGGGCCAATAGAGCCCATTTCCATCACAATTTGGGTTTCAGCGACTCCGAGATAGTTCATTTTGATGGTGAATGCAGACAGTGGCATGGATTCCTAAAAGATGTGGGGACAAAGATCTGGTCTCTCAGAATACATTAGCTCCCCTCAATCCCTTGTTAAGGTACCGCAATGTTTGGAAGGAACAGAGGGTGGGGGACCTACTGGATCGATGTACTCACACAGGATATGCATGTTAGTGTGAATTCTCAGGGTCAATTCAGAAGCAAAATAGCCATAACCTATTAGTTGGACTGTTTAACGTTGAAATGATTCAGTTCCTTAGTGTAGACAAGTCTTGATGCTGTGTCTGAAGTAGAAAATTCTTTGCCAAACTGTGTTTATTTGGTTTAAACACAGTAGGACATGCACATAATCTGACCAAATCACAGTTGGACCAGGTTATCCTGACACGATCCACAACAATGTTTCACATTACTTAAGGAAACTTAATTCCTCATCGCTCAGACTGAGAATATTCATCTGTCCTGGTGTTTTATTTTGCATCTTTCACCCTCCCACCCCCCAGAAAGGGGAGTAAAAGTTACAGAGTACCCCCTTAACAGAAAACAGCTTCCTCCAGCCAAAAGCAGACTTAAATTTCAGATAAAACAAATATATTCCAAATTCTTTAGCAGAAATAAGTGAGACACAACCGCCACCTCAGCCGTGGAGACTATAAGCAGATGGCTGGCTCCATGTAATCACACATACCTGCTAAAATCAAGGTCCCAATGCAAACACAAGCACCCTAAGGTGTTAGGTAAACTGCTGAGCCCTTGCATTTGGATGATGTTATTTCTTTAAAAAGAGCCGTGGAAGGAAATAATCCTTTTCCAATATGTTTGATGCAGAAAGTTTTGCATTTCCCCTCTACCACAATACTGACATTTCAAATGACAAGGAGCATTTCAGTACATAAGAACAGCCATACTGGCTCAGATCAAAGATCCATCAGCCCAGTGTCTGCTTTTCCAACAGTGGTCAATCCCAAGTGCCCCAGAGGGAATGAATAGAGCAGGGAATCATATAGTGATCCCTCTCCTGTCCAAAGTCTCACCAATAGAGTCTAGGGCAGTGGTGGGCAACCTGCAGCCCACTGGGGCTCCACCTGTGGCACAAGGATACCCTGTCTACCCCCTGGCCCATGCGCCTCTCGTGCACTGGAGTCCCGCACATCCTACTCCTCCTCCCTCCCAGAACTTTGGAGCACCATGAATCTGCTGATTTGTGCCCTGCCCCCGTTTCTCCTCCACCTCCCTCCCCGAGTTGGAACACCATGAATCAGCTGTTTGCAGCTTTTCAAGCTCTTGGAGTGATGGGCAGGAGTGCAAATCAGGCATTTTGTGGTGCTCCAAAAGTGGGGGGAGGAATCGTGGGGTCCTAGTGCATGAAAGGCTCAGGTGGAGGTAGGGTGTCTGTGGGCTGCAGGGGGAGCCCCAGTGGACCTCATTTTGCTGTGTCCCACTGAGATGAAGTACCACCACTCATGCAGTCCACTCACTATTCTTGGTTACTCATCACTGGGCTATTCACACTATCACTGCCCATCCTGGCTAATTGCCCTTGGTGGGCCGATCCTCCATGAATTTATCTAGCTCTTTTCTGAACCCTGTTATAGCAATACAAACACATGGGAACACACAACCTATTCTCAAATTAAATATGTTCTGGCATAATTTTCCATTTTAACAATACTTTCGGACATCTATAATTGTAACCCTGAGTCTTGTACTAAACACTGAAATAATACAATAACGGACACACTAGAAATGCATGGACACAGAGAGATCTGAAACTTGTGAAATGGACAGACACCATCCATTTCTAAGGGAGCCTAAAAAACGTACATACCAACAAACTGGGAATAACTTGCATCGTCTTATAATCCTCCCTCATCTGAACATCAATTTAAAATACCTAGGACAGCATTTGCTCTCAATTATACAGCATATATCTGCATCGTTTCCACCATGGTCAGTGTAGTTACTCTGGATTTATACTAGCATAGACTAGCGAAGAGCAGAATTTGGCCTCTTTACATTAATTAAGCTTGTTTACATATGAAGCTCTGACCTAAAGCTACATTTAAAATGGATTCCGTTAAGCAGGCGAAAAAGGTGACACAGACCCTCTAAACACAATATCAATCTCACTTAGGCAGTGTTTGTTGTGAACATTTAGAGCCACTGTTTGGGATGAAGAGCAGAGAGTAAGGAGGTAAGAGTCTCTAGAAAGGGGCTATAAAGATCCGGTGACATTTATCCGGACCGCAGCATTCTGAGTCTCTAATCTCTAGTGTTTGTACCATTTTAGCTTAAATTGATTAGGACAGTGCTTGAATTGAACTATGTCGCTCTTGAGCTGACATCCTATTACTAATAATTAATAAAAACAAGGTACAGGGTTTGTATCTTCTCAACTAAATCAATTAAAATAATTAATTGAAACCAGTGCAACTTGTGAGGGTAAGGCCTTACTTATGAAGGGCACAGTCTTCACTCATAGATAACTCAAGTAAATATAACCCAGTTGTTGCAGTACCCAAATGCAAAGCAATTCGAGTGTACCCAGTAGTTCAGGATACAAGCTTCTGAGAGGTCATTTGCTCAGCAGCTTTAGCATGTCAAGGTCTTTGGCTCTAGAACTTGTTCAGCTGATGTGATACCAAAAATCTCTGTAGGTTAAACTACACAGCCAGTGCAACCTTGAGACTCAGGGTACATCCACGCAGCAACATGATTTCGAAATAACTAGCATTATTTTGAAATAACTTAGTCCGCATCTACACAGCAGGTAGTTATTTCAAAATAATGTCGAAATACTGTCAAGCTCGAGGACTTCTTACTGCGACTCCTTTAACCCTCATTGTACGAGGAGTAAGGGAAATCGGAGGAAGAGTGCTCTATTTCAAAATAAGTGCTGTGTAGATGCTCCAAATTTTGAAATAAGCTATTTCAAAATAAGCTACACAATTGATGTAGCTAAATTTACTTATTCACTTATTTCGAGTTAAGCCCTGCTGTGAAGATGTACCCTCAGAGCCCTGGGGACAGACTCGGGCTAGTGGTGGAGTGCTAAAAATAGTTGTGTAGCCATTGAGGGTTTGAAGCCTAAGGATGGGGGTCAGCTTGTGAGCCTAACCCACAATGTCTGAATTTAGTGCTGTAGTGTGAGCTGGAGTCTGGAGACTCAGGCTCCGAGGCCTAGTCTACACTACCATGGGCTGTCAATCAAAGTTATGCAACTTTAGCAATGTGACTAACGTAGCTGAAGTTGACATCCTTAGATCTACTTACCGCAGTGTTTTCACTGTGGTGAGTGGTGACAGACACTTTTCCATCGCCTAGGTTTCTCATTCTGGTGGAGCACCAGAGTCGATGGGAAAGCGCTTGATGGTTGATTCATCACATCTATATTAGATACGATAAATTGACCACCTTGATCAATTGCTGCCCATTGATCTGGTGGCTAATGTGGACATGCTCTCTGTCTCGCTGCTTGCTATGTAGATGTACCCTGTCTGGTTACTGGCTCTACCCTTTTCTCATAAACAAACATTGCAGAGCCAGATCCACAGCTCTTATCAATGGACACAGCTCCATCAAAGTTACAGAGCTGATGAGTTATGTCCATTGAAGCCAGGTGATCAGGTCCTTATCATGGAACTCAAAACAAAATTTACTGTGGAAAAGCATGCACAACCAAAAATCTCCTATCCCCTTAACCCTACAAAATGAGAAACAAGTACAACACTTTGCTTAGAAAGGAAAACACCAGTGGGCCCAAAGTATGTGCACTGTGTTTTGATTGTATTCAATACATCCTTTCAGCTTGCTCTTGCTTTAATTATATTCCACAATTATCCACATTAACACACACACTCATTCCCACCCAGCCTTTCCAAACTTGGATACGGAAGATGATAGCACACATACACATTCTGACTGGAATTTTCCAATAGGCCTCAAAGAATTTGATGCCAAATTCCCATTGACTTCCAGTAGGCATGGTCACCTAATCCTTAGGCCTAATTGAACATCCCAATCTCTATTGTTTATAATGTAGGGAGTCATTTTAATCAACTAAACACTGTTTGTGTGCTATAGTTGGGGTTCTCATCATTCTGAGGCACTAGGGTTGTTGTTTTTTTTAAAATGAAAACCTCTATCCTTTACACATTTTTCATGACTATTAGGCTATAGCCAATGGACAACAGCCGTGCTGTCATTTCAAAAAACTGTATTTACAAATTTGACATAGAAATTGGATAACAGTTAAACACCATTTTGCATTAACTGTTGTTTGCAGTTGAACGTATCTGCTGTGCTCATAAATCTACTATCAACATCCTACTATGCTACTCATTTCAATGGAACCGTCTACAGGACTCTTCCCCTTTCAGCTTCCATTGCTAGTCCATGGGTGGAGAATCTTTTTTTGGGTCAGGGGCTACTGACCCACAGAAAAAAAAATGAGACGGGGGCAGGAGCCACACACAAGTGAGAAGCAAAAAAAGAACAAAGCCTCACTGATTGGTGGGCTCTCATTGGTGGGCCTGCTCACACTTCAGCAGTACCTGAATATCAGAGGTGCCACACCAGACCTAGACCCCAGATCTGGATAGGCTGAATAAGGGATGTTGGTGGAGGGTCTCATACCCTATGCTCCCCTGCTCAGCCAAGACAGAGAACGACACAGTCTAACTTATAAATGATTCTGCTGAAATACACCACAATGATGAGAGTCATCCAGGGCTAGACAGGCTGGAATACTGGAGCTTGAGCACTTTTCATTGGCAATGAGGCCCTTACTAGGCCTGTGAGGGGGAAGCAATGGTGATGTATAGTTAAACACTCTTTTATAGTTATTTCACTTTTTTTCTATTTAGAGTTAATTTGCTTAACCTTTCACAAGGGACACTACAGAAGGGTTGACACAGCCAGATAACCAGCCACGTGACACCACAGTAGACAGTTCCTTTTTTCTTTTTCCCCTCCATACTGGGGTGCACCGACACACAGCAAATTGAATAGTTTCTCCCCTGGAAGTTCCATGTTGAGGCAGGCACATGCCTTGTGGATTTTTGCAACTATTACAACCCCTGGTAGGAGAACAATCAAATGTCTTTCCTCTTACCTTGTGGGACGGATGGGATGGGCAGTTCTGTAAACACTGAAATCCCCAGTCTGTGCAGGGCTGCAGATGGAAATCAGAAAGAAAAGGAAGCTTTAAAACTCATTAACACTGAGTGTTCTACAGAAGAAGAGGTGAGAGAAATGCCCTATCTTGAGAGTCATAGAACAGCAAGAAGAAAATTACAGAATAGGGCATATTGCACCAGATCTGCCTGCTGACTGGTAGCAGGCAATTAAAAAAAACTGAGTACAACACAGCAGTGGCACATTGGTTTATAATTATCTTATGGTGATGGGTAAAGATCCATGCTGATTTTGTGGTCTCAGAAGTTGGAGGAATGTTGAGGGAGGCATAGTAGGGCAGAGGGCAGTCCCCAAACGGAGTGAGGAAGAAGTGACACCCAGCCATGTTCTGCTCCAGTCTCACCCCCAGTCCTAAAAGAATTATTTTGTCCGCTTCTTTTAAATTGCCAGTGAGTCAAACAATCCATTCTTTGCACAGATCTATTTTGGTTTTTGCTATCAGTCACCACTTCTTCTGTCCTGCTCTGTGGGGAAACTCCCTCAGGAATCACAATACGCTTTTTTCATCTGTTCACTTCACAGAGTAGTTTCAATAAGCTATCTAGGTGCCATGGAGCGAGGATTAGGAAGACTAGGACTTGAACAGCAATTTGGCAACAACTATGCTGACAATTTTGCAGGCCACCTTCATTTGCTCACTGGTGCAGTGAAAAATACAGCAAAGGGAGATGAAAATAAAAACACCCAAGTAGTCGGTAGGAAAGGGCCATGCTCAGTTCAGAATTCCACTTTACATAAGGCTTGTAAAAAAGGAGTTTTGGCTGCTAGACTAAAATCAACTTTCTAATATGCTTTTCACAGGCCGAACAATACATTCTACCAGGCAGGGCTGGGTTAAAAGTTGCTGAGGCACTAAACTATATCAAGTCTAAGAGGCCCCATAGCATTACCAAAAATGTGTATCATTCTTACAGGCAGGACAATGAAAATAGAAATACTAAAGTTTCATATTTGCATACGTACCAATATATGGGGGAAGATACAACTAAAAACTGGCATTTTTTGTATTTAGAGGTCCCTCATAACCAGAGGTTCTAAGATGTAGATTACTTAGCTCGTGCATAAATCCAGCACGTCAGCAAAAACATTTAATGAACAATCTACTTCCACATGAAAGCGAGGAAGATTGGGAGGAAATTCAGCAAACAGAAAGTTTTCTATGCCTGAAGTCTGGGCTTTAAGGAAAGCTCTTTGGAATTAAGTACCTTTGAAAAACCCAGATGAAAAAGGAACATTGGGCAAAATTGATTTGAGGCTTTAGAAGGAGAGGCAGTACATAATATACTGTACAGTCTATCTTTTTTTCTTACATTACTGACAAGATCTTATCTAGGAGCCAGAGCCTCAGCTAATATGAACTGACATAGCTATGGTCACGCCCCCCTCCCCATTCTGTATGAAAACTGGCTTATGAATATGCATAATTTGAAGACACTTTCTGCAAAATGCATCATGTAGCATATCCATTTTAAAGTTACCACCTGTCAACTCTGTATATTTTGTGTGCATGTTTCATTCTTGTTTCTAACTTTATACACATGAAACGTGGATCTGAATTTAATTATAAATCTATTAATGAGGACCACCACTGATACTTTACAAACTTAATGGCTCAACAGTCAATCCAATGACCCATGAATGGGTTTATTTTTGCTGTGAGCCCAAACTGTGGTTGGTCCTAGAACGACATGTCACCATGCCACCTAGTACTGGAGTCCATCTTGAATCTAGTACTTTTCTATAGGGATGGAGAGACTGAACAAATGGTTCGCACCCTGGGGGAAAATCTATTTAAGGAATGGAAAGCAATCAGGTTTTTGCCATCAACTAGACTTTGAAACTGCCTCATTCATCCTACGAGGACACACCCTGGTGCCAGATATCAGGTTGGTAGTACCTGTCAAAACTAACACCATTTCTTTGATGGTAAAAATCCCATCGAGTCTGGGTAGCTGCAAATATGGTAACAGACCACCCAAGAGAGGGGTGGAGAATGCAACATTCCACTGGAAACCCTTTAACTTCACCGGACAAAACACAAGGAAATATATCCCATGGGGCAATCCTCCTTAGAACTAGCCCACCTAATGTCAACGTTGAGCTAACAAAACAACTCAATGCATGTCACTTAGGTTTCACTTTATTAATGAAAGAAGCCCATCAAATTGATGACCTAATAGAGGTTATTTTTAACGGAAGGTCAAACAGCATTGTACTACTAACCTCATCCATATTTTAAAGAGGTCACTTAAGGCTATTGGTAATGAACCTAAGTGCAGATTGAACTGTTTTTGAAAAGTGCTTTCATTTCCTGTATGAAAAAACCCCTATAATTTCCTGGAGAAAAAGCCCGATAGATATGCAAATGATTATATAGTTTCCTTAATATGCTTACTTCTATCATGACTCCTTACTCCCCTCCCCCTCCCTCTCCTTCTGAAATGATTCTCACTGTAGAACAGTATGATAAAAATGGGCCACTTGGATTTTTGGAAGATCAAATAACATATTTAAACATAACACACACATACAGCAAAAAGGCATTTTACAGGTGAATTGATGGACCGGTAATATTCAATGTGTCCTGTGACTGACTTAGTTTGCTCCCCTTCATTGAAATTAAAAGTGGCAGGATCTATTTCAATTGCTTTGCCTACTCAAATAATTTGTTTTCTTGATTCATTTTGCAAAAGGCTGCAGATACATTCTACAATGAGAAACAAACACAGCTGTTTTCAGGTGCTTGTGATTTGTGAGCTGAGTTCACTGGTCACATTGAATGCTACTCAGATTAATCTTATTTTGTAGACCTCTCAAAATATTTCCAATTGTTATGCTCCAGTGGAAGGGAAAATACAGGCAAAATTTCATATAAATTATGCTACAGAATTGTCGTTCAAAGTCTCCCCATGGGCTAGGACCATGGATGAAGATTTATATAAGGATTAAACCATTTACAAACCTACTTTAAAAAAAATCTGTAAAATTGGCTCTGCCATCCAATTACTAGAGGGTGTATTCTCCCATTGTATATATAAGCCCATGGATCAGAGTAAGAATTATTCCTGATATATCTAAAAGAGTTGTAAGATATTACAATAGAACTGGTCTAATCCTGTGTCTGGAATTGTTACTAATGACCAGTCTGAAAGAGTTGCTGTCAAAGGAGTTCCAGTGTTGCTTACAGGTAGCCCACTAGTTCACTTCAGGAAAGTCATTTTTTTTTTAATAGAAGGGATGAAAACCCCAATATTCATCCCTTTTCTGTAAAGTTGTCAACCCTGTTAAGACAGTCTATGAATTACACAGGTTAAATTCTCAAGTCCAGATGGGCACAATATTAGATGGATTGAAACAGTAGAAAATGTGATGGTTTTCCCCAACTGTTGATTTATTTCATTTTCTTTGGCTTCTGAATTTTTCACTACCTCACATTCTATCAAATCGGGAAGGGTGATCTTTCAATAGCAAGGCAATCTCATTTGTTTCTCCTGCTAACTTAGAAGTAGTTGATTACCGAAAGAACAAGCCTTGATGTGTTGATCACATTTATCTTTCTCCTTTCCCTTTTCACAGTTAGCTGCAATTGGGTTGCTAAATCAGCTTTTTCCATGCTTGCTGCTCTCCAGCCATTCCATCTATTCCCTGGTCAAACAATGTGTATGCCAAACTAGCCACTCTTTCAGACTGGTTACTACTCCTGCCCTTTTAAGGGCAACCTGAAAAAAAAATCCAGCTTGTCATCTAGCACCATGATCTAGGTCTCCAGAAGGCAAGACCCAAGACCTGAAGACCACTTTCACCTTTGTCCTTCCTCATCCATTTAGTTCTCAGGAGCATGTACCAGGTTTCTGGTGTCTCTCCTGAGCTCAGTAAGAATACTTCTGCTGCCTATTCCAGTTTAATTCAGAGCTTTCTTTCTCCTAGATGAGTTTTCTGCCTGGAGAGCACCTGGTTGGGGACACCAGTTTTCATTTGGAACACTTCCACCACAAGGCAGCAAACAGTGGGTGTTCGGTTTTCAGAGGCTGTGAGGATGCTTTACACTGGCCATTTTGAGTATTTTTATAGTGACTGAACACTTAAGCTCTGACTCATTCCAGATCAAGTAAACAGCTCTTTAGAACAGTGTTTCTTAAACTGTGTTCCGTGGCACACCTGTGTGCCACAAGGCATTTGGAGGTGTGTGCTGTGGAGAATAGAGTTCAAAATGGCCACCCTTAAAGGGGCAGGTGACCTTTTTTGTTTGTATGTTTGTTGTTTTGGGGGGTTTTTTTTGCTCAACAACTTTTCCCAGGCCCTTTTTTTTTGGCTCAACAAAAAAATCATTGGTGTTCTGCATAAAAAAATTGTTTGGTGTTCCTTGGTCTTAAAAAGTTTAAGAAACACTGGATTAGAAGCTGACGATCCTCTAGCCATGTGCATTTAAAGGCAGGGGTCAGGATATGAAAAAAATTGCAGTGTCTTTGCTATGCAGAGACTGTTAGGTCCTGGTCCCGCAATGTAAACTGGCTCCATTGGGGGTGTAAGTGTCTGCCTGAGGGTTCTGTTTGTAGGATCCAGTTTGGACTCTCTGAAAAAGTGTCCATGTCTTTGCACAGCACCTAGCACAATGAAGCCCAGAGGCTCACTGGGACCTACGTGTGCTACCATACTTAAACTCTACTAATATTAAACTTCCTTTTTTAAGGAGTTCCCTCGTGCAAAAGTCTGTGTTCACATGAAACTTAACTAATTGTTGCCAGCCTTCTAATATTCTCTTTATTTGATCATCAGTATTCATCTAATATTCTAGATCAGTATTAATCAATATTTTATTTGATCATCTAATATTCTCTTTATTTGATCATCAGATCATCATATTACTTCATTGTCAGTAATATCATTTGAATTGCAGTTGCAACTCGAGGGCCCAAATCAGGGATGTGCATCACACTGTGCTGGACATTATACATGAATGAAGACCGAGACAATCCTTCTCCCCAAATAAAGTGACCCCCATCTTCCAATTATGTGCAACCAGGCTTGTAGAAAATGGTGTTATGTCCAAAATAACAGCAAATTAAGGCTGCTTTCATAGCAATATTACGTACCCATATCCCTGATAGTATCAGGCCTTCCATGCTACTCAATGTCCCTGCAGCCATTCTTGGCAGGAACAGGAGTAATAGAAATAAGGGAGGGTACATAGAATTAATGTTGAAACACTGCAACTGCAAACCTCTCTGTTGATGGTATATGTGAAAATGTGGTGTTATAATGGAAAATGTTGGGCAACCTTCACTTTTCAATATGCTGCCAACTCAACTCGATGTAGAAGAACCAACCAGAATGTCTTTTTCTGTGCATTACACAGAATCTATAATCCCAATGGCACAATCAAATAACATAATCAAGCTTTAGTAGCAGGCAAGCTGGTGTGATGTAGATGCAACTTTGCCTCACATTAAGTCTATGTGTAGAGTTGCCCTAAGTTTGTCTGAGATTCTTCCATAAGCAATAGCTGTAGTAAGATGAAGGCTTAAAACATAAGCCCATGTAGCATAGGGCTGGTCTGAGGCTTAGCTAACAGACAAAACATGGCTAATATAAAAAAGCTGTGAGAAAGCGGCAGGCCCCTGTTAACAGAACTTGGCATGAACAGGGTTGAGAGAGCAACACGCTAATTGGTAATAGGCCCAGGTCTAGAACAGTAATTGGTACTAGTCATAAATTGAAAGCGCATAGTACCATCAGCTCATTAAAAAAAAAGACCTCAGTACACTTTCCCCACAGATACTGACCCAGGTTCAGGAAAGGGTCTAAAATTGATGGATAGATGATCTAATCAAACCATGAGATACAGGGTGATGGGGGTATCTAAACAATATGCTGAAGATGGTATATCATCTACCGTCAGAAGATGGTAACCTGACAACATCAGAGGGTGACAACATGACACATCAGCAGTGATGTGTAACTTGTTTGTACCTGTATATAAAGTGGTGTCCGGGGGAGAGAGGAGGGGCAGTCTTTGTATGACCTAGGGGGCAGTGGACATTTCCCATTGATTGAGTCATTCCATTGTTATGAAGTACTTATGTGTAGTGGTTCGGTAGAGTCTACTGACAACTATGACGATACTTTGCTTAACAATAAACCTAGTCGGGCACATTCAATCCTTATCTGATGTGTGGTCTTTGGGGGCTCTCTTGGGGTCTGCAGTGGAGACTAAGTGCACAAGTCAACACAGGCCACATCATTGAGCACACACACAAGCAGCCTTGTGGTTATCATCATCAACTGAGCCAGAGACCTATGAGGACACCTCAGCAGTAAATCCTGATCCCTCCTGACTAACTACAATAACCAAGGCCACATGAAGACTTTGAATTAAAGTTGCAGCCAAAAGACCTCGGGGAGAGGCAAGCTTCAAAGACCATCTAAGCAAAATGTATTTTCATCCAAAACGTATTTTCTGTGTGAAACATAACACGTTTCCTTAGCAACAAGCATTTTCACGTCAAAGACATGTTCTCTCAGCACTTATCCACTATGGATTATTTATCCCATTATCTCTAAGTGTTACAGGCTAACTAAAGGCATTTGTTATTGCTTTGGTTCCTACATTTGCATACATTTTTAACTCTTGATTATGCTATCAATGAGGACTATAACAGAGACGAGTCCTTTGGCATCTTAAAGACTAACAGGTTTATTTAGGCATAAAGATTTTGTGGATATCGACCACACCAGCAAGTTGCATCTGACTAAGGTTATTCCTCAGTATTTTTTACAGATACATGCCAATACAGCTAGCCCTCCAAAACTGTAATAGAGTCTCATGTTTTTAGTTACTGGAGGTAAGCTAATACATCTACATATACATGAAAATGGGTTAGAAAGCCCTGTAAAGTATGATGAATCTTTTAATAACTTTAGCAAAAGGTACAGATTCAGTTGGTGACCTCATAAGAGCTGTGCATCCTGTTATTATTTAAAAATGCTTGATAATCAGCTAAAAGCAGTCTATGTTATTTACAACATGAAATATTCATTTCACATTCAAGCAAATATTCATTTTACATTAGAGCAATATGTTTTGCAGTATATCTGTCCAAGTGATTGCAAATATGTGCACAGCTAGTGGAAAGGTGCTTAGATAAATTCTCGACTGGGTCACATTTCTAATATACCCCACATACTAATTAGCTTATGATCTCTCCTACCAAAAATGCTTAATCTGTAATGAACGAGGTGCCGGGCTCAGAAAATTGTTTTACATTCATAATTGATGCAACAGGCCTAGAAGTGCCAGGGCTATGAATTACCAAGGTTTAAGATTCTAGGGCTCAGTCCTGACATTGATGAGCAGTCCTTAATCTACTTCCAATTCTTGCTGGGTGGGAAACTGTTTTCCTACCCTGCAGATGCTTTTGAGATTTTAAACAATTTAACTGTCTCAATTTGAGACAAAACATTCAAACCTCAAAAATCTGAAAAAAAAATTAAAAAAAAATCAAACTACTCCTTCAGATGCCAACCATTTCTAGTGAAGATTTTTATGCTAATTAACTCTCATCTCAACATTTAAAAAGTCATTTTAACCAGAAAAAAAAGAAAATTTATCATTTAAAAATGTTAAAATGGGCCATTAAAACTTTTTCAACACAATTTTAAGTTAAGAAATGTGTCAAAACCAGCCATTCCCCCCTATAATCGGATTCTTTTCACTTCCTGTGAAAAACACTCCAACAACCATTTCCACGTTGGTCATTAAAGGAAATCAATTTAAACATTAGGCCTCTCTTCTGTCAACCCAGTGTGAATACACATACCAGAGATTATCATAACTGAGTTTACAACGGGTCAGATTCAGCAGTATATTCCAGTTGCTTTGGCAATACAAAGCACTGTAAACCCAGCAATACCATGCTCTTAAGATGGGCTTTCAGCTGCTTTGTGTTTCCAGAGCGGGGTAGAGCAGCTGGAGTGGTCTCATGGTCTCCCTTGGGCAGCATTTTCTATAGTTATTTTCTTTTCCCTATCCCAGTCCTTTAGCCCAGTTCTGCAAAGTATTTTAGCATGGGCTTAATTGTGCCTCTGTGCTATTCAGCAAAGCACATTTCTTTAACTGATGCACATACATAAATCTCATTGAAGTCAAGGGGATGTACTTCAAGTTAAGCATATGAATAACTAATGTGCTAAGTTTGGTGAAAACTGATTAACAACCTCTGTCAGCATTTGGTATTTTTCCCTCACACATACACCCTAACAAATAGGTAAAATACAGAGCACATTTGCTCCAAAAGGTTCTCTCCAGTAAGAATTCTTATACATTGGTCTCAATCTACTTCACTAGAGCTTGCTAGAAAAATGCCCCCCTCCCAGTAGAAAATTTCACATTTTCAGGGAAAAAAAAGTCAAAAAATGAAATTTGTGTCAAATAAAAATGTTTCAACTTGGAAATTCTTAGTGTGTTTCAGTATCTGTGGCATCAATGCCTCATTCTTTTCTGTGGGCCAGACTCCTTAATCAGACTTCATCGCCCAGGATACACCATGGTGTCCCTTACTGGGGAGAGGAAGCAATGCATCATGGAATTCACAGAGCTGTAGTGTGTCCTAAGAGGTGATCTAATCAAACCATGAGATACAGGGTGATGGGGGTATCTAAAAAATTCAGCTAGGGAGTCTGGCTGCTAGAGAAAAATGATGGCATACCACATCAGTTCTTCAGCTCCCATGAGGCATGGAGGTGGTAGATCCAAAAAGAAAGATTTTAGCTCTGAGGCTTTGATTTATAAACTTTTCAGAAAAAGTATTTACTTCGTCAAAAATTGAACACAGTTCCAAGCAATTCTACCAGTACTAGGTTTCAGCCTTCTCTTTTAGTTCCTTTAGTTGATTTTTCTGAATTCATATATGTGAACCCTTAGGCTCAGACTTTGCCAATTACCTTACACTAAAACACAACCCGCTGTTAACCAAAGTGACATCAACTGTGGGTGAGTGAGTAAGCTCTTCTCCTTCCATAGCAACTGACATGAAAATTAAATTGAGGCCAAATTTGGATGTTTGTTTAATCTGCTTTTGAAGTCAATTTGACACTCAAATGCTGCCTTGAATGAGAGCACGTCATAGCAAAAAGCTTTAGAATCCACTCAACAAGAGCGGCAGAGGCAGTACAAGCTGCTTCACACTTCCCCATTCTCGAACACAACTTCTTTATAGCATTATATACTCTTGTCCTTGGCCTCTTACAGATTGGAAAAAACCCTCCAAGGTCATACAATGAAATGTCTTATTTTGCAAAGCTAGAGCCACCACATCAGACAAGCACCGACTCCCCCATACTGCATTTAATCCTTTTGCCCGATACATGTTGATGCAGTACCATCTAGCTGCTCGTGTATAATTCAGCAATTGGGCTAGAGTACAGATCCCTTATATACATCTGCCACTGAGAAAGCACAGCATGTTCAAAATAATATAGTATTAAGAGTATTTTACAGTATCTATCCTTAAAAACTTGTCAAGTCTTCCTTAATGAGATGATATTGCCTTGATATCTGTTGCATTACCCTTGAACTTTCCTATATAAAATACCATAAACACTACAAATGCTGTCAAAGTTATGTAGTGACTGTGGTGTCCAACAAGTTCTGAAGCAGTAGCCACACACAACTGGCCAATTAACCACATTCCATCAGCAAAATAGCCATATGTGGCTAGGGTCCAGCATGTTGGATACTCCAAAGACAGTTGATAGGTTTTTATGGGTGGCTGCTGTACTATCACTTGCTCGAATCCAGCATGCCTATGGGATAAATATGAAAGACTTGGCAGTGTTCTAGAAACGCACCACGTTACATTCTCTTTCCTGATGGCATATAATGAGCCACATCCTAAAGTGTTGCAAATTGACCAAGTGTTATCCAAGTCAGATGGAGGTACTCTAACTTAGACTAGCTAAGGGTTTGACCTCAGCTGGTACCTCAACACTGCATTTTAAAATCCGTATCAGTCAGTCTCAGAGTCCAGATTTACCAACTCATACTTGTGCTAAAATACCTGTGACATCTCTGGGTTTGAGCTCTGAGGCCCAGAGAGAAGTGACATCAGATTGGGCCAGTAGGGTCCCCACCTCACTTTCAGGCCCAGGTTACAGCTCTAGAGTTGGGCAAACTGGAGGTGGTGGCTGCCCCCAGCAGAGGGGAGGGGAGATTTGAACCCCCCAAAAAACAAGGCTCCAGAGGCTGATGCCTTATCCATTAGGCCAGCACCTCTCAGTAGGCTCCAGCATGTGAGTTGGGGAAAGTGATCCCATGGCCCTCAGCTTCACCTCTTCTCCATGTTTGGAGGAGATCGGTGAGGGATAAAAGAGGATAGTCCCTAACAAGCTTTATAATTATTTGTATTAGGGCTGTCAACTGACATGTGTTAACGCCTGCAATTAACGCAGTCCAAGATTAATGCGTTCAATTATTAATGCGTTAATCGCAGACTTTAATGCTGCACTGCCCCTTTGAAGTGCTGCTCCAGAGCTTCGAAGGGGCAGCGTAGCATGGAGCCCGAGTTCAGCTGAGGAATCCCCAGCTGACTCCAGGCTCCACTGCCCCTTTGAAATGTCACCTCTGCTGAGCTGTGGATCAGCGGTGTGGTGGTTGCCCATTAGAACCACCACCTCCGCATGTTTCAAAGGGACAGTGGAGCCTGGAGTCAGCTGGGCACTCCCCAGCTGATCCTGGGCTCCAGGGCTGCCTTTGAAACATGCATGGAGGCGGTGTTTTAAAGGGGCAGCGGCAGCTCTGATAGAGGCAGCAAAAGGGGGAGCAGGGAAGGAAATCAACTAGTTCACTAGCATTTGCTTATTGGATAGTTGACTAGTCTTTAACTTCCCTACCAGGGATCAGCTGGAGTACCCAGGTGATCCCTGGCTCCACGTTGCACTGCCCCTTTGAAGTGCCACTCCAGCATTTCAAAGGGGCAATGCAATGCGGAGTGGGGATCAGCTGGGCACTCCAGCTGACCCCAGGCTCCTAATGTGCTGCCCCTTTGAGGTGCCAAGGCAGCGTTTCCAAGGGGCAGTGCTGCATGGAGCCCGGGATCAACTGTGGACTCCAGCTGACCCTGTGCTCTGCCTTGCGCTACCCTTGGAAATGCTGCCCCGGCGCCTCAAAGGAGCAAACTGCATGGAGCCTGGTGTCAGCTGGGGACTCTAGCTGATCCCAGGCTCCAGGCAGAGCTGCCCCATTGAAATGCTGCAGCTACATTTCAAAGTGGAGGCGCACGCGATTAATCATGATTAAATTTTTTAATTGCTTGTTGTCAGCCCTAATTTGTATATACAATTATGTGACGTATTTCTTTTTGCTAGCTGCCATTCTGTGGTAATGCTTGGCAGTGGGTCTTAATAAAGATCCATCATGCAGCGTGCATGTGTCTCTATCTGATGTAAAAGCAGAAAGATCAGAAGGATCCTTGCGATTCACCATGATCACTCTGTTGCTCTTAGGAGTAATTAGAATACAGGTTTCATTAAAAAGAAAATATGAATGACTAAAAGTTGACTTACAAAAGCTTTCAGTTGGAAGTAGATTGATACCTTACTAAGGCCACTGTATCCCTTTCCCCAATGTAAACAGTTGTGTAGTTCCTGGGTAGGCGGAATGAATGAGTCTGGAATGTGAATGTGTGGAGAAAGAATAACTTGTAAGCTCAGCAGTTGCAGAGTCCAGATGGCAAGAGAAGCTAGAATCCTCGGGTGTCAAGATACCTTCCATTGGGCCCAATGTAAGGCAGACCTATGCCGGGCAGATAGACAGCCTTGGAGTTAAGAGCTAGCACCCCTTTACAGATCAACTCTTGGAAGGAGACACTAACATATCATGTCAGAGGTCAAGGAAAAAACTTCCAGATCACCAGATGTCAATCAGATCTAATAATGGTGATTGATTAAGAGCTGAAAAAGCAAGATATATAGACCTGAATGGGAGAAAAGTACTATAAGAAAGTGGGGCGTCTTGCATGATTCTCTGGGTCTCATCTTGTCGAGATTGGAGTGCCAGTCCAGACTGAGAGAAGCCCCCGCTCCTGCCCCTCACATTTAACTGGCCTGGCCTGTGAGTTAATATGAGCAACCAACTGGTAACTTGAAGCAACAAGACGACAGCACGCACGAGTGAATAAACATAGAACAGAATATGGTTATATTGTCAGTAAATGTTGCGTTTTGCCTTATTCCCCTGAAAAAAAGACCCTGTGAAATTCTTCCAAGTAGAACATCCTTGCCCAGAGGAGCTTGCAATCTAAGACCCTCATCTTGCAGCAAACTCCATGTGGGCAAATCTCTGAAAGAAAGTCACTTGTTACATCAGGCTATGTCTAGACTACAAGCCTCTTTTGAAAAAGCCTCTTTCAAAAGAGCGCATCTAGACTACAAGCCTCTTTTGAAAAAGCCTCTTTCAAAAGAGCGCGTCTAGACTACAAGCAGATTTTTTGAAAAAGCGAGCCGCTTTTTCAAAAAAGAATCTAGATGCTCCTTCAAAAAAAGCACAGTTTGCATTCAATAATGCCTTTTTCTGAGTGTACTTTTGAAAAAAGGCATTATTCCTCATAAAATTAGGTTTACTACGATCGAAAAAACTGCCATGTTCTTTCGATTTTCTTTGCAGTCTAGACGCAGGCGAAGTTTTTTTCAAAAAAAGGCTGCTTTTTTTGGAAAAAACCCTGTAGTCTAGACACACCCTCAGGGTCTAAGCAGAGGTAAGGAACTTAGGAGAGATCAAATGAATACACTTTTCAGCTAGACAGAAGTTAGAGCTGTACAGATGTCTATCTATAATGATAGCCAGCCAGTTGGTCAGGGTATCCACAGATATCCATATAACAGAACATCAATCTCCCAGGTGAACTGTAAACCTCAGCCTAAAGATTCAATTGCTCATTGATGCTGGAGATATCAGCTTCTCCCTGGGTCATGGACTTGGGCTTGGTCCCTCTAGAAGCGATGCAGGTGATGTCTCTCTGCTGCCTGTGAACCGCACTTTGCTAGCGCACTGCATTGCAGGCTCTGGCAGTTCCATCTATCCTGGCAGTGTGAATCCGAGTATATGGTATCTGAAGCCAAGCTGCTGCATCTTGCATCGACCTGGCCTAAGCACGAACATCTCCAGGATATGCCGAGCACATGTTCCAGTCTGCAGGGCTTGGCTATGAGATTTGCTGTGGCAGACTGCTGCTTTCTGCATATATGTTAAAGAGATTTTATTCATGGAAAAAAATACTACTTCTCAGCCTTTCCCCTGCATTCAGCAGCTAACAAATGGCGTACTCTGGAAAAAGACATGGACACCTCTTTGTACTTTTTATACACAGTTCAGCAGGTTGGAAAGCAATATACTCAGAGGCAGGATTTTTTTTTTCCTGTGCCTGCAAGGGGAAAAACATGCTGATGTTTGTGTGGGTGGGTCTGAGCAGGAGATATGTCCATTGGCACTAGTGATAAGGCAACATTTCCCTTCACTTTAAAGTCTTTTCTGCTAACAGATGGGGAGAGAGATAATTAGGCTGGCAGGCTAGGTAGAACCACCTGCTGATGGTTCCTTAGTGTATCTCAGCTCGAACTCGGCTGCTGCTCTCTGCCTTTTAAACAAGCCATTTGCTTGAGGAGAAGCACAGATTTGTGCATGGGGTATAGCGTTATGTAGTGGCTGCCTCTTCCAGGTGGGTAGCCAAAAGTCACCTACTACTGTTCCTCTGAAGGTGGTGTTTTGATGAACAGTGCTCCAAGGGCACTAGACCGAGCAGAAGGATGACTAGCTGGGAGCACATTCCTCTGACTCAGATTTGATTGATGAAAGATAGCAATTTCAGGAATAGAAATCCATATTTGTAGGAATAGAAATCCATATGAAGAGCTGTGGCCCACACAGACTTACATGCTTTTCACTTTTTTTGTTGGAGGTTTCGGAGGATGCAAGCAGGTGGAACTTATCCAAGATAAAGACATAAACCAAAATGTGCAAAAGCTACAATCATTATATTAGCAGCTTTTTGTTCAGGTAGCTGTAGCACGTTCATATTTTTCAAACACGGTAGTTATTTTACTGGAGAGCGATGAAATGAAATTGGTTCCAATTTGCTAAGACACTCAAGATTACTTAACATACAAAACACACCCAAATACTCCTCCTTTGCTCATCTAACGTGCGAGGAAACTCACCACCAGTGTATTAGAAATAAGAAGAGCTGATAAACCATTCACAGCAGCAGGTGGTTAGCCTGCCAACCAACAATATAATTTGAGGAACTGGGGAACTACATTCTCAATAGTTCCCAGGGATAAGAATTGGACTAGAGAGTTTAGGAGATCTGGGCTCTGTTCTCTGCCACTAGCATGCTGTTTGACCTTGGACAAACCACTTTGTCACAATCTTCTCCTGCTGCTAAGATCTAAGGTACAGAGGATTTTAGAACCTGGCTTAGTAGAAGTCTCTCCAGGGACTCTGGACTCCAAAAAACTTGTCCAGGATCATTCAGGCTGTCTGAATGATAACACCATTGCTTAGATAGAGGTCTACATATCAGAGTATTTAAACTAGGCTCATCACCATGGAATCTGAGTGCTGCAAAATCAAGCAACATAGTATTTTCCTCCCCTAAGGTTCCAATTGTCTGTCCTTTTGGGACTACCTAGATGATTTGTGAAGAATTCTAGTTTTAGAATTCTTGTTACACAATTCTAGCTCTAGAATTCTAGTTCCAGCTGTGATCACCAGGCAATAAACTGGCCTTCTGTGACTTTTCTTCACTTTGTTTCCTATTCCAGTATCCTTCAAGTCTCTTGACATAAAAACATTTGCGATAACTTTTGCATAAGGGCCCATCTTGGGGCTCCAATTGCATGTGAGAATTACCAGGTGGCTAGATATACCAATTCGGGAGAGCCCTTTGCATTAGCACAATGGCACAAGGTGGCCACATCAGGTCCTCGCATGTAAATACTGCGCAAAAAGAAGTGCCATTCATGGTTTGGCTTGTGGTGTCTCTGTCAGGCTTACAAGCATCAGTTATATTTGAGGTTCCCACTGCTCCCCCTGCACAAGGCTGAAGGATGAACATGCATATATACAATTAGCTCCCCTAACTCAGACTTCGTTGCTGGACTGCAACACAAAAACTGTTGCATTCATTCAGTTTAGCCTCTTTAAAGTTTAGCTTAGTGTTCATTATTGCATTCCCGCACAATTTCCTCATCTCATACCAAGACAACCCCCAGAAATCACAAGCTATCCATGCTCAGGTCATGCCTGTACCAGGTGTGGGTTCAGTTGGTGACAAGACTATCACCTTTCCCTCTGAATTATGGCTCCAACATGCATCCAGCTGTGTGATGGACATGCTTAGCATAAAACCAAGAGCCAGCCCTGACCATGCCTGTTCATTGTAAAATGATCACAAGCATGAACAATACCAGACTGAAGCCTTTTCTCCTCCTGTTTCAGGACATTTGGATCAAATTCCTGATCTGTGAACTTTCTAGCTCACACCACTGCCATGATTTGAGCCACATGACTAAGTTCAAACACCCTCCAACTGTAGAGATATAGTTGGATTTCAGCTTCTGGACTTGACCTGAAGTTCAGATTCATCTTTAATTATAAAAAAGGGGGAAACAGCAGAGAGCCCTACCTTTCAAACAAGTCTTTTGCCCCACGAAATGTAGGTCTATTTTATAGAATCTTCACATTCAGGGAATACACAAATTAGAATGAAACAGAATTTTGGACATCCTATTTCAGCTGCAGAGTAACCGCAAGAGTAGAGTTAATGGGCTAAGGTCAACTATTTACCTTGCCAAAAAGCACAGTAAAAAAAATATATTGTTCATCAACACATTTGTCTGTTTCAGTGCTTCATAACATATTTATAAGAATTCTTCTTGCAGTATTATAATTGCTATCTTTTGGCCAGATCTGCGTACCTATACTTCATGATACAGCAGAACATCCCTAAATTGTGCTGTGTAGTACAAATAGATTTCCAGGTGAGTAGTTCAGTAAGGAATGGAGCTGTAAAGGCTCATGTATTGTCATCCCAATTGAAGGGATGGACCAGCTAATGAGGGAGTCAGGAAGCCTGGGGCTCCATCCTCCCATATTCGCTGGAATCACCTGGGTCAGACAGAGTGGGGTTGAACTAAGGAAGAGCGCAGGGGTTCCAGATTTGCTGGGGAGCAGAGCTGTGCCAGCCAGAGAAGCAACCCACAGAGCACTGCAGCAAAGGGGTCATTGCAGGCCAGACTTGGAGGAGGATCATTACCCTCCAGAGGCAGCTGATGCTGGGGAGAAGGATCCTGCTACCCAGAGCATGAAGGTGTGTGGCCACTGCCAGAAATGCTGAGCTTTAAAGCTCAGCTTACTTGAAACCACAACCCCAGGCATCAGAGGCCAACGTCTTATCCATTGGGCTACCGAGGCCCCTCACTTCCAGGCCCTATCTGCAGATCTAGAAATGGGGAAAAGGGAGGTGATAGCTGCAGGGGGGTAGGGACTGGAACCCAAAAACCAAGGCTCCAGAGACTGATGCCTTTTCCATTAGCTCACAATCTCCTACTGGACTCCACATGGCTTGGAGAAAGTGGTGCTGTGGCCCTCAGCCTCACCTCTTCTCCATGTGTGGAGGAGATTTGTGGGGATAAAAGATGATCCATCTCTAACCAGATCTATCGTTATTGTGTATTCAACTATTTGATGTCTCTCTTTTGTGCTAACTGCCATTTTGTAGTACTGCTCAGCAATTGGCCTTAATAAAAGATGCATCAGGCAGAGGGCACATGTCTTTATCTGATGTCAAAGCAGAAAGATCTGAAGGATCCTTGTAATTTAGCATGATCTCGCTCTTGCTCTTAGGAGTAATTAGAATACAGGTTGCATTAAAGAAAATATGAATCACTAAAAGTTTATACTCTGGGATGCGGCTATTTTTAGCCCTGTCACACCTGATCCAGTTTATAGGGCTTGGCTCTGAGACTTGCTAAATTGAAATCAGAGGGCACCCCCGCCGACGGCTGGTACTCCTGCTTTTGTGAGGAATAAGGTAAGCCGATGTGAGCATTTGCTCCCCGTCGGCCTCCCACTGTGGCCACACCTCCAAGCTCGGCTTAAGGGCAGCCAACTCCAGCTATGTATTTTACATAGCTGGAGTTATGTACCTTAAGCTGAGCTGCCGGGTCTAGTGTAGACCTGGCTTGAGTAAGAAAGATCGGAAAAGCCACCTCTACATATGGGGACTGTGACTTTGAATAGAGAGGGTCACACATAGCATTACTGGAAATGGCACTGGAAGGGTTGAAAGGACTGAATAATACTACAATGGAGATGTAGGGTAAATCCCCAAAGTAGTATTAAGGGTGGGGTCAGATAAAAATGAAACTCTGAAGCATGGTATTAAGTGGGGGAGGGGAGTGGAGAATGCTTGGCATAGCAGAGCAAAGTTCTGTTGAAATCCTCTAAGTTTTCAAAATGGGACCCATTGGCAGCCATATTAAAAGAAAAAAAATCATTCTACTCCTAACCACTGAAAGCTCAAATTAAGACAGCAGTGTCACAAGGATAATTGCTGTTGGCTAAAACTTAAAAGACAAAATGTGCCACCTTGACATAGGATATAAAAAAGCATAAAGAGCAAATAAAAGTAATAAAGGGGAAAAAATTGGAAACAAATCCTGGGAGGTCAAAAAAATGTCTGTTACCTATTTGCATAAATGCAAAGTAAAAAGCAGCTGTACTTCAAGGACTGTGTTTAATGAGTACAGCTTTGCAAGCAAAGAGTACTTAGAAATAAGCAAAAGGAAAAATAAAAAAAGCTTAGAGCCCTGCAGGAAAAGTCTGCTGAGAAAAGGGCTTTACTGAAAAATAAAAAAAAGTTACAGTCCCAGAATTTATTATCTAGTGAGGTCATAGTCCCAGAATTTACTAGCTAGTGAGGTCTTGGGAAGTATCTTATTAAATAATAAAACAAAGAAACACATAAGTAATTTAGGAGAAGATATGTGCACAAATAATACTGCTGAGCGTGGAGGTGGCTAGATTGTCAGAGGCAGTACAAGTAATACAGTGTTACAAAGTTGAAGAAAATGGTTTTTTAGAAAAAGAAGCCTTCTCTTAATGGTGTAACCTAGTTGCAGCAGTATAATGAAGGGCAGTCCTGCTTGGTAAAATTCTTAGCGATGAAACAAATCATGCCAAGAAGTCGTCAGATGGTGTGTGGCCACTCACCATAATTTTTTTCCCCCCACTGAAAAAGCATCCATTGCCATTTTGAACAGAAGGACCCTTCCCAATCAGTGTCTTAGAAGCCACCCCAAAAATGTGAACAGGTTTCATAATATTTCCTTAACACTTGGAACGAAATGAAGTGCTCACGTCCTGTATTCTGTCTCTTTTCCGTAGGCTTGTGGTGCGCTTCCTTAGCTTTCTTCATTGCAAACCATTACTGTGTAGTCTTTACATGCTTTCCCAAAAATGGATTTTAAAATTCAATGAGCTTGCATGCAAAGTACTCATAATTAGATGCACTGGTTAGCTGCACCTCCATCCGCTATTTCTACCTGAAATTCAATTACAGTTCCATTATTAATTGGGAGGCGACCCATGGCAGTCGTTTGTCATGACCAAAATGTTAATATATTTTACATCGAACATCAGGTATGTCGCTTTCTGAAATACAGCCGTGGGTTGCTAATAAGCCCCCAACATGGGCAAACAATTCTGAGAGTGTTGGGTTTGTTCAAATAGATCAGCTATAGAGGATTTCACAGAGCAATATCTTATAGGTCAATGTAGCTTGGTCTATGGTATTGTGAGACTGCTTATGGAAAACAGTGGGTTGGGTTTTTTTGCATCTAAATGAACTAAGCCAGTTGTTTGAACCTGTCTAAATTACTTTGCCTCACAGAAGCAAATATCATGATGAGAACTTTATCTGCAATGCAGCATTTCTTTGTAGAATACAAAGTAGGAGTTAGTAATTGGTTGATTTTCTCCAGGAATATGCATTGATGAGATATCAAAGCTACTGTATAATGATAATAGAGAATCCCTGGGATGAGACGGATTTGCTTTATGAATCAGCTAGTTGAAGATTTAGATCACATGACCAGACATTGACCTTGCTCAATACAAATCCATACTACAGTTATTTCGCTCATTACCTTTTATGATTTTTCCTCCTTGGGAGTAAAAATATGGACATGCAAATATGGAGGTTGAATTTTTTCCAGCCTTGCCTCTTATGTAGTCAATTATATCTGTGTCGTCTGAGCCGGCATCATTTTACACCCACGCCTGCACAGGGGTAAGTTACTAAACAAAGAATAGGGCAATCAGAACTAATTCTTTGTTGACACAGGACCTGCAAGGGACTGAGTCAATTCAACGTGCTTTGAAATCAATGGGAATTGAGGTTGCAAACCAAATCATAGGAGGAACCTGGGAGAAACAGGCCTTTTGATATCAACTTCTGTTCACAGTGATCTTGTGCCACTTTTACCACTGTAGTATCAAAGCTCCTGTCAGTAATATGTAATCACCGTAATTTATACCCATCCCATGAGGTGTGTCCTTTCTCTAATCCTTTCCAGAGGGGAGAGCTGGGTGTGCTGTGGTGCGTGGAGTTCTTTTGTCAGTGTTTTGTTTTCTATTATGTAAACACGGCACAGTGTTCACGCTGGGGAAGGCAGCTTGAAGAAGTGTGCCTTGCACTTGGACTAGACCATCCCAAGGTTTGTGATGGTCTTTGGTCCTGTGGAAATTGTGTCCAACACCTCAAAGAAAGCTCTGTCTCCCACAAAGATGAGCTATATCCTTGTTATGCAGCGTCTCATTGACAACTGGACACCACAGGCACAAACAGGGTCTTCATCTCGGAGCTTTAAAGATACATATTTTAGATATGCTGGGACCAAGCCATTGAAAGCGCTGAAGGAAAGAACCAAGACCTTGAACTTGTCTGTTCAAGGGAACCAGTGAAGTGAGGGAAGATAAATTGGATGTGCTTGCAATAGCTCATGTTTCTGAGGAGACATGCTGTGTGCTAATTGAAGTTTCCTAGGGACTGATGGCGTCACAGCCAGGCGTGCAGCAGTGCTGTAATCCAAACATGACCCAACGCATGTATAACTGAACCCAGGTCATCATCCACCAATACAGGACAGTCTCCTTGCCAACTAGAGATGGTAGAAAGTGTGATGCTCAGAGGCCATCACGTGAAAGCTTTGCTCACACAGAAAGTCCAGGAGCACCTAACTGACCAGTTCTGGGTGTGCACTTTCCAAGGAAGCTCTATTTTGGCTGCAGACACTTTGAAGTGTTTTCCTGTTCGCACCTGTACAGCCTCGGTCTTGCTCAGGCTCATTTCTTCCCTTTCCAATGACAGCTACTTGTCCTACAAATGCCTGTGGCACACTGTGCCTTAGAGGAGCATGCCGAAATCCCCATGATCCTCATTTGTATATAACTGTGATATAAATACCATGGGAGGTGTCAGGGGACAGGCCATGAACTACTGAAACCCACCATTCTATCTAGATACATGTAGCTTTAGTACACATGAAGTTATGAGATTATGTTGTATGGCAAAACATACTGTAAGGTGGGGAATCAGCCAGATATTGGCTCTCCAGAGACAACAGCAAGGAAAGTAACCAATGCCCAGGCAGGGGTCAACCATCAACAGCCACTGACCCCTATGCTAGGGACCAGAAGGAGCTGAGAAGAATATCTGGCATTTCTGACCTCATGTAAACAGGACAAGGAGTAAAGAAATGATGTAACATAATCCATGGTTACACAGTTAAGCAAATCTTATCCGTTGCACTACAGCATCAACCCTAATTTGAGTGCTACTCTGGGATTGCACTTTTGCTGATTAGGCCTGCCTAATGTCACAATGTACATTTAAAAAAATGGCTCCTATAGGCATTTTCAGACTTCCATAGGCCCAAACATCAACAGTAAACCTAATTATCCTCACGTTTTCAGGTATATTCCAGGTGTAAGTCAGGCAAGTGCTTCAAATCTCTGGACAGACACTTAGCAGATGTTGCTGTCAGTGTTGTGCAGACATTTGTGTCTTACTCTGAACCAGATACAGCACCAGAGATAAGAACATAAGAACGGCCGTACCGGGTCAGACCAAAGGTCCATCTAGCCCAGTATCCTGTCTGCCGACAGTGGCCAGCACCAGCTGCCCCGGAGGGGGTGGACCGAAGACAATGATCAAGCAATTTGTCTCCAGCCATCCCTCTCCAGCTTCTGACAAACAGAGGCCAAGGACACCATTTCATCCCCTGGCTAATAGCCTTTTATAGACCTAACCTCCATGAAATTATCTAGCTTCTCTTTAAACTCTATTATAGTCCTAGCCTTCACAGCCTCCTCTGGCAAGGAGTTCCACAGGCTGACTACACGCTGTGTGAAGAAGAACTTTCTTTTATTAGTTTTAAACCTGCTACCCATTAATTTCATTTGGTGTCCTCTAGTTCTTCTATTCTGGGAACTAATAAATAACTTATTAGTTATCTACTTATTAATAGATCCTCAGGAAACCCCACTGCCAGGAGACTACAAGACTGGAGAGATTTCAGCACCTCTTTGTAATTGGAGAGCGCATCTCCTTAACCTCTCATTGTGTTGACACATGCCTTTTCTTCCAGGAAGAGAGAATCTGACA
>JANRFK010004149.1:112686963-112716145 GCA_030068395.1 Apalone spinifera | reverse complement strand
ACATAACGTCGACAGAACTCAGCAGTTTTGTTGACAGCTGTAAACCTCATTCTATGGGGAATAATGCCTTCTGTCAACAGAGTTCTGTCGACAGAAGACATTATTGTATCTACACTGTCATGTTGACAAAGCAGCATGCTTTGTCGACAGAACTGGATGTAGTCTGGGCGCTCTTTGTCAACAGATGCCTGTAGTCTAGACGTACCCTTAGGTGTCAACTAAGTGGTCATGGACTTATGTATCATAGAATCATAGGGCTGGAAGACACCTCAAGAGGTCATTGAGTCCAACCCCCTGCCAAAAGCAGGACCAATCCCAACTAAATCATCCCAGTCGGGGTTTTGTCAAGTTGAGACTTAAAAACCTCTAGGTTCTTAAGAGTCCACCACTGCTCTAGGTAACCCTTGTAGGACAAGGATTATGTAGATGGGTCACTTATACCCATAAAAGAGAACAATGTCTTCCTTTTGAATAGTCCAGGGTTGTATATGGAAATACAGAATATTATAATAATACATAACAGTAGCCAGCTGTTGATATGTCATTTGACGGTCATTCTTCTTAGATTTTCTGCCAAAATATCAGCAGGTATTGCTTCCCCAGTATTGCATTTTACCCTAGAGAGACTATTTGTTTGAGGCTTATAAATGGGTTAATGAACGATTTGAACTTAATGTAATTAAGTATTGATCTTTTCAATGAAATGTTGTCAATGGAATGAAAACAATAGGGCAGTCTCAGAAAATAATTCAGTGGGTTTCGAATACATTTTGGTAAGTCCTCAGTGAATACTTATGGTAAACACAGCTATTGATGTAGATAATTCCCGCCTGGGGATGGGAATTAAAACCTAACTTGAGCTGGAAGTGTTCTACACAAGTGCAACATGGAAAGACCCTAAGACACTATGAGTTCTGGGTTATAGCTTGTGAAAACAAGGGAGGGGCACAGAAGTAGGCTTCCAACCACAAGCACGTCCCAAGGTTTGCAGCGAGATCTTGTGGATGTTGAGATGTAGTGCATAGTCCTTAGCAGGATGCAATACAGGTATATTATTTTCAGCATATACAAAGGGGAAACAGTCACAGGAGAGAGTGTGTGAGAGAGAGAGAATTGAGCCACACCAATCAACACATCAGGAATTTGGTCAACTCCCTTAATCCCAAAATTCCATTTTGACACAGACTTCACCTACCTAATCCCCTCACCCCAGGGAGAGTTATTCTCTGGGGGGGGTAGTCAAGGGTCATCCAGGAGCGGGTCTCCTCTGCCACTCTGCTCCATCCCAGAATTGCTCCACCAGAGTCCCACTCCGGTGTGCAGCTTTCAGTGATTTCAACTCTGCTTCCAAAAACCCAGCAGATTCAGGGCACTGTGAGTTCAGCTCTGAATTACCAGTAGTCCAAGCAGCCCCCTCTTCAGGGTCAGTTCTAGTGACAGTCGTCACCCACCCAGCCTCATTGTGCATTGAGCTCTGCCCTGGTCTAGTCCACATTACACACTCTTCAGATAGGGAATCAACGCAAGAGTGTCATCATGGATAGAGCCCCTGCTCCTTGGTAAACCACTCAGTTCCAGGACATAACTCACTCCCTTTTGCTGAGCCCAGGATTCGTTACCCAAAGTCAATTTCTCCGAATCTCAAGGAAACCTATAGAAAAGAAGTCTATATTCTGGACTTTGATAACTTAAGTAGATCAGATGGGCAAAATCCTCCTCAAAACCAGAACTTTGCCAGACCTTGGTGAATAGCAAAGCTGCTGACTTGTACGATGTACTGTAGTATTATAAAGTCAGACTTTGTCAACATTTTTCACAGGGAAAATGGGTGGGCAAAGGTGTGAGGATATATGCCATGTCTTATACATCAAGAAACCAACTAGAAGAATAACTAGGAATAGTTTTATATAGAAGCTCTACAGCAAAGCTACAGTGTAGCTTTAAAGATGATACTGTTTTCCTTACTATAATAGTCTAATACTTGAATAGCCTTAAAGTCTTTGTTTGGTGTTGGAATAAAGCACTTCTTTTCCACATGACAATTACCAGTTGTAATTTATTATGCTATTGTTTCTATATACAGACCTTAGTTAGAATATGACTAACTAAATTATATTGCAGAATCATTTGAAAATGTGTTGCATAAACCTTTATGGCAACAAACCAGTTCAACAAAATTTTAAAAAGTTTGAAATTATTTACTTCAAGGTAGCTTTGCCAATTTATATGCATTAAGGATCTGGCCTATATCCTTAAAGTAGTAAATAAATATTTATTTTTTTATTATTTTACAATAATCTCATTTTTATATAGCATTTAATCTAATGTTACAAGATACTCCATGCTATCATATAACTTCTCTCGCCCACCAAAAGTTTGATTTAATTAAAAAGATCCCCAAACTTTAGGTGGACTAGAGCTATTGCTGTCATACCATTTACAAAAATCTGGATTGCTTTGTTGTCCTGGGTTTTATGAATTTATGCAAAGGGCCTTCTCCTCTAAAAGCATTTTAATTTGAGACAAATGCTACACACTTTTTTCCTTGGGTGTCAGATTTTGTAATTGACTAGAACATGCTTGCAGTTACAAAGTCTGCATATTTCAATTTAAAGCAGTTCTCTTGAGGATTGTGCAAAAAAAGTTAGGATCAGATTTGCCAAGCATCTCACAGCTGCTAAGAAGCTATTGCTATGCTATGAAGAAGGTACTAACACAACTATTGTAAAACCATGATGTGCTGCTATAAATCATAAGGAAATTCACCAAATAACTTATCTTAGAAGAAGCAAAGATGTCCTCTAAACAACATGCACACATTTTTCTTATGTGCACAAGCACTACTTTAACAAGTCCCCCATGCATCCATAAACAGAAGCCAAGGAGGTAGTAAAAGAACACACAGTTTGGCATACACTGGGCCAAATTCCATGTTGTGGTCCATTCATGTTGCGGTCTATCTTTACAGGGCAAAACTGAAAACTAGGCACCATACAAGACTGTATCAGAAGACTTAATAAGGTAAATAGTACATTTACTTGTAAATAGTCTTCACTCAGTCTGTATGCTAACCCCAATTGTAGCCAGATGCACTTTATTCTTCATTTTAAAAAAATAGGTTTAATTTCTTCTTTCAATGCAAAATTCCAGCACAGCATTAACTGAGGAGCTGATATTTACCTCTGAAACTTCATCCACTGTGAAAGGTTCAAGTTTTGTTGACCAATTCAATATGTTCGTTTCAACTATAATTATATGAACTGGATGATCCCCTTTTGCAGAAGCCAAAGCTGACTGCAAGAAAAAATGCTCAAATCAAAGAACCAAAAAAATCAAAAAAAGAACCCAACCTACCATGGAAGGACACCAGAAGGGAACTGGAGATGACGACAGTGAAAAGGTAAGAAGTTGAATCCAATACTCTGTGATAAGCAGCAAACATCTACATATGGGATGTCTAAGAAAACAGAAGAGTTGAACCTATGGAAAGCATTCATGAGACTTATGAGCTTCGGTATGTGTGTGTAGGATAGTGGAAGATGGTCAAAATATGCAGAAGTGCCCAGAAACCATTTAAGATCTTCACTGAGATGACGTACACATATCTACAATACTCTCCATTTCCCTATCCTCCCCACCCATCCACAAAAGTATGGACCACTGGAACTGGGGCCACGGTGAGGACAGCCTCATCCTGCTCCAGCTCTGGCCAGAGCAAATGGGGTCAGCCACCCACCACATACCAGGCCGAGTGGAGTCCGCCACACTGGAACCCTGCACTCACCTTCCAGTAGGAAAGTGAGTGTTGCTGTGCACCTTAGAGGGAACTATGGTCACAACCCCTTGCCAAACTCTGCACCCCCTCCTCCAGGCCAGAATCTTCTCCTGCACCCATACTCCTTCGTGCACCCCAGTTACCTGCCCCTGGTCACAACCCCCTCTTCAACCGAACTCCCTCCCAGATCTCACCCCCTCTGCACCCTAACCCCTTACCCCAGCCTCATTTCTGGACCCAACCTCCATCCCAGACCCCGCACCTCCTCCATTAATATCATGGAAGAGTGCAGCCCTTGACCACTTACCAAATTCATGGAGCATCCCCACGTCAAAAATTGCCTACCCCTGGCTTAGGGCCTCGACAGGTATTAACCCGGCCCTGGCCCCATTGTAACAGTCACTGTACAGGCACAAAACTAAAGCCTGGTCTTGACCCAAAGGACTTAGAATCTGTCAAGAGATAACAGACGGGTACAGAGAAACTAGCTCCTGTCTATCACAACCCATTTGTCATTACCAGCATTAGTATCTAAGGGTACATCTAGATTGCAGCACTATTTTGGGGTATGTCCAGTATGCCAAAATAGTGTTTTCTGCATCTTTACAGCATGCCCATTATTTCAAAATGCAGTCAGAATAACGGGCGTGATCTTCTGATGAAACCTTGTTCCACAAAGATTAAGGGACTTGTCAGAATAGCAGTCTATTTTGAAATTTGGCACTGCGTGGATAGCACCAAATTTCAAAATAGACTCTCTCGAAATAATCTTGAAATAAGCTACACAATTTGTGCAGCTCAAATTGTACAGCTTATTTCAAGCTAGTGCTGCAGTGTAGAGTCACCCTTAGTGAGCAATCCAGCTTCCTCTGTGGTAAGTGGTCACGGTTAGGCACAGCTGGAAACCTATTTACCTTGAAATGTTCTAATAGTTAATGCTGAAGCCCTTACAACTGAAGTCCCTTCTCTTTACTGAGTTTTAAAATGCTCACAGCTTAGCGTCACTTGGTAAGTGGCTATTTCTCTCAGGTGCTTCTAGAGTGTGTTGTAAGAAAAGTCCCATCCTCCCAGGAAGCATAGCTTCTAATTTTTATTACTCTCTTTTGATATCTACACATCTCCGTCTAAAAATTAAATGCTGTTTTGTGTGCCATTTCCCTGGCCACCTCCCACGGGGCTCCCAATCAATCACAAACTCTGTGTTTACTCTCTTCTACAAAGAGCAGAGGGAAAGTTCATCATAGCAATTTTCTCTGGGCAAACAAGCGTCATTTTCATTCCACTTCGATTTTTTTACTTGGTCATTGTTTGAGAGATTCCCCATGGGGTTGTGTTGCACATCACTGATTTCTCTCTCATTCCCTGTTGAGATTCCAGAATAAATGAGCAGACGTTGTTACTATGTCCCTCTGTCTCCCCTTCATTGTGTTCCTCCCCCTTTCACATTGGCTGCTACTTTTAGGTATTCACCCTGCTGCCACAAGAACCATCTGGAGCCTGGGAAATACGCTTTTCACTTCCATTAGGAAGGAATGCCCAAGAAAACAAAAATCACCGCTGTTACTACAAGAGAATGGTCATTAACGCAGTTTCAGCAAAATAGCAATTTTCTTGCCCATTTATATTTCACATTTAGCAGAGAAAAGTGCTTCAATAATTCATTTATTTATTTTCTTTTGCACTCACTAGCTTCAAAGGCCCAGCTTGGATTCTTTCTCCCACTCTCCAATAATAATTTCAAATTTTGCTGACACTACAGACTTCTGTTACTGCAAGATTTACCCAAAGAGTTAGTATTATGTGAATACATCATGTTGAGCACATGAAATAGGAGTTGGCTTAAAACTTTCCTCCTTCCCATGCAATAAGTTGAGATTCTCTGCTGTGACAAGAGAGGATGCTACAAAGGAGCTAGTTATGGCTTCCCAAGTCTCAGAGTTGATTTGCACCACTCTAAGTCCCAGTCAAGGTGGCCAGCTAGCAAGTGCGAAAAATATGGATGGAGGATGGGGGGGGTAATAGGTGCTGGGACACTGTGCCCCATATTTTTTATGGAAATATGTTTTTTAATCCGAATGTGTATAGCTTGAATGTAGAACTGGGCAAATAATCTATCATTCTAGAGCCTGTAACTGCCTAGATGTGTATATTCTATTTGTGTGTATGTATCATTCTCGTATGTGAAGTTAGAAATACCAAGTGTAAACCTATTTATTGAACTAGGCCTCCCATTAATGGCCCCGTGCTCGAGACAAGGATCTGTGAATGAACTTTTTTGCAAGCCTAAATGGTGGTTGGTCCCGCAAAGTCATGTGCTCATGTCACCTGCTGCTGGAATCCATCTAGTAGGGGGGTTTTTTTCCCACAAAATAAAGGGACTGAGACAAAGACTTCCTTTTCTGGGGAAATTCTATTTAAGGGATGGGGAGCCAACAATGATTGTTGCAGCTGCCTTCACGGGCTAATCCCTACCTCAGAGGGACAAATGAAAGGACCTGAAAAGAAAACAATTCTAGGGAGGGAAGAAGCTGTTAGACCCAGATCAGGAAAAGAATCAGCTCTGGCCTGAGGAACTTTGCCCAAACTAAGGACTAATGATGATTTGTAACAGTTTATCTTAGTATATTAAACTTAGCTAGCATGTTTTGTTTTTTAGCTTAGTAATTTATTTTGATCTGTCAGCACCTGCAATGACTTAAATGCTTTTTATACTTAATAAAATCGCCTTTGTTTATCATCAAATCCAGTGTAAATAATTATTACTTTGAGGGGACAGCTGGGCATCACTCTTTCATTGATAAAGGGGGCAAGCTTTATGAGCTTCCTCTGTGTAAAACTTTTATACACAGTAAGACAGCGTAATGGGGTGTCACTCACCTCCCGTGAACACCCCCATCTGGCCGAGTGTGTGTGCCTGCACTCTCTCAGGTTTGTCAGTCTCTTCAGATGCAGCCAGTCCCCAAGTTGCGAACACATCGACTTACGACCGTTCGTATTTATGACCAATCTCCTATACAGCCAAAACCCAAGTTACGAATGAAATCCGCACTTATGAATAGCACGGCCGTACGTAAGCGAATGTAATCTGACTTACGAACAGAGCGAGTTACAACCTAACGTTTGGTACATAACTAGTTCATAAGTCGGGGACCGGCTGTACTCAACCCTCCAGCTCAGTCACACCCTCACATGAAATACTCAAAACCCTTTCTGGGGTACACAGTTAACGGGGGCCTATCTTGGTCTGTTCCCCACCAAATGGTGCCTTCAGGGCTTCGCCTCCTGGAAACAGCTTCTTTGCCCTTACCTTAGGCTTAGGGCCTTCTCAGTCTCTTCATAGTCCACCATAGCTCCCCACATGGAGCTCTTCATGGTGCTACTGTTGTTCCCCCAGCCAGCCAGCCAGCCCTGGTCTCCTCTCTTTTATCTCTGGACTGCAAGTGACTGCTTCTGTGCTTTGCAGCTCCTTTTGAAGGCCTTCCTGGACTCTGATTGGCTGGTTCCTGCACAGCCACTCTAGCCTCCCAGAGGACCGGTCTATGGCCCTTTTCTAGGGCAGGATATGGTAGGACCACAAAGCCTCCAGCAGGGGGACCAAGGGCCTGGTCCACTCCATTACAGATGGATTGATTTGGGGTTTTGTTGCCACTGGGGCTGTGCTCCTGGGTGGTGTCAAGTCCCTGTAACTAAGACTTCCCAGAGCTGAGCTGTTATCAATGTCTGTGTTACTCTACTGGGGGGCTGTTACCCCAGATCTGTCTTTGCTAGGGGAAACCAGAGTTTCCAACTCAGCAGGACAGTGTGGTGGGGCACCCGAAAGGGTTAGTAGGCAGGCTTATTGGCAAGAACAGTCCAACAGGTCAGTCTCAAGGGGATATCTGTGACCCAACCAATCACAGGCCTTTCCCTATAGCATCAGGACATCCAGTCAGTCCAGCCCCTGCAGAAGCTATAGCAACTGGGAGGCTTGTAAAAAGGAATTAAGCCAAATAACTGGAAGCAGTAGCAGGCTGATAATATCTGAAAGTGGACGAGCCACCAGTGAGAGGCATTAAAGACACTCCCGTGGCTGGTTGGTTATACTTGTTCATATTATGCAGTGGTCCCTGAATGCCTTCATCTAGTCTTAATTATAATCCCCTCCCACTCATGACCAGCATGAGCCCAGGTGCTGGGTCTCCACAACATGGTTATAAATGTGGTTTTAAGTTCCTTATAACATATTAATCCCAGATTTTACCTTGGCAATCACTGTACACCCAAGGGGCTACTTCTTCCAACAACATAAAATGTGTAGTTACATTGAGATCTAAAAGTGCCTATAGAAACTGTGCGCTAGCTAGACAGCTCCTGAGTCAGGGGAGAAGTTATACCAGGCAAACTATTCTACGTCATGTTTTAAGGTTTGACATTAGCATCAGTGGAGTTATTGCAGGTTTTCATCTTTGCAAGTGAAACCAGAACTTGAGGGGTAGACTCCAAGCAAAGTTTACTGAGAGGGAATTGTGAGCAGGCCACCTTGGGTTTTGAAAGGTCCTGAAGTCTAACGTCCATGGTTTAGCAGAGCCCATCGTAAGGGACTTTTTGTTGGAGGCCTCACTTCTGACGCACCCCTTGACAGCTCCTTCACCAGCAGGATCCTCTGCACCCTGAACCCTTTTGGGAGCCAGGACCTCTTGTCCTTACCTGGGGAAAGGGTCTCCCATCATGTGTCAGGGTCCCCACAGCTACCCTTCCTCGAGACAGCATGTAATTCTTGTGAGCTAGCGTTCCTGCTGCTGCCTGGTAAAGACCTTCCATGGGGCTAAGTCTTCCCTTTCAGAGCCTCTCCCCAAGAGTATTCTGCCTTGATTTCCTCTCCTGGCAAGACCCCTCATCAGGTTCCTCCTGGGCAGGTTTCCTTTTCTGCATCCTGGGAGAGACTGTTCCTCTCCCCCGGAGCCTCTTCTGTAGCCACCCTCCCAACTGGTTTGCAGCTTCCCTTTTATTTAGTGCCTAGTTACTTCATTGCCTAACTAGCAGCCTCCTCCGAATGAACTAGTCCCAAGTGAACCCAAGTTGCCTCATGCCCCCTCATAGAACCTCATGTCAGAGGTAGGCTGGGTCCTTGATCCCTTCAGCAGGACAGCAACCCTCTAACAAGACTTCTCATTCATTATCTGAAGCAGGGTGCCTTTTCCAATGCACCACCACCCAGAATAGGATGAACTTCTCTAATCCAGGACTCTCATGGTTAGGCATGATTTTAGTTAGCCAGATGTCCACTTTTCATGGGTGTGGCCAAGTGTCCTGTAGTCCCATAACATTTCTACAGCCACTAGTCCTAGTTCTCTGTTTTGTGCTGTTATTTAGCTCTGATTTATCCCTAAATGTCTTCTAAGAGCCCAGTAAACAGTGGAACTGAGAGTCATGCTGCTAGACAATATGAATCTCCCATGGTTCTGCAAATTTTCTGTTTCAGCACCGGTCAGGTCCCCAGGATGCTGGATTAGAGAGATTCAACCTGTACAAAAATGTACTGTCAGTATTAATCGTGAGCCCAAATAAATCCTGGGATTTGAACCTATGACTTTCTGGCCCAGAAACAAGATTATTATTGCCAGATTAGATACTAATTCCATAATATGAAATACAATTAATGGTAGCAAAACATTCTGTCCTGTCTATATTTCTTAATACTCCCATTTGCTTTAAATTGTTCTTGAACTAACACAGAAAAATATCAAAAAGCAAAGAGACATGTACAAATAGCAAAGTCACGTGCGTTTTTAAGAGAATGGCTCATCACTCTGTAGGAGTCAGATTTACTAGTATTCAGGTATTAGGAATACCTCTCTATGTATCTTTATTTATTTGATAGTATATTTATTGAAGAAAATCCGTTCCCTAGATTTCATTAAATTAAAATTCATCAATAAGCAAAAACATTTTTTCCTATATGCATTTAGTGTCAGATAAATCACTTCTTAGGAGACAAACTAATATTTATTACTGTTCAGTCTCTTCTCTTGGAGATATATTTAGAGAACTAGTGTCAGTACATCTTAATAAACCTTATATAAGCACACCAACTGGAACTTTCAAATGTAAAATTACTTTGATGTGGAGAGTAGGATTTCTTCTCCTTCCTACTCTCTTCTTTAAACAGTGAATTTGATGCTTGAAAGATATGCTAAAGCAATAGACCGGTGTTCCCAATATTTCCTCAATGGACGTACAGCATAGGCTGTCAAAAACAAGCTTCCCCCACATTACTTCACTGGTGTAACTTAACCGTGGCCTGGAGGGGCATGTCTCTGTACGCACCAATCAATCCAGCAGGGAGGAGATCCATTTAGCACATCTAATATAGATGTGATAAATCAACCGCCAAATTCTCTCTCATCAACTGTGGTGCTCTACCATAACAAGATAGGTAAGCAGAGTCAATAGGAGAGTGGACTCAGATCCCTAGTGTGATGCATGAACCAGGGAAAGTCAGGGGAAGGATCACCTGTCTCGCCTGCTGGCCATATGGAGGAAGCAGGCTCAGACCACACCTATTGGATCAGGCCCGTAAAGGCAAAGTGACTGGGATTGGATCTGGGAAGAAAAAGACTCTCCCATTACCCTAACTCCTGGACTAAAAGTTCTCAGCTGGGAGACCCAGTCTCCTGGCTCCGGTGACTTTTTAAAGTTATTTATTCACATTGGAACAGCTTCAAAAATAGGAATGATTGAGTGATTCCCACATCAGACGATCCCACAGCTCAGTGGTTAGGGCACTCTCTTGAGAGGGGCAGATCCCTGTATAGCCCCCACCCCCAACCTGGCATTGGGGTGGCATAAACCACGCATTGCCTCCCACCCAGCGCAGGTGAACACCCTAACCACTTGTCTACAAGTTACATGAGAGGTCAACCTCCCACCACACCCTTCCAGGTTCCTGGCCAAAACACCACAGGCACGTAGTCCAAAGAGAGGGTGTGCAGCTGAAAATCCCCAGGAGAGGGCAGTCTTCCTACAGCCTGAGTCAAGAGGGGACAGGGCTTGGCACACCTGCCTCACTTTGGCCTGGCAGCTGGCTTTGGTGAATCCCATTCCGAGACCTCTCTCTCCCTCCCCCATTCATTGTCGAAGAAACCTATGCTGTGATTGTCTAAGCATCCCAAGGTTAACATGATGCTGCTCAGTAATTGTCTCAAAAATTCGTGCAGCAAGTGTCAGCAGTATAGCTGCCACCCCGACTTTTTTTGGGACCACGGGATCCAGCATGGTCCCTTTGTCCTGATTCCGAGAGATGCCCTGGCCAGATATTACCACCTCCACGGGCTTCTGCTAATTCCTGAATACTACCTAGGATGAAAGGCTATGACCCTCCTCTGCCTTTCATGTACCCTTTTTAGTCCCATCTCATTTCTTCGCTGTCTAACATTCGCTTTAGCCTTCTGTCTAAGAGTCTGGCTCATCTGTATATGTCACTGTAAGCCTGGTCTCAAAAACAGAGTTAAAAGTAATGTCCTGGACAATGAAGGTACAAATTTGCCAGGTCCTGGTGTGGCTTATAAGACTTTGTGCTGTGCAGGCATTTTCCCAGGAACTAAGACTCAGCCCCAGAGACACAGACTGAATATTCTATTGTTGCAGTTCTTTTCTCTCCGTGGGGAGGGGGGCGGGGGGAAGGCGGCGTAAAGAACAGGACTTTTAATAGTTCCAGCCCTGCTCATCCTAGCTTCCTTCCCTCAGGTGCAACTCAAAAAAAGGACAGTTATTACCATCTAAAAACTATCAAAAGGGTTTTAAAAACATTTTGGTTTAAAGAGAAAGGGCACAGATACAATTCAAATGAAAGCCTTAACTAAAACTTCAAGGGCTTTAACTCTTTGTCCTGCTTTTTTCCCCCCCTTTCCCTTTAATAAATAGCTAAAAAGGATTTTTTTTTGTGGTGTTTGCAGCATGATACTAAGAAGGCTGGAGTGAATGTACACCAAACCCTGAATCTTGTTTAACACTTAAAAAAAAAAAAACCAAAACAAGTAGTCCTGTGGGACCTTAGAGATGCGCATGTGCATGCGTGTGCGTATGAGAGACAGACAGACAGACAGAATCATGGGCTTTCATGGACAAAACCCACTTCAGATGAGATGATCTTGAGTGGAGAAAAAAAAGAGGGGACCCTCAGAATAAGAAAGGAAAGGGAGAAAAAATTACCTGTCAACTGTAGCCCTGGTGGTAATTAGGCTAGTTGAGTGGGCTGAAAGTGTCCCATGGCTTTTGATGTCTATGGGGTGTTGAATGTAAGGAAAGCTGGTGTTATATTTTTTTGTATTGGACAAGGGGCTCACTCATTTAACACTGTTGGCACTTAGGACTCATATTCTATTATCATTCCCACAAAAACAGAGCAGAAATGTGGCTTAGAACCTCCTTTTCCTCTACAGCACCAGTACATTGAGCCTTACATCCAAAACAACAGCCCAGTTTGGTTCTACAACGATCGGGATTTAATTCTTCTCATTTGCATTTAACCCCTGTACCTGTTGGGCACATCTGGGGTATTGAGGGGCACGTGCACATCTCTCTCAAACTGCATAGCAGCTCAAACTCACCTTTCAGTGTTCTCCGGCATCTCTTGATGTATAATCAACCATGGTTTGTCTACTTTTCTTGTTATAGGAGTCCTGTCTAATTATGTGAGGTCAGACTGTTGGAGTATTTTTGAGAGTCTGTAAATCTGCAGTTTTTTCCCCTCCATTCTGATTGTTAAGTTTTGCATGTTTAATGAGGCCAAGGTGATTCATAAGAACGGCCAGACTGGATCAGACCAAAGTTCCATCGAGTCCACTATCCTGTCTGCTGACAATAGCCAATACCAGACGCCCCAGAAGGAAGGAACACAACAGGTAATCCTCACGTGATCCATCCCCTGTAACCCATTTACAGATAAACAGAGGCTAGAGACACCATTCCTACCCATCCTGGCTAATAGCCATGGAGGTTAGGTCCATCAATGAATCTACCTAGCTCTTTTTTGAACCCTGCTAAAGTCCTAGTCTCTACCACATCCTCTGGCAAGGAGTTCCACAGGTTGACTTTGCACTGAGTGAAGAAAAAAATCCTTTTGTTTATTTTAAACCGGCTGCCTATTAATTTCATAAGAACTAGAGGTCACCAAATATTGTGTGAATAAGTAAATAACTTTTCCTTATTCATGTTTTCCACACCAAGTCATGATTTTATAGGCTTCTATCATATCCCCCTTAGTCTCCTCTTTTCTAAGCTGAAAGTATTCAAAAATATTGTGTTATTCCACTCACACACAAACACTATTTTTAGATTTAAAAAATGCATGGGAACTAATTGAAAGCTTCCAGACTAGTGAAAAATTGGCAGTCCCTAATTAAAAATATTGATTGTGTGGTGTGAAAGACATTTCCTAAGACTATAAGCTCAAATGCTGCTTATACCAGCTTGTGTCTGCCTCTAAATGCTGGTCTACTCTCTTAATTAGAGGAGCTCTCCCATGAGTTAGAAACCTGTCCTATTGTTGCTGTGGATTGATGCTCGGTTTGAGGCTGCTAACAATTGGGGTATGGTGTATAGAAGTACATACAATATATTTATTATACAGTCACAGGACTTCTCTGAATATTTTGTCTTACAAAATCCTAAAGGTGGAAACCTAACACAGTCAATCCACTATCTGATAATATGCCTTACATAATTTTACATCCATATAATATTAGTGTCCAAAGTTTCTCAACAGCCCTGTGGCCAGACTGTTCTGAGCATTGTAAAAGATATACTTGAAGACATGATCTCTGTCTTAAAGAGCTTCAACTACACACACACACACACACACACACACACACACACCCCTAAAGGGTCTAGATTCATCCCTGCAGCTTTGATGGTAATACTGAGCTCTTTTCATCCATTAACCTAAAAGGACTTAACCTCCTATTTTACAAATGTGGAAACTGAGGCATGGTGGCAAAATGATTTGCCCAGGGTCATCCATCAAACTTCTGGTGGAGGTTGGACTGGGAGTCAGCAGACCTGGTTCCAATCTATAGGTTTATATGCCAGACCATCCTGCCTTGCTTTAAAACATGGCTAAAATCTTATGGGAACCCTCTTGACATAATTAGATGTCCAGCTGTCTGAGTTATGCGAATTAACTCACTACTAACTGGCCTACCCTCGGTCACCCATGTTGGAGTCTCACCATTTCCTGGCAACCTGAATTGCATCATCATCAGTCACAGCAATACAGGGAGTTAATCTACGCCTAAGCAATCTAAGCTACCACTAACTAGGTTGTTTTCATAGATGCATCCCTTATCGACTAAGCCGCCACCATCTGCTCCAGCCTGCAAACAAACACACATAATTCACATAGCCTACTTCTTTATAATGTAATTGCAATCAGTGATTTAAAAGCATCTATATGTTCTTTATTCAGCACATCTGCTGTGCTTTCATTTGCAAGTGCTTCCAACACAAATCAGAAGCAGCATTTCCTTCCTCAGCCAATCTATATTTATATTAAATCACTATAGCAAACAATAATATTAAAATATTGGGGTGTTTTTTTAACCATAATAAAAGTTTTAAGGCTTTGTCCATGAAAGATCCCTACCCTCATGACCTGCCTAGCATGTGCTGCAGTTTGAGAAAAATAATTTAGTATTTCTTTTTAGTTACAGACAAATTGTTCAGTGATGCAGTTTAGTGCCTCTCAAACTGGATGGTAAGCCATAGTAAAAATCAGTACAAGTTGAACCTCTCTAGTCCAGCACCTTCTGGACCTGACCAGTGCCCAACCAGGAGATCAATTTTGTTTAGCAGCATCTCCAACATTCCCAGTGCTCACGGGACTCTTAGAAGACATTCAGGGCTAAATAACAGCACAGAACACTAAGAGCCAGGACTGGTGGCTCTAAACAAACTTTATGGGGCCACAGGTAACTTGGCCATGATGAGTGGGCATACCACTAACTAAAGTCATGCTGGACTATGGATGTTGCCAGACCAGGGAGTGCCACACTAGAGAGGTTCAGCCTGCATTAAAACACAAAACTCTTTTGCTAGGGGTGCCAACTAAAACTGGGCGGCAAGTCAAGGAACACAGAAATATCAGGGGGACTAGCAGAGTAGATGAATCTGATTCCTTCAATACAGGGGTGAAAGTAGGTACTGGGACTCATCAGTACACAATCTGGAGCAGCCAAGGTCCTTGGCAATGTTGGGCTCTGGTCCCCTGCAAGGGGTGGGGCTGGGGTCCAGACTCCCCCGTCCCCCCAGCCATCCCTTCAAGGCCACCACTACCACGGCAGTCAGGAGCCTGGGGCTACGGCAGGTGGGAGCCCCAGGGCACCGGACGTGATTTAAAGGCGGTACCAACAGTCAGAAGTCCTGGCCCTTTTAAATGGCTGGGACCCAGGTTAGCTGCATCTTTTGCTCCCCTGCTCAATTTTTGAGGAGTAACGTTAGTTCGAACCAAGGGGTTTGGTTCGAACTAATGCATCTCGGCGCACACTTTCACTTTTGAAACAGCTGGCATTCGGAGTAACACGCCAGCAAGATCATGCTATGAAGTGTGGGATATTTAAATCCCATTGACTATTTTGAATGCCTGCATTTGCATCCCTAGTTCAAACTAGGGTGCAAGTGTAGATATACTACGAGAGCAACATTTGGCTCTTAAATCCCAGTCCCAGCGAAGGCTTGCCATGAAGCACAGGAGTGGTCATATCGACTTCTGTGGAATGACTCATGCTTCAAATGAACCCATGCTTGAGTGCTTAGCTGGACAGGAGCCTTAGGGGTTTAAAAGGGTAAGTGAAGTTGAAGACTATAGCAACCTTACAAATACTAGTGGAAGGCAATGTGCAATCAGAGGTAAATTATTAATTCCTCTGGAGCTTAATACAGTGCCTCCAACTTAAACGTCCATCTCCTTAGCACATTAACATTTCATATAGCTCCTGTATAGTGAACATTTTCAGATGCCCTTATGAGAGCAGATAAAAGGTAAGAATTAAGAAGTATGAATAATGGTTACCAGAAGCTCAGCATACCAAATTTATGGTAGGTGAAATGCTTACACTGCTTGTCCTGGTAAATGTACATTTGCCATTTATATTAATAACAATGATTTAACAGAGAGCTCTCAGGATATCAGGATTCCAGTCCAATCCAAAGCTGCCGGATATAGTCAGAACACTAGACAAGAGCCTGCAAGGTAAAGAGAGCCAACCTTGGGAAGCAGCATCACTTGTAACCAAGGGAACTGACGCAGCTCTCTTGGAGCAGAATATAGCTATGGGTGAATAGCTATGAAGATCATGCAGAAGGACACCAGGCCCAAAAAAATTGTGGACAAAAGTAGTATTATTTTACAGATAGAGAACAGAGGAGCAGAAAGAGAAGGGGCTAGATTCTTATACACCCCCAAATAGGCTTCTAACTGCCTCTTTACAAGCCTAAATCCTAAAATCAGAATGCACAAAACCTTATACTCACTCAGCATTTAATTTTTGCAGTAAAAGCATGTGCACAGTAGCGCTTACATCTGCACATTGAGGCTACAGAATGATGTGCAAACTGGGCCAGGATAGACATTCCTTCATCTAACTCACCTTCAGGGCCTGATCCAATAACTGTGCTCAGACCTTGCCTATTGGATCAGCCATCTGCAGGTGACAAGTTCTGCTACCGTGGAAATGTACTTCCTTTCAGCATAAACATTGAAGACCATGTAATTTCTTGACTTGCCAAAGCCATCACTGCCTTTGGAAGATTGATCAAATGATTATGGTATGACCATGTTAAACTTCATATGAAGGTAGCAGTTTATCAGGCAATTGTCATGACTATCTTGCTGCATGGTTTAGAGTCATGAACCATACATCACCGCCACATTTAAAAACTTGATCAGGTCCACATATATTACCTCAGAAAGGTTGCCCATGTGAATTTGTGGAACATAATTCCAAATTTGAAGGTTCTTAAGCTCTGTGGTGTGAGGAGGAGGGAAGCAATGCTTATGGACAAAGAGTTACATTGGATTGGTCACGTTATGAGGCATGATGACACTCAGATACCAGAAAAGATGGTCTTCTACAGATAGCTTGTTTGTGGAAAATGCTCTATTGGTGGTCAGTAAAAGTGTTGTAAAGATATCGTAAAGGCCAACATGAAGTCATGTGACACAGCTCCCGGTGAGATTGTTCTGTTGGCATTCTACTGATCAGGTTATCAAACTCTTTAAGAGTCAACATGTCCAGATATTAGAAAAGTGTAGGATTCAAAGAGTGCACAGCCCCTGCAGATGGTGGCATTTTATGTGAAATCTACACTCAGATTTGCCAGTCGAGGATTGATTTATTCACTCAATGGCATCATACAAGATGAGATCTGTCAACTGATGGTTCAGCAAGGTCCACAAGGTAAGTCAGATCCTGTGTACCAAACTAAGGCAGTGGAGAATCAGGCCCAAAAGGAAACTAATCTTCACAGAACACTAAATTCTTATCACTTTACTATAAATCTAGAGTATTATCTGCCCTGGAATTAGAGCTTTATTGTGAGAACACAGAATTTGGCCACACTAAACCTAGGGGTAATCACTCATCATTTTCAGTGTTAATATAAACTATATTTAAAGTTATTGAACATGTTCATTTGAAGATCTACACGTCATAGCAAATGACGGGTTCCAGCATGGGTTCTAGCTTGTCTAAATTCAGGTATTAACAAATTACTGTTCATCCACGGTTTGACATATGAGAAACAAAGAAACTGTGTTCACTTAGATAACCGAGATACAGACTCAACTGCCAACTAAAACAGAGTCATCTGTGTGGAAGTGGAAATGCATATTGTACCAATGAACTATGTAACTGAAGGAAAGCCAACTCATGCTCAACAAAATAGGGTGTTGATTAAAATCTTGAGGAACACAAGAGGCTGTCTCAGCAAGGAAAGTAGAGGAGATGCCTTTATTAAAAATGAATGACACTACTTAGAATCCTAGGCTTGAAAGATCTCAGGAGGTCATCCTGTCCAGCCCCCTGCTAATAGCAGGACCAATCCCAACTAAATCACCCCAGCCAGGACTTTGTCAAACGGACTTAAAAACCCTCTAGGGATGGAGATTCCACCACCTCCCTAGGTAACCCATTCCAGTGCTTCACCACCCTCCTAGTAAAATAGTTTCTTAATATCCAACCTAGACCTCTCCTCCTGTAACTTGAGAACATTGCTCCCCATTCTGACACCTGTCAACAGCTTCTCTCCATCCTCTTTGGAACCCTCTTCAGTTAGTTGAGTGAGGGGGGATTTGATAGGAACCTTCTTCTCTTCTGTAGACTAAATAAGCCCAAATTCCTCAGCATCTCCTCATAATCCTAAACCCCCTAATAATTTGTGCTGCCCTCTGCTGGACTTTAACCAGTACGTCCACATCCTTTCTATAACAGAGGGGCCCAGAATTGGGCACAATATTCCAGATGTGACCTCACCACTGGCCCTACTAATTCACCACAGTATTTTGTTAGCTTTCTTGACTACAAGGGCACATACTTCAGAATGGTACCAACAGATGATTGAACTGAATGACAGGGAATGAATTACTCAATTGCCCTGTTCCGTTCATTCCCTCTAAAGCACCTGGCATTGGTCACCGTTGAAAAACAAGATACTGGGCTAGCTGGTCAATTGGTCTGACCCAGTATGACTATTCTCATAGGGTATGTCTACACTTGCACTCTAGTTTGAACTAGGGATGCAAATGTAGACATTCAAAAGAGTCAAGGAAGTGAGGAGTTAAATATCCCGCACCTCATTAGCATGATCTCACCGGCGTGTTACTCAGATCAACAGCTGTTTCGAAAGTGAAAATGTGCGCCGGGACGCGTTAGTTCGAACCAAACCCCTTGGTTCGAACTAATGTTACTCAAAAAAAAAATGAAGAGTAACGTTAGTTCGAACCAAGGGGCTTGGTTTGAACTAACGCGTCCCGGCACGCACTTTCACTTTCAAAACAGCTGTTGATCAGAGTAACGCACCGGTGAGATCATGCTAATGAAGCATGGGATATTTAAATCTCTGCTTCATTGACTATTTTGAATGCCTACATTTGCATCCCTAGTTCGAACTAGGGTGCAAGTGTAGACATACCTATATAATGTTCTATATTAGTAAGGCATAAACTGGTATAGAGGCTATGATGCAGGGTTTGAATAGCGTGCAGTAAATAAGGCCAGGAGCCACACAACGAGGAGAAAATATTGACTAGCTGCTCATTAGGTAAGCACAGTTTTTCTTGTATAGTGAATAAAGCAAGGGTTCAGTTTTTAAAAATGTGATCATGTAATTAAGAGTATCATAAGGCATACACACAAGGGAGCCAAATTAAGGCTCTATATACAACCATATTTTTGCCATTTCCCAATTTAGCACTCCTTGACTTTGCAACCTTAGTAATTTATTTTTAATCTCTCTCTTCCTCCCCCCCCCCATCCCCCAATCAAATTACATACAACAATAACTCGCTTCAATTTCAAAATCAATTCTTGAGTAGATGCTACAATAAGATTTTCCTTCAAGGTTCAAAAAGGGTTCTGTCAAGTGTTTTCCCTGACAAGAACTATAATTTGCAATACAGTTAAAGAGGAGATCTTGTGACCCGTTTGAATAGAAGACCATCTAGCATTGTAATTCTGACCAACAATAATCAGAAGCCCTATAGTTCTAGAGAACAAGAAACAGACACACACTAAACTATCTTACCACACACATTTGTCATCTTGTAACAATGAGGAAGATAATCCACAACACCACTTTCTGTATCTAGAGATAACTGGGGAGTAGGACACAGAACTTCTGTTTCCCAAATGAAAGGCAAGTTTCCATATCAATAATTTTTCTTTAATAATTTAAATGGTGGAAAGAGCCAGAACATATCTTCTTCTATAGCTATTGTATTGTCTGTTTGAATCACTTATTTCTTACTTGGCAAATAACTGGAAAGTTACAATTCCAGAGATGTTATTTTTGGGTTGTAACAGTCAATGAAAATTGTGTTTCAGTCAACGGAGCCATCAGCTTGTGCCACACTTACAATAAACAATAAACACACACATACAAATAACAAAGAAATTATATGGTAGAATGGGAAAACATATGCAAATAGCTATTAATTTCAAGGTATATTTAAGAACTAATCCAGGATAATATCACAGTTACTGGCCAAATTTCTCTGCTAGGATACTTATATGAACTTTACCCAAAGTATTTGTCCTATCATAAATGAATTCAAAAAAGATGCAAAGGAAAAATTGTTGATGATCAATTTCTGGCAAAAACCCCACACAAATACACATATTTTTCTCCATGACAGCAAGTTGATATTGACAAAAACGAACCAGCAAATCTCTCAAAAGGAATAGCAGAATAAAATGCTCTCTACTATAAGGAGACATAAGGGGGGTTTGTGCAAAAAGGAAACGTCCACTCTGCTTGTTTTTGTGTAAAAACCTCTTGCACAAAAATGGATCAGAAGAGAATATGCAAGTGACACGAGAAAATGCTAATTCACGCTTCGTCTGCATTGCCTCTTCCAGCAAAAGTCGTAGTGTAGACATAGCCAGAGAGATAGCCATGTCAGTTGGTAACTTTAAAAACAAGTAGCTTGTGGCATCTTAGAGACTAACAAAAATACATATAGTATCATGAGCTTTCATGGGCAAAACCCACTTCTTCAGATGTATGAAGGCATAAGCTTGTGTGGGAGGAGGAGGGGGCGGGAACCACTTCTCACATTAATTGGAGTGCTCCTTAAAAATAATTAAATTCATGAAAGGTTAGAATCCTGAATATACTTAGCAATTTGGCAATTTTTTCCATCTTCTTTCCCCTACAAATCACAGCAAACCAGTCTAATTTGGCTTCTGTTTGCATTAACTCCATCTTTCACCCATTAGAATTGCTCCTAACATCCATGTAAACAAGACCCTTCAGACTTGATTTTCAAATGTTGTTTGCAGGGTGCTTGTAGCCCTGTTGGTTCCAGGATGAGAGTGAGACAAGCTGTGTGAGGTCATATCTTTGAAGAGTTTAGTGAAGCTTGAAAGCTTGTCCCTTCCACCAATAGAAGTTGCTCCAATTGAAGATATTCCCTTCTCTATTTGGTCCCTCAGTTTCCAGTCCTGCACAGTTGTGTTCACAGGAAAGTAGGTCCCATTTGCATATGCAGGAATACACACAGAGGGGATATTTCTATGGTGTTCACTTATCATCTGGTACTTAAAGCAGAACTCCTACAAGCACCTTATTTTATGGCCAGTTCCGATTAGCTGAGCTTCACAATGGCTAACCAGCACTCTGCCCAGCTGTCTTCAAAGCTTAGCCCGGAAAGACACAGTCCCCAATAGCCCAGTGCAAGTGGCTTCCAAGACCAATAGCCATCCTTTGACATATTACTGCACCTGAACTGTGTTTTCAATCCCAGCAATTCATGTGCACATTAATCACGTCGGAGTTTGGGGGCTCGGTTTTCAAAAGTGTTCGGCACCCAGCGGCTCTGGCTGGAACAGTCGCTACTGCTGAGTAGCCACTTTTGAAAACTCGGGCGCTTATTGTTTCAGATGGAATGGTCGTGCTGGCCCATCCCAGACAGCCCTGAGCACCACCTGGAGTGTGGCGCTCTGGTGGCAATTTGAGTGGCTTAGAGTTCCAGCCTGTGCCCCTCCTGCAGTAATGGTGATGGTGGACAGGAACCCGGGGCTCTTCTGAATCGCTGGGCCTCATGGCAACTGCCCTTTTTGTCCCCTGTCAGCTGGCCTGGTTTCAGTAAAATCTTTGTTGTAAACAGTGGGGAAAAAACAGATGGAAGTCTCACCAGTGGAGGAGAGGAGAAAAATCTGGGCGAGCTTCCTCCTGTGGGTTTCTCAAAGTTGTGTCTTATCTAGGTCTGTGGTGTAACAGACTTGCTCACAGGAGTGGTCCCAGGGATGCCAAGTACAGATAACAATCCGGGTAGGCCAGGGACTTCGCTTCTAAGCTCTCCGGGCAAGGAGAGGGCTGTTGTGACATTTGTATGGTCCAAGATTGAGCACATTGTCAGAACACAATAGGCAAGATCTGTTAGGCATCCTTCTGCCCCTTTGCCACACCTGTAGTAACTGAATGGTGGCAAGGAACACAATGTCCAATGGCTACCTGTGATGCCCCAAGCATGAGATTTGAGCTCATCTTCTCAATGCCAGACCATTAATTTGGTCAATTTGTGGGTTGGGAAGAAAAAAAACCCACCAACTCTATCTACTCTGTGAAGTTCAACAGCTTGTCTCTGTCATAGATGGAAGTTGGTCCAATAGAAGATGTTACCACCTCACCCACCTTGTCTCTCCCCCAGCCCTTTGCATTAATTCCTTAATCCTCCTGTCACAGTGACTGGTCTCCAAAGCCTCTAGCTGCTTCCTGCTTTGGGGAATGGTAGGAAATAGAAATACTAAGTGTGGTACAACCTCCCCAGGCTCATCCTGAGAATTCCTGAGGCAACGGCTACAAATCTATAGCGGCAACTGTTGCTAGGCAGTGGCAGCAAAGGGGATGCATCTTTCTGCTGTATCTGCTGCAGCTGACAGCATTTCTGTGAAACTGAGTTTTGGCCAATATGCACTTCAGTCTTCATATTACATTTATGCTATTAGTAACGGTATTAGGTCCTAAGGCTAGGCCCCAGTGGATGGCATGTGTGTTTTCTGCTGCAAACCATTCTAGTAAATTCACAGAAGTCTTGAACACTGAAGGGGAAATGCTGAAGTGACTCGATTACTTTTCTTGCTGTGGGTCCGTCTCTAGCCTCTCGGACAGCTATTTGATTTAAAGCAAGAGGGGTAGCGTGCCATCTGAATCATTAGTTCTCTCCTGTTCCCAAAAGTCCTCCATCACCCTCCCCTCCTTGCACTCTGCCCTTTTCTTCAGTTATTTATTCAATAATTAGGTAACTTTTTAAAGAGAACCAAGTGAAAGTAATATCCACTGCCCTCAATTCGTCCCTCTGTTACAAACATTGAATAACCTTTACCATACCCCTATGTGAGGTGGATTGCAAACCTCTGGCTGATTTGCAAAAACATTCAATATTGCCTTATATATCTTGTAAATGAATTTACATGTATTTACATTCATTTACAAGTTTGACATGCTCAAATTGGGCTTCAATAAAGATATTAACTGGATAACATACTGCAAAGGCTATTTCCCATGTCTTTAATATTTGCATTTACACATCAAAAGCTATGAATGGGACACATCCAGTCTGACTCAATTAGCGTTATAAACATTAGTCCTACAATTGATAAGCTGCTTTTGCTGTTATATATACTCTGGATTCTGTAATTTCTGCTCCAACTCATCTGCTGAAGATGTTTTACCCACAAAAGCTCATATCATATATTTTGGTCTGTAAGGTGCCACAAGACTACTTGTTTATAAAGTTACAGACAAACACAGCTACCCTTCCAGGAGTTAATAATCCAGTTATTATTAGGCATTCATATTGCAGTTATCACTAATATCTAGGCACAAGAACATTATTTAATGTGATACATAGTAACATAGTAACTTGAGATAGAAGGGGTATGCAAGGCCCCAGGAGTAGGTGTCAAATGTTGACAAGACCAATGGATAAAGGTATCAAAAGCTAGTGGAGCATCTGAAGTCAATTTGCCACTTCTTTAGCTATTAAAGTAAAGAATGCAGGGCAGGCATAGAACAGTCACATCAGCTCACACCACTGAGCAATCAAGCTGGAACAGCAGCACAGGTAAAAAGGCCAATGTGCACAAATGTGTATCACATGGCCTCAGAAAGATCCAGATATCTATTCATTCACTAGGGAATCCCTCCCTCCCATGGGCAAAGGACATAAAAACCCTACAGATTTCACAATGGCAAGCATGGAGCACCTAAATGCGCTTACGCAGCTCCATTATCTCCTTCCCACTGGTGTCTCTTAAGCTGTCCACCTATGGAGAAGGATGGCCTATGGCAGGGACATAGGAAAGACACACAATTCCTCTGTAACAGAGGTCGGCACTTACCTCCTGCAGGAGCTGCCGTTTGGATAAGTGTGAGTTCCTGCACTGCCTCAGTCTTAAAGCCTTGTGGCTACTTTGCACATAAGCCTGTGTGACTCAGAGGGCTGTCACAACCCCTTCCAGGGCATGCCTCTAACAGGGGACCATTTTGGTGCCCTCTGCAGCGTGTCCAGTCCAGTCTCTCAATCCATTTCCCTACTCAGTAGGAGAGTGGTCCTCTAGGGCTTCTCCAAGCTCCCCAATCTGAGCTGTCCTTGGTTCTTCCAGCCAGCCACTACTGACCTTCTCCCTTCCAGGTCTGGGCTCCAAGTGAGCTGCTGCTAGTCCTGCAGCCTCTTATATAGTCCCTCCTGGTATATGATTGGCTGATTCATCTATGCCACTCTAGCTGCCTGGATGACTTCTCTATGGCCCTTCTCTGGCCTTAAGGCCTTGCTCTGTTATACCTCCACCCCCAAAACCTGCACAAACCCATGCACACTTCACCCCAAAGTGGAATCCAGACAGAAGTTAATACTGGCCAGGTTAGTCTGTTAAATTTTGTACTGACTGCCCTCATTGCATCTCTTTCCCCAGGCCAAGCCCTTGGGCAGCCCAGCGGAACTAAATGAAGATAATCCAGTGTGAAGGGCATGCAAGGGCACAAGCATTCTGCCTGGATAACTCTGGTCTCCCACACATGCCCACTTTGCACAAGCCAAGTTCCTTCAGGCAAAGCTCGCTGGAGATAGATTCAGGACTGCCTCTGTTTAGCTTTCTGAGTTTACCATATCACGTGGCTCAGGTATGTGATCCTGTTTCAAAATTAAATTGAATCGCCTCATGCATACCAACCTGTTCAAAACATCTAGATATGTATGAAAAAGCACTATATGGCCCAGATCCTCAAAACCCTTATGTGCCTAACTTTAATGACTTATCACTCCCATGGAGAAAATAAGATTACTCGTGTGAGTAAAGTCATTCATGTACATAAATGTTTGTAGGTAGGTTTACCAGGTGGCTTAAAAAAATATACTGGACACACTTGATCTCAGATGGGGGAGTGGGGGACACCGGCCATGAGGGAAGTAGGGTTGGCCGGGAGGATGTGTGTGTGTGGGGGGGGGGGAAATTGGCCGGTGGGAAGCAGGGCTGGTGGGGGGGGGGGAGGCAGCGGGGCTGGCTGGGGGCGGACCAGCCAGTGGGAAGCAGGTCTGGCCGGGAGGGAGTCAGGGGGAGCGGAGCTGGCCGGGGAAGATCAGGAGGGAGAACCGTCTGGTGGTTAGCAGGGCTGGTCGGGAGGAGCGGGGCTGGCTGGGGGAGATTCGGGGAGGGACTGGCTGGGAGGGGATCGGGGGGGAGTGGAGCTGGCTGGGGAGGGGGCGGGGGGAAGAGAGAATCAGCCGGCGGGGAGTGGGACTGACCCAGGTGCATGCAGATCCCGGGGCGCTGCCCGTCCCATGCATGGTCCCGGCGAAGCACGAGCAAGTCTGGCCCCGGGGATTCCCTCCCACCTCGCCCCTCCCCCCCATGTAGTTGCGTACTGCCTGGCTGGTAGACACACTCATGCAGCGTGAGCATATCTACCAACCAGGCAGTTTGTAACTACGTACTGATACTCCCAATAAGAATAAAACTTACTTAATTAGAAAATACTGGATATTTTCTATGTCCGGTATTTTCTTAATTTTTTTCCCCAGACAGAACCCTCAAATACCGGACTGTCCAGTTCAAAACCGGACACTTGGCAATCCTACTTGTAGGATTTAGGTATTATAAATTCACATTTTAAAAGTAGCAAACAGAAGGCTCAAGTGTTTAAAATTTTGCATATGTATAATTCTGAGATACTGGAAAATATAAGTATTTTTTTAAAAAAACATGCAACAGTAATATATAGATAACAAAACCCCACATTTTGATATTGGTTAGGTAAAGCTGCCTTTTTATTAATTATTATTATTATTATTAAACACAAATTTCTGGGCATTTTCACTCAAGATTTTTTTCTAAGTTTTAGTCTGCTGTAAGCTCTCTCTGTGTTAAGCATTTTGAGCACTGTTTTGGGAGAAATTTCAAAATAAGTAAAGGTGTTTCCTGATCTTTGGCATTCTCTTCTGAGACAGGAGTTTTGCTTTTGCTAAACTTAGAGCAGGTTTTGGTGACCAAACTGTTTTTAGTTGATAGTGAAAACCAGGGTAACTGCTGGGGAAAACAGCAGTTTTTCAATCTTTGTTTTGCCAAAGAAAGTAGAAATTTGTCTTTTCTTAGTGTGAAAAGTTGTGTTGTTGATTTGCCACTTCTATTGAGCAGAAACTGAATATACTTATGCTTTCTACAACCTAAAAAGGTAAAAATTACTGTACTTATCTTTTTGTCAATATGACTTGTTTATTAAAGCTAAGCATTCATTAGATGTGTAATGTTTAAGAATAAATAGGAAAAAACAGAATACAGAAAAAAACATTACCTATAACATTTATGACTTTGCAACACATACATTTTACATTAGCTATACGTATACACATGGCTGTATTCCTAGTCATAAGCAAAATATGCTTGAGTCGGCTCATAAAAAAGAAAAGCAATAATATAAAGGAACTAAGTGAGAAAGCAAGAATACGTAGCATCTGAAGTAATCAGTTAATGAAAAACACTGAATAAATGGGAAATTGATCACTAAGTCAATCTTCTATTATTACAACCTTTGCAATGTATAGCAATAACTTCCAGATAAGTATAGTGGGACTAATATATTTTTGAGTTGGAGATATATTATTCTTTCCCTGCTGAGGCCTCTAACGAGTAATAACATTTGTACTACATTTTCTACTGATTTCAGTTCTGGAGATAAATGCAGCTGCATTATGAACAAGCTGAGCTAATATATAAATGACATTTCTTATGTTTCTATTACAGGCACGATTAAATGAAGACCTTGCCAGTGTGTTTGGTGGTCACGTTTGAAAGTCTGAAACCCTGGGTGTAAATCTGCCCCTTTAAATTTGCAGTGAATTCAAAATGGGAAAGGCTATTTTTTTTTCCTATTTTGGCTTAGTCATGAGCACAATCTCATGAGAAAAGTCATCTTGACCCTACATGGTAGAATTTGTCATGGTAGCAGATCTTGTAATGGTTTCAAGATTTTCAGGCTGAAACTTAAAAGACCTCCTAAATTGTAGGTACTATCAGGTCCAAACATAATGCAACAAAAAAGAATCTGAACTTTTGCCTAAAACGCGTATGGATCCTTTGGCTTTACCCCTACTTTTTCTACCACTGAAATATTGAACAGTTTTAAAGCAGGATTTTCCAAGTGAAATTCCCTAACTCTGTTACTACTGATGTAAATAAGAGGCAGACCAACTGATGTAAATAAGAGCAATACTCAGCAGGACCAACGAGTATTGCTGAAAATTGACCCTTATGGTACATACACAAATACTATACATCTGATCTTTCCTCCAGTGGAGGGAAAGAGTATAGACCTCCTGTTGACCGTCACAAACATTGCCCAGTGTGGAAAGCATGACAAAGGACTAGAATTACCACAAGAAGAATAGAAGCAGCAGCAGCAGCGATCTTCCGTCTCCTAAGGAAGAGGCACAAAATTATGACACTACTTGGTCCATTTCCGGTGTGGCAAAGCTCTAGCTGTGCCCGTGGTCCTACACTTCTGGTGGATAGTGTTCAACCTCGGAGGCTCACTGTGTGCCACCTCACGGCCTCTTTCTCTTTACTACAGGCAGAGTTCACAGCCTACTGAGCCATACTCATCACAGCCTACTCCAGAATAAGGAGGGTGAAATGCCTCAATAGTTCTGGTCTCCCTATCCAGGGACAGACTCTGTAGTGGGGTGAGGAGGGTTGGGGGGAACCTGGGACCACCCACTACTCTGGGTTCCAGCGCAGGGACCGTAAGGCAGCGGCAACAGATGGTATTTGTTCTACTCCCCGTCTGGCAACTACTTCCCTGGGCCACTTCCCCAAACGATCCCTCCCAGAACTTTTCCTCTGGTACCTGATCCTCCAATGCTCTCTTCCTTCCTTGTAGCTCCCAGCTCTCACCCAAACGCCTCTCACTCACAGCACTTTCACACCTTCCTTCCGCCCTGCATGCCTCTCAACTAACAGAAGAGGAGCCCTTTTAAACTAGTCTTAACTGGTTCTTGATTGGCCCCAGGTGTTCTGATTAGCTTGACTCCCTTTGCTCCGGAAGGCTCCGAATTAGCTCCAAATCTTCTAACTGGCTTGATTGTCCAGACTGCTTCTGGAAAGTTCCTGCCAGTTCTAGGCCAGCTCCTGTCAGTTTACCCAGGGAACAGAGACCTACTTAATCTAGGACTTACATACTATCCTTCTAGAACTCTCTTCTATCCCTCTGACCTGACCCTGTCACACCGGATACATAAACTTGAGTAGCCATGGCAAGCTACTTGTTTCATTTCACTAAGTGAGGAGAGGCAGGCCAGGTCCACACTACAGGGGAAGGTCAGCTTAATTCCAGCTACGTAACAAACATAGCTGAGTCGATGTACCTTAAGCTGAGCTCCAGCGCCATCCTCACAGTGGCAGCTAGACAGGATAAATGCTCCCATTGACTTATTTTACTCTTTGGGAGGCGTGGCAGTACCAGCGTCGATGGGGGGGGAGGGCTCCCTTCGCCTTCGATTTAGTGGGTCTTTAATATACCCGCTAAATCCAATGCCAGAAGATTGATCTCTTCAGCGTTGATTCCTGCAAGTGGAGACATAGCCTTAGGTTGGACTAATACTTTGGTCTGGTATAGCCTTGTCACCGGATATTCACCTATTATTCGTCTTAGGTCTCCAGTGTAAAAGCTTTGCAGTCAACTCAGAGGAACCACACTTAACCAACTGTGTCTCTTTAGTAAGCTGCACTGACTTAACAGTATGAAGAAACCATTGCCAGTGATGAATCAAGTTAGCCCATTGAATGGAGTCTTATGTATTAGCTTTACTGAACGTCACTGCATTCTTCAGTTCACTCACTCACTGCAGTTGCCACAAGATCTTAAAAGAGTGAAGTAACCACGTACATTCACCCAGTTGTTAAAACTGTCCTCGTCACACAGCTCAGAATCTACAGGAAAGCAGCGGCTTTTCAGCATCCCATTTGGCAAATTCCATTTAGAAAGACGAACCATACATCTTTATGCTTACCCAGCGGGAGGGATCTAAAGGATCACGAGGGCCCATGTGCCTTTAAAAGAATGAAAGCCCTTTTATGTTTCAATGTTACTAAGCTCAAGGGTACATCTACACTAGCCCCCTAGTTCGAACTAAGGAGGCTAATGAGGGCGACCGAAATT
>JANRFK010004149.1:112660558-112686863 GCA_030068395.1 Apalone spinifera | reverse complement strand
TGGTGGAGTCTGTTCGTGCCACTACAGGGGTGCAGGAGACGGGGAAACCCGAACACATCATCACAGGGGTTTATCTCAGAATCCTGCCTCTCTGCCGTGTATAGACAAGGGCAGTTACTTTGGGCTAGTCAGTTTCCAAAATGGTGACTGGCCGGGAATATGCTAATCAAGAATGGGATATTTAAATCCTGTGCTTCATTAGCAATTTTGGTTGCCTTCATTAGCCTCCCTAGTTTGAACTAGGGGGCTAGTGTAGATGTACCCAAGGGGACAAATTCATTCCTGTTTTGATGACATTGAATGTGGGTTGGCTGTCTATGGTAGATGGGGGGACTTGAGCCTAGACCTCTGTCTCTGGGTACCTTGCCTACTGTGTCACTGGAGTGGCCCCTGGTGTCCCCGCATTTTGGGCCTCCCTTGTCTGTCCTATGTCCCCAGGGTGCCAGCTCTGTCAGTTGGGAATGTGGGTTGGCTATCCCCAGGGGGTAAGGGGCTTGAGCCCTGGACCTCTGGCTCTGGAGGTGGGTACCTTACCCATGTGCCACTGGTGAAGCCCCCAACCTCCCTACATTCTGGACCCCCCCTTAACCGTCCTTTGTTCCAACTTGTAACAACTGTTTTTTACGGTTGGCCTGCATTTCCCAGTAAATGCATAAATACAATTTTGGCTCGGGTCAAAATTGGTTGGGGGGGGGAGGGGAAGAAGGAAAATTGGGAAAAATTCATTTTGGATTGAACAAAAATCTTTGGTTTCAGGCATTTTAAACTAATTTTTTTTTAAAGGAGAGAGAGAGAAAGGCTAGATACACAAAATCAAAGAGGATGTGGTGTGTCTGCTCCATATCTACTATTGCTGTGGTCAAGACACTTAGTGGATGTGCCAATACCCAGATTTGAATCCTGTCTCTGGAGCAAGACCCTGAATCCATGTTCCCAGGGAATACCATAACAGCCAGGCTACTAGTTATGTTGGAATGGGATTCCTCCCACTCTCTCCTACTTTGAATTATTTGCACAACTATCATTGAAACGGGCAGAAAGGCACCTATTTGTCCCTGGTACATAATGCATTTATACATGCACACTTCTGTATAGATGATATAACTGCATCTCATTTCGCTGATTGTTTTGTAAGTAACGAAATGGCCCCAAACAACAATACGCTGATTTCAGAACAGTGTTCCGCACTTGTTTGGCTAAAAGAGTCTAGACTCTTTCCTTTTGCGAAGACATTTTAATAGCTCTGTCTATTGGAAGATAATGGAAAAAATCAAACTGTTTGTCTAACAAAAGCTCAATTAAAACCCGAATCCTATAGGGAGATAATAACCTCACAATCTAGGAGCCCTGAAATTAAAATTTGCTTTACCTGTAATTACATTTTCCATCATTTGTGGAGTTCTTCTGCTGAAAAGAATTTTTACACAATCACCTTCCTAATAGCTGCCACAGAATCAATGTAAGCATTCATACCGAGAAATTAGTTTAAATTCCTGCTATTTTTAAAGTTTTCATTCTGATTTCAACTCCAAAGATTCTTGAAGTAAAATTCTCTTTTCTTTGCTTCTAATCAGTAACCATTAGCAGTAGGATAGCAGCAATTACAGGCTACAGCTAAGACCAGGAGCTCATAGTTCTAAGACCTTTTCGGAAAACATTGAAGGTACTCAGCTTGCTCCCATCCCCTTGGTACAGCTGAGCCTCACACAATCTTGAATTCATTTAGTGTCACAACACTCTTGGAGGTAGGGCAATGCTATTATTACCCTTTTCAGACTGGGGAACTAAGGCACCAAGAGACTCAAGTGACTTGTCACATGGGAAGGTTTTGGTAGGGCCAAAAACTAAGTTAACATCTTGTTAGTCCCTGTGCGAGGCCTTCACCATAAGACCATCTGTCATCCTTAATATCTCTGTCCAGATCCTTGTACGTTTAGCTCCAACCTAGATTCTACAGCACAGCTAGCTTATAATGCAACCTCCCATAAGCCCACAACTGCTAGGTCAATTGAAAAGGATGGCTCATTTACTGTTATTGAATCTTTGTCACTGGAATACACCACACTGCAATCTAACTCTTGGTCACAAATAATGCTGTGCATCTTTCTGTTGAGTGAAATCCTTTCCAGGAGCCTTTTTTTCCCCTGGTTTATTGTAGCATCTCAGTCTATGAGCACACCATAATGCATCAAAATAATCAAGATTAGTAGGACAAGCCTTGGAATTCCTGCAGAAATGTAACAAATTTAAAGAGGCCTCGCTAGAAGTCACTAAATAAAAAGAGAAAAGTTACTCTTACTCCTTAACTACATTGGGTACATTGTACTCCATCCTTGCACAAATACGAGTGAAAGAAATGGTCCAGCTTATTATAACAAGCAAATAAATATGCCACTTTTCCCAAAATTCAGAAGAATTCTCCAGCAGTAACTTTGTGTGTTGTGTGACCCTGCAAACATTCCCTGATGGCAGACCCCTATGTAGCAGAAAAGACACGGTAACTTCACAAGAGTGTGGGCTAGATAGGGACCAAGTGTGTAACCCCCCAAGCACAGTTCTGCTCTGAGCAAGGACGAATAGCAGAATGAGGCTGGAGATTTGCTGCCGCATGCATCGTCCCTTCCCTTCAACCTGCATGAGGGTGCCCCAGAAGTGCTCTGTTAACATTACTTTTGCCACTATGTGATGCCAGCTCTGGCCTCTGCATGGGAGGCCAACCCCAACTCCACTAACTGCAACCCCGATACAGCTGGTCCCTATTTATAATAGCTCACATTCCATGGTTAGTTACATCAAAACGATGTCACAGATTTTAACCTAGCTGCATAGGTGTAACCAAAGGTCTTTTTTTTTTTTAACCTCTAAGCTGTTTTCTTACAAGATTCCACCATTTGAAAGAGTTGTAAGGAGGGTCAATGTCTAACCTTGACATGAGGGAGCCCACAACCATAAAGAATTGCAGAGAAAAGTAAAGATTGAGAAGCCTCGATAGCTGGCTTTTTGGACAACAGCTGGCTGCAAACTGCACTGGATTCTTATACTGCAGTTTGTGAAGTTCTAATACTCCGATATCCTCTGGCACTCTGAGAATCTCAAACTCACTGGTTCTAGGAGCATAATCAAAGCTTAAACCTCTTCTGCAATCTCAAAAGCAAATTCTTACCACTATCATGTGCCACATGCACCTACCTCTCTTCCCCCTCAAGGCTGTGCACACACACACAGTTCTTAAATGGAAACCCATTAATTCAGTGTATGAAGACATCCTGTCCTGGAAACTCCCAGAGATTTCAAATTAGAAGCAGGAGGAGTGGTCGTAGATAGCAACTGTGACTGGTTGGTTGTAGTAGTTCGGGTTTTTTTGAACAATAGGCTTATTTACTTAGTGGTATCCCACTTCAAATTCTCCCAACCTTTCCCAACAGACACATTGGACTGAAGCCAGAAACGTGGAAGCAACGAAAGAAAACAAACTTAGTATGGAGCAAATCAAATAAATATCTGCACTGGGCCACCCCATGAGAATTCTCCGTATGTTCACAGGACACAGGCATCATTAGCGTCATAGGCCCTTTCCATGGAGCCTTGTGCTGTCCTTGGTTTTCTTCTCTAGACTAGGGATGTTAAATATTGGTTAATTGAATAGTCAATTAACCTCGTAAATTCTTATCGGTTAGTCGATTACTCTATAGTTCCCAGGAGTGGGGCTGGCAGCCAGTGCACTCTGGCCCCACTCTTGGGGAGTTTCCTGGCACCCTGTGCTGCTGCCTCTCTGTCAGAGGCAGCAGCACAGGGTGCCAGGCAGGTGCTGGTCCACAAGCGGGGGGCTAGTTTAAAAACCAGTTCCCCCTTGCCTGCCATCCCAGTGCGAGCCAGAACTGAGCCAAGCTGCCTGCTGCCTGCTTGGCTCCTAACGCACTTTAAATGCAGAGCCACAGCAGGAGTAGGTCCTGGACCTGGAGTGAGCTAGGATTTGCCAGGCTGCTAGCCAGTTTGCTAAAAAATGTACTGGTGGAAGTGGGGGAGAAATGCATGTAGTCTATAGCATTAACCTATAAGCTTTTGCTAATCAGTTAATTGGCTACACTATTACATCCCTACTCTAGAAGCAGATACTCCCATTGTGAATGTGATATATACCAGGAGCCTAGTTAGCTTTTCTGAGGTTTTTACAAATCTAAAAATGGGGCACAGAGTGATACATATGGCTTTTTTTGATAATAGTAATACCTCAATTAGGAAAAATAACTTTAATCAGCAAAGAAAACATGTGTGTATTATGGACCATGTAAACAATACTTATAAAAGATTAAAATAGCAGCACTGTGTACAAAACTATTTTCTCTCAAGTCAGAAAGCTTCTGCCACTAGGTATCTGCCCATTGACAATAACTGCAAATACAAGTCACCTTTACAATAGGTCTTAGATATGTCACAGAATTGATGCCTTTGGACCATTTATCAGATAAATAGAAGTGGGACTTGTTTCCTATGTCTTTAGGAGGGAAGGCAGTGTTGGAAAAAAAAAACAATTCACAAAAGGGCATCTGGGCTATATTTTTATAGCCACTGAAGGCCTCAAAGACAGACTGCATGTTTAAAATAGTCCAGTCACTTTAATGAAATGCCCCATGGCATCATATTTATAGTTGGCAGACAGTCTTTTTATATCTATCTATATGGAGTAAAAGCTGATTTTAAAAAGAACTGGGGCATTCAGATAAGGGATGGATTTTGCTCTCAACTCCCATGATGATACTTATGGCTGAGCTCTTTTCCAAAAATCTCATTGAGGTGTTTTCAGAATTCTGGCCCATTTCCCAAAGAAAGTGCAGGGAAGTGCGCACACAGAACTCTGCCAATTGTTCCTCCAATCGATCCTCGATATTCTCTAGTACCTCACCCCTTCCAGTGAGAAATCCCTTCTCTCTCATGTTCCCCTGGCAAGAATTTCTGCTCTAGCAGGATCAGGCAGCACAAGATAAATGACTAACTAAGATGTCAAGGCATTAAAAAAAAAAAGAAAAAAAAAAAGCTTTCTAGCCCCCAATGTGCAATTAAGGTAGGAAACAAATACAGCAGCACCTACATGAAAGCATAGCTGCTCAAGGATAGACTCATGAAAGAATTTGATTCTCCACCAGACTAAACATACTAAAATGCAGACAGGCAAACCTGAGTTTTATCCATTTGAGCCCTCAAACTGGATCAACTGGAAATCCATGCTACCTGTAGGCTTGTGTCACACCTGACTCCCCTCAGGACTTGGGCCCGATGCGCATGCTAGCATGGTAGAGTTCAGAGCCTAAGAGGCACTTCCCCCAGAATATCACTATTGCAGCCAATCAACCCTACGGCTTTGGATGATTGAGGCAACACCTCCACGACTTCTGAGAGGGAATGAAGGAGGCTCAATGAATACACTGCAGCTCAGTATACTTATACTAGCACTAGGGCCCATTAGTTACACACCACGCATGTTCCCATTAGCCTTCTCTGGGTGCAGACAACCTGGCCCACAGCAGCCCATGCAGTTTCACACAAAGAGAAAAGCAGCGAACATGAGAGATATATTGGTCTATCTTCTGATGCACCTATTGCTCTCAGTCTTGCTATTCTAAATGCCTTTGAACTTGTACCAATAGATATTGCTGCACATGTCTCAGCAACAGGGCATAAGCCATCTGAGTATCACCACATGATCATCTATTTGAATGCCCCCAAAGATCACCAAAAGCTACTTTGTATTCTGAAACCTTCACAGTGAATTTGACACATTGAAGTCCATGGGGACTAATGGATGCTCAGATCTTTAAAAACAAAACAACAACAACAACAAAAAACCACACAATCTGGACAATTTTCAGGTGCCTAGAGATGAATATAGGAACACAACTTTAGGCTTCAAAGTGTTTTGTTTTTTGGGTTTTTGTTTTTAAAGACTGACTTACATCACCTAAGGTCTTTGGAAATTGTGACTGTATTATGTCCAATGCCTTTTTATTACAGATTAAAAAGGGTTGACTTTTAATCTTATGTCTCCATTACTAGTCATGTCATGTCTCAGATATTGCTATGAGGGTATGATATGCAATGGGCTATATTTTCAGCTCGTATGGGACAGGGCCACCGATAGGGATGTCAAAGGGGGAAGCTCTCCTGGGGTTCAGAGATTTATAAGGCCGGGGCTACCGCTGCCATAGCTGCAGCCAACGCTCCAGGTCCTACTAAAATAGTTGCGTGAACCCCTAGTTGTGCCGCCAGAAGAATTACAGGGGGAGGTTAGCTGCCAGCCTGCTCCTTCTGCCTGAGGCCCCGCCCCTTCCAGGAGAGTCCAGAGCCAGGCCCCCCAGATCTCTCCCAAGAACTCGGTACTTCTGTCCTCGGTGCTGGATGTGCCAGTTTACACCAACTGAGAACATGGCTCTGCATGTTATATGTGGTATAGCACCATGATATTATAGCTGGGTCGCATGCAGTAGTGAGGGCATTGTTGTTCTGTGTTTTCTGCGAGGTCTTCAGTGTGGCTTTGGAAGTAATATAGTTTTGGGATTTGTCATGTACACTAGAAGTGTGGCAATGTATTTCTATTACATTGGGTGTGACTCGTGAGCTGTTCTGTGGTAGGAATAAAGTCTAACCAATTACTATGGCAGCAAGGACATACTCTAGGGCTACGTCTACATTGGCGCGCTTTTGCGCCAAAGCTATGCAAATGAGGCTTAGCGTTAGAATATCGCTGAGCCTCATTTGCATAACTAATGATCCGCCATTTTCGCGGACCAGGCTCTTGCGCAAGACAGGGCTGTCTACACTGGCCCGTCTTGCGCAAGAAAAACCCTTTTGCGCAAAGCCCTTATGACGATCATTTTCGGGCATAAGGGCTTTGCGCAAAAGGGTTTTTCTTGCACAAGACGGGCCAGTGTAGACAGCCCCGTCTTGCGCAAGAGCCTGGTCCGCGAAAATGGCGGATCATTAGTTATGCAAATGAGGCTCAGCGATATTCTAACGCTAAGCCTCATTTGCATAGCTTTGGCGCAAAAGCGTGCCAATGTAGACGTAGCCTAGATGTTCAGATGCCATGATAATGGGAAGCACGTAAGAAACTAGATATGCAAGCATTGCATACTGTGTTTCGGATTCTGTGACGCTATCAGTAAATCGTTTATTTGCCTTATACCTCTTGTTTCTATTAATGTGCTTTTCCCTGTGGTCTTGTGTGAAGCAATTTGTGGGTGGTCTGGAGGATTCATGAATCAGGCAAGTGAACAGATGCTAACATCCCATGCGGTATAGTCACCACATCATATTCTTATATTAGCCATCTTGATTTAATTGTGAAATTTGGAAAGGAGCGCTCAGTGGGAAGATACTACAAGGGTAGAGACATATATTAAGAAATCAGAGATGCCAAATGTGGGCAACGAGAAATCCACTTAACCTTGTTTAGTGACACCTGAAAATTATTTTGAGGTTTTACCTACGTACTATTTAGTACCAAGAAATCTGAACTCCTCCCCCGGCCCTTGTGCTCCAAAAAGCAGTCTGAACTGTCTGAAGCAAGCAGCAGTAACTGGAACAAAGGTGAATTGCTACTAAAAGCTCACCTTTGTTATTTAGCCAGAGAGCCGTTTCAGCACCATCCTCACTGCACAAGAAAGAAGAGATGCTGATCTATCAAGGAGGATATTTTTTTAATGAATTTTATTCTTCCTAAAAGCCCAAACTGTGGTTGGTCTAAGAAAGCCATGTGGACACCTAATGGTATGTCTACACAGCACAGCACAAATTGTGAGGCTTATTTTGAGGTTATTTCAAAATAGCTTATTTCAAAATTTAGCACTGTCTATACAGCACCAAATTTTGAAATAAAATGCTATTCCAACAAGTCCTTTAACCCTCGTGGAATGAGGGCAACAGGGGGGCTGGAACATTGTACCTGTTTTTTCAAAATATATTTTGAAATAACAGGTGTGTTTAAAGATGTGGAATTGCTATTTCAGGATACTTCCGGTATCCTGAAATAGCCCCACTGTCTAGACACAGCCTAAGATGCCTGCTGGAAACATGTAAAACTGAACAGAAGGAAAAATTGGGCCCAAGATAGAAGGCTGATTAGCTTGTGAAACAAATTTTTAGAACAACTGTTTAGGGTAAGAATTTGCATGCAACAAGTTTCTTAGTGGATTAGGATTAGCTGGCGCGCGCTTTGTTTATTTGGTTTGATCTGACTGTTTTCACTCACAATCACTTAAATCCTACATTTCATACTTAATAAAACACTTCTGTTTATTATCAAGCCCAGTATAAATAACTGTTACCTGGGGTGGAAGCAACCTCTGTGCATCTCTCTCGGTGATAAAAGGAGTTGACCTTATGAACTTTCTCTATGTAAGTTAGAGATGAATTTATTTGGAGTTTTGGTCCCTTTTGGGGGCTAGTTTCCTGTGTGCTGCTGAGCCCTTATAGCTGAGCCCTTCCAGAGCTGAGCTGGTTCAGTGTTTGCATCGTTCTGCAGGGGGGCGGTTACCGCAACTTTGTGCCTCGGCTGCAGGAGACTGGAGTTTCTGGCCCAGCAGGACAGGGTGGTCAGGAGCCCCAGAGAGCAGGAAGGTGGGCATCAGCGGCATGGTCAGCATCCCAGGGGGCAACCTAAAAGGGACTTCTGTGATCCAGCCCATCACAGCATTAACAGAGACATAGCGTGAAAGTCATGGGAGGAGACTGTACCGCCCCACTCGGTACTAGTTAGCCTTCAGCTGGAGTATTGTGGCCAAAATTGACCACCAATGTATAAAAAAAGATGTAGAGAAACTGGAAAGGATGCAGAGGTGAATAACAAAGAGCGATGGAAGGCAAGCATGTGATCAAAGGCTGAAAGAATGGAATACATTTAGTTTGGAAAACAGGAGATGAAGGCAGGGGGAGGATCTGATAGTTTCAGGACACTGGAAAGGCTGCCTTAAACATAAAAATCAAGAAAAGTTGTTCCGTTGTCACTGAGGCGAGGACAAAAGGCAATGAGTTTAAAGTCTCTCCTAGCGGACGTAGATTAAATCACAGGGAACAAAGCCTAAGAGTAAGAACAGTAGGCCAATGGAACACACAGCCTCGGGGGACTGTGGAAGCTCCTTCACTGGAGATTAGCAAAAGGCAGCTGGACAGCCGTCTGTCTGGGATGTCTTGGAATCCTGCATCCTGGTGGAGGATTAGACTAGAGCAGGGGTTTTTCAAACTAGGGGCTATGACCCAGTCAGGAATGTCAGGCCCTGGGCCTCAGTGCTACAGGGCAATGGGGGTTCCTAAGGCAGCTCCCTGCCTGTCCTGGCACTGCAGATTATGCTGTGCCCCAGAGGCAGTCAGCAGCAGGCTCGGCAACTAGGTGAGGACAGGGGGCAGGATCATACAAGGCTCCATGCATTGTTCCTGCCTGGAGCACTAGCTCCGCACTCCGATTGGCTGGGAACCCGCTGCTGGCTGCTTCATGGGCACAGCATGGTCTGCAGTGCCAGGAGAGGCAGAAAGCTAGCTTAGTCCCCATCACTGCACAATGACCAGGAGCAGCTCAAGCTAAGTCCCTCCTGTCCCAGCCCTGATTGCCATAAAGCCAGAGCCCCTCCCATGCCCCAAAGCTCTTATCCTCAGCCCCATCCCGGAGCCTACACTCTAGTCAAATTCTGTTGGTTCACAGACCTCAACAATTTTCTTCAGCTGGGTCATGAGAAAAAAAAAGTTTGAAAATCGCTGAATTAGAGGACCCTGGCAGTCCCTTCTAACTCTGTGCTTCAAAGGCACAAAATTGAAGTGACTTGTGCCACAGACCTTGGACATCTAGGACTCAACCCAGTGTCTCCTGAGTTCCCGTCTATTGATATACAGACACAAGATTTTACCTTTGGCACCTCTGCTAAGAATTCCAGATATGGTTGTTGTGATGGTGGGTTTGTGGCTGTGAATACTTCTGCATGCAGTAGTTGATGGAAAGCACAAGTTATTTTACATTGCCCAGCCCACAGATCTTCAAAAGCGTTTCTACAGCTTGGGGACATAGGTCAAATAGTGACAAAACAAAATGAAGTGTCATTAAATGTAATTGAGAGAAAGTCTATCAGAAGGCAAAATATGTATCGAGTTGCTACTTTTGCAAACAAGTACAGACGGCAAAAAGGTTAAGTGGCCCAGGTGTAAGTTATTGACATCTTGAAAGTAGGAGCTTACTGTACAAGGGCAACAAAGTGAAATGAATAATAGTTCCTCTTTCCAGATATTGATATTACATTTGGGACAACGTACTACACAACAGCTGAAACAAAGAAGTGGGGCGGTCACATAAGACCCCTTGCAGGGCTTTCCTGGGGTGCTGACAAGGCCACTCACACTCACCTTCCTGCTCTCTGGGGCTTCTCACTGCTCTGTGCTGCTGGGCCAGTTCCCCTGTCTCCCCCAGCCAAGGCACCGAGCTGAGATCACTCCGCCCTCCCCCTTCAGATCCAAGGACAATGAAGTTTGGGGCCCAGCTTCCTGGGATACCACTCTCCAAATGGGATCAGAACCCCAAGTAAATTATTAGATAAGCCCCCTTTAACAATAAAGGGGGAAACATACACACTGATTCCCCCCCACCAAAGTAACAATTATTTTCTATCAAGCCCAGTGTAAATAAAAGTGATTTTATTAAGTACAAGCAGTAAGATTTAAGTGGTTATAAGTGAGAACAGGCAGAGCTATGTAGATTACAAACTTAAAGTAACAGAAAAGGCTTAGCTAATTCTAACACTGAAACCTCAGTACAAACTTATTACAAACTCATTACAAAACTTGCCCTACAAACTGTTCCTTTCCCAGCTAAGCCTTCAAAACCGGGGAAATCACTTCTTCGCTGGGGTCTTTGGTTCATTCCCTTGGGTACGCCCCACCAACCAACCAAAGACCAAACCTGCTAGCTTCTTATTGTTTTAAAGATTCCCTTTGGGTGAGAATTCTGTTTCTACACTCCATCTTTCCTATTGGGGTGCACATGTGACGTCCTCAGCCCAACCACTGCTACGACTTAACAAAAGTCTATGGCTATGTCTACACTGGTGGCTCCTTGCACAAGAACTTCTTGTGCAAGGAGTCCTGCGCAAGAACACATCCCCACTGCCATGTGTGAGACGTGCTTTTGCACAAGAGCGCCCATGGCAGTGTGGATGTGCAGCAGGGATTCTTGCACAATAAAACGCTGTAGTTAAAATGGCTTACTTGCGCAAGAGAGCGTCCACACTTGTGCTTCTTGCACAAGAGCGACACTCTTTTCTTACAAGTGGAAGCTGTCTTGGCAAGAGCTCTTGCACAAGAGAGTCTTGCACTTGTAAGAAAAGAGCGCAGCTCTTGTGCAAGAAGCCGTCTCTTACCACGCTCTACTGTAAATCTCCTTGCGCAGGAGTGGGTGGGCAGCGTGGCTGCACTGCGGATTATTGCGCAAGAACGGCCGTTCTTGCGCAAGAAGCCGCGAGTGTAGACATAGCCTATGTGTATAAGATTGCCCAGACTTTGGAAACAGCCTTGATGGCTTTCCATTTACGCATTTAAAAACAAAAAGCATTTCATACTCCACATGTCTAGCTTTACACACAAGAATGATACATGTACTAAAATCAGATATACGGATCCAGCGGATTAGGACATGAAGATTGATAGGTTACATGAGATCATTTGTCCAAAGCATCTTTGAATTATGCATATTTGTGTCCCCAAAACCATTTCATAAAGCATGGGGGGGCGGGGGTCTGTCACAGTCGTCTTTTTGTTTGCACCTCTCACTCCATAAAATGTCCATGCAATTATAGTAGGAGCATAAGTTTAGCCTGAACAAACCTAAGGGCATGGTCAAACACCATATGTAAAGAGGACAGTGAGAAACTAAATCCAGGCCAGGAAAGGGAAAAATATTGCTTAAAAATCTGTGGCTACTGCTCTATTACGTATGTGAATGTTACAAAGAGATGAAGTAAGTGTCTGAATGAGGTACACGCAGTCGTATGAAGGGAATAGATCAATATAATAAATGATTGAAGGGTATAAGACCAAGCTAAAGTTAACAGATTCAGCTCACACTGGTGTTACGTCAAGTAGCATGCACTGGGAACTGCACATTTTAAACCAGGCAAAAAACAGCTTCTGTTCCTCGTGTGAGAGAGGGGGGCCATTAAAGAGCCACTGATGCTCAAAATGGGGCTGGGAAGACAAAATGGCCTTGAGGAAGTTCAATTCTAGGGACAGTAAGTTCCATCTAATGACAGAGTTAATGCCTTTCCCCTGGTCAAATCTTTGGGGGAAGAGTTACTAGCGCTCTACCTCTCCGCAGCATTAAATCTGGTAATAGAAGTGCAGGGGAAGAGAGGTATAATGGACAACTCATTGCACTCACTTTACTAGATTTTGCTCTTTACTAGTTTAAAAGAAGATGCAGCCTCTGTCTGAAAATTAGTTTCAGAGGGGTATCCATGGTAGTCTGTTTTAGAGAAAAAAAAAAAAAAAAACCTTAGACACTAACAAATTTACTTGGGCATAAGCTTTCATGGGCAGAAGCTCACTTCATCAGATGCCAAAAAAAACCCTTGTTAATCTTTAAGGTGCTTCAGGGCTCTGTTATTTTTTTTTGTCTGAAATTTGTTCCCCCTCTGGCAGGGAGATGGATTATGCGATTCCATAGGTCATCTCCTATCTCTAACTTCAATAATTTACAATGGATTGAGCCCTCAAGTTTTTCCCCAAAATTCATTAGAGCAGACCGCAATCAATGTATCCAACAAAAAGCAGTGGAACAACTTAAACTGAATGCATCAAGCATGCTCAGAAAAAGCAATGACGGTTATAATTTTGTTTGCAGTAGACGCAGGTGGCTCCGAGACAGAAAATGGACAGTTTAGGGTAATTTCAAAATAATCAAAAGGTTCAAATAAGTGTAAGAGATTATTATAATGAGTCACGTCAGCGATGCTGAGAGTATACAAGCTTCTACCGGCTAATTGGAACCAACAAATTTACAATGTCTCAGCCTCCTTAAAATAAAAAATGATTGCAGCTAGATTTTACTCCAAAACCCAGACTTTTTCCTGGGAGTCCATCATCAGAAATAAATGCTGAACACCCCACTGTACTGCCAGCCCCCACTACCACCAGGACTGCGCTCCCCACCTCCAGCCCAGCCTTTGAACCTGGCCAGCCAGGGCTCTCTAGTTCAGAAATATCTGTGGTCCTGTCGGGACAGAGAGTCCTGGATTTTAGAGGTTCAACCTGTATTCATAAATGAGCGTATAAGTTAAATGTATCCCTTAAAACACACACACACGTGTACACACACTAGAAGTAGGATCTGGTCCCTAATGTGGCAATCAGAAAAGTTGTGCTCTCATTTATCCTAGATGTGTAGAAATTTGAAGGGGGAAAAATACCCACCAAAACATGACATCTATTTCTCCTGCTGTTTCAGGATTCTTCTCCACTGAACATTCTAGTGTGCTTGTCCAGTCCAAACTCTCAATCAACAGGGCTTTTACTACTTTCCTTCAGAAGACTAGTATAGATGAAAAAAAATCAAAAAGTTTGCAGGATGAGGAGATGGGGTAATGCGTGACTGAATTCAGCATTTTCCATTTCAATGCTTACTGCAATATGTACTGCAGAAGTCTGCCCTGCATGTACAAAGTACACTCTGAAAGGTTGACAGAAGTACCATCTGGCCCTAATTAAACCAGAAGACCAAAAACTGCAAGGTTCATTCATAACACGAAAGTCTCTAGGCCCTCTGTTCCTGCTGTGAAATGAGACTGCTTCTGTCATGAGGAAGTGGGATTTCTCCCTCTCTCAGTGGAAAATGCTAGCACAGCTACTTTGCAACCAACCGTGGGCATTCTAGAACTCCCCAAACGAAAACAAAAGAGTCCGTTTCCCCCCTGTACAAGCCAGAGCAGTTATAATCCAAGAACAAAAACCCCTACGTGAATTCTGAGCACATGTGCAATCACTGCTACATTTAGCAACTGACAACATTTAGAATATCTCAGCACAGATTCCCATTTAGGGAGGATAATTAAATGCCCAGCTCTCCTTTCCTGTTTTAAAAGCTGCCTATTGGATTTTTCAGAAAGAATACACAATTCAACAGTGGAACAAGCAAGACTAAAGAGTTTTAACACAGGATTGCTTTTCCAGCCGAAGTTGATTAACTATATTTACGATCTCCATAAGGGTTTTTTTGAACGTCAGACACTCAGTAATAGTAAGCTGAGATGTTTAGTACTTGTACATGTATTTATAACAATTCAGGTTCTGAACTGTAATGAAGTACGTCCCACTCACTCCCAAGGACATGGGAACATTTTTTGTCCAATCCTCTGTTTGTAATGTAATGGGTAAGGAATGTAATGATGTATTCTTATTCATTTCTGCTTGTGTTAGCCACATACCTTCTACGAGGGGTACACTGTCCCAGATGGTGGCACTGAAATCACTTAAAAACGGCCATACTAGGTCAGACCAAAGGTCCATCTAGCCCAGTATCCTGTCTGCCAACAGTGGCCAGTACTAGGTGCACCAGAGGGGGTGGAACGAAGACAATGATCAAGCAATTTGTCTCCTGCCATCCTACTCCACCCTTTGACAAACAGAGGCCAGGGGCACCATTCCTTACCCCCTGGCTGATAGCCTTTTATGGACCTAACCTCCATGAATTTATCCAGCTCTTTTTAAAACTCTGTTATAGTCCTAACCTTCACAGCCTCCTCTGGCAAGGAGTTCCACAGGTTGACTGTGCGCTGTGTGAAGAAGAACTTTCTTTTATTAGTTTTAAACCTGCTACCCATTAATTTCATTTGGTGTCCTCTAGTTCTTCTATTATGGGAACAAGTAAATAACTTTTCTTTATTCACCCTCTCCACACCACTCATGATTTTATATACCTCTATCATATCCCCCCTCAGTCTCCTCTTTTCTAAACTGAAAAGTCCCAGTCGCTTTAACCTCTCCTCATATGGGACCCGTTCCAAACCCCTAATCATTTTAGTTGTTTTCTGAATCTTTTCTAATGCCAAAATATCTTTTTTGAGGTGAGGAGACCACATCTGAACGCAGTATTCAAGATGTGGGTGTACTATAGTTTTATATAGGGGAAGTAAGATATTCTCCGTCTTATTTTCTATCCCTTTTTTAATAATTCCTAACATCCTATTTGCTTTTTTGACTGCTGCTGCACACTGTGTGGACATTTTCAGAGAACTATCCACAATAACTCCAAGATCTTTTCCGATTAGTTGTAGCTAAATTTGCCCCCATCATATTGCATGTATAGTTGGTGTTATTTTTTCCAATGTGCATTACTTTACACTTATCCACATTCAATTTCATTTCCAATTTTGTTGCCCAATCACTCAGTTTGGTGAGATCTTTTTGAAGTTCTTCACAGTCTGCTTTGGTCTTGACTATCTTGAACAATTTAGTACCGTCCACAAACTTTGCCACTTCACTGCTCACCCCTTTCTATAGATCGTTTCTGAATAAGTGAAATAGGATTGGTTCTAGGACTGACCCTTGGGGAACACCACTAGTTACACCTCTCCATTCTGAAAATTTACCATTTATTCCTAGCCTTTGTTTCCTGTCTTTTAACCAGTTCTCAATCCATGAAAGGATCTTCCCTCTTATCCCAGGACAACCTAATTTACACAAGAGCCTTTGTTGAGGGACCTTGTCAGAGGCTTTCTGGAAATCCAAGTATACTATGACTACTGGATCCCCTTGTCCACGTTTGTTAACCCCTTCAAAAAACTAATAGATTAGTAAGACATGATTTCCTTTACAGAAACCATGTTGTCTTTTGCCCAACAAATTATGTTCTTCTACATGTCTGACAATTTTATTCTTTACTATTGTTTCAACTAATTTGCCCGGTACAGACATTAGACTTACTGGCCTGTAATTGCCAGGGTCACCTCTAGAGCTCTTTTTAAATATTCACATTATTTTAATTATCTTCCAGTTCTTGGGTACAGAAGCTGATTTAAAGGATAGGTTACAAGCCAGAGTTAATAGTTCCGCAATTTCACAATTGAATTCTTTCAGAACCTTTGGATGAATGCCATCTGGTCCTGGTAATTTGTTACTGTTAAGTTTTTCTATTTGTTCCAAAAGCTCCTCTAATGACACTTCAATCTGGGACTGTTCCTCAGATTCATCACCCACAAAGGATGCTGCAGGTTTGGTAATCTCCCTAACAGCCTCAGCCGTGAAGACTGAAGCAAAGATATCATTTAGTTTCTCCGCAATGGCTTGATCATCCTTGATTGCTCCTTTTGTATCTTGATCATCCAGGGGCCCCACTGTTTTTTTAGCAGGCTTCCTGCTTCTAGTGTACTTAAAAAAAATTGCTATTATATTTTGAGTTTTTGGCTAGCTGTTCCTCAAAATCTTTTTTGGCTTTTCTTATTACATTTTTACACTTAATTTGGCAGAGTTTATGTCCCTTTCTATTTACCTCACTAGGACTGGACTTCTGCTTTTTAAAAGACGCCTTTTTATCTCTCACTGCTTCTTTTACATGATTGTTACGCCATGTACAGTATCTAAGGGAAACTTCCATTCGTATCTCATTCTCCCAGCCCCTAGACCTTGTGTATTGTTAGTGTGACTGTGTTGTCATGTTAACGTCTATGACTGGGATCCTAGGGAAGCCAACTGAGGTTATTCAATTAGGGATGACATGCAAAGAATGGAGTAAACAACCTCTAAAGCTAGTGGTTATGCCAATAAGTAGATTTAGCGAGCGAGCACAAAACAGTTTCTATAATACCTTATGGCAGTGTTTCCCAAATGATGTTCCACAGCACCCCGGAGTTCACCCATCAATCCTTATGGGTTAGGCTTTCCCAGCATGAAACTTTAAGCATAATTGAGATTTAAAAAAGGTTTTGAACCCAAGAATCTTTTATACATTGTTTTAGCATCCACTTGACCATGCAGTCTAGGGTAAATAATAGGCTTTTGATGTAACCTTTTGTTTTCCAAATATCACCTGTAAATATAACATAGGGCAATTTATTCAGGAGGCAGTCTATCACAAACATCAAAGATAAATAGACAATGACTTGATTTCACTCAAGGTTCATTTAAATGTTAATATTTCCTTTTGTTCTCTGGATGAATAGCTGTAGTGACAGGCAGGAACTGTCTGTTTACATTGTTAAAACAATAAGGAGCCACAATTAGCGTTTCCGTAAACACACATAAATAGTATTAATTCTAACAATGAAGTTCTAGTCTATCATGTATGTTGCTTTCTAACATACCCCTACAGGTAGATTCTGGGTCATTTAGACTGCAGGATGCTTAACTCTTTCTGGCCATGTGCCATACTTGGTATAAGATTTGCTGCAATTATATAACCAAAACTGTTTACAGTCTTATTTTAATCAGATATCACCACAATACTGTTGGCCCATTTGTTCCATTAATACAACACATCTTTAAAAAAAAAAAAAAAACCACACACACACCTAGGCTCCAATTCTTGGTGTTGTGCACTTGAAAATCCAGCCTTGAGATTTTTTGAAAATATGGTTCTTATCCCTGGCTGTATAAGAACTTGAATTAATGAAGACTTCAACGGTTTCTAAAGAAGGCTTTGTGTGTGCACCAGAAGTGAGAGCCTCATTTTCATATACACTACAGAGTTTTACATCACATCACAATAGTGTAAATAAAACTCAGACTATTTGCATCTCAAGAGAGAACCCAGATTTATAAAATTTTCTTACAGAAAAAACATTGACATCATAGATACAGCCTTTCATTCCAAAAAGACTCCAAAGCACTTTACACACTGTTCAACAAACTGTACTTCTCTCTTCCCTGAAATGCCGCCTCCCTGCGTGTTGGGATGGGTCAGGTAGTTAACTCTACACAGCAACTTCACAGAGCCGCTTTAGAAAATAAATGAAGGAAAACAGCATATCCATTTGGAGCTACAAGGGGAATTGAGGGATGCGGAATAGAGACAGCCAGACAATTTCTAATATAAGGCCAGATCCTTAGCTGACGTTCATCAGCATCAATAGAGCTGGTCAGGAAAAAAAAACCTCATAGCTGGCAAGGGAAGGATTCTGAAGCACACACATGCAAAATGAACATATAAAAATATTATCTTTGTAATGACAGCCCTGTAAATACAAACCCATTGCGTTATCTAACAAGACACACCACACCGAATGTGGAGAAAGACCACACCAAACATATCTTCAGTGATAATCCACATGGCTGTTGAAGCTCACTATAATTGTGGAATTGAAAGAGTCATCGCTGAACTAACAAACATCCAGGAACTACACATGAAAAATGCTGATCAACAACGGGGTACAAAGGTAGAAATAATTTAACAGTTCAATGCATAGCTACAGATTTACTCTCTCGGTATTTTCCTGTCATGATTTATTGTGGTAGCCTGTGACGGGGTGGAACAAGTCCTGAAGCCCCCTCCTGGAAGCTTATGGCTCCATCACACCTCACCCCAGAAAAGAGCCATAAAGTCGTAGAGTGGTTGTGGAGGAACCAGTCAATCAGGGGCCAGGAAGGCCTACAAAAGGAGCTGCAAAGTACAGCAGTAGGCAGTTGCAGGGCAGATCTCAAGGAGGGGAGACCAGGGTGACTGGCTAGCTGAGGGAGTAAGAGCATGAGGGAGAGTTCTGAGTCGATTATAGCTCTCCACAATGTTGAGATTGGTGAACTGAGATAAAGCCCTAAGGCATGGGCAAGGTAACTGTCTCCAGGAGTGGAAGCCCTGGAGTCACCATTCTCATCCAGAGTGGGGAGACAGATTCAGAGGCCAAATCCAGAGGGCACCAAGATGGGCCCTGTTAAAGGTGTATCCCAGAAGGGGTTTTGAGTGTGTAGCGGGTTCAACTCACTTTCAGCACAGCTTCTTCTCTCAGGGTGGCTTTGGGGAAGTAACTGGCTGCTCCAACACACCCCCTTTGGGTGTGGTGTCTCCAGGGCACTGCTCTTCGGCAGTGACCACTCCGGTCTTCGTCCGCTCCTCCTTCCGGGGGGAGTCATTGTTCTTCCTTCAATCCAGGGTCTCCCCTACTCCCCAGGACCCCCAGTTTGTCTTCCCAGGAACACACAATTCCTCAGCTCCCTCCAGGCCTCAGTGGCCCACTGACAGTCCCTCTCTAGCCCTGTCTCAGGGAAGGCTGCAGTCTCTCCCAGCCATTCCTCCCTGGCCAAAAGCATGCCTCTGCCTGCCCGGTTGCCTCCTGCAACCCTGCCTTGTGGTCTTATGGCCTAGGGCTTCCCTGGCTCGAACTCCCCCAGCCTACCACAGCTGCCTCCTTGCAGCCCTGGGTCTCGGGCCGGGTAGCCTGGGTTTGCTAGGCTGAAGCCTCTCTCACTGCAAGCAGGTCTCTCTCCTCCTCCCAGGAGCTGCTCTTAGTGTCTCCAGCTGGGCCCTCCTTATTTGTCTCAGCCCCTTAAAGGGCCAGTGCAGGGCAATGCCCTGCCACAAGTGATTCATACCTGCATGACTTGTGGCTGTGTGACTCGGCCCAAGGGCTGAGTAACCGAAATGGCGGACAAACTCAGGCGAGTGCAGGCACATGCACTCAGCCAAATGGGGGTGCCCACAGGAGTTGAGCCCTTTTGTGATAAAACTCCTCTCTGGCAGTGAAGAGCAAAGGGATAAGAAATGTAGGCCCTATTTAGCTAAATACTTACACATGTGCTCACATTTGATCAGAGGAGTACTCCTAGTGACTTTAATAGGAACTTTTCACCCATGTAAAGTCAAGTCCAAACAGAAGGATTGCCAGGTGTCCAGTATCCTACCGGACAGTCCAGTATTTGAGCCTTCTGCCCGGTAAAAAAATAAATCAGACAATACCGGACATGTGCAGTGTCCAGTATTCTCTGATTTTTCCAGCTGGGCACAGGACAGAAGCTTCATGTGGGCAGCCCTGCCCCTGCCAGGCTTCTGCACAATCACAGGCTCCCAGCGGTGTTCGCGGTCCCACCTCCCAACCTGGGAGTCCCAGCTGGGAGGCTGGGTTGCGATCTCTGCTCATCCCGTGTTCCTTTTTTTATTTTTTTTGCTTGACCAGAAAATACCGGGTGTCCATCTGGCAACCCTACAAGTGGGTTTGCTGAATTAGGGCCATGTGCATTTGTTTTCTTATTTTTTTAAAACCACCCTTCATAAGCATTTGGCAGGCAAACATCTGTTAGGGTTAACAAATTAATTTGATGGTACTTTTTTCTATTCTGCACACAAAGTATAGTCTTCAGGAGCAAAGTATAATCTGAAGAAGGAAGAGAAGGTGACAACATTATAGGGAGCACCCAAGCGTTCTCCTCCCCCAGGAAAAATGTTTTGAAAATATTGACACCTAGTGCAATCTGAGCCAGTCTAGAGGAAAATCTGCTCTTTAGAATTATTTGTTAATTATTTATTATTATTACTGAGCTGCAGAAAAATTATTTCTAGCAAGGATGGTTTAACCATCTTCTTATAAATGCAAGGCCCCTCTATTTAAAACAAGCGGTATATACACAAACAAATATTTTTGTCACGCACTGAAAAGGACTGAAGTTGTTGGATGGTACAGCTATTTGTAAGCTCTCATATGCTTTAGAAGTGGAATTGATTCACAAAATATGATTCACAAAATATGCTCTTTGATTTTTCTCCTGTTCCTATCATTTGCTCATCAAGGAAAGAGTATAATTCAACTATTAAAGTTGGTATTGAGGTCAGACGTGAATGAGTATGGTGTTTTCTCAATAAAATTACTTTTCCATTGATTTTTAGTCCCTTAAAAAGATTAATTGTACAGAAATTTAAATCTAAGTTAGTTTTAGGTTTCTAAATATCAACAAAAATTGTATAAAATATAATATTTCAACTACATGAAACTTTAAGCTTAAGAAAGCACATTGTATGATTTTAGGAATTAATCCAAACCTGATAACTCCCCTCATATTGGCACAGCATTCTGCTATAAACTGCCATCTGACATCAATTAAAAAAAAATCTCAGAAAGAGCCACTTTATTTCAAGCATTGAACAAGAAGCCTTACTAGAATGAAGGAATTTGTTATCTGTAAAGCTGCTTTTTGAGTTTCTTCATGTTAGAAGCTTTCCCTGTTGCTGTCAAAGAATAAAATGTGCAAACCGTAACTGCATAAAGAACAAGTACTGGGTGAACCTCTCTAGTCCGGCACTCTTAGAACCTGCCCAGTACCAAAGCAGAGAATTCGCCAGACCATGGGAGGTCAACATAGTCAAGCAGCATTACCAATGCTTCTACTGCCTGCTGGGCTCCTAGAAGACATATAGGAGTAAATTAGAGCTAAATAACAGCACAGAACATGAGAGCTAGGACTGGGGACTGTAAACAAACTTTATGGGACTGCAGGAAACTTGGCCACACCTTGATAAGTAGACATCTGGTGAACTAAAAATCACACCATATCCCAGATGTTGCTGGACCAAAGAGGTTCAACCTGCAGCAGGCAGAGTGATTGCTGACAGTACTGAACAGATCAGAACAGCAGACTCAACAGTCCGAAAGAGTCTTCATTTGATTCTACTTATGAAGCCCATTGGATTTCCATGATTTGTGGCAATTTACACAAGCTGAGGTCTGCTCCCTTGGCGCAGTCTAGTTTCCAGCACTCAGATGCCCACATCACCCAGACTAAACAGGACTAATTTGCATCATTTTTGTCATCACAGTGGAAGCCAAGACTGAGTGGGGCTGACAGACTAAACTTTCTTCTCAACTACAAAGGTGATCTCCATCACTCGTGGTTGGGAAGCTGTGGGGAAAACATGAAATGTTGACATAGCTCTAACAGTGCTCTTCATTTCTCTGGACAGATAACATGACAGTTTTCATGAACCCTATATTCACTTAAAACCAAGAGGCTAAGACAGGAGAAAGTCCCACATGGCTAGACCACGACAAGGACATTACTCCTCCTGAGCAGATGTTGGGGGAAACAGAGCATCTTACAAGAGAGGATTAATGTCTGCTATGTAATGTGCGTCTGGATGCTTCTCATAACATCACCAAGGGTGGTACAAGAAATCAGAGTAGGAAAAAAAGTAGTAATAGACATACTAGTATAAATTGGACTAGAACAATTTTCTTTTTGGTTTGCCATGTTTTCTTCATTCTTTTCTACAATCCCCATAAACACACACAATCCCTTTGCTTAAGGTAGGTATTTTGTAATCTGAGTTATTTGAGAGAGGTAAACAGTACCTAGCTGGCAACTGGAGATATTAAAACTAGCAAAACAGCCAGGCCCACTTTCTTTATGAAGTGTGGGCTATAAAGGAAGCAAGTATGAATCACTGTCAAGGACTAATGTTTGAGTGCCATGAAGCCACTGGTCAATATTCCCATTTGATGGACAGCCATGAATACACTGAGTGATTTTTGTCTCCGGGATATCTTGTCAAAAGTGAGTGAGAAACCAACTGCATCCTGATTGCAGGGGGGTGGGGTGGGCGGAGAAGGGAGAGCGCAGCATGAATTATGATGCATTTGCAGTTGTCACAGTAAAGCATCAGAAAGCCTGTTGATATATAGACCTGACACACAGCAGTTTGCATTCAGACAGCAAATGTCATGACCAGGGCTCAGCGAGGGATACATGTGGTTATCTTCATGACAGATCTTCTGTACCTACAGCCTGAAAACTGTCACTACTTCCAATCAATTCCTCTATGTAAAGGTTCGTGGTCTCTAAAGAAATCTTTCTTTTGGCTGCTCTTACGGTTGGAGTACCACTAACGCACATATGTTAAAAAAATGATCTCAAACCACTAAGATTATAAAGAGAAAGAGGCGTCAGGGGTTTAAATATATTTAGGTGCTTGATGTTTCAGACAGACACAGAAAAGGATTTTTCAAAAGCACCTCCCTTGCATGGATTTCCCCGGCACCAATGGACTTTTGAATAGCTGAGCTTAGGTACCTATCTGCATCTTTAGGCATCTAAATATATTTAAGAATCTGGCCCAAAACCATTAAAAGAGTGGAGCTACAACAGTATCATATGCTTTTCCTTAGTTTTTCTAATATCAGGGTGAATTCATTACTTGGGGTATTGGTTTTGAGTGAAATAAAGAAAGCTGACCAGAATTCTAGACATATCACTGTAACAGCACTTCAGCAAGAGTTCATGAAGATATTAGAAGTCTTCCCTGATTAGTCTAAAGGTCAACACATATGGTTCCAGAAAAAGCCTAGTTAGTAAATTATTATTACAGGGTATGTATGACATCACCACAGGATAAAATATGGAGCCTAGTGAGCACATGCATTATATCTCTGAAAGCATTTCATATATTTTTACTGACGTAAGCACACATCTTTTTTTCATTACTTTTAGTTAAATTTTAGAAAGCCAATGTTTTATGTAAATCAGAAGTGAGATTACTTGAATGGTTTACAGCAGCGGTGGGGAACCTTTTTTGGGTTGGGGGCCACTGACCCACAGAAAAAAAAATCAGTAGGGGGCCAAACACAAGTGAGGAGAAAAAAACCCTCGCTGACATGGCCCCTGACTGAGAAAAAGAAAGACACCCCTGACATTCCCCTCACACACCAGAGCCTGTGAGGGAGGGGGAGTAGCCTAGTAGATTTGTGTGCTCCAGCCCCATGGAGGGGTAGGGGGTGAGCTGGAGCACCAGTGAGACTAGAGGTGTCCCTCAGCCTCGGGGGCCACATCCAGGCAAGCCAGGGACCATATCTGGTCCCGCACCCTTGGTTTAAAAATTAACCCTCAGACCCATATAAAAAATAAACATCAAGGTTTTGACATCAGTATTTCACATGAGAAAAGAAAGAAAAAACCACAGAGCAGAAGCCTTAGTCTCCCAGACTGAAATAAGTCAGCGTTTAAAATTAGTTTATTAAAAATAGTTTGAACTACATCACCTTCCCTTGTTAATTAACAGTAAAGGAATATAAGAGGTGAGGCTGTAACAGAGGTAAGTCACTTCAGTGAAATATGTTAGTGGTGCTGGGAGAATAAAACGTGTCATCGGGAAAGCAGAGAACTCTCACTCAATCATTCATTTCAGATATACTCCTCTTTAGTGGGGAATGCAGTGATCTATTCAAAAGGGCTAGGAGGTTAATCAAAAAGGGGCATTGCTAGTACAAACTACTACTAAGTCAAGATTTTTTATCCTGAAAGTGATTTAAACAGAGTGACAAACTCTTGCAGAATAAGAATAATTGATGCGGATTTCTGTACAGCCCCTACATGGATGGCCAGATGAGGGCATTTTCACCTGTTTTACTACCAAAACTCCCAAATCATGCTTCACTTTTCATAGAATCATAGAACACTAGGACTGGAAGGGACCTCGAGAGGTTATTGAGTCCAGCCCCCTGCCCCCCATGGCAGGACCAAATACTGTCTAGACCATCCCTGCTAGACATTTATTCAACCTACTCTTAAATATCTCCAGAGATGGGGATTCCACAACCTCCCGGGACAATTTATTCCAGGGTTTGTCTACCCTGACAGTTAGGAACTTTTTCCTAATGTCCAACCTAAACCTCCCTTGCTGCAGTTTAAGCCCATTGCTTCTTGTTCTAGCCTCAGTGGGCAAGATGAACAAGTTTTCTCCCTCCTTCTTATGACACCCTTTCAGATACCTGAAAATATCATTTCAATAGAAAAAAATCACTTAGACTCTTATTGGAGATACACCACTTTGGCAAATTTGCACATTTTCCTCGGACTGTCAAAATGACAAGAGGTAAGGGGCAGACATCACCATGAATATACTCAAAAACAATTTTGTGTGTACATTCGTGTGTACAGAAGATATGCCTAGTCTTATACAGCACTTTACATCAGTGGAGCCAAATGCTTTATGAAGGAGGTCAGTACCATTTTATAGATGAGGCAATGAGGAATAGAGTGACATACCTGAGGTCAATCAGCTGGCCAGTGGTAAAACTAAACCCAAACAACTGCACTGGGACTCAGGGACCCTGCTGCTTGACCACACTAAATATGGTGTTTCCTTTTACTTTGCATATTTCTGGCATCAGCAAAACAAGTACAAATGTCAGTGTTCAGCCCAGACCCAGAGCTCATTGAAGTCAATGGGTGCCTGAGTGTAAATGGTATGTAAGCATGTATTTTTTTTTCCAAAATACAAGAGGAGAACATCACATTTTTAGGGAGGCATGCTAGTGAAGTGAAGGGCATGTCACGTCTGTTTCTTTGGATCAATGTGGCCTAGTCAGTGCCATGTTCACACACTCTTCCATCCTGGCACATGAAAATCCAGGACATGAAAGTAGTCCAGGTTATTCTATGAATGTAAAACAAGTATGTGTCACCTCCACAAACCCTAGGAACCGTAAGCTGTTGTCATCCCCCTGTGTGTTCTCCTTCCATTGAGGGGAGCTAGTCCTACGACCCTTCGGTCATGAGGAGACGGAGTAGGACTTGGACTAGCCATCTGTGTAGTCCATTTAGAACACCCTCTACAGACTGTCTGGACCTTGGGAGCATGTACTTAGAACCAAACTGGACTGCACAGTCATTTACTCCTCCTTTGGAGCAACTGGACAAGGAGCGGTCGAAGTCTTCACCCTGTCATTCCTCTATTCTCTGGCCAGTACAGCTGAGCCAGCATGCGTGGCTGGTAATGTATGGCTGGAGAAAGGTTAAGCATCACTCCTCCCCGCCTCCCAGGGAGGAAGAGAGGATCTGGGATGGAATTTTACCTCCCAGAATACAGTTCCTGCCTTGGGTTGCTCATCGGGTGGTGCCGTTATGCTGTGCCAAACTCCTGACTGCCATTTGGGCCCAGGCCTAAGTTCTAGGCCTTAATAGGGAGTTTGGGGACATACCGATGCAGGGTTAGATTCAAACCCTTGTCCCTGGAATCCCATTTTCCGAGCAAGTGTTGCAGGCCCTGTGCTCAATCCCCTTCCCTTTAACATGAAAAAAAGGGAAACCCAGCCACTTCCTAGCGCTCTTGCGGCTGCATCCTACCTTGAGCAATTAGGGTTACTAATCATCGCAGCATTATCTGAAAGTCCCTGAGGAGCACTTATGCAAGCACAAGCCAGATTAAATAGCTCATAAATAATGGAAGCAGAAGGAGTGTCCTTTAGTAATCAGAACAGTAACATCTCTGACTAGAAGTAACAGAGAGGTAGCCGTGTTAGTCTGATTGTGGCAAAACAAAAAAAGCAGTCATGTAACACTTTAAAGACTAACAAGATGGTTTATTAGG